>JAUCRC010000008.1:12422500-13030000 GCA_032399595.1 Tetragonula carbonaria
GACGAGTAATTATTCGCTGTGCCGACAAACTACCCCCTTCCCGGCAATTTCGCTCCCCCTCTGCCCCTCGCGGCGGCGCTCTCGAATTCTCCCGGCCACTCGCCGATTTTTCTGCGCGATTTCCCGCGGGAGGGGAAAATCGGCCGCGGAAAAGAATTTCCGCGAAAACAAAATTCCAACGATGGGAATCTCGCCCGCGAGAATGCCCGAAAAGAAAAAAAAGAAAAAAAAAGAGACGAAGGAGGAGAAAAATCGAACTCAATTGACCCGTTTTCAGGCTGTTCGTTCCCCCCCCCCCACCGATTATCGGCTTATTTTCTTTTCTTTTTCTTTTTTTATTTCGGAGATTACGTGTATACGTGTTTAGGGGAGGATCTAAACGCGCGAGATTTCACAGAGTGGAAAAGTAAAAAGTTATTAAGGGATGAACGATTGAATTCTTTTTCTTTTCTATTTTTTTTCTCTCTCTCTCTCTAATTTCGCGTCAACGAAGAGAAGCGTTTTCATAGAATCCTTCTCGAACGTTTTTTATCAAAAATGTATATCCAGAGTCGCGTGCTTGAGAATCCTCCAAATTAAAAAAAAAAAAATAAATCATCGCAAAGTGCGAATCGATTATCAAATTACAACGAGTCTATGATCAAAAATCTATGACCCCAGAATTCACATTTCAAACAATACCTACAAAATTTCCCTACATTCAACAATTCCAACATTCAAGACTCGTTTTATCTATAGGGCGGCCACTGAAAAAGGATTTGAGACGAGCCTGTGTACTCGTGAGTCAGGAAAATGACGATCCATTTAAGGGATGTTGCTTCACACACGATATTGAAAAAAAATATATCCATTAATTATATTTTCAAACGAAATAATGAAAAATTTCAAAAACCTTGCGTTTCGTAAAAGTTATTTAATATCATTAATTGGCTTCATTCTATAGAAATTTTTCGAAGAAACCTCCCACCAGAGAAGTACTAAATTTCACCCTTAGAAAAAGAGTCCCTCGACAAGAAGAGGAATATAAAAACACGAGGCTCTCGTTCGAAGTGACACGGAAATTATCTAAAAATTCCCCTGAGGGAGGAAGAATCCCCCGCGGAGCTTCTTCCGACGCGGTTTATCTTCGAGGGAAATTTCGTGAAAGATGGTCTCCCGAGAGAGATCGGAGTGCGATCTATCGTCGCCACCAGGACGGAAATCCCCTTTCCCTCCCACATCCCCTTCGGTGAGGAGGGAGGGGAGAGTGAGCGAAGCACGCGCGTACATACATACGATTGCCTTCGATTCTTCGTACTTTCGCGAACGTCCATTGACGTGTCTCCGTGAAATCCGTTCTCGCGTGAAATTGCACGCAGAGAGAAACTTCCCGGCAACTGGAAGGCTGTTACGCTTAGTTTGGGCGCGATAAACGAGCGCCGGCGCCGACTCTTGGAAAATTCTCTACATCCTTGTTGACAGTCTTCAACAAGCCCGAGGGGATGTGTTCACTCGCCGGCGAGGTGTGAGAGAAGAAGCGAACGCCTGCCTCGGCGCGTTTAGTCGCGGATCAAAGGAATCGGGGGTTGCCGGTATGTTTCCTTCTTCGTTCTTTGAACGTTATTACGCGGTGGCAAATGTTACGGATTTGCGAAGAATTGTTTGAGGTATTCTTTGACGAAGCAGAGAATCGACTCGAGTAGAGTAGAACATTTTCTCGAATGTCGATAGTAACGCCTCGGTTTCCTTTCACGCGCGTATATATTTTTTTTTTCTAACACGGCAATATTAAATTAAAAAGTCAGTCAAATAAATGAAGATATTTCATTCTATGCGAGTTTAGTTGAAGAAGAACTGCAACTGGCTGATAGGTTGGAGCATGCGTTTCGTAATGTTGAACGATCGCTGCAAGAACGAGCCGAAAGTAATTTAAAAAAAAATTGTACAAGCTGCTGCGAAGAGCTGCTAAAAGGGAGAAATAAAAGTGACGTTACTGTAATTGCCGCGAAACAGTAGTAAAGACACACTTCGAGCGATGATAGTGATGCTATTCCAGTAAAAAGAAAATTCGTTACACGTTTTAGAAAGTGACGATGTGTAGAATTTCTTAAAAAAAAAAATATTAATTTTTGTACGACATGATTTATGTTAAAATTTGATAGAAATATTGAAAGACTATCACCTGTCACTGTGTGTACTATCGATAAAAGTGTGTTTGATAAAAATATTCGTGCAAATGATAGAGATCTTACTAAATCGTCCTTGTGAAATTTTTTTACGTTCTCATTAAAAGAAAAAATCAAAATTAAAAATATATGTTTCCACTAGGAAAAATTTAAAGTACTGTTTGTGAACACATTTATTAAATTACAATATATATACATAAATGATTGATTAATAAATGAGCTGCTTAATTGAAGAATGAATTAAGTCTTTCCTTAATGTTGTGAAAATTGTACTTTTGTGTAATACACGCAAATTGAGACCAGAATGTAACTTCATTGTAATTCAAAACAAAGTAAAAGAGTAGCAATTATGAGAAAAGGTTTCGAACAAACTACGAATAACGAACAATCAAACGTGATTATTTACTTACATATCTACTCTTATATTTTATTAACATAAAACAAAATCTATGCAAATTAGATTGGTAAATGGAAACACTCCATTTCTATAATAAGCTCTTTTTTTTCTAACTTTCTGACTCGCTCGTTAATATATATGTATACTGAATTTCCCAAATTAATACTTACGCTGTAACATGCTATAAAGTGATGATTTTCAGACGAATAATAACACAATATTATATTGAAAAAGAAAAGAGAAAAAACTACTTCAATAAACATAGGGCAGTGAAGTGTGATTTCGTCAGAATCTGTTCTGCAACTAATATAGATAAAAATCTATCTCCAAGGAGAACACGAAGAAATCGTTTGAAAAACTCGCCGTGATTCGGCGCGACTGAAGAAAACGAAGAGAAAGAGAGAGAGAAAAAAAACAATCCGTATCGTGAGCGAGAGGAATCGTTCGCGTCCCCGTCAGGTCGCCCGATAATATCGTCCAAGTTGTTACCAACTCTCGCCTTCGCCGATAAGACCCTCCACTTATCCCGAGGAAAAATGTCCGGGGCCAGGAGGAGAGGCAAAACTTCGACGAAAACTGTCGTTCCCGTGGAAACACGTACGTGTGCCGGCTGGTAGACGAGGGGGAAAACGTCGCATAAAACGCGACGACCGACCTCTATATCGAGGACGAACGGTCTGATAAAGCGGCCTCGGATCTCGTTCCACGCACGGCGACAAAACCTCGCGTCGCGTCCAAAACTTGCCTGTAAATATTTGAAATTGGCGGCAATTCGAGTCGAGGCGCTTCCCTTTCCGCCGATTGGCTGACTCGATTTTCCACTGATTGCCAAAAGTGGTTTGCCGTGGCGATTGCTTCGGCGCACGGCGGGGGAAGGGGAGGGGAGCGGATGAAAAGCTGATTTTTTTGTAGGGTTAATTTTGTAGAGAGGAAAAGAAAGAGAGAGAGAGAGAGAGAGAGAGAGAAGATTCAAGTTAGGTGGCTTATCGTTTGTTTTACTGGCAAGTTGACTTACTGTTCTCAATTTCATGCTACGATTATATTGTTGTTAAGTTTACTTTGAGTCTAGATGTAAATGAAAATTGTTTCGTCTGCTGAATAAATTTTGGATATTTTATATATTTTCGTATAAAGATTATTTGAAACATCTGTAATCTATTTATTGTACCAATTAATTACGCAATTCTTGTGCTGTGATAAATATAGAAGGGATGATCATAGAGCTAAATTGATCATCCGGGGTAAATTGATCATCTTATACATTATTAGAAATAAATCCTAATTTTATTCGACTTTTTAACAGATCTCTGGTATACTATTATACGATCATAGAGCTAATTGGAGTAAATTGATCATCTTGTACATTATTAGAAATAAATCCTAATTTTATTTGACTTTTTAACAGATCTCTGGTATACTATTATACGATCATAGAGCTAATTGGAGTAAATTGATCATCTTGTACATTATTAGAAATAAATACTAATTTTATTCGACTTTTTAATTCGATCTGATATATACTATTTATTCCATGAATTTTGCAATTGACGTGCTATCGTTAAATTTCTAGATAGAATTACGCGCCACAGTCAACATTTAATAGAATGCGATTGACTAGTACTAGTTAACATGCGACAGATATACTAGTTAATAAATTGTGATTGATACGCTGTGTAGATAGATTGTATAATCTTTGTAATTGACTCACGATCGAAACTTTGTTAGCCATCGTTTGCATAGCAATCTATGATACGCGTGTTCAAACACACGAAATTATTTCGAGTTAATTCACCTAATTCAGACCTCTTGGCGCAAATCGTGAACTCTTTTAAATGAATTTGAAGATCATATTTCGAAAATGAATTGCACCGTCGATAAACTACTATCCCAATATCTGCTATACGCTGATTGATATTTGGACACTAAATATTAAAATATTTATAATCGATACGAATCGTATTATTTGAAGGAAAGTTGAAGAATTAAATAAACAGTTACGATTTAATCGATCAACAGTGTTAAATCGTCAATTGTCAATTATCAGTCATTATAATTTCGCTTTGTATAAATTGAAAGTATACTTTGAAACAGACTTGGCCACCAATCGATTAAAATTTTTAGCTTTATTGACTACATGATTAGTCAAATTAATCGTCGAAAAATCGGCTAATTGAGTAGTTGAAATACGTCGAATTTCATTATAATTTCGTTTAAATCGAAGATAATAATACTTTGAAATACTTTGAAACTGTAATAAAGCGTCGACGCTAGATATTTTATCGAAATAAAACACTGTAGTATAAATGAAAGGTTTAGCTGCAAGCCTTATTAACTTATTCGAAATTTGTTAAACGAACAAATAAGAGCAAATAATAAAAAAAAACTTTATTTCGTTGCGTACAGGCATTAATGTTGTTCCACTGTTCACGGAATTGCAGAAATTTTATTACAGAAATTAGGTTAGGTTTTAAGTTAGCCTAACCGCGAAACACTGAAAATGAATTTCAGCAGTTAATCGTCAACGAGGTATCCAACTGACGTCTGATATTGAAAGAAAGTTAATAAAAATTCCAGTAAGAACTACTGTAAAAATTTTCAGCAACGATTACAGTAAGATTAATTAACAACCATAAGGGGTCTGAATAACAATGATAATAACATAACGAAGATGTTTAAAGTAGAAATCTAATCGTTGCAACTAAAAGTTGGAATAAACAAAAAGATTAAAGATCTTATCAAGATTGGCAGGATTAAAGATTATTGTAAAAGTCGAATCTTCAATTTTGATTTGAATTTTCTGCCCAATTCTGGACGACTTCAATTGCTAACATCTATTGCCGCCAATATAAAAATTTTGAGCAACGATTGCAGTAAGAATTGCAATAAAAATTCAGTCCTTAATCAACGCAATCAACGACCATAAGGGGTCTGAATAACAATGATATAACAATAATATAACGAAGATGTTCAAAGTAGAAATCTAATCGTTGCAACTAAAGTTGAAATAAACAAAAAGATTGAAGATCTTATCAAGATTAGCAGGATTAAAGATTATTGTAAAAGTCGAATCTTCAATTTTGATTTTAATTCTTTGCCCAATTCTCGACGACTTCATTGCGAACATCAATTGCCGCCAATATACTTCCGTCTGTCACCAAGCTTCACCTCCGACTGCGTTAAAGATCTTATTGAGCAGCCCGGTTCCTTCGTCGGAGGATTTCTCGACGCAAGTCGCAGCCTTATCGTCGCCAGTTTGTTTCGCGTCGTACGCGAAGACAGGAACGAGGGGGGAGGAGGAGGGAGGACGACTTTACCCGGGCGGACATTTCCCAGCGGAAACGGCCACGGGGATCCGAGTGGCAAGGCATCGAAATGGCGGGCGAACGAGATCTCCACGAGATCTCGCTTGCTCCAACTCCCACGCGGTGCACTGACCAACAGCACCTGTCAGCCATTTCTGTCACGCGTGTCGCGGATATTTCAACGAAACAAATTCCACCGACGAATCCACGGCGTGGTCGATTTTTCTTCCAGCAGGCGGCGACGACGACAACGACGACGACTTTCGTCGAACGCAAGCTGAAAGCTCGCGGCCGAAATTTGTTCCGTCTTCTCTCCTCGAATTCGCCTTCATTCACCTCGCGCCGATCGATCCGGAAAGCGTTCGCCGATACAACGGAATTGAAATTCTCCCCTCGAATTCGGATTTTTCACTCGTGGATTTTCTTCGACGTTATAGGAAGCCAATTCTTTTCTTGTTCTCGAGGTTCTTTCTTCGTGCAGAAAGTATTTTAGAGGCGGCGCTTGCGAATGATAGATCAGAGATGTTCGCATCGTATCGACGAGATAATGAAGTCTCGTTCAGCTTCGTTGATAAAAATACTACTAGTAATGAAATAAATTCTCTCTCAGAAACTTTAACATTTACACACTTGATCGAATTACTCTGTTTATAAGTCTGACTTATATTTTTCGCAATTATTGATGTTTCCATGCTCGTTCTTTCTTTTCTTAACCGATTATTTGTAGCCATGATTATCATTCTGATTAAAGACTCAAATTGTGCTCAAATTTATAAAGGATAGTTTCCATTCAAACCCTTATCGTTTTTTTTATATACTGCCGATTCTCGCACAATCGAATTCAAAATACTCTATTTTCTCTTAAAAGAGGAAAAAGTAGTTTTCTTTCCTCGAAATCAAATTCTTCTCCTTGAAGAGAATTCAAGGTACAACTGTTTGTACCATTGCAGACAAATTTAATAATTACAATTTCTGATTAAATTATACTCGAATCATATGAAATTTATACAAAATAGTTCTTATCGTTTTTTCATACATTCTCACACAATGGAACTCCTTCAAAGTCAAACACTTCTTTAAAAAAAAAAAAAATTTACAGATGCAATACAGTACAATCTGTACCAATGTAAATTAATTTAATAATCACCGCTCTGATTGGAATATCGAATTGTACATTAAAATTTAATACTCGATTGATTCCTCACACAATGGAACTCTTTCCTCAAGGAAAATTCAAGACACAGTGTAGATCAATTTGCTTCCATCTTCGGGACTAACGTGAATCAACCGACCTCCTGGATTTCAATGGGCTTCGTTTCAGGCTCGAAAAATTATACCATTGTTCGGCCGGGAGACAAAGAAGACAATAATTCGAAACGTTTCTTGGACAAGATAACTAGATAGCCAGGGATCGATGAACCGTCCAGCGAGGCACGTCTTTTCTTTCGCGCTTCGCTTCGTTATCCCCGGCCATTTTAATTCGCGCTTTTTGTTTCACCGTGGTAGAATTCGAATTCTCCTTCGATCTCGTTACTTTAATCCGGCCCGTCGGCGAAGAAAGGTGAAACGAGCGTTCCGGGCAGCGATCTTCCTGTTCGATCAATTAAGGAACAGCTGTCTGGTATTCTGAGATAGCCGGGGCTACCACCCACCCATCCGATCGATATTCGATTTATTCGCGGGCGAGTGACCTTCGTCGAGGTGTCCGCAGGAATTTATGGCCAGCTAACTACGTTTCGTTGCCTGCCTCGGTAATAGAACCAACGGAGGAAACCAATGTCAGGGAGATTAAGAAAGATATTTCAATTCAACCGCGAAATTTAACAAGAGACAGACAACGGATCGAAACAGACAGCTGTCCTTCGTTTTTTTTCTTTTAAAAAAAAAGTTCCATTACGTAGCTGACAAGATTATCTTTCATTCGATGATTCTCAATCTCAGATGTTAGACACAAGATGCGCAAAGCAACGAGCAAGTATTTGCAAAGTATTTGCGCGTTCATAATATTCTAAATTCCATCATACCAAATATTGTTCCTTTTGCGCTTACATTTTCATTGTTGTTGTGCTTATTTTGTTGTTATCCCCTCGATGGTCTTTATCTGTTAAGTAAATGCATAAATTCAGAGAAAGAAACCTGACCTGAATATTTTATTCTAAAAAGCTTCTAACTACTAAGCTTCACGTCGCTCTACTGGTGTCACAGTTTGCACGACAAAGCAAAAAGTATCGCGCGAAAAAATGCAGATTAAAAATTTCCAAATGAATCGAAGAAGAAATGAATTCTTCTTTGTTTGAGTAACAGCTGAAAGAAATGTGTCGAAATTTCCCCCGGTGAGAAAATTTAATCGCCACCGGAAGGCAAACTGACGAAATGTACAACGTGTAGAAGAAACAGAGTAAATTTCTTCGTTTCAATAAGTCCAATACGAGAAATCGCGAGATCGAAACCGATCTGACGCATTGACACGTGTACGTCGCAGCACCCCCCCCCTCTCCCCATTAATTAAAACTTTCCCACGCGCGTCGCCTCTCTTTGTCGTAACTCCGCCGGTTTTTCCGCGTGGAATCGACATCTTCGGCTCGCGGCGTGGCAGATCTCGTCGAGCGGAATCGCGGAAACGTCGTTAGGCTGTTTGTTTCGCTCGCACGTACTCGCGGCGACGTGTCTCCGTGACACGGGCTTAATTAAAGACGCAACGCGGCGTCCAATCAGCGGGTTGCCTGTCCGTTCGCCTTGGGAAATTCGAGATAATTGAGTCGACAGATAGAAAATAAGCGGAGACGACACTTTGCACCACGGACGCGTTTCCCCGGCGTTTCTTCTTCTCTCGCTTCTCCTTTCTCTCGTGAAAAATCTTTCCCGCGGAACTCGGAAAAGAAGTTTTCACAATCAATTATTTCCCCAAGAATACCCTTTCCCCCCGGCCAGTTTCTCCGTTATTCGCGATACTTTCCACTTGCGAGTGAATATTAAAGCTAATGGATTTATTCGGTATGGAACGTGACTCGGTTAAAGAGCGATGAATTTTATTAAGTTGAACGAGAGAGAAGTACGTGAATTGATTGTGCTTCAGGCTCGTATTTCGATGGAATGTCTCGTATATTTTCGAGTATTTGGTTCTTCGAGTTCTTCTTCTTCACTTGTCAGATTTAATTAATTATACAAGGTGTTAAAAAGAAGTTGTACCTTAATTTGAGAAAGTTCAGCCTGTGGAGGTTTGCTCGATTTTAATTTGTAGAAAACCTCGAAGAACAAAAGGTTTCCATTTTTCTTTTTTTTTTTTCTGTTTATTCAGAAAGTTTATTTGCATGCCAGTGAACTCAAATGAGACAAAATCATAGCTGCAGCGCATCAAATATAATCAGGGCAATGTCTAGCAAGTTTGAACAGTATCTTCATTAAATCTAGATGATAATATATCATAAGATGATAACATGAGAAAGTATAAATAGATAAATAAGAAAATAAACAGAAACATTTCTTGTTTCTTTTTCATCATTTTCTTCAGGACAAACAAATTTCTAAAGAACTGTTTTTCTTAGTTCATCAGTTTTACAATTTTGGCATTTAAATTTGAGACACCTTGTATAGCTGGAGTGAAAAATACGAAGAAATATTAAAATGTTTAAATCTGATGGATTAGGTTTACTAATTGTAAGTTGAATTTTCACATTATATAATATCATATATACGTATTTTGTTAAGCAGACTATATTCTAAATGCTATGTGGTATTACGAAGATGGAAATCCAAGGACAGTATCTATTCAAACCTGCAAACTAAGAACTTCAAAGCCACGTCGTCCTCTAGAGTACCTAATCAAGGACCAAACCTAATTTATGTCACTCCTTACCGGATTGCCTTCCAAAGGAACAAATCGAGGTTCCAATCTCTCACATATTCAATTCAATTTAGATAATGACAAAAGACTCTCCAAAAACACTTTATTGAGATTCTCCAAAATACCATCAAGAATTCTAAATTCTAAAACTCATTTTTAGATTTCTTGTCAAGTTGGCAAATTATTTCTCTACAATGCATATACTATAATGATGATATGATGGATCGAATCATATAAATTTGACATTTTCAGCAAATTATCAAAATATTCATGATTATCCTTTGGATTTAACTTTACCAAAGTACATCAAAGCTCACCTAATTTCTTACCAAGTTAGTATCTATTTACAGTATAATATGTACATAAAAATGACGGTGTGATGGTTAAATTATATAATTGGACATTTTCTACAATTATTCTAAAATGATTTAATCAAGATATATCACAATTAACCTTTTATAGTGAAATTTAATAGTTAAATTTCAATAATAATAAATTAACAATATTAAATATTCTGATCAAATTAATAATGTATCAATCTATCTATATCTATCTATCTGTAGTATAATATGTGTATTATAATGATAATATACTGAATTAAATCACATAATTGGACACTTATTATAATTATCAAAATATTCATGATTTAACCAAGGTATACCACAACTCATCTTACATAATGAAATTTAATAATCAATGAGAATTAATTTCTTGTCTATCTGCAATATAATGTCTATCATAATGATAGTATGGTAAGTTAAATCATATAAATGAATCACATAGTTATTAAAATATCTGTGAAGTATACACCACAGCTCATCTTTTATAATCAAATTCAATAATCAAATTTCAATAACAATTAATTTTTTATCAAGTTGTATAATTACTTGCAGTATAATATATATATTATAATGACGGTTAAATGATATAATTGGACACGCTTTAATTATTAAAATATCTAACCAGCATACATCACAACTTTCTCTTATATTAAAATTTAATAATAAAATTTCAATAATAATCAATTCCTTATCAAATTAATAATCTATAAATCTACAGTATTATGTGTATTATCCTATGAGAGGTTAAATCATATAATAATTTTCTATGATTATCAAAATATTCATGATACTCTAATCTAATTTAATAAAGATACACCGCAGCTTATCTCTTATAATCAAATTTCAATAATAATCAATTTCTTTTCAAATTAACAATGTATCTGTCTGCACTATAATATGTATATTGTAATAATAATAGTATAGTGGGTTAAATCATGTAATTAGACATTTTCTGCAAGTACAGAAACATCTAATTAAGATATATCACAATTCACCATTTATTTTCCTAATTTCAATAATTATCAATTTCTTATTACGTCAACCGTATATCTGTCGACAACTATAATGATGATATAATAAATCAAATCATATAATTGAACGTTGTCTGTAATTACCAAAATATTCGCTTTCGTGGAATTTCACCAAGTTACATCAAAGTTCGCCGTTCGTTGTCATAATAATCAAAATACACAGCGATGCCACAACTCGCGAAAAAGCACTGGCCGGTCGAGCGATAAATTTCGTTTGAAAATGGCAGCGTGTTCTTCTTTCAGGAACCTGACCAATTATCGCGTTGTCCGCTAATGAAGCGCAAAGTTTCGAAGGCAGGGACGCAGAGAGCGTTGCTCGGTTGCCGAGTCCCGATGGAGGACTTAATCAAAATACGAGCGGCTAATTATGTCTGCTCTCCTTACGAGAGACTGCAAACTCGAGTGAGACGTGGAAACATCGACGAGATGCTTCTGCCGACCCGGACTGAAAGCGTGGATCGAACGAAGACAGAGGAACGTAAGGGGATAAGTTAAGACGTGAGAGAGACGAAGATGAAGGCTAAATTTAAGGGTGTGGAATGGAGAAAGACGATGCAAACACGGAGAAGGAGCGCCCGTAATTGGAACCGCGGACGCGGAACATCCTTCTTTTTCGCTTCTCGTTCGCCGTGCTACCAGAATCTCGACGAATTCTGACCTCGAAATGAAAAGAGAGGGGGGAGAGAGAGAGAGAGAGAAAACTACAGTTCAGGTAACAACCATGTCAAACATTTTGAAACTATGTGAAAACACGTGAGATATTCCTGATTTTTCATATGTAAGCGTCAAATGTTAATAACTGACCTGATTGTAATGAAATGCTACAAGTATTCATTCTTCGTTCTCGTTGTTTCTTCATCTTTCATTTTATTAAAATTGTTTCAAATATGCACTACATAACCACCTATAATATATAACTATATACATATACCAATATTTACGTACCAAGTTACGTGGACGCTAGCGCCACCTACAATCTGTATCACGTGATGATCTGCGCCAACTTTATTGGAGTTCAGTATTTCGTGTCGATTTCGCGGCGTCACCAACGATTGTTTTGATCTTGTGTTTTGTGCAATATAAAGACTTTTGTTTCTTTGTGTTACTATACTGTGTTGTAGAGAGAAGTTTTCATTGTTATTGTAGAACCATTATTTAAGGTTTATTATTACTAGCTCGCGAAACAATCAAACAAAATTTTAAATTTACTATCGGCGTTTTAAAGTGTATCATAGTGCAACATAATTACACTATTAGTTGTGTGTTGATTATTATAGAAGATTCTGATGAATGTTTCACTTTCTAGATAAGATTTTATGTTTCTACTTAAATTTTTCATCAATTTCAATTCCATTAAAATTACGTTTTCGACGAATCTAACCTATAAGATTTTTATAAGATTAACACAATTCCGGTGAGATTATTACGAACTGCAGATGGCGCGTAACTCGCATTGCTAGTTGAACATAAACGTATTTCTCTCTATCTGTAAAGTGCTTCGACAGAGAAAAAAGCTTGCACTCACAAGAAAGGAAAAGATCTTGATATCGAAGAGAGCTAAGAGTAATCATTGAGAGGTAGGGTAAGTCAAAATTTTTATAACCTCAGTTAATAATGTTTTTCAAATGTTGAAGATTTTATAGTAAACGCAAAATATGAATTTTACGAATAACGTCGTAAGAGTGAATTATGACTCTCAGCCCATGTTTCAACTGTTGAAAGCTTTATAACGACATCATAAGTCCTTCGGGAAATACTGCGGAACGATTAACAATATATTTTTTTAATTTTGAAGAATCCCTGAACGTTTAGATGATCAACATACAGGGTGTCCCAGCATCGACAGTATAAGAGCAAAATTTGTTTTCGAGAAGAATCGAACAAAGATGTAGAACAAAATCTTATCATTTTCAAGAAAATAGTCTTCGAATATGTTTCGTTCAAAATTACCTCGATACATGCGATCAATTTTAAAAATCAATTTTCTCGAAAATGAAGCGAAAATCTTAGAAGAAGAATTTTATTCTGCATTTTCTTTTTACTTATTTTTCTACGTAGAATAATCTCCTATTAATTGTTCTTTTCTGTCGGGTTAAAAATCAGCCAAACTAAAGTATACTTGATGAATTTTCAAACTTGATTTTCTCAAAAATTAAAACTTGTATGGAAAAGAATTTTATTCCTTTTTTCCGATTAATTTCTTCATGTAGAATATCCGTTTGTCGATTGTACTGCTGATACATATCGTATATTGTTAATATTTCAAGGCTCTCGACATTCTTATAAATAAGAAAATCCTTAGATCAATATACTAATCATACTAATCGTATTAATCATTTTTTTACGTACGATAACGTTGAGAAACTTTGAAACATTGAGAATATCGATCTTTAGATGGACGATCTTTTATCTTTATCAGAGATTCTTGACTCGACGAAGCACGCTCCTGCTTTTTTTTATACGCGATTCTCTTGCATTTCACGTGAAATTCATCTGCTTGTAACACACAGATCTTATCTCCCATCAAAGGGTCGACACGAAAGAAATTAGTCACGACATGGAGTAGTTCTCGATTTCTGCCATTGGATCGCGCGCGATTAAACGATTAGCTGGACTATCGAGGATTTTTAATGCACCGGTTTCGACGTATGCCTCGAAGTGGCACGGTTCGTTGCTCAAAGTTTCGTCGATGGAACGTAAACGGGTCAAAGATCGCGGTCTGTTTTGCTCTCGCTACGCTGAACATGGAAAAACTATCGTGCAGCACGATGCTCGTTCGGATGTGAGTGGAAATGATAAAACGGAGGCATCAAAGGTTGCCTTTTGTTCAGAAGCTTCTGCGACCGTAGAGAATGGAATTTTGGAAATTTCATGTTTTTACGAGTTGTCGTAAGCGAAGTTATTTGTGTTTGTCTACGCTCGTGGTTTCTATCTCTGGAGTTCTTTGTTGCGTTAACATTCGAGAAGATTCGATGTTTATTCAAGTTCATCAAGAGTATCAAGTAGACGAAGTTTGGGAATTTTGTATTTTCATACTTGGTATATTTTTTTTGGGGGGTATATTTAACAATATACAATGACAGATATTGTGTATCTATTAAAATACTCTTGGCATTGATTACCACTTGGTTATCATTTTGAATATCAGACACATGTTAGAGAATCTATGTATTTTCCAAACTTCCAATTAATAATTTAAAATCGTGATTAATCGTATTAATAGAAACCTTAAATCAGTGTAGAGAGAAATTATAGAATCTTGGATAAACCAGTTATCAAGATTACGAATTTGAAACTCTCAGGACTGTCACAAGCTAGAGGAAAAATCGCGATTGTCGAACGCTCGATAAAAATATCTCATTAGTTCCAAAATTACACTTGCGTGCAATTACATTTTGGCTTTTCAATTGAACTCTTTGTCCGAATACGAAGGAACGTCGAGAAAAAAACGTTTGACTTACGTACGTACAGGTAAACCACGATTGAATAATTTCGAAATTTGTTTTTGAAAACATGAAACTCTGTTAAGAAAAATTATTTAATATGACAGTAATAGTTTTATTGTAGGTGAAGAGATTCAAGGTCATTTCTATTTTCATATGACATATTTTTTAATCCATTAGTCAATGCAGTTATATGCATTCTCTATAAAAAAAGAAAGTAACATACGTACGTCAAAAAACGTCAGAAATTAATTTATTAATAAGAGATATTTCAACCTCAAGTCTGTAAAATCTATCGCATGAAAGATGAGAAATGGAGGCGTGAATCTTGTGTTCTTGCGACTTTATGAAACATCTCTTAAACTATTAATTTCTGCACATAAATTGGCCAACGCTTCTTCTCATAGAAGACATAAAAGACTCCGTCGATTGGCGTATAAAAAAATACAGAACCGCGTTTCAGAATCTCAAAAAAAAAAAAGATCACTGCCGTATTATAGCCGCCACTGTGCCAAATAATTTTCATCATACAAAGTTTCTTCATATTTACGAGAAAACAATTTTAGAAATATCGAAATCGTGGATCAAGTTACGCGATATAACGCGAAAGAAACTCGACTGTCGACGGACATGATCGAGACAAACAGAGTGACAAACGACATCGATCGAAACGAAATTGCCGCTCGAAATTCAAGATCGTCGCTCGACTCGCGAACTGGCTAAATTAATCAGCAATTATCGGGATCCGTGTTTCAGTAGCACGAGCGCCGCAGTTTCCCTCCCTCTCCCCTTCACCCCCTTCGCCGGTTAATTAGCCGGCGATGCCACGGTGCACGAGCAACTCTGGTCGAATCGGCAATCATAGCCGACTCGAGATGCCTCGAGTGACCTGTTTTCCTACGGCACGCGTTGCGTCGCAATCGACTCCGATATCGACGGATTTCGGAAGCTGTGTTTCGCGCGATTGTAAGCGGCGACCCTCCGCCGAAACCACGGCGAATAATTAATACTGATACGTAACCTGTTGCTAACTTAAAATACACTCTCGCTGACGACGAGTACCAGTCACTCAACTGCGAGCGATCGAGGATAACCCTTTGATAACATTTGAAATTTCGAAATTTAGGAACTGAGGTTTATCTGTAAATGTTGGCTTGATTTTATGTGGAAACGCGTGTCAAGTTTTAAATAATATAATTTGGAAAATTAAACCTTATTACCTTTTTTCTCCCTCGTGTACCTTTCAATTTATAAAGTTCGCTGAATGTGACTTTGAAACAGCTCACTCACAGTGTCGAGAGATTAAAGTTCACGTACGAAGCAGATAACTTTCAATTCTGTGAACTCTGAAATGATATACGCGCGGAGATAAAAATATTCATTGAAGGGAACGATTCTGGTAATTGGACAAGAAAACAAAATTTGACCATTTATTCTGTTGATAATGTACACTCGAATTGAAAAGTTTCAGTATTTAAATTTCATGTGAAATTCTTCATTTATTATTATACGTCACATATATTATCAATCGTAGTTAAATAACATTCGATCATATCTACTATCTATCTAATCAATTTCTTTTATTTTTCAAACAAATATAATCGCTCTAAGATTTCTGAATGTAGATCAACATCCTACTCTACTTATAATTATTCAATCAATTTTCTCCATTTCTTCGATTTTTCGAACAAGCGCAGTGACCGTTCTAAAAATTATTTAACCGAGGTTGAAAATTATTCAGCATTTTTCTTTATAACAAGATCTTCATCCTTATTTATATTTTATAAAAATTCTGTTAGAAAGTGATTTCCTAAATTAGCTAAATTTAATCTTCCTAAACAAGATTTGTAGCCAAGAATTTGTAACAATTTCAAATCTTTCTCTTCTGCAACGAATATTTGAAAAGATAATTGCGTGGCTCACCTCGAACATCTGCACACACACACACACACACACACACACACACACACACACACACACACACACACACACACACACACACAAGCTTGATTCCCTGGCCAAGCAGAAACGCTGGCAAATTAAATTTCCCTGTCGTTTCTTTCACGAGAGCATGCCCTATTAGTCAGAGCAGCCAAATACGCAAACAATCGTTTCGAGTTGATACGTCTGCCGACTTGGTGGAACTTGCAAGTGACGGGAACAATGCCAGACCGGGGGGGGGGGGGAGTCTTCCCCTTCCGGAGCGGAGAGGACATCCAGATGCATGCGAGAAACGATAGAGGCGAAAGCGAGTCGCGATACGAATTGCGAGGACGAAAGGGATATATCGATGCTGGCGGCGATTGGTTAACCCATTGATTGCCAACTACGAGATATCTCGTAGTATGCGCTACAAGTTTAGATTGATCACAATTGGTAACAGGGAATATTTTTATTGCCAGTTGAGTTAGGAATAAAAATTTAGTATAGCGTATAAAACATATTTAATATCACTTTTTATTATAAAAATAATAACTTAGACTATTATTATCGGTCGTAACATATTAATTGTATATATATATGAGTTATCTCGTAGTGTTTCTTTTCAATAAAAATTACTGTAAATGCCATTTCAATACTAAATCTGTAGTATTATTATATTTTGAAAAATTTCATGTTTTCTTTAAAATAAAATTTTGGCACCCAGAGCAAGACGCTCTAAATTTGCTTGGCTGTATCAATGGGTTAGCTCGTATACCCGCGGTATCGATAGCCTGCAACAGCCGGCGCCCGCAAGGTAGAAACCGTTCTCCGAGATCTTCGCAAAGTTCTTAAGGAGATTGCCGACGAGACTAATCGGATTTTTCCGAGTCCGACTCTGGCGGAGCGAGCCAGATATCAACCGATTCGTTGCTCCCCCCCCCCTCTGGCTGGGGAAAGTGAAGGTTATACAATAATAGATTCGTGTTTGTTCCTCTTGGCGATGAATTGACGAAAGAATTACGAATTCTGAATTAAGTAACAACACGCGACTCTACCATGTTGATTTTTGCAACCGTGATACCGAAGAAATCGAAGCGATTTCATTTGTTGTAAGAAAGAAAAATTCCATGCTAAAGAATATACGTAATATTTCTTCAGAAGTTTCGTGAAAGCGTAGCTCGCGAATGAAAATCGAATATAAGAGGAGATGTGTCGTAACAATTTCCGTAATGAATTCTAAGTAGAACAGTCGGTTTGTAATCAGGCCAGCGCCAAAGAAACTTCGTATCTACGAACTTTAAAGTATACGCGACGTTTCCAATTATATCTGAGAATCTCCGTTATAAGCTATATCTCAGGATCTCCTAATAAAACTTCGTCGTCGAGAAAACAAATGTCGAAAGTTGACGCAGCAGTGTGTAAGTGGAGTGATTCGTTTTGTGATCAGACCGCGGATAAAGACGAACTGAGAACTGAGAACGATCAGAGAAAATTCTTCTCTCGAAGAACATGCACGATCTTTCTAAATATTTTTCGAAATTTCTTTCTTCGAACAGAACCTCAACGTAAAAGAAAAAAAAAAAGAAAGAAAAGGAAAGAAAGAAACGAATGTCGATAAATTGTAAGACTCCACTAAAAAATTTTATTCTCGATCCAAGAAATATTTCCTCAAAGAGCGTACACGATCTTCTCGGATATTTGCCGTAATTTCTTTTCTCAAACGAAACACAAGAAAATGAATGTCAAAAAAAGTCGATTTCAAGTAGAACAATCTGTCTATGATCGGAACTTTGCTAAGGGCCTTCGCATTTAGGATCTGAACAATCTTTCTTCAAAGAACGTGCACAATACCTCTCGGAATCTCTAACGTGTGCCGAAAAATCAACGCAGTAGATTTTAAGTAGAATAATTTGTCTGTGATCCGATCTCTTTCTATCTACAAATTCTACATTTCCTCAACTCTTTCGCTACGACTTTGATACCTATGTAGCATACTTCAATTGCGACTTACGCGAAATTTTTTTATCGGCATTTTTCCAGAAAATATATTGAAATAATCGAAATGCCAGGCGATTGTAGACGCTTTTCATTTGATTCGAGCAACGTGAAAGCGCCTACAGTCGTCAACTGTACCTCGAGAACAAATTTTAAAAGCGCCTTTTAGACGCCAACAGTAGCCACAGGATTAAGGAACGTTACGCCATCTTTCTAAATATTTTCCACAATCTCTTTCTTTCAAGCGAACGAAATGAATATTAAAAAAAAATCGACGTAGAAGATGATCGTACGTAGAACAACCCACTTTATGATCAGACATTCGTTAAAGATCTTCGTACCTATGAACCCTTTATCATTGTTGCTTTATGCGAGCGATATTTCTAAAAAGGAAACACGCACGAATTTGCACGTGAATCTCCATTTTCGGATGGAATCCGAAGCCGATCCATCTGCGAAGACCGAATTATCTGGAAACAGCGAGAGCGGAATCGTTCGTCGTTAACTCATCCTGGGGCAACATTAACCGGGAAACAAAGGGAAGGTGAATGAGAGAGAAAGAGAGAGAGAGAGAGAGAGACAGAGGCTTGGTGGAAAGAAATAAAGGAGAGGAGGCTGGAAACCGGTTACAGTCGCCTTATAAAAATGCAATATCTGCGGGCGGTGGCCGTGCGAATTCCTTCAAACCTCCCCCCCCCCCCGCTCCCCCCTCTTTTCAAACATCCACGCCGCGAAGCTTCATCTTTTTGCCTCTTCTTAATTCTATCTCTTCCCCTTTGTGTTTCTTTCTTCTCCTTAAAACCATCCCCCATCCCCTGCTCCCTTCTCCACCACCATCACATTTCCTCCTCCGTTTTCCATATACCATCTTCTTTGTTCCTCGAAGCAATCCTGTTCTCTTTTCCCCAGGTTTCCCTTCCCCCATCTCCCTTTTCTTTCCCTTTTTTTCCCTTCCCATTCCCCGTTGCCTTAGCTTCGCGTCGCAACGTCCACGACCACCGACCCTGTGTGTGTGTGTGTGTGAAAACCCGATTTTCACTCGTCTGATCCCCCTCATCCCCCTCCCCCTCCTCCTGCTCGCCGAGCTAATGGCGAAATTATGATCAAGCCAAGTTCTTTTCAATGGTACGACGGTAATTACCGCGCCGGTTGTTCCTGGATACCGAGCGTATTCTGGCTGCATTATTCAGCAGCCGCGTGTAAGCGCGAAAACCGTGGACCGAACTCGCCCCCGAAGTCGAGGGGAACGACCACTTAATCGCGAGTACCTACGCCGCGATTACACCCCCTCTCCTCCCCACCCCACCATCAACCTCCGGCCGATTTTTCTTCGTTGGACCGAGCGTTTTTTTTTCAATTAACAGCGTTTGTTTGTAAATTAGTTTAGAGATGGAGGGAGAGGGGTGCGGTTCTGCATCACGGGCACGAGAATTGGAAAAACGTAAGGGCGTTCTTCTTAACTTTTGTTAAGCTTCTTTTTTTACTATTTCGAACTGGTATCGAATGAGTAACATCAAAAGATGAAATACAGCTAATCGCGATGAAATTTTTAAATTGGGATAATTAATTGATTGTCAGTTTCTGACAATCGAAATTCTGATCGATACTTGGATAATTTTTTACGTAAGAATTAATTTCGTGATTATTGAATTCAGGATGTTCGGTGTCATTGGCGACCAATGGCTTTAATTGAAAAAAATAAGGATTAGGTATTTCGTCGATGAAATGGAAAATTTTTAAAGATGGATGACAAATTATTAACAAAACAAATATAGGTATTACAGTTCGAATAATTTCAATTGTGTCATGTTTCAATGGATTTAAATGTTTACTTATTTCAATGTTTACTTATTATAAAATCAATAGTAAAAAATAATTGTAATTATAAATATTGTAACGAAATTATAAAATGAAATTAAATTACTCGTTTCAGAACAATGTCGTACATAGGGAAATTAGTGTTCAATTAGTTATCATACGTACGCGTCGTTCTCTCTGTATTGCCTCTGATATTTTATGGATTTAAAGCATTCAATCTTTCCAATTATTAACACAGTCGAAAAGAAAAGTACAAATAACTTAGATGCGATACGATAATTTGCAAAAATGATTTTCAATTTTCCCGGTGTGTGTTTTCAGAAATCACAGTTAGCTGGTGAACAAAAGTCAACTTTTACGACAATTTGCTAAAATTCTGTATTACATAAAACATGCCGATGATAATTTCCATTTACACGAGATAATCTTCTTCTTTATTTTCAAGTATTTAAATCTTAATTTCCGTCGTTTCTAAAATTCGAAATTAGCTCTTTATAGGTTGGTACATTTATCACTTGTTGTGTTGATTTATACATTACGTGTGGTACATTATGGTCGTTCTACAGTGCTATATTAAAATAAAATGAGCGTATGTTGATATATTAATATTAATTGTTGATATAATATCAATTTGACTTTTCTAAAGAATTCAATGAAAAGATGACAAGAAGAAACGTAAAGACTAGAAACGCAGATCGTGCGACTTATTGGTTGCAAGAAAAAAAAAGGAAAAAGTTAAAATTAATCACGAATGTTTCAAAAGGGCATTAATCCCATTAGAAATGTAATACATTTAACGTATAAGTGAAACTAATCGTGTAAAAAGTATTTCTTTTATACTATAAATAATAGTTAATTTTATTCGATATATAAGATGTTCATTTTGTTTCGATATGGCACTGTATACGCAATATATGTTACTCTTGCCAAAGAATCAAATCAAAATTCGACGACATAAAAAAAAAATATTGCCGAAACTTCAGAAAGGCTTCGGCTTCTCTTCGAGCTTGAAGCAAGCAGATTCTCTCTGTGCTTCGATTTACTTTTTAGTTGCCTCCGCCCTTCTATGAAAACAAATAATAAATTCCAAGTTTCCAATCGAGCGAAAGAAGGAAAATCCTGTCTCGTGGCAGCAGTTAGAAAGCACGCTGAGAGCAAGTCGTGCGTCGATAAGCCAATATGCTGTTTTGTACTTGAATTTTCACAACTACGTTTCGTAAACTACGTTTCTAACTCGCGCGTCAATGGTCTCGCCGGGCTTTCGATAAGCCTGACGAAATATCGACCGTTCCCTTACTTTGGGGATTTACTTTGAATAGGCCGCTTCCACCAGAATGAAACATTCCGCGAGGATTTAATTGAAGTCGTCTATTCACCTCTCCCGTTTCGCCTCCTCTCTGCCTGTTCCTCAGGCCTCTTTTTCCATGTTTTCCGGCTTATTAATTCGCTGGCTGAACTGCGTTGTCGATTCACGAAGCAAAAGAGGCGTAACAAACACGCGGAAGATTTCGGAATAGCCCTTCGCTTTGAATTTTTTTTATAGAACGAAGAGGTGAGTTCAAGATGAGAATTCTCTCTCTCTCTCTTCTTTCTTCCCTGCAGTAAGAAATTGGAAGGTTCAGCTTCACTTGTTCTTTTATCGCGAGCAGTCTTAATTGTAAGTATAAATTCATTCGTCTCTGTTTCATTTTATTTCACATTTCGGCGCAATTGTTATATATGAAAACGGAGTAGGAGTAGGTAATGAAAATAAAAATCAACATGTTCGATAATTTCTTAAACGAAAGTCGAAGTTTTCTCACCACTCGTGTAACGTAAAATCGATGACTATGAAATCGACTTAATTATTCTAGCGGCATAAGACGAACGGATATTTAAATTTGAAATACAAAATATTAAATTTAGTTTAGTATCCTTTTAGACTACATTTCTTTAGTATTTAGCTCTAATTTAAAAAAACAGAAAAAATGTCAACAAGAAGACCATTTCAATATTACAAATAAATTTCAATACATATTCATATGTTTCACTAAATAGCACTAAAATACCCTGACTACATGTTTATTTCGTCAGAAATAAATTTCGAACACTCTTATAATTTTACTTCCCTTTGAAAAGAAGAAAAAAAAGAAAGGAAATATCTGACCGAAAAAAAACAAGTAGGATCAATCGCCCGGTGCTCGTACACGTTTCAACGAACAGAATCGATCCCACTGTCTTTCATCTATCCCATTACAATTTACTACTAAACACGGGGTTAGGGAGGGGCGGGAGGGGGTGCAAATCTCGTCTGTCGAAGGGGATGAAACGGGAAGCTCCGGCGGTCTTACGAGGCGTGAAACACGAAACGGGAAGAGAGTTGTTCGACGGAGGAACAAGAAAATCGTAGAATTTCATGGGAAAACTGTGTTGGTAGGGATCAAGCGAATACCAAACGGCCGATCGAATGTCTTACGTATTCAGGATCATTGGTGGTGAAAAGGAGAGATCGTATCGTCTTGAGAACGTTTATTATTTGCCCGTCTGTCTGCTATTTCTAACAGAGCGAATCTATCCAGGGTAAATGTTGAATAAGAATCAACAGTATTATACCGGTTTGGTCGTGATTCCGATATTTTCCTTCCTCTCTCTCTCTCTCTCGAGGTCCCGCGAGATTCACGCGAATCGATGTTTAAGAACCAGCAAGAGGAGAACGATTGGGTTCGCGATTGAGAAGAGTTTCTCTCTCTCTCTCTCTCTCTCTCTTTCTCGATTGGCAAGCTGCTCTTTTATATCGTGATACGAGGAATTTGATATTTAATGGAGGAGTATCGAGACTGTGTTCTGATCACAAGTATTTTTCGAAGCTTATCAAATATGTAAAGAGGGATTGGCAAGGATCGAGTGGGATGCTCTCGAGTCTTCGGACGTGAGGGGACGACCTGCTTCTGATTTCGTTCACGTTAAACAGGATTTTTTTTTTCTTTTTCCTTTTCTTTCTTATTTGAATAGCAACTCGAATTAACCTTAATTATTAAGGTTAATAAAAATCGGTGTCGCTTCTCTGAAGCTAGACTAGAGATATTCCTAGAATATTTACGCAAATGTATGTATGAGAGGCGAGATCGATTCGGTCTTCTTTCGAGTCTCGAGGTGTAAGGAGATATTGGAAGCTTATATTACGGGGCCAAGGGGAGAGGAGAGGGGGGAAGGGAGATTTTAATATTTATTGGGAGAGTATTAAAATCACTCGAGCCGCGTGCAGTTAAGATACAGGTAATATTTATATGATACAAATTTATGCGCATGATAAAGTTGCTAAAAAGTTGCTTCGACCGGCAGAGAAATATTAGAGAATTTTATTCCCAGATACTGGAGATAGGAAAAGCTACGCGTTAAAAAAGAAAAAAAAAAGACAGTGAGATGATTATTAAAAATCGTGACCGTTTAATCACGATCACCTTGTCAATTATTAAGCGCATCGGCGAAATTTAAAGAAATTTATGTACATACTTAGGATACTTAAGGAGAGGATCGGCTAAATCTTCCCTTCGCTTCGATCTTGTTTAATGAATTCTTGCATATTTCAGAAACGAATATTAAGAATCTCTCGGCCTGTCCCAAATAAGTTTCAATCTCGTTAAATATTCAAGCAGAAATCTCTATACAAGGATCGAGCAGATTTGTGTAGTATATTAACTCTCGAGATTCGACGAAATCCCGCGAATTAATACCAGAGAAGAGCATTAATTTCACCTTGTCAAATGTTCCGAGCAACGATTGCTAAGTAATATTTAACAAAAAAATCAAGATTGATCTACTTCGCTGCTAATTGCTCGAAACTTGGTAAATTGTTAAGGAATGAATTTGGAATTAGGTTGATCTTCCAGCTTGTCAATGTATCCAGCTCATAAATTTATATCTTGGTATGAAGAATATTTCGTTCTAAAAAAAGGAGAAAGTAAAAAAAAAAATGGCTGAACAGTGAACATAAAAAGGGGACTTTGGTCACGGTTGGTTTAAGATCGAGCAGATCTTCCGCAGAAAAGTGGCAGCACATTTTGCGAAACGTTCGCTCGAGTATAATGACACTGGTCGCTCTGGAGAGGTATATACATCGAATTTTTACGAAGTGGAATTTTATGGATACTAAAGATTCCTTATTACGGGAGAGCGTGATTCAATTACGCCCGGTTTATGACCCTCTCGCGAATCACCATTCTATATCCGATTGGATTCACCGAGCGCACGTCGTAATTGTGCGAATGCAACATCATTTCGCGGTGTGTGGAACGTTTAGAAATATTCCAACGCGCACTCGAGCCGTTTCTTTTTTTCTTTTTTTTCAATCGTAACGGTGTGTAAATTAAGATTCTGAGATTTTAAATTTCAATTAACTTATCTCGTCGCGAAATTTTATC
Organism: Tetragonula carbonaria; assembly: GCA_032399595.1. Classification (NCBI taxonomy): domain Eukaryota; kingdom Metazoa; phylum Arthropoda; class Insecta; order Hymenoptera; family Apidae; genus Tetragonula; species Tetragonula carbonaria. Next base: position 12,447,160 of record JAUCRC010000008.1, read on the forward strand.
TGTGACTGGAGTATTGCACGGATGATCTTGTAATCAATGATAAAATAACTGGCCTACTCGGCGGAGAAAATAACAAGTAAAGGATAATTTTAAATCACAACTGAATGTTACCATGATTAAGGAAATTTGTATGTATCAACGAGAAATTTAAAGATTCTGCCAGATAGATTCTTCCGTACAAATTGCTGTTACTATAGTTAAAAATTTGATATAATTTTTCTTCTGAATCGGAACAAATTGTATCAGCAAGAACATCTCAAGGATACCTTCGAATAAAATTAATTATCTGTATTCGAGAATTTTAAGAATTCTATAAAAAGTTAATCATTCGTGTACAATCAATTATTATTTTTACAAAGTGAATTCATATCGTTAGACGATATTTCATGATTTTTTATCATCGAGAAACTCAAAAGTCACACAGTTCGCCTGTATGAATAAACGAATCATTCGTGCCTGATAAATTGTTTTTTTTATCGAATGAATTCACCGTCGTTCAACGATGTTTCATATTTCTTAAATATATTCGACGGATTTAAAATTAAAATTTATGTATGAAATACTCGCAGAATGTTGTCCAATACTAACGCAATTAAAATATTGTATAGATACAATAAATGAAAAATAATGAAATAATTGATTCAAGGAGGATAACGTATTGTAATGTATTTAACAAATGTATGAAAAAACATATGTTTAAACATCGATGCATTCTTAATTCCTTACACGCTCATCAATCGGTATTAAACTCTTGGACTTTTGATAATTTTGAACATTCAAAGGGTTGAAAATGTCTTCAGAGTGACAGAGAAAATGACCAATGAATTTGTCACCGAAATTTCCCAAGATTCCAATGATTTGTTCCCAAAGTATACAAATAAGAACCTTCTCTGTTGCACTTTCGTTTCTCTGACGCGTTAGTTTTACATTTCAAGTCCTTCGTAATTCGAGGAATCGAGGGTTCTCCTCTGAATTTAAGTACCAAAAAAGGATTGAAAACGAAGAGAATGAATTTCCCTCGCCAAAGAAAAAAAAAAAAGAAATGGCGAACCAAAAATAACGGAGAACAAACTTCAATTCAAGGGCGATGAAACCATGCAAAGGTTTTGATTGCTAAACTCAGAGGCGAGACTGCCTGTTGAACAACGGTGCGCCATTGGCTGGTGCAAAAATGGCTCGACTCTTTGCAACTGCAATCGACGTTAACAATTAACCCTTCGCCGACCCTGTAATAACGATTAATATTCCCCATCGGGGAGGGGGGAGTGGCTCTAGGAATTGCACGGCGATAATGAGCGTGGTGGTGGCCTCCAACCCCTTTTCGATCCACTTCTCTCCACCTCCCCCTCATCTATCAGTTGTTAGTGGGTCCAATTCACCGAGGGTCGCGATCGGGAAATACGCGGAAAGTTCATCGCGTGCGCCAGCCAGCAATTTACAATTACGGGTGGAAATTCGCTCGTGACCCGAGCTCGTGACCCCACGGTGGCCGAACGCGAGTTTGTTAACGGAGTTTAACTCGCAGTTAACTAGCGGCTCTATCGGCCCGTACTTGTTTATACTCGTCCACGCTCGGTCCACGTGTTAATTAACGCGACTACTCGCCCTCCCCCCCTTTCCCCTCAACCCTCGCAAGAAACATCCACCCCCGTCCGTGTCCGTTCCACGCCGCCGATTGTCGTCTCGAGGCTCACTCGAGCTAGATAATCCTTGATTCAATTTCAATCCCGACGCTACCACCGGAGCAGATTAGTTAGCCGAAGAGCGGCGAGAAGTTGACGTATCAACGCGATGGCGGTGTGATTTCACCGAGGTGAAATTTCGTTGGCTCGTTTCGATTTTCGGCTTCGCTCGTAGCGTAGATTCGACTAGGTCTCGTCTCTCGATCTCGATACGCGCTGTTGATTCGAATCAAGCGTAACCAGCGAATCAGAAGAATGAAGCTCGTCAAACGAGAGATTCGTCGCTGTTCTTTTCAACGACCGTAAGATATACGTTCGAAATGAAAACTGTTCAGTACCGGCATTTTACATATACCTATCTTACCATCAGGGGTAATTACCATTTGACCCCTTATGAATAAACGTTGATTTTTAGAGAGAAATTCTTAATTTCTAATAGAATAATCAAACTTATATTTTTATTTAAATAAAAAAAAAATCGATTAATTGCACTTTTTTACATATGACTGGTTTCTCCTTCGTACATTTGTCCGCAGACAAATTTTTTGCAAATTATTGCAAGTTTCAGTGGTTTTATTATCCGTGCACAATCTTATTTGACATTTTCTTCGTGATTGGGAAATATTGCTTGATGTTCCTTGTTGTAGGTTTTCCTTTCCTTCTTCGAAAAATTCGTGATACTCTGTGACTAGTTCATCTGCTAATTGTAACAGGAAACGCTGTTCTTGATATCTTTATTCCAGTTGTTTCCCGATAGAATATCCATGCGTTGATTCCAGCGAAATCCAGGATATTGAAGAATACGTGCACAGGCCGTATCTATTGCATTTGGATTTGAACGCTGTATTTTCGCGCCATTTGGTGCAACCATATCGACGCCAAAGTTAGTCTTATTATAACTAATTGTTTCGATTGTTCGTTTTCTATTGTTTTTGGTTTTGACGCGTTTACGTCTCGAATTTAGTATCGTAACTTTTTTCGTTGGTTTGGTTTATAAATTCAGTCAGAGAAATACGTAAATTTTGTAAGGGGTCAAATGGCCTCTCGCGGTACATAAGGTATGCAAATAATTTTTCTCGGTAAAAAATAAGAGCTAAGAGAAAAACAGAAAGCGAGAAATTGAATAATCAGACAGAAAGTTAGATTAGTGAAAGAAATAACAATGAATGTACGATTTTAAAGTAAATTTTGAAAAGGGGTCATTTGACCCCGCAGTTAGTGTTCATGCAGTCGAGGTTACACAATGGTTCAAGAAAGTACTGGCGGATGTCTTTGTGAAAAAGAAATGATTCATTTCCATGAATAGTTTACACTACGTGTAAATGTAAAGTACAAGTAGTGGCAATTTACAAAATAATTATATAATAATAAGAAGAATAATATGAAAATTCAAAAGTCAAGAAAGTATTGGCACACATGTAACTCTACTGAATGTTATTAAAATATTCTTGTTACTGCGCCAATATTAGGAAGGAATATTTGTCTTCGAAAATTTTATAGTGAAGAACATTATTTTTTTGTCTTGTTCAAACACATGATTGAGCTGCAAAGGAAGAAACTTTCTGATTTTCGAATTCTTGTATATGAATACTTGTATTATTATTGTATAATTCGTAAGAGATTGCTGTACACACTGCTTTTGTGTGTAATAAACTATTAAAAATATTTTATATCCTGCTCTCTCTCTCTCTCTCTCAAATACATGGTAGAGCAAGAAATTCTCACGTGTTAGTATAATACATCATTGCAAATTCATAAACATTGTGTGTTTTCTATCTTTTTTTAACTCTTCTGTCTATAGACATTAATATTTGGAATGTTGTTTAAAAGCTTTCTTAAATAAAATTATTATTTTCGTAAAATCGAAGCCCCTAACTTTTCAGAAATAAAATTCTTAATACACACATGTTTCGAAATTTTGTAAACAATATAATTACATTGAACCTGCGGCACGTCGACGAGGACAGTTATCGAATAATAAAGTTAAAAATTATGCAACAACATTTTATCATCACATAATAAAATTACATAATAAAAAGGATAAAAATTATAAGGAAAATGTAAAACAGTTTTTCCAACGCTTTTCAGTCAATTTAATCGGTAAATTTCAATTAGGCGAGCAACTCATCGTTAGATGTTAATTCTTTATGCAGTATTATATTATACGACAGATTGAGCGTCTGTGAAACAAAGGACACAACTTTCCACGAGACAAAGGCCCCGGAAATCTGGCCGATCGGCGAGAGAACACGAAACCAGACAGCCACGGCGAACAGGAAATCCAATTTGACGGGTTAGAGATTTCCGGGGCACGCACGGAGAAGACCGATTCCTGCTAAAAGCAATTATCATCGAGTCGGTGTGCTATACTCGAATGAATGGTGTCGAGGCCGGTGTCCACTCACGATAACTGGATTTCCCCCGGTGGGACGTTTCAAAACTGTCGCTATCCTTTTTTCTTTCGGTCAGCTGAGACTTCTTGCGCGCGCGTGTGTGTACGTATCACGTACACACGTTCACAGCGTGTGCACAGGTTGAGGGAACGAGAGGAATAAACAAAATAAAAAAAAAAAAAGAAAAGAGGAGAAACTCGACGGGAGCAAAGTTCGCGTGGAACGAAACTCTTGGGGGGGGGGTGAAGGGGAAGGGGAGTTCTTGTTCTTTCCGAAACTACGACACGTGACGCGTGGAAATTAAAGGAGTCGTTGAAAGTTTAGAATCGAGAACTCGGCAGTGGCGCGAGACCATTGATTTCCGCCCGATCTTTACGAGCGGATTTCTTTTAAACGGGCTTCAGCCGGAAAGGATTTGCTGGCTACGCTTCGGCAAATTCGAAGGGAAATGGAATGAATTATTACGAACGTAGGGATGATACTTTTCCTTTTAGATTACCTAGAAATCTTTAGAATTCAGTGGAATCGAACGAACGTTATTGTAAATTTTTAGTTCGCGACGACCGACACGACGATTAATTTTCTAACGTATTTTTCTCTGTATTCTTTTTTTTCTCTCTCTTCGAAATTTTAGTGACGCGTCACACTCGGTCGATGTTTAATTTTTTTTCTTTTTCTTTTTCACTTGAAACGGAATTTCTTTGACAATTGCAGCGACATCAATTTCCTTCCGCTGAGTGGCAAGAATTTTTGAGAAAAAAAACTGCCATTTATAGAAAACTATTAGAATAAACTAAGTTTACTTTAGAATCCAACACGATTATTCCAAATACATATGATTTACATGTATTTTGAAAGTCACGTGCCCGTGGCAAAATTTTTTTGTCAAATTTCACCGGTTTTTATTTTATGAAAAATAATTAACCGGTTCGGTTATTATGTTATTTATTTTCTGTAGACGTGTCTCGCAAGAAATCTCGGGGATAAAGAAAATTGTGATCTTTTCAGAATCATTTCGTTGTTTATTGTTACATTATCCCGTCGTTAAACCTCGTCGATCAATATATTTCAATTATCGAAGCCAAACCGCAAATAAATCAAGGAAACAAAATCGAAATCGGCGTTTCAACTTCCATTCAACGCAGTCGTTGATTGAAACCGATTCGCACAAGCTGAACCGACGACCCGAAGTATCGAAATAAACAAATTACTCAAATTTATACTGGCAAACGTTAAACGTTCGCGAATTATTTCGACGCTGACGCGCCCAATTTGCCGCTGACGCCATTTTTAAGCGAGCCAATTCGACCAATTTCATCGAAAACGTGTAAATATCCGAGCTTTGAACCTCGTTGGCTCGATTTTGTGTCGAACAAACCGCGCTGGTTGAGCACAGTGAACCGTGTAAATTTGCCTTCAGGGCCGCGGCGAGAACAATTCTAAGCGAATTGCGAGAGAGAACGTGTTTCGTGATAGTGATTCAATCACCCAATTTTCTGCTTTCTCTTTCCTGTGTATGACTCAAAAGTGCGATACACTGGGTGTGCAGATTAATTGATTAATCAACTGCGACTACGTTTCTGACGTAGTTTAAATTTCCAAATTTCACCAAAGACGAAAATCGAATCTCAGTTCGCCGAACGATGTTTTCACATTGGATCATTATGGCGATATCAGTTTTATATCAGCCCGAATATGAACATAAACAAATGAAAAATAAAAATTCATGATTATCATATCGCAATGATCATTTCAATAGGTTGTAAACACATGTTTCTCATACACAGTGGCCATGGAATTTATAAAACCTGCACGAGGATGGCGAAAATTAACTATAACTTTCGTGAAATATTAACTCTAACGTGGTTCTGGAGAGTAGACTTTCGGATAAATTCAACACGTTTTTAAATACAAGCACGATATCTATCGCAGAAATAGAATTTTTTATGCATTCGTAAGAAATTCGAAGCGGCAAGTGCACGTGTACAAGAACGTATATAAAATAATTACAGCCATACGTGGAAGAAACGATTACTGTTACGATCGCGTTGACGAAAAATTTAAAACTGCACAAGAAACCGCGTAACTCCGCAGCGTGTCGTTGAGTTGCCAGCACTGACCTGTTCCGGCTCGTCTACTTTCCAACTTAACTTTACTCAACTTCGCGAAATAATATTGCAGTCTTCGCGGGTTAAAAAATACACGATCGCACGGTGGCAAATGCAATAAAAGAAGCGACACGTTCCGCGACAAGTTCGGTACTGTCGAAAAGTCTGAAGAAAAGTCTCTCGCGGGACAGCAAAGAGCTTATGTATCTTCTTGTTTGTCACGTGACACTTTCGGCCAATAGCCATCCCTGTGCATAACCTCAAAAACAAAAGCGAAAGAAATTAAGAAATCGATCACCTACCGTGAGAGAAGATAAACAGATATAATAACGGCAATGTTGCAAATGCAATTCGTTTTTTATTATATCTGTCCACTTTCGTTTCGATGCTACCGAGGAATACTTTTTGTCGTTTTCACTCTTTCTCTGTCATTTGTAATTTTTCATATTACCACGTTCGGAGCATTTCTTTTTTTCAATTTTCAATGAGGTATAATTAATTTCACCATCTTCTACATTCTCGACTATATTTCTTTTTTTTTTTCAACAAAATACAAGCTTGCGTATCCCGTTCTTGCGGAAGGATTCCCCTCGATAACGAAGAGGGGAAATTAATTCCACCATGTTTTATACTTCGCACGAACTATATAGACCTTCGTCTATTTCGTTTTAATCCTCCAGTACGGGGCCAGCCACTGAAAAAGCATGTCTGCCATCGTTTAGTTGCTTTAATTATTCAAGCGGATTTACGAGCTTGTGTATATTTCGTTCTTGCAAAAATTTACTTCCTCTCCAGCAGCCATTAACGCGAGTTGACGCGAGTTTTAACGTGCTTTCACTTAAGAATGATGTAGTTTGAAATATTATAGGGTGTATCATAGCGAAAAACTTATTTCTCTTCTAATGAAACGTCAAAATATAAGGAAAAAGCTAATTTTATTAATTCTGAATCGAGTTTAAACTCAAATTTTCATGATCCTTTTTCTTCGAATTATTTCTTTCAAATGTTGAGAAATGACAGAAATTTCGGATTTATTTTAGTATGAAGTGATTTTTGGCCCGTCTTCTATTACACCGTGGCACGATTAATTTCAATAACAATCTTTGAGCAATCATGTTTATATGACAGATTTTTCTTATTTTTCACTCGTAGAATCTACTGGCAAAATTATGGCCGGAATATGTGTATGAAATCATAGTCTTCGTCCGGTTTTGTGCATCTTTACACTTTGAGGTCCACATCTTTCTCTCTCTCTCTCTCTCCTTCCAATTCTGGGAAACAAACAACTTATATATATATATATATATATATATATAACAGTTAATTTATTCGACGAAACATGTTTGTAAATACAAGCTAAAGTGTTAACAAACCAACGCGCGTGAACATTCTTCGAACTAAAAAGTAATGCCGCGACGATGCATGGGTCATTCTTCGTGCAATCACTTTAAATAAAATATTTTTAACAAGAAATGAATATTTCAGTTCTTACACGATTCAAGAATATATCACACCATCGTAAATAGACTGCGGATTTGTAAGAAATTTGTAAGAAAATACACAGAACAGCGCAATAGCGTGTAAAATATGGAAAGTGTAATGCTCTGTATAACAATTAACATTGAAAACAATTTTCTATTTTTTTCAAACTTTCATTCGCAAAAGTGTGGGCATAGAAGCACAGTCACATGACTACTTAAACGACAAAAAAATATTTCTGGCCAGATTTTCGGGTCAAATAATCAATTAATAATGAATAACTCAATATTAAGTATAATAATAATACGAATAATTTCTTTTGAAGTTTTAATATATATAATTCTATTTATTATTGTATTATTAATTGAAGATTATAAATTAATAAATATTAAATTTTTTATTTTATTATATCCATTATATTTTATATTTACCTATAAGATCATTAATTAATTTAAATCGTATCCCTTTCGATTTAATTCAAAAAGCATCTGAATTAGTTTCTGGATTTAATCTACAATATTATAGAAGATCATTTATCTTATTTCTTTTTTGATCAGAATATATAAATTTATCATTTACAAGAACAATTAGTTGTTATATTCTTTGCATTTAATTACCGAAGATTAATATTAATTTAATATTTTAAATATATTAAATTTAATTAAATCCCATAACGTGCGCCCGTCGGTCAAGTACCTTTCATCTTCATCCACTTTGATCCGATTTTCCAATACAGATAGCTCCCTCCCTCCCCCGTCTCCCCCACACCTGAACACAAAGGTACGTCCTCAGCTTCTCGCCGCGGTGAGACTCGCAACATTCATCCGCGTAGACCGCGACGTTCGTTCGTCAAGTTACAAACGCGTCACAGACAGACGAAACAGACAGACGTTCTGTTTCCTCGTGCAGCGATCGTCGACGAAACGTTTCGTCGACGGGAGGGAAAATGGCATCCAGGCTAATTCACGTTCCTTCGCCAGTGACGTGGCAAGGCATCGCATCCCCTGGTGCGGTCAGTGAAGATGCATCATTCAGACGGGCATGTTTCGCCGATGCATTATGCGTTTGTCCCCGTGACGCCTGCTCGACGAGGGAATTTGCGGTGGCAACGGTGGCTGTTTGCATCCGGGAGGGTTGCGGCTTCGCTTCCGGCCGATTTATGTAACCGAATATCACGCCGTTTTCCCCACACCCCTTCCACGCGTGCGAGTCGGTAAAATTTCGTTTTCAACGTCACTGATTCGCTAGTTCGTAACAACCAAGAGAGCCAAAAGGAGCGCGGATCTGATCGGTTATTTTGACATGGAATCGATTTGTATGTCGAGTATAATTCTCGGGTGATTTTTTCTTTCATACGATCGTATCTGTGTGATACTCGCGCGTTCGTTGGTCCCGCGAATCGAAATATTGGGCCGATCGGGATTATTGAATTTCTCGTCTCGCAGTTAATTTTGACTTTTTGCAATGGGGAATTATCTGCGAGATAGATCGAGCTTTCGTGTCAGAAACCTTCGGTTTCGGTCTTCTCTGGCGAATCATGCGATATCATGTATAATACCTCACCCAATCTCCATCGACAGTAATGATCAATAATAGCAGTCGAAACAAATTTTTAGTCATTTATAATTGTCATTTGAAAAAAAAAGAATCGATTTCTCGATCACGCAGATTTTTGAAAGTTTCTCTGTACACTTTTTGAGAACGTGAATAAATAAGTTCATTTCATTCATACTTTTCATAAAAAAAAGAAACACATTTTCAGTCATTTATAATTGTCATTTAAAAAAAAAAAAAGAATCGATTTCTCGATCACGCAGATTTTTGAAGATTTCTCCTTTTTGAGAACGTGAATAAACAAGTTTCCCTGATACTTTTCATAAAGAAACAAATTTCCAGTCATTTATAACTGCTATTCGTAAAAGAAAATTGTTTAATTTCTTAACGAGGTGGTTTTTTGAAAATTTCTCTTTACACTTTTCGAGAACGTGAATAAATAAGTTTTATTCCATTCCCTGATACTTTTCACAAAGAAACAAATTTTCAGTCATTTATAACTGCTAGTCGTAAAAGAAAATTGTTTAATTCTTTAACGAGGTGGATTTTTGAAAATTTCTCTTTACACTTTTCGAGAACGTGAATAAACAAATTCCATTCGCATGATACATTTCAGAAAAATGTTCGATAACTATCGCCATCGCAGTGTGCCAGTAATCGAAGAGAAAAATTCACGGCTATTCAGCGAGACTGTCGCCGGAAATCGAAATAGCCGCGTCGTCGTCGTCGTCGTCGTCGTCGCGGTAATAAAGGATATCGCGCGTTGCTTTGCTCGTGTATCGGCGCTTGCATCGCCGCCGATACAATGCCGCTTCGATTATCGATAATCCGACGATAAGAACCGGAACGGATAATCCGGGTCTGCCGGATAATCCGAAAATCTCTGGCAAGAGAGCGCCATGCTTTATTACCATTATAAGTGGCCCCTTAAAGTTTCAAGTTTAATCCATAAAACCGGTATAATCCATTCGTGGATAATTGAGTAGTTTACCATGACTTCGAGATATCGTGCTACGACCACGCACCGGAAACTGGCGTCTCGCGAGCTGAATGTCGGCTCGTTCGAACGAGATGTTACAGTGTTCGGCGGTCCTTTTGATGATTGGCCCTCGGAAACTGTTCGCCGAGACGAAAAAAGGAAATTCCCCACGAATTATTATACATCCTCGCCCAGAATAACTGAATTCTGACTGACGAATGAGCCAAAGTCAAATTCTGACTGAGCTTATTAACACTAGAACCATTGACAGTCGAAGCATAAAATTTCCATCAGAGATATTAAAGTAAAAAGAAAAAGAAAAATAGAGGAACTTTGTAATACAAACATATTCATACGTTTAAATCTCTGAAAGAAAAAAATACACCGGTTTGCATCTATAAAATGTCTAACAAAAATTACAAATTAATCATCTTGACCATCTTTCGTTCTAGTGTCGAGACACTGGTTTCGACAATTTAGAGCAGAGGCGGCCATTCTGTCCCGCCACGGTGGACCATGCTTTCCTTATCTTCCTTTAACTTTAGCAGCTACAGTAAAGAAAACAATTTATATGTACACATAGATATCTGATAGCGTAGAGTATTGTGACACTTTTAACACAGTGGAGAGATCGACGCAGTGGAGGGGATAGCGCTAGTGAGCAGAGAAGTGGGGGCAATGGCCGCCAGTTAGCCACCTTTCAATTTAGAGTGTCTTTCTCGGAATTTCGGTGGAATTTCTCAAAACTGTCAGTTTGTGCGTGAACAAATATTCTTGATAATTTGATCGTATAATCCATTCTTTATTTCTGTGATTTTTATTCCCCCCCCTTTTTTTTTAAATTTTTAGAAAGTAAGTTTCTTCTTCCCGTTAAACGAATCAATCAACAAACATCCGTTCCCATTTTAACCATTTCCCCTTTGAAAATCGTGTTTCCCAACACGATCGTGCGCGATCGTCTTTTATTCGCCAAGTATTAAATTAAAGCGGTAAAAGAAAACTGATGAAGAGCAAGCCGCGCGCAGCTGATTAAGAAGAAAAAGTACGCCACATTAATCATGGCCGCACTTCCGAATCTGCCTTCGCCGTGCCGGTTGCTTGATTTCAGCGGAAAACTGCGTTCCCATCGTCCAAGACCGGACCGGTGCTTAATGCACAATCGATACGAGCGAGATTTTTCCTCCAGGTTGGAAAACAAGCCGGGAAAGCCGTGAAAAAAGCCGCTCCTGACGTAATTCAACGATCGGTTGACCCAGCCGTGCTGGTTGACACGATTCTTCCAGCTTAACAAGCGTTGAACGTTTAACGTCGCTCACGATTTCAATTCTTAATTGGAAATCGCAACGGCGAACGGTATATCGAGTTCATTAAAATTTCGATTTTTATCGGAAGAATCATTTTCTCCGGTCTCTCGTTATTATTTTCTTTGTTCAACGATTTTCCTTTCCATTATTTTGTAACTTCTTAAGGTTTCCTATTATTTCCTTCTATTTCTTTTTGAAATTATTTCTCGTATTCTGTTATTTTATAATTCTTTTTTCTTTTACATAATTTTTTCCCGTGCAGTTTTATTTCAACGGAAGAATCAGGTCCTCTGTCATTTCCTTTGTTCTTCAATTACTTTTTGCCTTATTTTGTAATTTTTTCCCGCGCTTTCACGCGGATTTTTATTACAAACAGCAATGGAAAGGATATTGAAATTATTTAAACTTCGACTTTATTGGGAAAATCATAGAAAAACAAAGAAAATGATTCGAAACGGAAGATAATTGAAAAAACATTTTCTACGATTCTCGTAAAGTCTAGTTTTATTGGATTTATTTGTTTAAAAAATTCTCTGTCATTTTCTTTGTTCTTCAATTATTTTTCATGCACTGTTATCTTGTAATTTTTTCGTATTTTTCTGGATCTTGATTATAAATAATAATGAAATATGCATACTAAAATTAAATTTTGATTTTGATTCGTCTCTTTTAAGATTTTTTGTACTCTCTTTTCCCTTCAATTACAATATTTCTTCTGCTTTATTATTCTGTAATCTTTTCTTGCTTCAATCAAACGTTCAAACTTTCTTGTACTCTCGTCTCTCTTTTCTCCCGATTGTGTAACTTGGCGAAACGGTTTACGATTAAAAATTCGTTGTGTCTCGATTTAAAGAACGATTTTGACTCACAGATGAATATTTAATCCGGCACAGCTGTGAAACTTGTTTCTCGGTGACGTCAAAGGGGCAAGGATTTTCTTTTAACGTTACTTTCATTAAATTAACAATTAATTAAAATAATTAGCTTTTTTTTACAATGTTTCAAGCGTAACTAAATTTTTTACTTTAACTGCGTCACGTATTATATTCCGTCCAAGAATTAAAATTATCATCATAAATTAGAAAAAAAATTCGAATCTTGAACCAACAAATTGACTCGATTAAGTACAACTTAAATCCATCAGTAACGAAGTTCAACTTTCCCCAGGAAATTGAATTGAAGTCCCACAATTTCCTTCATCTCGAGAATTTTCAGAATTTCAGAAATCACTCATCATCGCTCGATGATAGTTAATAAATTGTCCGTGCTCGATGATATCGTGCCGTGTCAGAAGATGAAACAATCGTTGTTACGGTGAAGAAAATAGGTTCAAGCTGCCGAATAGTTGGCCGAATAGTGCAATCGAGCGAGTTTCGTTCAAGTTTCTCTCGTTTCGATCAGGCCGCGCCGACAATTAGCCCGATCGTCTAATTAGAGGCAACATCGGTAATCCGCGTTGTTCCAGCTGCTGCGACCCAGCTCGTCTCGAAGTCTCGTTTCACGTAAGGGAACCGATCGTTCGATGCGGTACAATCGACGATACCAGGGCTATCCCGATGTTCCAGCATCCGGTACCAAACAGTAGCCGGTATTAATTATTTCCGATAATTCAGGAGCTGGCCGGCTGGCGTTGGTTTGCACGGCTTATTCTGGCGAGTTAATTTAATGGAGGTAAATTAGGGATTTACTTTCGGAGAAATTCGCCTGAAGTTGATCGCTCGTATCGTACGTTCGTTTATTTCCTCTGGCGGTGATTTCATATTCTCTTCTTTTTTTTTTTTTTTTAAATAAAGAAATCACGAATACTTAAGTTTCGTCAGTAAGGAGTAATAGTACACGATGTCGAGCAACGGAATTTATTTATTTTTCTAAAAGGCTAAACGTTTGACTCTGCGTCATCATTTTTTTCAACTCAATCTTGAAAGCAAAAGCAGAGCAACTCCATTTTTTGACAATTAGCCACCAAGTTTCTCTGTAAGATTCTCTTCCTAAATGTACATTGGTCCAAGATGAAGATGTTGATAATGATAGTGAGCACCACAGATAACGATGATGAGTAGCTTCGATAACAAATAATTAATTAATAATTAATAACTCAATATTAAGTATAATACAAATAATTTCTCAAATAATTTCTTTTGAAGTTTTAATATATATAATTCTAATTATTATTATATTATTAATTGAAGATTATAAATTAATAAATATTATCTATTTATATAATTTATATTTATTATAAGATCATTAATTGATTTAGATCGTATCCCTTTTGATTTAATTCAAGGGGAATTTGAATTAGTTTCTGGATTTAATCTAGAATATTATAGAAGATTATTTACTCTTCTTCTTTTTTATCAGAATATATAAATTTATCATTTACAAGAACAATTAGTTGTTATATTTTTTGCATTGCACGTTGACAATGATAGTGAGCACCACAGATAACGATGATGAGTAGATTCAATAACATTATTTTTTAGAGTATTTCAGAACAATTTTTTCGTTTTTAGAATAACGTCTACAAAAGATGCGAATGTATTTCTATATTTTTTTTTTAAGAAACTAACAGGTTACGTTCTTTATTATGCAAAATTATAAGAAAATGGCAAGCTTTTCTTCTTCTTTTCTTTTTTTTTTTTTTGTTACGTTGGTCCAGACTTAAAAATTAGAAATTAAAATAATTACGAATACTGGTATGCGAAAATCAATATAGTATCAAATCAATAATGTAGTGATATAAATGATTTATTATATTAAATAACAAAGTAAACGGAAACAAAACAACGAATAATAAATACACAGACAACAATAATTCGAATAAACTCAAACGACACAATTAATTTTTATACAACACAAATGATCATTCTTTTGACCACACTCATTCAACGCTCTTTTTTCGACTCTCTCTGCTGATTCTGTTTTTTTCACTCGCGCGACTTTCCTGTTTTCAAAAAGAAAAGCGCTCAATGCCAACGCTGTGCTTCTCATGTCACATTAAAAGTAACTAAAAATATAACTACACACGATAATTTCGATATTACAATAACTACTGATACTAACGCGTGAAAATATATATTTTTCAATGTTATTTTTTTTCAACGTTGAGTCAACGCAATAATTATGTTTAGCAGTAATTGTTTTTCTAATTTAAACTCACACAATGGTGAAAAAAATTAATACGACCAGAAATAAAGCAAATTTCTATTCCATCGTGTGTGTTTCATGTAGATCGTAGCTTCTGCAGTATATCTAATAGTTCGAATGTTTGTTTGCCCCTTCTCTTCCTTCTCCTTCCACTTTGACAATGTTCGTGCTGATTTATTACACTAGTTTAACGAACACAAGTACAAATTTGATTGAACTATACAGATTTGAGTTTCAAGCGAAACAAAACTCGATTCACATCGAAACAATCCTTTCGCTTGTTCAACGTAGAGTTTGAATGTAAAAAACGAAAACAAAACTTCCAAATTCCGTCAACTAGGGAAATCTTTTCTCTCTGAATATATTTAAAAAAAAAATAGTACATTAGCATAGGTAACAGCATTAGTATCGCGAGTAAAAGCCCGACAATTCAACCTGTTTCTGCTTTGCACGAAGCGAGGTTGTTACACGTGCGCCCGATCTGCGAAACCCGCGGCAAACATTACACACGCCATCAACCGCGTTTGCTTTTGTTGGAATCGATTCCTCGAACGTCGGTTCCAAGACATTCTTTCCGGTATTGCAGCACGGCAAACGCGGCAAAGGAAACGGAAAGGAAACGGTACAGCTCCTCCGGCGGAATTTCAGCAGCAGTCTGAGCACACAAAATTCTTCCATACCTCTAAACGACACAATGGCTTCCGATCGCGGCTCGCCGCGCGTCATCCGGCGAAAAAGTCGCGTCGTTCGGGTTTACCCTGTAAACTCTGGCTAACGCGTACGCTCGAACACCGCGGAAGAAGCGAGTTTTACACGTCGCCGACGTTTAAATCCGACGTTTCGTTGCAAACTAGAGTGAAAGAGAGAGAGAGAGAGAGAGAGTAGAAAATATCTTTCTCGTTGAATTCGCGACGGGATACGAGCTTCTTCGAAACGAGGGAAATCACTCTGTCGTTTTCTGTCTTTGGGAAAATGTCCCGCGTCGACAAGATTCTTGGGGAAATTACTTTCATACTATCACGGAGGAATTACTTCGAATCCTTGCTTCTTTTAATCGATTCGTTTCGACGAGTTTCGTGGTTGACCGATTATATTTCCAAGGGAAAACTGCACGCGTAGACACGAGATCCTCGTCGATCGAGGGCGATTAATTTTTATGATAACGCCGACCTATAAGTTCCCGTGGGATTACGTTGGTTCACGCAGCGTTTCGAGAATATTATTTTTATCCTTTTGGTTCTTCGAGATTGGGAACTTTGCAAAAATTTCTCGTATCTCGTGTAAATTAATTTCATGTTCGATGAAATGTTTCTTTCTCTGTTCTTTTTGAAGAAGAGGACTGTGTCTCGAAATGCAGTAGAATTTGGAACAGTGGTTCATTTTTTATCAGTAGATCGGCGGATTTTTGTTCAAATTATTTGTTTAAATTATTTGCGAAAAAATACGAGGCGGAAAAATGGAACTTTGGCGGTGAAATTTTTTTCACGTATCTTGGATGTTTTATATATTTGTTGTGTGTGCAATTCTGCACTCGAAAGTCAACAATCTACAATATAATGTACATTGCAACGAATAACTTTTAATGAACTTTTGAAATAATTTCACGTTTGTGATACGTGGAACGTGTTTTAAATATATATTGCGTATAATTATTTCAAGTAATGTTTACAATAATGCTGTGCATTTAGAATAACTGTGAATGTAGAATATAGAATGAATATTATTTAGAAAATTTATAACTAATATTCAGCTTCATTGTTTTATAATACAATGCTGATTTATTGATTTAATACAATGTACTATACGATATTTTTGTATAATTATACAAACATATATTTAATTATATATAATATAAAAATCATTGTATAAATGTTATATAATATAACCATACATAAAATTAATTTATACAATTTTTTTATATTACACACATATATATATATATATATATATATATATTAAATCGTATTATCGATATACTATGTTATAAATTCTTCTAAGCAATCGCGATTCCACTGCGAAACAGAAAGGAGCGGAAGTAACGGAGAAAGAGCAAGAAAGAAAATAATTTCCATCTCAGTATCGACGTTCGCATCTCTCAAAGGGGGCGAAAACGAGGGGAAAAGTGGAGTGAAATCTATAGCCACGCGTTCGTCGCGAGAGTGTCGCGCGACGCTGCATTTCCGGTTCCTCCAGCTGACACGGGACGCTATTTCCTGGCGCACGGAAACGTCGCGTTAAAGAACGAGCACCCGAACGAAACGATTCCGCATACTGACACCGAAATCTCTTTTCTACGGCCGGTTTCAATCCAATAAACAAACACGTCACGCGTTTCCTTCGTCCCTTCCGCCATCCGCATCCGCGTTACCCGCTGAAAAGCAAAGCAAAGCCTTGGCACGAAAGCTTCGATGTACGTTCGAGAACGCGTTCCACGTTGAATTAACAAAGGCCGAGGCTAATTTTTTCAAGCAGCGAAAGCTCAGTTTGTTGGTGCGTCTATTTGGGATCGAGCTGCGATAGAGCAATTTGGAAATTCAACGTTGGAAGACGTATAAATGTATAATAATATAATATACGAATCAATGGTCTGTAATCTAGACCTGGGTTGAGAAATTTTCTTTCTTTTCTTCTTCAAAGTCTATCTTTATTAGAATTCTTTTGCTATGCTTTCTCTTTTTTTTATTAGTTTATCTCTTTTAATTCGAAATTTAAAGTCAGGTCAGAAATTTAAAGGCCTGGAAGATTGGAATTCTTTCAAGTTATGAAACGAATTGTCAAAAAAAAATGAGAATTATATTATAAGTTCAATGTATGTAAATCTAGAAACCTTGAACGAATCTCTCACTTCTGATTTTTGAAGCAACAGCATAAGAGCGTGGACTCTGTTAAATCGACTGTACGTTGTAACAGAGCATACAAAATTCAGAAAAAGATTGTAATACGAATCAATAATCTGTAATCCCTGACGAGAAATTTCTTCAGGATGGCATCACGTGGTCTATATATATATATACAGGTTGTATCTTAAAATTCTGCAAGTTTGAAATTTTTTAATTTACGAAATGAATTATTAACAGATGAAGAACTTTATAGTCTATTGTGTAAATTTAGAAACCTTGGACCAGTCTCTCTCGTTTCTGAATTTTAAGCAGTGGCTGAGAGTATGAGATTCAAAAATATGCAGAAAGCACAGAAACGCAAAAATCGTTGAAAGTAGAGTGTTTAGTACCGAAAACAAATATCTGCCTAAGCTCAAATTTTTTAATTCCATTGAAAGAAAAAAAATTGAAAGTTGCATAGTGATTAGTACAATGGATTTATTGACACACGTAAATTCAATTTCCCCATTTAATTTTTACAGAATATATCATAGTGAAAGTACAATTTTATGATATTTGAAATTTTTTTTTCTCCTTTTTTCAATATATCTATATTCTATATTCAATATATCTATATGTAAATATTCTTTCAATTCTTCTTTTTCATAATACTGGCAATCACCGGTGATGTAAATATAATATTAACGCGAATTTTTATGCATTTTTAAATTTTTTTAAGAGCATAATTAAGAAAAACCTAAATAGAAATCATACAGTAAATTTTAATTACAGTATAACTATCTTACAGTAAATATTTCTATTTTAGATATTTCATGTTATATACTTTCGCGTATCGTTCATGTATTCTACATTGCGCGTAGCAAATAAATTGCGAATTGAATGACAAAAGTAGCAAGTTGCGACAATTGCAACTTCCAGTTTTTCCCACAGACGCATAAAAATCCACAGTCTGACGACTAACCTAAACCCTTCGAGAAAGCATGCAACGTGTACGAATTGAAAAATTTCAAATAATAAATGAAGGCGAACGAAATTTCAACTTCGAAAGCAACTTCTTGCATATGAATCCCAATATGACAGAGTAAATTAAGCAAGTAAATAAATGAGTAATTAATTGAGTAAGTGAGTTACGCTAACCGAGTAAAAGTATGTCACATGTTCTGCGTGTGCCTTCGAACATGCCTGATTTAATTCAACCTGATCGGACGTTGGAGAGATCGTCGACCTGGCGTACACCTGAGGCTAAGACAGTTTCGACAGCCTCGAAACAAAGGTGAGCAGCCAACAATAAGACGAGCAAAATGCCGGAAACGTAGTTAACCTCACGTGCGTGACGCCGGGCTGCTGATTCGTTTGCGAAAGTTCGCCTCTGCCTCGCGAGTTCGCCTCTGCGAACTAAGAAGACGCTCGGGCATTAAGGATTTCACTGTTGCAAATGCCTCTTTGTCAACGGTTTACGTATGGAAGAATCGATGCGAAATTTTCGCTCGCGAGTCGACTTCCGCTTCCGAGTTTAAAGTTCGGCGAAGTAGAGGAGAGGAGGGAAGCTTAATTCGGCCTCGAATGCATTACACGTTGTGTCTGTGGAATTGGTTACCTCGCGAAGCGCGCAGATTTCTGCGGCAATTACCGTGTACATACCGTGAATATTCACATGGACATTTATGCGATTTTTTAAAAATTTTTCCATATCGACAGATGCAGACGAAATTTTAAGCAAGGCTGGTCAGACACGTCGAAAAATGTATTTCTTTATTCGCTATTCTTTATTCACTGATTTTTTTTGTTTTTGTTTATAATTTCAATTAGATATATCGGTATTAGAAGCGTAGATTGTAGGAAAATCACCGTGTCTATCAATTTCATGCGATTTTCAGAAATTTTGGCATTCAGTGATACAAATTTGCATAAAGTACAAATTAAAAGGAGCTTCTAAGTAGAGCTGGGTAGTTCGTGGCCAGACACGTCAAAAGATGTAATTGTAACAAATTCTTACTCGCTGTTTTTTTTTTTAAATTTCGATTAAATACATTGATATTAGAAGCGTAGATTCCGAAAAAGTTATCATGTATATCAATTTTAGAAATTTTCATATTAACAGATATGGATGAGAGATGACTTTAAGTAGAGTTGGATAGTTCGTGGCCAGACACGTCGAAACAAATGTATTTGTAACAAATTCTTACTCGCTGTTTTTTTTTTTAAATTTCGATTAAATACATTGATATTAGAAGCGTAGATTCTGGAAAAGTTGCCATGTATGTCAATTTCAGAAATTTCCATATTAACAGATACGAATGGGAGATGACTTTAAGTAGAGTTGGATAGTTCGTGGCCAGACACGTCGAAACAAATGTATTTGTAACAAATTCTTATTCTTATTTTGTTGAGAATAGTTTCGATTAAATATATTTAATATTGGAATTTATGATACGAACATCGAAGTAGAATATGATCGTAAGTGATTAGACACGCTGCGTGATGCTCAGTTTATAACAAATTATAAAAAAAGTTTTCAACATTAGAATTGATAGTAACAAGTAGCAAGGAGAAACAGACTGAAGTTTACTAGATTCAGTTCACAGATTTCTGATATAATTTTTAATGAAATACATTTCACCGGACAGGTTCCTGATTGTATAAATATTACAAAAGTAATATTTATAATAATATTATAAATTAAATGAAAATGAACATGTATAAACATTAGGATTGATGGGAGGGGGGGAAGAAATTTCCAAATTTTTGTCAAATTTATTCAAACAATTAATCACTTTTCGACTTTGTTAATACAACCATAGTTTCATCTTACGTGTAATACCAGAAGGGACGTTAAAAATGAAAATGCACCGATAAAGTAATAAATATTGTAAATTAAATAATACAAATATTGTGAAAATAATAGAAGATAAATACAAACAATGCGGTTGATCGAAGGGAGTTTCCCATAACTTGCAGTTATTTTCCGATCAGATCAAGTAATCACTTTCAATTAAATTAATTCGATACAATCGCACCTTCGTCTTGCACGTAATACACATGATCAAGGATTAAAATTTTTTTTCTAAAAAGAAAGCGACAAGTAACAGAGAGATGAAAATACCAAAATATCAAAATTAGCTTTCTAGCCGATAGCTTTCTCGATACGAATGATAGCCGGAATTCCTCGAGCTGCGCTAACGATCTGGCATCGCTTTAATCGTTCCGCGAGAGACACTCGGTCTCGAAATTTCGTCCAATTTCGGAGACGAGTTCGAGGCAGAAAGTTCGAAATTTCCCCCGGCCAATCTCGCGAATGCCTCTCTCGCGATCCTCTGTGTTTATACCCCGAAAAGTTCGCGGGCCGAAAACGCGACGAGAGTCAATAATTCAAGGATATTACAGAGCGGCCGACTATATTTCTTCGAGCAGCGCGGCAAGTTTCACAATAAGTTACCAGGGGACTCGTTGGTTCCGCCGCGGCGACTTGAATAATTCTCCTCGGAGGGTTGAAAACGAGACCTCCCCATCCCTCCCCCCCCCCGCCCAGTGTCGCGAAATATTCGTCTCACTACTGCGAAAACAATCACGATTTTCTAAAACGCCGATTCTGCCGAAATTCGGCGAGTACCGAAAGCTAGACGAGACGTTTCTTTATTTGTTTGTTTTTCAAATGTCACGTTGTTTCTTCGTCAGGGTATTGGTGACGTATAAATCTGAGTTTCATCAAGCTAACAGTGTGTCACCACTATTTCGATTTTTAAGAAGCCGTGATTGCAATGATTCAAGCTCACACAATTACAAGCGCGTAATTAATTTGGTTGTCAGATTTCGTAGCCGAGAGTTTTGATTTTGAGTTTGAGAGTCTTTATTGCATTCGTCAGAGGTTTAAGTTTTTATTGAATTTATCAGAGGTACTTTTATACGCGCCGTCGTCATTATGAGAGAAGCAGGGTGAAAGTTCCCTTCCGGTTGAAAGCGGTGTTTCCTCGTTAAAGCTGGCATTCGCCGGTTTTGGGCGGTTTAAGGGTCCTTGTCACAACTGCGTGTGTCTTTTAAATAAAATACAGTGTGTCCCAGAGGGAAACCGAACTTTATTTTATTTCATATAGTGTACTTGGTAGATCACTGCGGGTTTTTTGATTCACCTCAAAAAAAAAAAAAAAAAAGAAAAAAAATGGATTTTAATCATTTACGTGTATTGATAATTTTTCAATTTTTTTTTTTATTTGTACACATTAAAGGAAGTATTCAACGTATTTCTTTAATTTTATTCTTGTTAGTTTAATTCTCCTTTAATTTTATTAACTCGCTTTATTTCGATTTATTTTGTGTAACAGCCATGAATTGTTTTTCTTTTGTCATTTTCGCTACGTTCTGTCATTGTTCGTGTTTGACTGATCATCGCATGTCTAATTCATGTAATAAATTATTACAAGAATTCTCAAATACTGAGCTGAATTTAAATTCTCGAAAAATTAAAAGTACAGTGATTTTTTTTTTTTAACAGAAGAACAGCATAATTGAAGCGCTAAACTCTATTTACTTTATTCTGTCTACGATAGAAGAAATCAGAATGCTCAAACGTTTGATGAACGTCTAAATTCAGTTTTGTAGAACAATTCTGGCTCGTAATCCCTGGTTTGTAGACTGAAAATTGGACTGAAAGTTAAATTCAAAACAGAGGCAGTGAGTCGACAATTGAATAATTGCGACGCGTTGTAATATTTCGAGGAATTAGCGTGAAATAGTTGATTAAAAGTAAATACAGTTCAGTAATAGTACTGAAATAGAAATTAACGCAGTGAAATCTGTTTTAGTATTTTAATCGTCGAGATATATATCCGATTGAGTTCAAAATTTTAAAAATTCTACGCAATATTTTATTCTAGCTGAAAGTGGATCAACAATCCTTGACATCGTGAGTTTTACACAGGGGATATCTTTACTATACTATAAAACGACGTAACAACATTACTGTCGCGATATACATTGGAAAATCGGAGAATGAAGTTGTAAGCTATACGTACGAAAATAAATATATGAACGAAACCAACTCGCGGGAAAGAAAATTCACGATTCACTATCTCGAATTTCATAATTCTTCGAAGACGTTCATTTCACTCTCTGTCTATCACCGTTCTATCCACGAGATATTCCTTGAGTCCTTGACACAGGATCTCTCCCGCGACGAAGGAAAAATACTACGAACAAGAGGACTCAGGATTCTCTAAAATTCTCCCTCTCTCTCTCTCTCGAGAAAGAGAGAGATTCCTCCGAAAATCCCGCCGCTCGAACGTTGCACGCAACAGTTCGCAAATCCGACCGGTAGCGAGAGATCCTGCTCGAGGCACGAAAGCATTGAAAAAGACAGAGAGAGAGAGAGAGAACTACGATAAAAAGCAGCTTGCGGATAAAGAAGGATCGTGTTCGAACTGAAGCCGCAAATTGTTCATTAAGGCGTCGGTGTGGATGCGATAGAAGAGAGCGAGAGGGAAATAGGATTTGACAGAGGCGAAGTGCTCGTGGATTTAATCTGAATCTGTATGAAGGAGGGGGGAGGAGAGGTGGAGGGCGCGTGCCCTGGAAAATAAGGGAATCCGGAGTCGCCGGCCGAGGGAAAGTTTTCTCGTTAGACGGGGGTCCCTTTCTCGCGGTGGTACGGTCCGTTCTCGATTATCCTTCTTTAAATGCATACCGACGAAACGATCGGGACAAACGGCCTCGACGACGACTTAATCCCCCGGGAAGACTTGCTAATTTATGATAAGGCCGGGAAACGTTCCCAGCCGCGTCACGAGGCCTCTTTTATTCGATCTTCTCGAAACGGTTTGGCTTTCTTCTATGTTGTTTCGAATAATCTCGTTGGCGATGTCGTGTCGTTGCATTTACTGGCCGATGGTGGTTTTTATTCAGCGAACTTTGAGTCCTCAGAGAACGTGGAAAAGGTGGAAGTTGAAATATTTTTTGGAAGTTGTCTGGTTTTTTTTTAAATCATTGATTGTATTATGTTGCATATTGTACATTGTATGTGCTATATTTTTTTTTATTACATGTTGTATCACGACGCTTTTTATTCAATGTTCAAGAAACAGAGGTGATATTCATTTCTTTTTCCTTTTCTTTTTTTTCTTTTTTTTTTTTTGAGTGATATTAACATGATGGCTAATTGTTATTTTTTTTTAATACTTGCAAGGTTGTTCAAGAAGTAGATGTTAACATGATGGCTAATTCTCTCTTTTTTTTATAAGCAGCAGAGGTGATATTCAATTATTTTCTTCTTTTTTCTTTAATGAAGCAATGTATTGCAATGAAGCATTCTGTATAGAAAACTATGCATACATATCGCGAGAAATTATCAGTTTAGTAGACAATCTAACTTTAATTTTAGAAAGTACTATGAATACAAAAATATTACTCTTGTCTCTCGTTCTTTTTTTTTTTATACAACAGATTTTATAGAATTGAGATTGGAACATCTCCTAAATTTCTCCTTAAAAAGTCTTTCAACATACACAGATTAATACTATTTTACTGATCTGCGTTGATTAATTTTGATATTTGAAAAAAAAAATATGTCACTCCACTCCAAAAAAAAACTGAATCTTCATTTCTCGAATATTTTCTGAATATCGCAGCTATCGAATCGCAAAAATCGACTACGAGTAATATCACACGCTTTTTGCTGTTTCATTTTTCTTCCAAACATTCACCATTTACAAATGGAGAAAAACATTCGTTCATAATACCACGAATATTTTGTATAGTTGAAATTTCTTCTTTCCCCGTTGTTACCCAAGATCGAGCGTTATGCGAATTTCGTGCATTTATTAACCGATTGGGAGTTGCGAAAATGCACACGATGTGTAAGAATATTTCTATAAAATATCCAGAGCGGAGTATATTATAATAGTGAAAAAAGAAACGAATTTTGTTGAATTCTATTTCTTCAGTAATGTTCGTAAAAATTTTAAATTCCCTAAAATCTACATTACATTCGTTGTTAGTATCAGTTTTATCAACACATCATTATGCAATATTAAATTCCGCTACCACTCTTGCAATGTATTATTATATTTCTAAAATTTCCATGATTTGCTAACAAAATATCGCCCGAGATACATTTTCGCGTCGTTTATTGTATCTCTTACTATCTAGAAAATTTTTCAACGAAACGAACAAATAGTAATCAGACTGTTGTAATAGTGATACTATATATGTAAAACAGTGATCAAAATAAGCTGAACGAAATAGACCGTGAAAGAAATTTTTTAAGTCTAATCTAAGCTAATGCAATTGTTATAAATTTTTATTATAGATATATTTATTAACCTAAGAAAAACATGTTATCGACATATAGTAAAGTCATGAAGTCAACCAAGAATTAAATTAAGTTATTTCGAGCCTGAATGCATGTGAATTGTAGAAATTATTTGTCACGATGAAATTTCCTCCTGAAGATTATTTCTATCAAGATTATGAATTTCAACTTTCTCAGTTGAAAATTATCAGCCACAGCAGCATTGGTGATCAAATTTTATTATACATTAAGCCGTTGGTTTGCTTAACTGTCCTCGTGAATCGATCATGTTCATTGTTCTTTCTAATCGTGTCGCACTTTTCAATTATTAAACTTAAAAAATAATCAATGTTACCGAAAATAAATTTAAAAAAAAACTCTACAAAATTGCGCTCGTGACATACTACGCAATATATTTAAAGATCGTACAGTGCAATATATATTTAAAAATTCGATCTTCTAAATTCGACAATAACGTTCGATCTTCTACGATGTAGATTTAAAAATCGAAGCTTCGAAATTTCTCGACGTCTGACGAAGGGGAAAGATTCGTCCCGTGTAACGGAAGTCGTTGGAGAAAAAGGAGCTAATCAGTCGAGTTGGCATCGAACTCGGAGGCGTGATCTCCTCCGCGACACTTTGAGTGCTGCTACTTCCGGTAAAAAAAAAGTCCTGAGAAATCTGAATTGTCTGGATTCCTTCTTTATTTCTCATCCTCTCGATAAAGCTCTCTCTCTCTCTCTCTCTCTCTCTCTCTCGACTGAAATATTCTCGCCAAAAAAAAGACGCTCGAAAATATCGGTTTCGGTCGAATATTCCTTCTGAGAGCGAAGTTGAACTTCAACTGTCGCAACTTCGTAAATTAAATTTCAAAATTGAATAATACATTTACGTTACGTTAGTATGTTTATACTTTCGACGATTTTATCGAAGCTTCAATATTGAAGGGATCAAAGATGAACACAATCGTGACTTACGATACAGATCCGCTTCATTTCATTTCAAATGTCCGCGAAGTCTCTGACTTTTCCCTGCGCTGTTTTTTTTATCGAACGTCGATTATCAGGGTGAAAGAATATTTTGTTGCCATCTGTCCATCGATGCTCCAAGCTCAACGAAATGGCAAAGAAAAATCATCACAGCGAGTTTTAAAAAGCGATTGTCAAAGATATTTTAACATATTTCAATCTTCAAGGCCATGAAATTTCACCGATTTCACCGTTTTCACACGCGTTTGAACTTCTACGATCGTAAAATCATCTTCTGAAAACGAAGAAAACTCACGAAGCTCGTCGAAGCAGAAACCCCGCCCTTTGGAACGAGACCAACAATTCGTTATGCGATTTTATTTTCTTTTTAACAAAGTTGTGTCAATTCGAATCCACAATTCAATCATGAAGTTGAATCTCACATTAAATGTTCGCGCTTTCGACGACATTGTATCGGTGAACACTGAAAATACGACTAAACGAACGGGATCCTCGATGGCGAATGGAAATTAGCCGCACGTCTCTGGGAGACGATCGTCTGAGTTTGGAACGCGAGACGGATTATAAAGACCGTGTTCGAAACGCCTCGAAAATCCTCGAGGCGGCGGCAGGATTGCTGATAAGCCCTCTATCCGCTTGTAGAGTCGTCCGTGACGGCTCTCCTGTCACGGCTTCTTGCCCCCTGACAATCGATATCGCGGCTGCAATCGACCGGCAACGATGTAACGCTCTCGAGATACTTGGTATTGGCAGATGGGTTGGACGTGCGCCATTTCTTGCAACTTCCCTCGTTGCAAATGCTACCCCGTCGTCGTCGTCGTCGAAACGCGCGAACCTTTCGACACACGTGCGGAGCAAAGGGCAGAGAGAAAGGGAGAGTCCTCCGCGTCGTTCGCCGATGTCGATCTGCCGGTGTCGTTTCTACCGACAGAGCGGTATTTTTAGCGTTGATGGCCTCTGGCTTTCCCCGTGGCCAAGTCCCGAGTTTGGCTCCCAGTTAATGGATCTTTTATGAGTTAAGAGGATTATTCCGACGGTTCTTGCTTCGCCTTTTCATTTCAGAAACGAGAGAAAGAAAGAGAGAGAGAGAGAGATGAGTGTGTGTACGTGTGTGTTTCGAATTTCTGGACGAATTTCTGGAGGAATTTCTTGTCACTGGTAGTTGAAAGTTGCGCAAGAAGATTGGGTTCACGCATAAAATGAAAAGCACAGGGGGAGGGGCGGGGGTAGTGTTCAATTTTCGAAGAGAGTAATGAAAATTATTTTCATTTTTTCGAAGAGGACGAGAGTGTTTCCATCTGTTAGTATTAACGAGAGGAGACTGAACGAAAATATCTTTTTTATCCTTCAGTGAAAAATATTTAGAAACATTAATACACTACAAGTTAAAAGTGTATGATAAGAATGACGATGATGATAAATAACGCTATGAAAATTACAATTGGCAAAAGAAATTGTTTAATTAATTCCTATCGATTGACAGTGTTTTTTGAGTACATTTCGAGTGAAACGTTCGAAAATAACAGGGAATTATTGGAAAGAAAATTGAAAAAGATTGAGAAATACAGAGAGTTAAAATTGAATATGTTTAATCATTTTATCAATTTATAAATTGCATAAGTCTATAGTTTTCTCAAGCACAATGTCGATCAAATTTCGATTCTATACTATGTACAATTATACCGTACAATTTAATTATCACAATTAAAATCTCCTCTCATCGTCAATTATCGGCGATAATTTTTCAGTTTGTACCTTCCAACATAAACTTTCACTTGAATTTTTGCACGTTTCACTTTGTTAGATCGAAGTTTAAGTATACAAAGAGACATTCGATTCTGATACATTCATTTCAATGCATAATCTTCTTTCGAGTGATAAAATAATAAACGAAACGCCGATCTCATTGAATCTCGACAAGCTTCCCAAGATTTAAATCAAACATCGGACAAATATAATTAACTTTCGGTCACTGAAATTCTGAACGATTAATATTCTTAACATTTATATAAAATTTCCTTTGAATCGACGACGAGTGTACTTTTTAAATATTACACTACATGACTAATCGAATATTTTCATTGTCACGATTAGACAGCGGATTTTTGTGCAATTACTCCTCTTTTTTCTTTTTCGATACAATTAAAAAGGCGCAGCTCAGACAGAAATTTGTTTCCATCATTAAATAATATAACAAGCGTTCTGCTTTCGATATATTTGTATATTTTGTACATTTTCACACCCTTGATACTAGAAAGGATAAGATTTCTATCACAGGCATGGAAAAGTAAAAAAGCAAAAAAAACTTTGCAACAGAGTACACAAGCTTCTATTTACATACTTTGTATAAAAATGCATCTGTAAAATTTCTAACAAAAAATTAACGATATAATCGGCCAATTTTTCGTTAAATTCGAGCACTGAAATGAAAATCGAATAAATAAATAAATAAAAATGCAAAGATGAACTATTTAGACCTTTGTTTTCTTCGGGAAATTTCGCTTGGAAATTCATTCGGAGCCCAAAGATTCGTTACCTACCTAAAATTTATTAATCCACCGTCACGCGCTGGTGTGAGAACAGGGCAATTCAATTCGCAAACAGCGGATCCAAGCTAAAACTCCGACTCGGTGGCCCATTCTTGCCCCCTTTCGACCCTTTGCCCGAACATCTCTCCAACCTTTTCCACGCCACGTTTCCCATCCTGGTAATCTTTCTCGGTTGCTTCTTCTCCTCGTCCCACACACACACGCGCAGCGTTCGTCATTTCGCTAGGTAAGAAGCGTCATTTCGCTCAAAGACGCTGTCCAAACATTCGTCGCCGGTGTTGGAATGGGTTGGCGATGCCTTGGCGATCGACGGAAAATCGACGAGACGGCCTCGCTATCTAAATCGTCGCCAGCTGTTTCGAAACAGCCTCGAGTTGCAAGCAAGGCTGGCGAGGCTCCAGGCTCTCCTCTTAACCTGATTAAACGCAGTTTATTGCCCCTGCGTTTACCACCATGTACCACGCGACAGATTGTATCAGTCGGGGTAAACACAGAAAAGAGAGAGAGACAGAGAGAGAGAAAAGAAAGGAAAAGAGATTGAAAATGGCAATGGAGATACGAACGAGGGGATGGATTTTTACGGGATGGCAGGTGAATGGAACTTTCGAAGATCATTGTCGATCGAGAAATAATGAATAATGTACGGTTTCGTCGAATTTTAATCCCAATTTCGGTGAATTTCGGCAATGGTTAAGGTGATTTAGAAAAGTCGATAGAAACGTGGCAGATAGGGATCTGATCGGTTAAAAATTTAAGGGACGAGAGCACCTTCGAGTTTATCTTCAACTCGATCCTCGAATTTTTCAATACTTCAGTTCTACGCTACGCAGTTTAGTGAACGAAAGGAATTTTAAAATATGTTCAATGTAATGGCTCGATGGAGGAACAAACCTGATGTATTAATAATGTTTATTATAATTTGAACAGATTTTTATAATATTTTATAACATTGTTAAAAGACATTTCTCTTTGACGTGCATATTAACAGAAGCTTCTTCATATTTTTGGTATTTTTATTTATATATTTATTGTACATTTCATAATATAGTTATCAATAATTTAAATAAATTTTTAAGATATTCCTGCTTGAAAGATGTATCTCTTTAAAACTGAATCGAAGGGCAATGCATACTGATAAGAGCTTGTTCATATTTTATTTAAACTGGAGTTGTTTTGTAATATTTATTATACATTTCATGATATAGTTATCAATAATTTAAATAAATTTTTAAGATATTCCTGCTTGAAAGATATATCTCTTTAAAACTGAATCGAAGAGCAATGCACATTGATAAGAGCTTGTTCCTATTTTATTTAAACTAGAGTTGTTTTGTAATATTTATTATACATTTCATGATACAAGTATTAACAATGCTTGTTATATATTTTATAATTTTCGAAAAAGATAACTTACGAAAGTTAACCGAAGAATGTTAACCGAAGAAGAACCTTATATTTTGTTTCAATTCGAGATGTGATTTTAATTATTGAAGAAGCCATAAGTTGGTCAGCAAATGAACTGAAAGAACACTGTGGCACTGTTGAAAAATTCAAATGGCGAGAAATTGAAGTGCAAGGACGAAACTTCGAAATACAACGAAGAACGCACACTTTCATTCGTACGTTTTTTTTTACAAAGCTCATTCAAACGAAATGAAAACGCAACGTTGTAAAAGAGAAGCTTTTTCTGAACTTTCGAAAAATCCTGTTCGATTAATAAGCCATTCGACAAAAGTTTCTCTCCAAGAATTTGACGAAAGGAAATTAATAAAAATTCGTGAAAAAGAAAAGAAGAGGAAGAGAGAAATTTTTACGATCGTATACGATTTAGAGTTACGAAGTTTAGCAAGAGATCTGACCAAAAACCTTGGAAAATCTGAATGGACAAAGAATAATGTAACTCGCGAGGTTTCGCCGATGGAAATTGTTAGTAAAATAATTTCGTCGAATGTCGATAATGGACGCGTCGTTAATCTTATTTAGTTGGGGACAGTTCGATGAAACCAGCCAGTGGGTACCAGTGATTTATCGCCGGTGGATAGAGAACAGGCCGATGCCTGGCTTTTTCTTTCGAGTTGAAGGCCTCGGCGTGCCGATGAGCCAGCAGCAACCACCATCACAGGTGACGTTCGAGGGTTAATGGAACGTGATTTAAGATGCCTCGAGGTGAGAAGGGGTGAGTTCTACTACCTCGAGTGTTACTTTTAATGGCCACCGCCTCGTTGAATATACCGCCTCGTCCAATGAAATATTGGATCTATTTATCGAGTTCTTGACGAGCTTTTCGAGTGTTTGGTCTACGAAGTGCTTTGAGTTGTAAATCCCCCCCGTGACTTTCAGCAGCTTGGGAAAATATCGCTGAGTAAATTTTAGAGTAAAACATTGGAGGGGGCCTCACTCGCGAAAGAAAATGCGTTCGTCAATCTCTGAAATACTGGTCCTTTGAATTTTCCAGCACTTAAACATCCGCGATCTGTTCAAATTGCACGATCGATTCGTTCGCCTGTTGTTGCACGAAGGCCTTGTAATTGCAAATAAAATGGAAACGAACGCTGCGAATATCTCGAGCGTAGCACGAAATTGAAGATATTTAAAGTATTCAATGAATCATTCATTATTGGACTTGCGAACGATTCAAGTTGCAATGTTGTCAATCGTTTCATCACGCGAGAACTGTTCTTTGCAGGAGATTACTCCGCAATTCAAATATTATACAATTTTTTTTGATAGAAAGTCGAGATTTTCAAAATTACATTGATTAACTTCTGATATAATTAATGTAATTGTTGATTCAAGCTCTTCGAGGTTAAGTGATTCGAAATATCGAATTATTCCCTTCCGCGTGTTTGAGTCAGAACATACTTGTTTGTTCTGCTTCAAATTTTTCCAAAAGTCGCTGCACATCGATTTCAAATAGCGCGTTCATTTCAAGGCAAGTTTCGTTCTGATAAACCTTGGGAGGGTTAAATTTCCCGAAGAAGAATTTTCTAACGTGATCTTGCAATTCCGCAACTCTCGATATACACGTTTCCAGATTCGACAGAGAACAGTTGGGAACATCGTCGTGAAAATTCTCTCCGCAAAAGAAACATTAAATTGACAAAAATCTTCAAGGTGAATTTTTTCTCTTCGAAAATTCTAGAAGAGGGGAAAAAAAAAGTAAGAAAGAAGAAGCGTCAATCTTGAATATTCTATTAAAATCTCAATTCCCAAGAGCACGCAGAAGAGAGAGGAGAGCACTTCGAAAAACTCTGAAAAGGGAATATCAACGCTCGTGTTTCGAAATGTCAAGGATCGAGCTATACTTAAAGGTATCCGAAAAGAAAAAAAGAGAGCAGAGAGAGAGAGAGACTCTCCCTTTAAATACCCCGTAAATCCTAATTTCCACGGTTCGAGACCACGGAAAACATTCGAGGATTCTCTCGAGGAGAGACGGGGAACCGTATTAACCCCCTCTTCCCCCGTTCGGCGTCTAAGTTCACGTCGAATCAATTTCCAGCGATCGACGACCACTTTCACGCAATCAGTCTCCCCCGAACGATACTCGAGGACCCGAACATTCCCGTGGAAATCCCTTCGACGGCGACGTCCTTTGCGAAACGAGAAGACAATTAAATCGATCCAGCGCCCCCTCGAGATCTCGAGATCTCGAGGCTCGCCGTCTTCCTCCTCGCAAAAATCTCAGAAACGAATCTAACAATAACAATTATTTTCACGAGTTAGCGTAAAGAGAGGTATTTTTTATCACTGCTTGTGAATATAAATTTAATTGTCATCGAGATTTTATGATTTCGAGATATGAATATTTTTTAGGTAATCGTACGTTTCATTTGAAATTTAGAACAATTTTATTTATCGTGTTTCGGAAGTATTTCATTATTTTTTTTCGAGCTCGACTTTTTCGTGGATGAATTTCTCCATTGAGATTAACATGAATTAATATATGAAGTAATTGAACTCCAGAAGTAATTGAAGTGTTTAATTCGACTGAAATTATCAGATACATTTACTTCAATTATTTCAGGATTTTCTGTTGGACTTTGTAAGACATTTATATTTTTTGAATAATAATTTTACTAAGAGAACAAAAATACTATTACACTCTCTCTCTCTCTCTCTCTCTCTCTCTCTCCGAAAATTCCGCAAATTCGTTTTTTCCGTGATTATCTCGTGGTTCAATTTCAAGATCATCGGTTGATTTTGAAAAATGCAGAGAGAGTGAAAAAGGATCCTTTGCACGCAAGAAACATTTGCGGCCGGCAAAAATTGAATTCCTTCATTCGCGAATAATTGAGTGGGGTCAGCGACGAACGAGGGAGCAGTTTCTTTTTCTTTTTCTTGTTTTTTTCACTGGAATAGCCCCGCGAAAAGAGAGAAAGAGAAACAGGGAGGAAAAAAGAGGACAGAGAATACGTTTGAAACGAAAACGATTCTTCTCTTTGTTCCACCTTTCTTTATCTTTTTCTCTTTCTTTCTTTCTTTCTTTCTTTCTCGCGGTTTTGTCTCTTCTTTCTCTTCTTTGTCTGCTATTTGCTTTTCACGGTGCGGATCGGGCACGATTTTAAAGAACAGGGGCGAGGGGGAAGAGAAAAAAGGAAAAAAGGGGGTGAATAGGGGTGAAACGTGCCGTTTAGATGCGGCAGCTGTTAGGCTACTTTGTTAAGCACTCGTCACACAGCCGGAAGCTCGAGACGAGGGTACACGTTTCTTTTTTTTCTTCTTCTTTTTCGTTTCTTCGCCGGTTTTTCCGCCACTTCCGGCCGCCGTGGACCGTTAATAACGAACGATGGTATTACGGCTCGATATTAAAGCCTCTCTCTCTCTCTCTCTCTCTCTTTTTATATAATGCAAAGGAGATTAACTCTTTAAGTGCTTGAAATTGTCGAAAGTCTGAAAAAGTCTGAAATACGAGGAACATGCAACAAATTAATGGTGCATTCATCTTTCAAACGTGTGTATCACTTGATAAGTATATTCACACGGTGTATTGTACACGTGAATTTCTAACAAGCAATCATCAATTATTTTGTTATTGATCGTTCGTGCAATATTCCAACAGGGTTAATGTCGGAATAATTTGCAACGTATTTCAATGGAAATTTTATTATCGCGCAAGCCGTCGAATATGAGAAACGTATGAAACGTCAATCGACGAATGTGAATTTAGTCTGTGAAAATAATTTATTAGACATGAATGATTAATTTCTCGAAATGATCTCCTGAAGCAACTCTGAAGTAAACTAACTTTCGAGTTTTTTTTTCAACTTTCGATACATCTTTCCTTTTTAATTATTAATGTGTCACTATGTGAGAATAATTTATTGGACGATTTAGTGGATGATTAATTTGCACAACTCTTAGAATTCTCGAATGTAAATAGTTTCATTCGAAGGTTTCGTTCTTGAAATTTTTTATGATACAAGTTTTAATTATACTTCTTATACATGCTTTAATCATAATTTCAATTACGACGCAACGTTTTTAAATTTCTTGATGATATACATTTTTCTCGTAATTGTCAAAAAATTATAATATCCAATTGCAATTTCAAACAACACAATTATCCAACAGCCAGCATCCACAAATGTATCATATAAATCAATCTCGTAAGAATTTTTAATGAAGTAAACTCATCGTGTGAAAATGACTACTGAACTTGTATTCTTAAATATAAATAATCAATTTTATTCGAAGATATCTCTAAAATTCTTGATGGCGAAACTTATTTAACTAGAAAGAGAAGTTAAATTACTAAATTCCAAGTAATAAGTTCTAGTTCTAATAAATCTTTAAATTTCTCGATATAACTTTGATAAAAAAAAAAAAAAAATTACAATTCTCCCGCAACCAGCATTATAAATCTGTAAAATCAATCTTACAGAAACACGTGGAATTCGTTTAGGAATTTTAAAAAAACACAATCAATAATTATTTTATCGACGATGTTTTCTACCGAAACGCAAATTTCACTTGATAATCACGGGAGGAGAGTTACACGAAATTTCATTACGTCCAAATACGTAGAATTCCAACATTCGAAATAACAAACCGTTGAAATTGAATCTTCATTGAATTTCTCGATTAATCGTTCGAGGAATTACAGCACACCCGATCGCGATTTGAAGCGATATCTCACGTGCAATTTTCCATACAGCTCAGCGATGAGAAACGCTTCAACAATTAACTTCGCGACGATTCCGCCTCCGGACAAGGCAATATCCGTTCATAACGTCGACCATTTTAGCGGTAGAGGGGGAGGGGGGAAGTGGTGGTTGAAGGTACGATTTTCATAATCATTTCGCCAAGCAGCCATCGGCGATTTAGCATAAACGAAGTTAGCGTAAACGCGTCTAAATGCAGATTTCGTGGCTGAACGTATTCGACAGAAAGAGAGAGAGAGAGAGAGAGAGATAGAGAGAGCGCAACGACGCCGTGCGAGTAATTAGAAACGCGTAATTAAGACCAGCTTAAGGCGATATCGCGCCTCGCGGCTACGAAAATTCCCGGCGAAGAGATTATCCGGAGTTGAAACGGAGCTGGGAAGGCAGCCGTGTCGGAGAGAAAACGCGGCTGATCGCTTCTCTCACCCCCCTCGTCCCCTAACCCATCCAACCCCCTCTGTCACCCTATATTTAAAACGACGTGACCATTGTAAACGCACGTTTATCTCGGAAAGAAATCTCCCTGAGAGCCTTCTGCCAGGGAACATTTTATTGGAAATGGGCGAAAAGTGTGTCTTAAGCTGCCTGCACAACGCTCCGGCGTTCCGTATTTTCGCCAGACTCGCTGAAACTTGGGAGATTATATAGAAATTATTCTCTCTCTCTCTGTATTTTGGGATATTTACTTTTTACTTTTATTTCTTTTCTATACTCTGCATTCTGTTATACGGTCTGCGTTTATGTTATTCCAGTATATTGAATATCGTCGATCAATTCTTTCTTCTTAGATTAGAGAAATGTTTGGAATTATCCGGTGTTTGGTCGACATAATTTGTATTTTTGAAAGCACCCTGGACGATTGAAGAACTTTTCGGGGAATTTCACGCGACAAAATAACACCAGTGCAATTGACGAGTGAAAAAATTTAAATTTATCGCTGTTGAATTTCACAGTGGCCTGAGTTATGGATATAAACTTAACTTAACCTGAGTTTGATCACAAGTTTCAGAACACACTTTGTTATTCTTAATATTCTCACAACATCTGTTTTCTGAATGTTCATCTCACGCACTCAAATTTTTAATCCCCGCGTTTCCAGACGCGTGTTACATTAACATCCGACAGATTTTCTTTGTCGCGTAAAATGTTATTTAATTTTCCCAGTTACAAAACAGACGGTGTTTGTTTCGAAATTTTCGAGCGGCAGTACATAATTGTCGCAATTCAATGCGCAAACACGGGGAAAAATTAATTAACAGTCCAAATAATAAGCACGGCCAAACGAGAGGTCGATACGGCTTTATTTTCAATATTTGTCGCAGACAATCAGATCTTCGCACGTTTATATTGTTATTCAATTTTTTTTAAATTTTAAATACATTATTTAATTCCCTCGGTGTCCAGAAATTCTCGAACTCTGCGAGATTTATGTGTGACAGATAACTTGAAGAAAAAAGAAAAATCAATTGTGACAACGAATAATCTCACGAACAATCTTCCGATACAAACGCGTATCGTCCAACAGTAACGGATAGGAAATTCCCAGAAAATCGTCGAAAAAAATTTTATTTCATCCTCGAAAGGAGACGAGAATCACAGAAGAAGAAGCGGAAGAACGAATGAAATTTATAAGAACTTCTCGGCTAAATTGAGAAGATAGGGACGTCGAGCGTGGGCACGATGTGAACGAGGCTTTAAGCCTCGCGGTCGAAAAATTTCCGCCGCGTCGCACGCGGAAAAGAGATGCATCGCCCTGAAAATATCGCGAACGCCGCGATTATTTTTCGTCGTATATCTAAGAAAACGCGGACGCCCGGCGATAAGAAATGATAGAAGCGGCGCGAGATACCGCGACAATCCGGAGAAGAGGCGAAGAGGAAGGGGAAGAGACTTAATGGCATTGTCGGTGGAAAAAAACTTGGCGATCTCGCCCGAGACATACACTTTGACCGATAAAAATTTGTTGGACCGCGGGGGAGGGGGGGGGGCGGTATGAATCATTCCACTCTATATATGTACGATATATCTCACATCTTCCCGAGGCATTTTCTCTATCCAGAAATTAATAAAATTTAGTTAAACGTTCTCGCGACGGTGAAATGTATAAATCCACAAACCACCCTTTCTAATCAGCAATAAGGGAACATTTCGTCGGAATCGCCGATTTTGACGAAAATTGGCACGAACGTAGTTTTGAAAATGAATGTTCGACCCGTATCTGTTTTTTTTTTTTATCGGCAATGATCGATATCGAGAGGGGTGAAAATTACCCTCAAAGTCGGGAAAACATATTTTGTCAAATATCTCGGAAATTATTGAAGATAATAGTTTCTGTGTAAGTTGATGAAATTAGTGTTCTTTTTTTTTTTTAATGACGAAATTAATGGTGTACCAAAAAGAAATGGTTTCAAAAAGAAAAAAGAGCTGCACAGACGCTAGTTAACTTAAAATCGTCTTCGAAAAAAAAGAAACAGAAGGGAATGCTTTAAATTATCAACAATTTTTCATTGCCATTAGTCTGTGTATCTCCTAGATTGATTTCAAAGCGTCGAATGATATCAGCGTGAAGAAAATTTCAGAATCTCGTGAAACGCGTGCAACGCGAACGTAGAAACGTCCCTCTGTCGTTGGTGTGCGCGTTCAAAACAACACTTTCGCGTGTTGAAATATAAATAAAATAAAATAAAAGGAAGATCGCATCTGCCAGGCGGTGCTCGCGCCTTTTGTTTCCGTTTTATTTCCATCGAATGGAATAAATCAGCGGGAAAACGGTGGATGATAATGGCGTTTTAAGTGACAGCGCAGAAGAAACAATGGCCGCGGCACAATGGCGACGAGGGAACGCGTCCTTCGAAGAAGGCCGTCGTAAAACAGCGATTATTTTCTGTCGTTCGTCGCTCGGGTAAGATGATCCGCGAGAAAACGTGAGAGTGGGAATGATCGACGTTGTCGACGTTACGAAGATTAAGATCGGTCACGAGTCAGTGAAAACGCGGTTTTTACGCACAATTTCATGGCCCGATAAAGGAATAACAGGGAAACGGTGCAACGCGATATTTTATAACGGGACAAGAAAAGAGGCGTGAAAAAGAAAAAAAAAACGATGAAATAGAAGATACACAAATTTTCCTTTCCTTTCTCCTTTTTCTCTGGTTTTTTTCTTTTTTTTTTTTTGGTTTCCACTGAGAGAGGAAAAATATGGGCTTCCGTGGAAATCGAGTTTGGACGCGTATGCGATTTTCGGAGAATGATCGAGATAAAAGAGATTGAGCAAACGTTTAGAATAGGACGGCGAGGAGAGTATAACAGTACGTTTTATTTGCAACGAATGTCGCGATTGACACAAACTCGTTCTCTATTCCGTTTGGAAATTCGAGACTGACAGAACGTAGGTTAGTTTTTTGCAACACTCCTCCTCCCGCGGAAACGTAAAAATTAAAATGGTTGAATTTGTTTTAAACTTTTTCAGCTACTGACTTGCTGAATTTCCTTGAAAAAATATATACCGAATGTTGTATCGTTTCTCTATTTCGAACGTTCGTGACACGTAAAATGCGAGAATCGGAATTGTATCAATCTAGTACTATGTTCCTAGTCATATGATATTCAAATTTGATTTTATTTCTATTTTTTTTTTTTAGGGACTATACGTTACAAAAATAATTGGACTTAAATCGAATAATTTTGGTTTAAAAAATTAATATTTGATCATTAAATTGAAACGTCAGTTTTGTAAGTCTGGTTTAGTGTGATTTTAGTTTGACAAATTGTTGGGTTTAAGCAGCAAACGAAAATTGAATTTAAATGTCCATGTAGCTCTGATTTAGTAGGATTTCGATTAAAAAAGAAAATTGGAGGCTTTAACCGGCGAATAGAAATTGAATTGAAATGTCAATGTAACTCTGGTTCGATATAATTTTAATTAAAAGAATTGGAGAATTCAAGCAATAAACAAAAATGGAATTTATATGTCAATGTCAGCTCTGATTTAGTATAATTATGGTTAAAAAAAAATCGCAGGCTCTAACCATCGAAGAGGAAATTAAATATCAACGTGATTCTGGCTAATAATATCAATTACAAGAATTGGAGTGTTCAATACCGAAAAAAAAAATTGAATTTAACACTTCAATGTAACTCTAAACTAGTATATATAATGTTCGTTTAAAAAAGTCGGAAGGTCAAGATATTAAAATCTACGAATGTCATAGGTTTTTAACAAAATATACCAAAAGCTCCAGAAATGGAAAGCAAACGAAAACAAGAAAGCAACAAACGCACCACGAAGAAGACCACGAGAGAGTAAATTGATCGCGTCGATTTAAAATTGGCGGCCGGATCGACAAATCAACGAATCGAAAAATCCCTGCAAAGGGATCGACTGACTTATCAGAGACGAGCTCCCCCAACGATAATAAGCGTAGTTTTTTTTTCGACAAAGAGGACCTCGATCACACTTTGGCGGGCGGCGTGAGAGTTTAATGAATTTCACGGCATTCCGTTTGACGGCCTGGAGATAAGTTGCCAAAGAAAAATCTTTCTCTCCGACCGAGACCTGGTCGACGAGTGGAACAAAGAATAATTTTTCTATACGACGGTAGAGAGAACTTTTCTCACCCCTCAGGATACCTGCAGAAGAAACGAATGGATACCGAATTCCTTCTCAATGATGCTGGAAAGAATCTCCCTGTTAAAAGCGAGTAATTTCTACGGTGGAGAAGTTCCTGGCCACGCCGCGGCGGTCAGAACAATCGAATACTTTTTAGATTAAATGAAATTTTCCAATCGTTCGCGCGAAAAAGAAGAAAAAAAGAAGAGGAAAAAAGATGGAAGAAATCTCGGCGAATCGGCAGATTTCATCGAGATTCCCTTTCTCCCTTCCTTTAATTCCCCGTTGGAAATATTCACGCGACATCTTCCTCCAGGTAGTTTCTGAAAGCTTCTGCGAGTTACACATTGAGATTTGCTGCAGATGTTTCTCATTAGAAGATTGAAATATTTATATTGTATATTTTATATTGTATTATAATGTATTCTAATAGATGTTTGCTGTAGATATTCCTGTCGTTTGAAGATTGTTGACACGTGAAATAGACAAGGTTCAATTTTTATACTGCATGGTGTATCCTAACACCATGAAAATTGTTAGTGTGTAAGGTAGAGAATCAATTTTTATATTGTACAATGTATCATCAGTTTGTATATTGTACAATGTATCATCAATTTTTATACTGTGTACAGTGTATTCTAACAGAGATTTCTGTAGATGCTCATCTTGTTTGAAGATTATCAATATATAAGGTAGAGAAACTTCAATTTCTATGTTGTATATATTCTGACAAATATTTCCTGTAGATATTCCTCTCGTTTGAAAATTGTTGGTGTTTGAGCTAAAGAAGCTTCAATTTTTATATTGTGTAATGTATTCTGAGAAAGATTTCCTGTAGATGTTCTTCTTGTTTGAAGAT
This sequence comes from Tetragonula carbonaria, assembly GCA_032399595.1. NCBI lineage: Eukaryota > Metazoa > Arthropoda > Insecta > Hymenoptera > Apidae > Tetragonula > Tetragonula carbonaria. The sequence continues at coordinate 12,487,089 of JAUCRC010000008.1, forward strand.
TGTTAATATGTAAGATAGGGAAGCTTCAATTTTTATATTGTATAACATATTCCAACAGAGTTGTTCTTGTTTGAAAAATGTTAATGTGTAAGGTAGAGAAGCTTCAATTTTTATATTGTATAATGTATTTTAACAGAGATTCCTTATAAATGTTATTCTTGTTGGAAATTATTGGTGTATGAGATAGAGAAGCTTCAATTTTTATATTGTACAACATATTCTAGCAGAGATTTCTTGTAGATGTTTCTTTCAGTGAAAAATTGTTAGTGTATGAAGGTAGGAAAGATTCAATGATGGTTGCTGTTGTATGTAATTGTTTGTACAGGATTAAAACTTTTATATTACATAACATATTCCAATAGAAATTTGCTGTAGATATTCCTTTCGTTCGAAGATTCATAGTATATGAAGTAGAAAAGGTTGATATGTCTAATTCTTTATACAGGATTAAAATCTTCATGTTGTTCGTATAATGTATTTTAGTAATTCACTATATTAAAATTAATATATGTATTGTGGAAATTGAACATCGTTAGAATGATCTCTAAATAAAAGATGATATCTAAGTAACTATTTGTCTAAACTAGTCAAATACATCCCCTTCAGTCGATGATAATTATTTATTATTCGTAATAACATATTCTCTCTGTTTATTCAAATGTATTATTCGCGTGACGATAGTGCGCAAAAGTGTTCGAATAGTAATACAATTAATTATTTGTAATTATGTGTATTCGATCACGTACCTGCGAGGAAACTACGTTAATTGACACAATAAAGCATGAAATATTACTTAACTCATATATTAAACATCTTCTTTTATGTGTAACTTAATATAATCGAGAGATTCTTACTCGAATGAAAAGAAATCTTTATCGAAATACGTACTGATTCTAATAAATGCTTGGTCGATTAGTTATTTACACAACAGCGGTGAATAAAACTTCATTGCTTCAGATAAAAATGACAGATCGTGACAATTGTCTAACAAAACATTCCGAAATATTTCGCGAAACGTAAACAGCGTTCAAACACCTCCGTGGATCGCAATGTACATACAACGCGAGCATCTGAGAACTTCCAAACAGGATTACACGCTTCGCTCGCAGTCCAACTACGGTACGCTTCATCAGAACACCTAAACTTACGCTCGACAGTTGCCAAATCGTTGTACGGTGTGATCCGCGCCCTTCGATAGCTCAGGTTTAGCAGGCGTCGAGCAGAACAAGACGAAGATCCAGACGAAAATCCGTCTGCGAATCGCGAAACGCGGAACGACGTAACGAGGGATCGAAACGAGGCTGGCAAGTCGCGAGTTTCGCTCAGACACGAACTTCACCGGAGGATAATCCCCGACACACCTGCGATAGCTCTCCCCTCCTCCTGGAAATTCCATCGCGTTCCCTGCTCCTTGGGGAAGGTTCGAGGCTTTAGCGTTACAAATTTCAGCGCTCGAATCGTCGCGCGTGCGACGCGTTACACGCGACACAAACGCCACGCGCGCGTAACGGGACACGATCGGTTCCAACATGGTAAACTCGGCAGTTTGCACGGGGGGCCGGTCGTTATCGTCGGCTACGATTGCCCGTAACACAGTTGCGCCTCTCGCGGTACGTGCGCGTACTATATCGCAGCTACGGGCACGATTATGGCGGCTGGCGTGGATAACCGTTCGGGGTGAACGCGATGTGCTGTCGTGACGATTGCCGGAGTTTGCGACGTGTAAAGGGCGAGATTATTTTAAATGGGAACCAGGCGGCAATCTCTCGGCAAACTGCTTTGAAACGTGTTGTTGCTGGATCGTTGTTTTCCAGAGAGGGGGAGAGAGAGAGCAGTCGAGTCGATTTTCTTTAAGAAACGTTGCGAAGTTGAGATTTAAGGGATGGAACGTTAGGTGAAAAATTATTTTATAATCTTCCTTGTAATCTTATGTATGCATTTTTTTTCGTAATTCTACGATGTAAAATTATTATTATGCATGTATATTTTATTACATGTATCATACTCTGTTTTATGTTACAAGGAGTGTTATATACGATAGAGAAAATTGAAATTAAAATTTAAAAGATGAGACGTAGGTAAAGAATTATTTTATAATTTCTATCCTATGTAATATCCTATATATTTATTATGTATATATATATATATATATATATAATTTTGTTTTATGTTAGTAGTATTATATTTTAAATATTTCATACCATTTTTACGTAACGAGCATCGTACGCATTTTTCTTTTTTGCTTTAATCGAAATCTGTACATTTAGTACGTTTATTGAATTTCAGAAATATGGCTTTTTGTTTCAGTTTCACATTGAAGGTTTCCTTTGATGAATCAATAATGAAAGATATAAAATTGAAGATATAGCTAAAGATTAAAAAAAAAAAGACATTAACTCCTAGTAAAAGCGGTAACAAAATAATTTCAGGAAAGATCAATAATTTCAATCAGTTGAATTTTGAGTCAGTAAATCAATAGAAGCAATTAAACTGATCTTTTTTTTACAATTTTACTATTGAAAAATGCGAATACATTCGCCAAAATTAATATTGATTAATACTTGTATAAATCTATTCATTTTCATTAAATCATTTAGAATCGCAATGATTTGTACGTGAAATATTTCGAATGATATTAACATGATTATTCCAGTGTTAAGTGGCTAAGTGATTCTAACGTGTCAAATATAAAAAATTTTATTCAACATGAACAATGCGAAATTGGTAGGATAACATGCAATTCTTAATTACTTGACCTAACCTAAACATAACCTAAACCTGTACTACATTAGATTGTAATTTACTACAATTTATATCGTTGCGCACACTGTTCGTTTCACAAACATTTGCCAACGAGAAATTATTTTTTATTATTCCCTTCGACGAGAAGCTGCAGAAGTTGATAGAACCGGAAGCAAAATAACGTCGAAATAATTCCCGGATCAAATGCGGATCAATTACTAAGAGCTGGAGCGGGAATTTTCAAAACTGCGAGCTGCCTTCGATTCTTTTTTTTTTCATTTTTTATTTTTTTTTTTTTTTTCATTCGGAACGTCCAAACAAAAAGAAACGAGACCCCAGTGGGCTCCGCCGTCGACGTTATCATTTTTCCAGCATTTCCACCTGGACATCGGGAATCGAATCGATCTCGAATATTTAACAAGGGCAACGAGCATCGCCTAGTCGGTTCAATCATTCCGCCCCCCCCTCTCGCTATAGCGCGCGGTTAGAAATTCAAAAAAAAAAAAAAAAAAAAAAAAAAGGAAAAACGCGAGCGGCGATGAAATCTCCAGCCGAGTGGTAATTTCAGCCGATTATACTGATTCACGGAGGCATTTGAATACTTATCGCATCGGCAACTCGACTCTCGTGCGTGTCGTGCGAGGCTGTTTCGAAACGTTATTAGCGTTCGCGATAATGTGGTAGAAAAAAAACGATAGAGAGAGAGAGAGAGAGCAGCGATTTTAAAGCTTTCGGATATTATAATAAGTATTTCAGCTCATACATTTCGTATATTTTAGCATTTAAATTCCCCCCCGGTAATTGCTTTGGTATATTTTTTAGCATTTTAAATTCCGAAGTATGTGCTTTCGGTTCAGGTCAACTTCATTTTTTCGAATAATGACGACTTAGGGATACACGACGTATACGTACAAAATAAAAATGTAGATATAGGACAGATTGAAATAAAACTGTTGGTAGCTGTTGGAAAATCGAAATATCTGCCGATACTGGCAGATACTACGACGCGTATTGTTCAATTATTCCGAGCGGAATCTCGCCGAGTTCCGACTTCTCTGAAATGTTTAATTCCGTTTACGTGAGTACAAAAGCGAGATTTGGAACAATATGAAACGTTCGAAAATTCCGTTTACAAAGTAACGAAACATTTTCTCTCTCTCTCTCTCTCTCTCTCTCGCAGCAAGCGCGACTTTGCGTTCTAACGCAAAGTCTAATCCTCCATCAAACTTTCACTTGAAATCGTCGTGCAAAACCCTTTGTTTTTCAACATGGTCTATGAATCATAAATTCAACCAGCGTCGCAGCTCCGTTGACAAACTCCCCGCTTTTCCAAATCCTCGTAAATATTCAATTTTCTTGCGATTCTCCGGCCTCCGATTTTCCTCCAATTTTCCCCCCGGCGATTTCAATTGAAAGTCTCGCGGAGACGAAACGGAGTTTCGAAACGACGGTTTGTCACAAATGCATTATAATCGAGCGCGAGAAGTTCGCACGTCGTGTGTAGAAAAAAAGGTGAGTTACGCGACATCGTAAATTTCACGAAGGGGAATTATTTGATCGGAGAGTGAATGAAAATCGTTCTGTTCGATGTTAGAGTTTCCACAGTGATATAATTTTCGTAGGACGGTCAAACGGTAAAACGAATCGTCGCGGCGCATTTAACGCGTACCTCGAGGCTAGCAATATGAATTACTGCGTTAATGGTTGCAGTTTGATAACAATAGTTATCCAAATCACGTGATCTTGCGCGGTAAATTATTAAACTCTTGAAAATTGTCTCATCGAGTACATCTCGAGTGCGAAAGTGATGTTAGTTACTTCGTTTACATTGTCAATTGCTTTTTTGTAAATTTACGTCATTTGATGGTTGTTCCTCGAGAATTGCGCGAAGGAAGATATTTTGAAGTTGTTTGGAAAAATATTAAATATCAAAAAGTAGTGTCGAACTATTATTTCGTTAAAAAAAAAAAAAAAAGAAAAGAACAGACTCCTTACGCAGTGATTTTTAAAAATTTAAGTCGACTGCTGGTATTGTAGGCAATTATTTTTGAAAGAAAATGTATTCCAATGGTATTCAAAACTCATACTTGGAAAATACTTGGAGAGAGAAGCTGGATTGTAAAAAAATTTTCTGCTTCAGTAGTCAGAGTCAACGCTTTCCGCCGGCGTCCATTCTCAATTAAGGATAAATAAATTTGTTGCTCCTTATATAATAAAAACGTTGCTCTCGTGATAGAAAATGCAACGACTGCAGATCAGAGCTGGACAAAATTTATTTGAAATCATTGATTTATCATGTTTCATCCTGGGATCCGAGCCAGATAAATCATTCGCAAATAATCCTCTGTCCGAGTTAATTCGTTGAAACAAAATAGAAAAAAAATAATTTCGACGATAAATGATTTTACACAATGGAATTGGAAAAATCTGTTTGAAAAATCATTCGAGAGAAGAAACAGGCGTAAAATGCAAGGAATGAAACGAGAAATCACGTCACTCGATAATGAAATAGTGAAATAATTTGTTTGTTCGAATGCTGTGTTTGAACAATCACTTTTCAAATATTTTATTTCCAACACTACCCACTTGTCTGCGTGGGTGTTATAAAAATAAAAATGTAACTTCACAACGTGTGTGAAATTGTCTCCTGTCGATTCTCCAAATTGTCCACGACACACAATTTCGGGAAGTTTCGTGATTTATTATCGGCGTGCGTGCTTCTTCGTAGAATTTCAACGACTCCGAATGAATCCCGCGTCCCATAAATCGACTGTATTACACCATAACGCGGTTTCGACGGGAACCAATATCGGCCCACTTACGATTTATCCATATTCATTAGCGGGTCGCAGCGGCAGGCCCGCCCACCAATCAGCGCCCGATAATTATCCGCGTAATTAGGCCGGGCCCGTGGCTCGAAACACAGCCATTTCACTGGCATGTCCTGGCGTTTCACTTACCATCCACCGCGAAATTGAAACAACCGGGACCGCGAATTACTTTTTCGCGTGCGCGGAATGCGTTATGCGAACGATCGTGGATCATCGTTCAGAATCATCCCCTGATGGCGCCACCGGTTGACGAATCATTGCGATTCGCGCAGATTAAAATTAACAATCGCGCGATTTGCGAGCATACGTGTACGCAATGTTCGACGAAATATGCCGATAATTGAAAACGATAGAAATCTTAAAACGTGTTAGAAGTACAGTGTTGATTTAGGAATTCAAGATTATTGAAAAAGGATTGTACAAAAGGCGATGACGTTAAATCCTCGCTAGACTTTCACGCTGTTATTCGCTACAATTCTATCAAGATTTATACGCTCTCGGTTCTCTCTCTCTAGATCTCTAGGCAAATTGAAAAAAAAAAAGGAAAGAAAAAATGATGGTACTAAGGATTAAATTTAGGCAGGCGTCGATTAAATTTTTGCATCAGGCCTATATGTGAAGTAACGTCCTTGTGAAATTTTAATTTCAATGAAACTACGCTCCTCCCCGTTGAATTTTATTTTATTTAATTTTCCTGTGGATTACGTGTGTTCAATATTTGGGGGGATTTCTAATAATAAGAATATTGAAATTTCATTGTACTCGCTGTTACGAATAATTGGAATATCCAATTGGAATATGATCTTCTTATATTGGTTGAAATTTGGGGGAAAATTTACGTCAATTGGAAATATGAATTTATCGTTCACATTAAATTTTTCAAATACGTTACAACGTTTTCAATGCTTGGAATTGTTTAAAAAAAATGTTATAATAATTTGAAATTGTTTCAAAGAAATTATAAGAATTCCGCTCGAAGAAATTTCTGAACCTTTTTAAAATAATGAAGCATAAATTTTATTTATTACATCTCATTATTCACAGGTAATTGAAACGTTCATATAGTTTCAGACAAATTTAAATAATTGAAAAAAACAACAACTGTTGTAGCAGTCCAGACAATCTGAATTCTTAGATTCTCGAAAATTATCTCGAAGAAATTGTGAAAACCCCTATTGAATTGTCGTGCTTATAAAATATTTCATAGAAGATAGTACAATAATTTCATTAACAAATTAACTGTACTATATTTTGTATATTTTACCAATTGTACTACGAAACGATTCTGGAATTATTAAATTGGATTACTCAATCATCAGGAAAGTGCGATCATCGAATCGCGCGAGAGGAATAATTTTTATTTAAAAAAAAGGGGGGAGAACTCGTATGCCATTAATTCGTTCTTCCAATTCTTCCGTCAACATTGCAAAAAAAAAAAGAAAGAAAGAAAAAAAAATCGCAGAATAAGTTGAAAAATCGTGCGTTGCGATTCGTTCTGCCGGAAATACAATAACACGCGCGTTCGAGTTAATATCTCGTTTTACGATCGAGCTGAATAACAAACGAAAAGCTGCAGGCAGTGCTCCGATACGATACGATTGATGTTTGCCGATTTAAGTGATTAACGAATCCTCTTTGTGGAGCGCGGATGCGTGTCGATAGCCATTCGATTGGCGAAAGAGAGCCGGGAAACGATTCGCCGAACGAAACGAAAGAGAACGACGAGATTATCGACGAGAATTTCCGCCGATTGCCTGTTAATCGGACGAAAATCAAAATTCTCGCTGCGCGTGATTATACGGCTTTCGTTTCGCCACGCGCTGCCAATTAGAGCCGACAGAGAGAGAGAGAGAGAGAGAGAGAGAGAGAGAGAGAGAGAGAGAGCAAAAAAAAGAGAGAAGAAAAAACGCCCCGTAAGTTTTCGCTGACTATATTTTTTCCTTTCGTTTATTTTCGATTAAAAAAAAAAAGAAAAGATACTCGGGATTTAATAATTCGTCTGGGAGAGCTATATTATAGCATTCACGCTGTGAGATTCGTTTCAGCACGATTTTCCGCAAATGAATTGATACGCCGCTAGTTGCAGAGAGAAACGAGCAACGAATCGTCAAAATTGATTGTTCAAATTAGTCAAATAATCGAAGAATATTCGATTGATCGGTATTTCGTAGTGGAAACGATTGACTCTCGCTACTTGTCTCGCGATCGAGCGAGAAACAGAGTATTTTAATGAAGTTATGTGATTGGTAACTATCCAATAATTCAGTCCAATCGATCAAAAGTATCATTTTCATTTTCACCACAATACGTTAGAAAAATTTCACGTTGCACCATAGCAACCAACGTGCTAAATGATTGATTCCTACTATTTATTTTGCTGTTGAACAGAATTACGTTTTTACACGTCGCTTTTAAACAACAAATTAGCGGAGAAAAATATATTTTATAATATGCTAATTAACACGTTGAGTGTCACCTGCGACCGGAAATTGTTGGTCATCAGTGACCGGAGTGCCCCAAATGAATAAACAACATAACATGACATATCGTCGACTAAAAAAATGACTTGAACATCGCGGACAATATTATGAAATTAAAAAAAAAAAATGCATGAATTTAATTCAATTATCACATATTATTGTATATTTATTATATATTGTGTTAATTCTCGCGTGTCAAAATAGTCGAAGCAAAATATACCTAATTAAATAAAATAACGCAGTTATTCTGACTCCGATAATTCACTTTAAAAAATTCCACAATTTCGTCAGAGTGCAAGGAGATTATTTACAATTTGCAGATGATTGAATCGACGCGTCGTACATCATTAGTTAGCTAATGTTACAACTATCCGTTAGATGATTGATTTTCATTTCACAGTGGAACAAGAAGTCTCGCGTAAATTACCATCGAACGAAAACTTCGTCTGCTGATACAAAATATATTACTAAGAAGAGAGACGTACTTAATAACAATCTACCATAATGATCATCTGAAACTTTTCCCATGATGCATCGGGAAAGTTACAGTTTCTACATAACTGAATCAAAGTGTTAAATGATCGACGTTCATCGTTTATTCTTCAATTCTACTCTCTATAGGACTCTGTGAGGCTGTTATTTGTCACATTCGGGGAGAAATATTCAGTATCTCACCAACAAAAGCTGTGTATGTATTTAAGTAGTAGTAACAACTCAATCTTTAATATCTAATATCTAGTAATAATATATTATGTAATTATATATTATTGTCATATAATTATTATAATTATTATTTCATCATTTATTCTTTCATCTTATTCTCTGTGATGAGATTGTTATTTGTCACATTCAAGGAAAAGTATGATTCAGTATTTCACCAACAAAAGCTATGTATTTAACTAATTAGTAGTAACAACTCAATCTTTAATATCTAATATCTAGTAATAATATATTATATAATTATATATTATTGTCATATAATTATTATAATTATTATTTCATCATTTATTGTTTAATCTTATTCTCTGTGGTGAGATTGTTATTTGTCACATTCAAGGAAAAGTATGATTCAGTATTTCACTAATAAAAGCTATGTATTTAACTAATTAGTAGTAACTCAATCTTTAATATCTAATATCTAGTAATAATATATTATGTATATTATATATTATTAAATATATTATATATTATTGTCATATAATTATTATAATTATTATTTCATCATTTATTGTTTAATCTTATTTTCTGTGGTGAGATTGTTATTTGTCACTTTTAAGGAAAAATATGATTCAGTATTTCACCAACAAAAGCTATGTATTTAACTAATTAGTAGTAACAATCTTCTCTAATATCTAGTAATAATATATTATACAATTATATTATACAATTACATTATACAATTATATTATACAAATAATATATTATACAATTACAATATATTATTATCACATAATTATCATTATGTGTATATATATATATAATTTATTATAATTATCTCTAAATAAATCAATCAATATCAATGTATTAAATAACTAACAAAATGAATACAATATTAATTAATAATCCATGTATGCGATTGATTAAAATTCGCCGGTTTAAATCGGTGAAAAAGCATTTCGACGATATTTTCCAATTTCTTCGTCGGCAGTGTGTCCACCCTCTATTGGCCTAAAATCGCCAATTATCTCGTGCAAATACGTGAAAAGCAAACGCGTTCGGGCCGGGCGTTTTCACCGCGGGCTAACCGAATTCCAGCTAGCATACCGAAACTGGCTGACTAATTTGCACGCGATATGTGAATCCGGATCGATCGAATGCTTGGAATATTTCACTCGCTGCCAACGCGGTTAACTCGCTGTCAACGCGGAGATCCATCGCGTAGCTCCTTAAGAGGATGTTCTCATTTGGGGCGGATATTTCAGCGAGTTGCCCAGTTATTAGAGATTTAGGGATCGTTGATATTTTGCACGCCTGTTTCATTGTCCTCTCCGAGGCAATGCAGCGTGATTTTTTTTCTGCAATATTCAAATTTTTGGGTAACAGAATTTTCCGTGGAATATATTACTTTCAATAACTGTCACGATTTATGCTTCTTGTTGTGTTCATAAGAAAAAGGCAAAAATGAATTTTCAAGCCTTCAAACCTCGAATCCACTGTTGATTCAGCGATGAAAAAAAAATTTCCACCCGCGTGCTACGTATTCTAACATCTTGTTGTTGGAATAGAATGGAGAATGGAAAATTCTAACATCTTATTGTTGGAATAGAATGGAGAATGCATTTTGAAGTAGTTAAAGGCTTCGAGCCCAGACTCATTGCTGCACCATTTTTCTTTCTTTACCAAATTGCAACAATTTATAATTATAAATTTATTTATCTTACTTATTTCTTTATTTATTCATCACGATAGGAAAAGCTCACTATATGAAAAAGAATAATGTACGGATAAATCGTACATACAATTCTATAATACAATTTTAAGCATAAAATATATCAAGTATAATAGAATCGAAGTTTCTCAGTTAAGATTCCCTCATCTATGGAATATTTTTCTTCCAACTTGTTTAAGAACGCTTCACTTTGCAACTGAGATTAATTTTGAGAAACTAAACGACTGGTGTTTCATTACATTACAATTTCAAGGGGAGAAATCATTCTCAATCCAAGAATATTTCACAAATTTCAAGAAATCTCCTTGTTTCGTTGTAGCGTGATTTTAGAAATTGTTGACATAAAATTAAAAAAAAAGAAAAAATCACGTCTCGCTGTGATATTGCACAGAGTAGAAAAGTTTCGGCTAGAATGTCTCCTAGAAAAGATGAAAGCTGTCGTTGTTGAGGATTCTTCGAGAATCTCTTGTGCAAGACACGTAACAGCGATAAAACTGAAGCAAGGCTAACAGAAGTAGCTGGTACAGCTTCAAAAATTCAATCGACCTCCAAGCCTCGTGGCTTTATCGCCTACGTTAACGTGAATCTTTAACCCGCCTCGCTTCGCGTTTTCACGTTCTCATAAATATCAAATTGAACAATCCCACTAAACTCGATCATCATCGTCATCATCGTCATCCTGTTTCGAACAGATTACGTTTTACGGTTATATAACTGTTATTTAAACATTGTTTCGTTGTTTTATCTATCGTGCGAAACGAGGCTCGCTCCATCAATTCGTTCGCTGAACACGTCACGAAATTTGGAGGGGAAATTTGTACAAACAACTGGGAAAAGTAGGACAAATATACACAAAGGCAGAGTTTGAGCGTGAAAATGATTTGCTAACATGCGGTGTCGACAAATCATTGAAATCAATAATACAAAAACAGATTTCGCGGGGAAATTATTTGTTGCGCCAGAGCCGTGAATGAAATTCAAATTCCAATCAGCAACGATGACGTCGAATTAACAGAAATGAACGTTCGACAACCATTCGCGTAGAATGCGTTTCGAAATTTAATCTGCGTTAATCCGGGAATCGAAACCTCGTATCATTGGCAAACGATACAACAAAAATCGATATATTTCGCAAAATGTGGAAGAACATAAAAAATATTTCACGATTCGTCGCGCGAGATGTAGAACAGAAGAAATTTTGGGAATAAACGATGCAATGTCAATTATTGTGATAAGCTAAAAATGACGGGAAATCATTTCAAAATTCATGCACACACAGGTTGTAAAAGGAAGGATTATAGAAATTAAATATTAAAGTAATAAACGGATAGCAATCATTGTGGTATTAAAATATGAAGATAAAATGTTCCAAGATCTTTGATAGAAATTAGACTAATACACCACCACTAATAAACGAAAATAATCAGTTGTTGTGATAGAAGAATATATGCAAGGATATATGCAATATCTGCGACAGAAGTGACAAAATGAGAGAATTATGGAAATTTACTACGCTAAAGATAATACTCATGACTAACAATAATCAGTTGTTGTGACGAAATATGAGGATAGGAGGATATGTATAAATATTCCAAGACCTTTGGAGTAGACAGAAGCTACAAAAGAAAGAATTATGGAAATTACACATCAGTAACAAAGAAAATATAGCTAACAACAATCATTTATTTCAACGAAGTATGAAGATAAAAGAAAATGTATAAATATTGCAAGATCTTTGACAGAAGTTACAAATGAATTGATCATGGAAAGTATATACGCTGAAAAACAACACAACATCAACAAAATAAATAGGCAAACGAGTATGCATAAGTATTCCAAGACCTTTGATGACAAGTTACAGAAGAAAGGATTGTGCAAACTAGAGACCATTAATAAACATACAATATTAACTATTGTAACAAACTGGAAAAGCAGAAGAGTATGCAGAAATATTCTAAAATATTTAACGGAAGCTACAATGGGAAAGATTATAGAAATTACATACCACTAAAAAGTAATACAATATCAACTCTTACAACAAAGTAAAGAGACAGAAGAATATGCAAAAATATTCCAATATTTTGTCTGTAATAAATGGCATAATAAAATAAAGAAATAGAAGAATATGTATAAATATTTCAAGATATTGTGCAAACGGCATAACAATACAATATCAATGAAAAATATGTACAAATATATCACAAATAAGCAATACAATACCAATCATTATGACAAAATAAAGAAACAAAAGAATGTGCACAAATATTTCAAGCTACATGTGAAACGATTGTGCAAACTATATACTACCAAAGACAATTGTATTGCAACAATCTAAAGAAACAGCAATATGCTATAAATAAACAATGCAATACCAATCACCGTGATAAAGTAAAAGAACAAAAGAAAATGCACAAGTATTCAAATAATACAATAATCAAGATACACAGGAAAAAACTGTGCAAACTGCGTGCTACTGAAAAAATGATACAATATCAATTATTCTATCACAATTTAAAGAAACATTCTAGAAATAAATACAATACAATCACTGTGACAAAGTAAAGATATTAGCAAGATATTTGACACAAGATACACAAGAAAGGATTGTGCAAACTACATACTACTAAAAAAAGCGACACAATATCAACTATTGCAACAATCTAAAGAAGCAGAGGTATTCCACAAATAAACGATACCAACTAATACAATGCGACAAAGTAATGAAACCAAAGAAAAAAGAATTTGCATAAACGTAGCATCCGATCTCCGACAGAGGCAACAGAATAAAGGATTAAGGAGACACGAGGGAGACGATAATTCTTCAGAACGGAGTTATTGTTCCGTCATGGCGGATGGAATTGGCAATATCGTTCGGCTCATATCCCGCTGGCTGAGCAGGAGAGAAACATAGAAAATCGGTTGCCCTCCCGTGGGAACGTTCATCTCCGAATGAACGTCTCTATCGATGCCGATGGAGAACCGTCTCTGCGAGCGTTTAACTAGCGGATTTCTGGAATGGAAACACACACGCACCTCTGGGGGGGGACCCCTGCGAGCGCGGGTGTCGCGCTCGTTTCCCTTTAAAATCGATATTTAACGCGCGACGAAGGGTCTTTTTTAACCCGGCACAATGGCCAGGAAGCCGATGGGAATATCGGGGCCGACGATTTTTCGACGACCACGTGAACGTCGAATTATCCGGGAATTAAAAGCTGCTCGCGAAAGCTTCGTCATTCGGTGAAATTTAAAGGCGACTGGTCTCTCTCTCTCTCTCTCTCACTATCTCTCTCTCTCTCTCTCTCTCTCTCTCTCTCTCTCTTTTTCCCCCTGGTGGCGCGACGCGGGATTTCCAACTACCGGTCTCTCCGCTTCGGGAAAAAATACTCCTGAAAACGATCAATTTTTATTTCCATTCCGGATAGAGCCTTCTATTTATTTATTCCCCGGGCTCGGGAGGATTTGCCGCTCGAAATAATAGAAAAAATGTTTTTCGCATCTCTCCGATTGGAATTTCGTTCTTCGGTTTTTTCGAGGAAATATTTCGCAGAATTTTTCCTTTTCGGATTCGCAGAATTTGCAAAATCGAAGTTTCCATGCTCGCGGACTCGAGTCACAGGCGAGTCAGTGACGAACGAAGAATTGTCGATTAATGTTCAGTTGTTACAATTTTGTGAAAGGAAATTCAGTTCAATTCGCTTTAAATTTCGCTTTAAAGCGTGGAACTCTTCTACTCCTTGACAGGGCTGAGTTCGTTTTTTCTTCTTTTTTTTCTTCTTTTTCTTTTTCAAGAATGACTTTACTCGAAAACTGTGAAAATTCAAAAGTCTCTGGAGATAAACGGAAAAAATTTTTTCTTGATCCACCGTTTCATTCAAAGGAGAAGACTCCTTTTTATATTTTACAATGATCACCTGAAACCTCCTGTACGATTTTCTTCGTCACTTTATCGAACTTTAAACATTAGGATCAAAAAGCGAATTTTTGTCGCTTAGTCGTGATATTCAGAAATGAATAAAATATTGAAAAAAAGATTGTACAGCATATTCTGAGAGTTTCTTTTAACGAAGAAATTTCATTCGTTGAAAAAAAAAAAAGAAAAATGATTGTGGATCCGGTCACAAAAGATTTTGCAATTTTTCGAAATATTTCAATTTTTATTATATTTTTCTAATTGGTCGTAACTTTTTCTACAATGATTAGAAATCACTATCTATGCTATGATAAAAACTCGAAAATGCAAGGAGTCTATTTGCATTAAAATTTATTGAAGATGAAGCTTCGTTGCTCAAATAAACGAAAGCAATTTCAAATTAAATTAATTTTCTTCGTGCATTACAATCGTGCATGAAATCGTTCATTTTTCGTCTATAGAAAAGGATAGAAATCGATCGATGTTTATTGCGAGTTTGAAACTTAAGATCGAAGATACTTTATGTCATCTGATTTGTACAAACTTACCTTCCCGCCATTTCCTTTTAATCGCTATTATACTTTTATCGTCAGATAAAAGAAAGTTATGGTTTCTGATCTCATTCGCCTGGATACTTGCAGCCTAACGAACAAAAAGAAAATTATAGCGTGATCATAACGTGATCTCGACAAAAAGAAAGACTAAATGTTAAATTGTGATTGTGACAAAAAACAAGGGGAAAAAAAAGAAAAAGAATTTCGATTATACGGGGTGATTCACGTAACTTACACACCTGAAATAACTTCTGAATTATGAAAAATTGTACATGTGTCAATGGACATTTTGAGCATCACATATTATAGATAAGGCAAAATCATTTATGTTTATAAATTGTTGCAAACAAAATGGTCCCAATGCAGTTCTTATCCTCGGGATAAATCGTAGAATATCTCCTTAATTGTTAGGTTTAGGACCAATGTGGGTTAATACTTCCTTTGCTTAGAATTTTAATATTCCTTCGACTTATGGCGAGAAAAGAATATATATAGCTCAATTTAATGAAATAGGAGTGACCTTGCAAAATTTCGAAACACACGATCGAAAAATCGATACGCCATACTCTGCCTCCCTTAGCACTTTACCGACCGTGTATTAGCGGTGAATAGTTAGCCTAATTAATAGGCTACCGGTCGGTAAGGTGTTAAAATATGTTAGTTAGCCGATTAATGGGCTACCGGTCGGTAAAGTGTTAAAATATATTAGCCGATTTATAGGCTACCGGTCGGTAAAGTGTTAAAATATGTTAGTTAGCCGATTAATGGGCTACCGGTCGGTAAATTGTTAAAATATGTTAGCCGATTTATAGGCTACCGGTCGGTAAAGTGTTAATAACCGAGAAATACAAAAATATTCTCGGCTATCTCATTGTCTCCTTTCTTCGAATTTTGGAAGTCAGACAAATTTCTGAATCTGAGAATTCGAGGGCGTGGAATTTCTGAAGTTAAATATACGTTAAGTTAGATTATATTGTTTGAACTTAACAATTAAAAGCGTTAGTCTTGGAAGACTAATTGAAGAATTCAGAATTCCCTGAAGATCATTCGAATTCAAGAATCCTAGGTATTTTGAAACTCTAAAAATTTACAAGATCAGATTCTAGCTGTTGAAATTTAACAAACTAAATAGTTCTAGAAATTACAAATCTAAGAATCTAGAATTTTTGAAAATTATATCGGATTTTTGATATCTTTGATATCTAAAGTGTTAAAATATGTTAGCCGATTATATATAATAGGCTACCGGTCGGTAAAGTGTTAAAATCCACATACAACTTTCTTTTGTATGTCAAACAATGTTTCATTAGAAACGCATAATTAAAAAGTTATTTCAGGTGTGCAAGTTGCCTGTGAATCACCTTGTATAACCTAGCCCACTGACGCATAATTCAGTCTGAAGCACGCGAATGCATTCTCATTCACGCGAAGGAAAAAAAAAAGCAAACAACAATTTCGTCAACAAACGGGACGATCGAAACGACAATTAAAACGTCGAACGTAGCATGAATTCGAAGTTTGAATTTCATCCGAGTTGCACGAAGTGCAATCCGAAGTTGCTTTCGCTTTCGGAGCCCGAAAGAGGGTGAGAGAGAGAGAGAGAAGGATCTCTCACGGCTGAAAGCTGCGATGGATCGGTATTCAGGATTCTATCTGGCGAATTCAATGAAAAGGAAAACAGGCTGCAGAGAATGGAACATCTGCGACTACTCTCGATCGATATCGAGAGAGGAGGAGAGGAGAGAAGAGGAAAAAAATCAATTCGTTTTCGCTGGGAGAACAAAAGAAGCGTGTATATCTTTCTCTCTCTCTCTCTCTCTCTCTCTCTCTGCACGCTTTTCATCTCGATTTTCGTCTCTCTCCGATGAAATTAGAAAGGGGAAGACACGAGCGGAAGAATCGATATCTTCTTGGATCGGAAACCGAATAACAGACAAATTGCGGGCCAAACAGGGCACTCTCGACGACAAAACCACGCCGAGAGAGAGTGCACGGAAATTCCCGAGATACGGGAGGAGAACACGTGCCAGCGTTAAAAATGTTTCGTCGTGGAAATCCAGGAACGAGGAATATATTTAGGAATAGTTCTCTACCTTCGGCTTCAGTTCCATACTTCCGGCAGATCGATGAAATGGAATTTATTATTGTTTCGCCGGGAGTTCCAGAGATTGGCAGATATATAATATTCTTCGCAGTGCGGCTTTCCTTTTTTTTTTTCTTTTTTTTTTGCGAGGAGTATCCGCGATTGGAGAAACATTTTTGTCAAAGAAAGGAGGACAAGCTTCTACCTTCGAATTAAGTTTCCTCTGGTTTTTTAAGGGGCGGTGAAATAGAATTTATTATTGCTCGTTGGTAGACTTTCGAGATTGGGAAAAATATATTCTTTTTTTTCCCCCTCGTGATTTCATTTTGGAATTAGAGAAACACCTGGAGAAACACTTTCCTAATTCGAGGAATCGGGGAACGAGTTTCTACTTTCGAATTCAGTTCCGTGCTAATTGAGGAATGATAAAATCAGAATTTATTATTGTTCGTTAGGAGATTGGGAAATCTATTTTTCCTTTGTATTGCAGGTTAGTGTTGAAAAGTATTTGCTTAAGTGGAGAAATATATTTGTTTAAGTCGAGGAACAATGTCCGTCTTTGAATTAAATTTTGTACTTATCGAGGATTGATAAAGTAGAATCCATTATTGTTCATTAAAAGGCGTTTGAGATTGGGAAATATATTTTTCTCTGTAAGCGCGTCGTGAAAAGTATTTGCGATTGGAGAAATATGTTTATTGTTTATGTCGAGGAATGAAGAACAAGTATCACCTTTCAATTAAGTTTTGTAATTTTCGAAGAATTTATTATTGTTCGAGTTTGGAAAGATTGGCAGATATATAATATTCTTCTCAGTGCGGCTTTCCTTTTTTTTTCTTTTTTCTTTGCGAGAAGTATCCGCGATTGGAGAAACATTTTTGTCAAAGAAAGGAGGACAAGCTTCTATCTTCGAATTTTTCTCTAGTTTTTAAGGGGCGGTGAAATAGAAATTTATTATTGCTCGTTGAAAAACTTTCGAGATTGGGAGAACTATGTATTTCCTTTTTCCTCGTGATTTTATTTTGGAATCAGAGAAACACTTTCCTAATTCGAGGGAACGAGTTTCTACTTTTAATAAATTCAGTTCTATGCTAATTGAGGAATGATAGAATCTGTTATTGCTCGTTAGGAAATTGCGAAATTTATTTTTCCTTTGTATTGCAGGTTAGTGTTCGAAAGTATTTGTTTAACTTGAGGAACAAGGTCCGTCTTTGAATTAAATTTTGTACTTATCGAGGATTGATAAAGTAGAATCCATTATTGCTCATTAAAAGGCGTTTGAGATTGAGAAATATATTTTTCTTTGCAAGCGCGTCGTGAAAAGTATTTGCGATTGAAGAAATATGTTTGTTTCATATCGAGGAATGAAGAACAAGTTTCAATTAAGTTCTGTAATTTTTGAAGAATTTATTATTGTTCGTTGGAAGATTATTGTTCGAGATTTCTCTCGCAGTATCTTATTTTTTCTTATAAGAAATATTTGCGATTCGAGAATCAATTTTGTTTAATTCGAAGAAGAACAAGAATGATATATTTTGGACTAGTATCTTGGATGATATATTTTATCTTGGATTAAGTATCTTAACTAGTATCTAGAACTAGTATTAAGTATCTTGGACTAGTATCTTGGATTAAGGACAAGAATGATATATTTTGGATTCGTATCTTGGATGATATATTTTATCTTGGATTAAGTATCTTAACTAGTATCTTGGGTTGAGTATCTTGGGACTAGTATCTTGGATTAAGAACAAAAATAATATATTTCGGATACTATCTTCGATTGAATTAAATTCTACACGTTTTAAAGAATAGCGGAATTTATTACTTGAAATTTGGGAGAATATTTTCTTTTACAGTGAGTGGCAAGAAACATATGCGAACTACGTGAATTTTGTTGAACTCGAAATTGATTGTAATAATTCTTTTGATTCTCTTTCGCGTTTTGCTTTGAGATCGTGACGGCTACGAAAGATATTTATGGACTTGGTGAGATAACATTTTTAGTTTTTACAATAATTAAAGAATTGCATCTTTATTGCTTTTTAAAATTCTGAATATCGAGTATCTGCAATGTAATGAAGAGTTTGCAGTTTCCTATCAGAGGGAACAACGGCTGATACGATTCTTTTATTGATTGATTCAAACAAAGCCAATCCCAAAATGAACCCGGATATGAAAGAAGAAAAGAAGAAAAAGGGGGAGAGAGAGAGAGAAATACTCCACAAAAAAGCTCACTATGAAGTTCAGTATGAAATTTTTAAATCGATCGAATATAAAATACAGAGAAAGAAAAAACCGAAGGAAATTAACGAACGATTCAATCGTGTTAAATTTAATACTCGTTCGAGTAGAAAATTGGCGAGAGATCGAACTACACAACGCTCGTCGCTAAAAAAAAAAAAAAAAAAAAATAAAACTTCGCGTGTTGAAATTAAAAATTCGCATTGAAAATAAAATATTCCAGGAACAAAAATAAGTCGGGATCAAATTTCACTAGAAAGCTAGGGAAAAAACGATCTTTCGAAAAAATCTTTCGATATATTTTTCTCCCATTCGGGTCAGTTTGTTGAAGCAAGTTTGTGAAAGGACAGGGCATTTGTGATAGAGGAAAAAAGATCGAGCTAAAGTCGCGAAAGACGAGGGGAAAAGAGGTAGACAGGGAAGACAGTGGAAACTGGTGGAACGTCAAGATTAGACGTTTTCGTATACGAGCCAGTCGTATTACCCTAAGAGGGTTGCTTATCCGTTTAAAGAGATGCTTGGCGGTCTAAATGGACCTTGCTCGCCCGATTAGATTAGCGTCCAGGGACGGGTCTTAATTGTACGCCCTAACATTCTCACCGGCCGGAATATTTAATTAGAACGATAAATAACCGAAGCTGAATGGGAGCGTTAAAGCTCGCAAAGAAAATAATGCTAGACCGGGGGGGGCTCAGGCAATGCTTTTCAATGCCTTTGACGCTGCAACGTTGGGCGTTGTTTTCAGTGAAATCGTCAGAGTCAGTTTAGGCCAGTTGACGAACGTCTATCGTCAGTTAATTAACTAACTGTCCTGTTCATTTTAAGAGATGATTATGTTCGTGACGCCAACGCGTGTAACGTGCACATTGGCATCAAAGGAACTATATTTATTTTAAGAAATTGAATAGAAATTACTTGAAATGTCAAATTCTATGTGCTTTCACCGAGTTAGCAACGTTTATTGTTGATCACTTAATTATCTTGTTAATTTTAACAAGATTGGATTAAATACAGTGAAACCCGCGTGTGTATATATCAGAGTTAGAAATTTTGTTGCAAAGTTTATTAATAGAATGTTTATGCATTTTTATATTTTTTATTAAATTCAACCGAGAAAATATAGGCTCAGTGTTATTTGGAAAATTTATCATTCAAAACGTCGAAACTGTTTCATCAATTTATGAACTGCCACGTTTGTTATTAATTAATACATTTCTCTTGTTAATATTCGAACGATTGGGTGATGCAGTTTGTATAATGATTGACGAAGATCAGGCGTATTAGGATTGAAACTGGTATATATATATATAAATATTTTTTTTTTTTTTAATAAGGAAATGCAAGCTGAATAGAAATTCTACGTGATTCGCCAGTTTATGAGGTTGTAACGTTTATTTATTAATTAACTAACAAATGATCTTGTTAATATTAGAAAGATTGGAGGGTATAGTTTATGCAACGAGTTAAGATAAATCTCATATGAAATTAAATATGAAAATTAAAAACTAATAAGCACTTAAGTATTAGTAGACCGTGGATGTTTAGACATTTCTATATTTTTATAAATATAACAACGAAGAAAGTGCAAGTTGAATAGAAATTTTTTATAAAATTTAATTTATAAAATAATTGATGCAAACCACGTGTGCATATCAAGGTTAAAAAATAACAGTACTAACAATAATATTATTAACCAGATCAGATCTATGTATTTTTATAGATACAATTGAAGAAATGTTGAAAGAAACAAAAATTTGTATCACGAACTGAATACACTGTTCTCGCGTTTCGTGCATTTTTATTTATTACATACATTCTGCAGATTTTTTTTTTTTTGTATGTGTAATTACAAAAATATTCAGTGTTTAATTGCCAGTGAATTGAAAGTGGCGGAGAAATTGCCGCGACAAAGAAAACGACGATAAGATCTGAGGAAAGGAAATTTCAACAATGAAAAAGGAAAAACAATACGGGAGAAATTAAAAGACGAATTAACGGATAATTAAAAGGAAGTTCAGTTTAAAGAAAAGGAATTCTAATGGTAGAAAAGAGGACATAAAAAGGGAAACTCCATCAATGAAAACGCAGCGTAAAAGATCCTGGAGACAATGCTTGTAATGGCAGAAATAAAAAAAAAAAAAGAGAAAAAGAAAATAAAGAAACAAACAATGCCATGAGAAAGAATGAGAGAATGACAATAGTTCGTTCGGAAAGAAGTTTTCCTTTAGAGAGAATTGAAAATACAACGATGGACAAACTTGGAAGAAAAAAATTGAGATATTCCAAGTGGACCTTGTATGAAATACTGAATATAGAAATATCATAATAGAGAGATAACATTAACAGGTACGAAGAGACAATGCGTAAATTATTATATTTTTTCAAGAAAATAAAAATTTGAATATATTATGGTGAAAATGAAAATAACGTGTGCCTCTCGAGTTTTTGTATTTATATCGCACAGTTATCGTATCATTATTGGAAATATCGCTACGTTTGTTCTAGTTACAGTTTCATTAGGAAATTCGTGCTAATATACAGCACCACTAAAGAGAGAATGCATGTAACAAAGAAATTTTCTTTTAACAAACAGAAATTTATTATAATAATTTCTAGAGCGTGCTATATTTTTATCTCGGCGCGTATACTTACTTAACACTTTACCGACCGGTAGCCTATTAATCGGCTAACTATTCACCCCTAATGCACGGTCGGTAAAGTGTTAACACATATTCGTCCGGCATTATTTGCGGCGTCATTGACCAAATGCATTTTTTGACACTATTTGTAGAAACGATATGCTCGTATATTAAGTATATGACTTAAAAAGTCATGTACTTTTTAGTGAAGTTTTTTTTAGAGAAATGAAGTAAAATGAATTTGTATTTATGTATACACCTTTATTTTTGATTTTCTTTCTTTCTGAAGTTAAATGAAAATTAAATCCACAAAAAAGTTGAAACGAATTACTGAAAGCATACTCATTATTTTATTAGACAAAGTAAATTATTTTCGAAACTTTAATTTTATCAATAATTAATAGCAATTAACACCCAAGTGCTTAAACTTTGAATAAACTTCTTCTATACGCAGTACCGACTAATACGTTTTTAAATGAATTTTTTTGCACCCTTATACGACGCAACTGAAGCTGAGAATCAGTTTTTTCGTAGAATTATCTCTAATTTATTCGGATTTAATAAAACAACAATCAATTATTTACTGCCATGTACAAATGACGAATTTTCGTCATTTGGCTGCTGGTGATTGTCTGTGAAATGACGAATTTTCGTCATGCGGACGGATATGTGTTAATACCGCATCCTGTGTACTCTGTAACAAAGCGTTTGGTGTCGAGAAAATTTCATACAATACATTTTTCGTCTATCTATACGCACAGATCAAACTCCCCCCCCCCCCTCGAAACACCGTCTGTATAAATTTTTCAAAGACCGTTTCCGAAGCACGATGGCGAAAGAACACTCGAGAACACTCGAGCAGCGTCTAACACCGGTGCAATATCCATCGATAAATATTTTCAGCCTCGAACGCGCGAAGTTCATCGCTCGACGACGATAACACGATCGCGAATAGGTGCGATATTTTTACGAGGGGGGCGAGGAGGGGAACAGGCGTCGTAAAGTGGCGCTTTAAAACCGTACTGTAGACAGTATTCGAGGCGACTAATTACAAAAACGCCCCGGTAGAACGACGAGCTTTTGTCGTTCGACGGGTTTTTGTCCCGCAAGCATCTCTCGCTATCTCGGCTATCGGCCAGTTAAAATGACAAAACGACCGTGGCCGCGCGACGTATGAAAAAAAAAAAAAAAATTCCATAGACACGCGGAGGAAGGGTTATCCGCCATGTAAAGCGGTAACACAACCCCCCCCCCGGCGGCCATTATTAATCTACGAAACCGATATCCCCGGTTGCGCGATATATATAAAAATTTGTAAGTATTCGTCACGCGATATGATCGAAATAAAATTTTCTCCTTTCTCTCTCTCTTGTATGAAAATCGGCGACTCCATGTTGTTAAAAAAAAAAAAGAAAGAAAATATACACGTATTCGCGGCTTGGAAAATAGAATAGGATTATATTTCACGACTAGCGTTCTCGTTATCGCGAACGTATTCGCCCTGAAATATTATAGGAATGACCAGACTAACGTTACGCGGATACGATGTTTGCAATTCATTTCTTCCCCCCCTTTCGATTTGTCTTCTTCTTGTTTCTTGTTTCTGTTTTCTTTCTCTATTAAAATTCTCACGTGTGTGCTGTTTCGGGTGTTGCAGGTGCGACAGGATTGAAAGACTTGACAATCAACGTGCCGTCGGTGGTACGATCGGGTGACACAGTGACGCTCTCATGCCACTACGATCTGGAGGGACTGCCATTGTACTCGTTACAATGGTTCCTGGAAGGCACGGAGTTCTATCGCTACCTGCCAGAAGGTGATCCCCCGTACACCGCTTTTAATATCGATGGAATACACGTGAACGTGAGTGTCTCCAACCCCACACTATTCTCCTCTTCTCGAACTTTTCGTTGAAGTTAATTCCGAGATTCGTTCGATTCTAGACGTGTAATTCGTGCTCGACGAGTAATTGCACGACTCGCGAGGAGCATAACTATACCAAAGAGTGAAAAACTGTCGTTTCTTTTTCTTTCGTTTTGGAAAATGATTTCACACTATCTATGCAGCGTAGAGATTCAAACGTACAAACGTGTAAAAATATTGAGAAAATTTTTTTTTGTGTTTTTTGCAATCGAGTCTATCGAAGAAGTTTCGAAGATCAGAGGCTCGTCTCGAGACTTTTGTGTGATTTTTTTTTCTTCTTCGCCATTTCGATGATTCGTTAATTGTCAATTCGTTAATCAGGCTCAAGCGACGAAAATTTTTAACACTTCGTCCAATACTAAAGTTCCAAGTTCAATTGAAAATGGTAAAAATAAATCGTACTGCGGATTTTAAAGGGGAACGTTTCAACTATCAAGCGACAGTGAATTTAGTCACGGGAAGAATTTTTTAATGTTTCTACACAATGTGTTTGAATTTTCGAAAAGAACGAACTCACATTTGTCAAAATAGAAGTTTCACGCTATAATCTTTTCTCCTTAAAAACGTTTACATCAGTTTAAATTATTGACGAATTTTTTTTATTTCCATTGGTATAGTTATGCTCTTTATTGTAAGTTACGTCTTAGGATTGATTCTGAAATTTTATCGTACAACGATAATAGATTTGACGACAAGTAAATGAACAAAACTCGTAACTCTTCAATCGCTGAACTGCGAGTGAAAAAGAATTTTTTTGCAAGAAAAACTGGCGGAGAGATTTGTTCCACTTGTTTCGAATATTTTCTTTCATTTCAATTGATTTTTTTTTACTACTGGCCGTACGTTTTACGTGCGTATTTTTGTTTTAAATTTCTCACGAGTATTTTGATTCTCCCGCGAGTAATTTTATCGCGTACGAGAGATAGGTTTATTTTTTTCCAAAAATGTGATATATACTCAAACAAATTTTTCTATTATAAATATCAAAATTTAACACGTACCACAATTTTCTTTATGTGATCGAAGAATATTCGTTTAAGTGGATCGCTCGATTGTTAGACGCGTTATTCATTAATTTGCAACTTGAACTTTAGTCGACAACACTGGCCTACAAAGTTTTACATTTCATTTCGAGTTCAAAGTAATCATTGGCAAATCAAAATCCGAAAGAAATGATTCGAAACTGAAAATTTGCATTTTCCTGTCAAACCGAGAGTTGAGTTGAATCGAGACTTTCAAACTCGAGACTTTTCTCAAGAACCTAAATCTAAGATTGAAATGAAATCTACCTAAGAACAGTGTAAACGCTCTTCGTGACGGAGAAAAAAAAAGAAATTGCAAATGTATATAGAAAAATGTATACTAACAGAGCAGGACGACCAAAAAAATTAAAATCCCCAGCATGTTTCTCGATCGGAGAGATCTGTTCACCGATAAAATATCGAATTATTCAAGCAGCTAATAAACGTCGCAACTGAAACGACTTAATCGAGAGAGAGAGAGACCGCCGCGCTTAAACGAATCTCATTTAAATGAGAATGAAAGGTTCAACTCGTTCGTTCGAACTACGTATCGACTCGTATGAACTACGAATGGGGAAAATGTACAAGCAGCGTGGATTCGTTGGGCAATACGTTTCTGCAAGAGTGTTTCGACACAGTTTTCCCCTCTCTCGATTATATAATGCGAAACGGTTGTTAATTACGGCGGGTTAACAGTGTCTCCCCCGTGTGGAGAGGGGGGAGGGGTAGTTGTTGAAAACGCAGCTTGTTGCGCCCGAATCTGCCGACTAATGCGCGCAATTAAACTTCGGCTCTCTTAATGAGCACTTCAATAAAAGTTTATGACTGGGGAATCTCGTTAAGTTTGCCCGCTGCTACCCCTTTCGTTGGATTTCGCGCGCTCGTCCACTTACCTCCCGAGCGTGGTTGAAGAAGAAGAAGAAGAAGAAGAAGAAGAAGAAGAAGAGCAAGAGAGCAGGAGTCCTCCTCGGCTATTCAACTCTTGCGTTTCGCCTCACCGGTGACAAACCGATCGACTCTGCGTTTTTTTTTTTTCTTCATTTTCTGCAACTTCATTTCGTGCAATGTGCGGGATTCGTTCGCCAGGTGACGAGCATAATTTGTTTGTTTCCTTTGCAAATTCGTAATATCCGTTAGTTTTCACTGCAGCTTGGATGTGATTTTTAAATTTCATTACGTAAAGTATGGGATTAATTCTTAGGAAGCAAGTGATATATCATTATTTTTCACATAATGTGATTTATGAACTTATGCCTGTTATATTTCACAGAGGGCATTTTTAATGTTCGCTTAATATGAACGATAACTAAAACAGTTGAATAATTACGATTGAAACAGTTATATGATCGTACGTTTAATCGAAACGATTCTGGATATTTATTGAATCTACCGTAGGTATTGTACCAGACGATTTTATAATTCACATTAAGAAAATATTCACCAGAAAACGTTTCGGATTAATTTATTTAATTAGAACAACAGTTAACACAATTTCAGATATTTATTTAATTTACTGCGGGATATTTTGGACATTTTATAAATGAATTAAAGAAACATCCGTCAGAAACATTTTAGATATCTATTTAATTAAAACAATTTAGATATTTACTTCATCTTTCTGTGAGACGTTTCAAATGATTATCTATTCCACGTTAAAAAAAAGAATATCTGCCAGGAAACATTTTGGATACTCGTTTAATTAAAACAATTACTAAAGCAATTCATTTAATTAGTACAATGATTAACATAATTTAGATGTTGTAACCTAACCTAACTTAAACTACCTAAACCTAACCTAAACCTAAACTACCTTAGAAGATTTTAAGTAACTGTCTAATTTAAAAAATATGTTAAAAATTATGTTCACCGAGAAAACATTTTGGATATCCATTTAATTAAAACGATAATTGAGATAATTTAGATGTTTACTTAATAAACTGCTGTAAAACAATTATTTCAGACAATCATCCGATCAAACAAATATCGACTATATAATGATTCTCCTTCTCTTTTTCTCATTGTCGAGCGTTTGAAATCTCAGTAGAAATATATGTTTCCTAAACTTCGCACTGATTGAACTCTTGCACTCTTGGGGGAATAATTGCAATTACTTTGCGCGATGTCCGTTCGTAAGTCCAAATCCATTATTATTTCGTATTTTCGACTGAAAGTAAAAGAACAAGATTGTCCCCCCCCCCCAAAAAAAAGCGAAGTTCGACGCACGAATGTTAAGAAGCGGTAAATCGATTTCTACAATTAATTCAAAAATTAACATTCCCCCCCCCCAAAAAAAACGAAAACGGAAAAAGGAAAGAAAGAACTGCAATTTGCCCAGCAACGTGGAATCTCAATGATTCTCCATGAATCGTAAAAATCGTTTCGAGCCAAGAGTTCGACGATGAATTCGAATTACAAAGAATTTCGTCAGAATTTCACTGCATTTCGTATTTTAACGTTCGCGTTGAAACTTCCTTTCTGACGAATTTCCACGGTGTGATGGTGTTTCGTTCAGCCGAGATAGATACGTTTCTAGAAGATAGAAGCGCGTGGCGTGCTCGAGGAGGGAACCAAGCGGCAAAAGCTGCGAAAGTTTTTCCTTCGGGCCGATACAGGGGACGCAGCGGCGACGTCCATTTATCAGTCTCGTGACTGTATTTCGAAAGCAAAGCTGAAGATAAGACCGAATGGCGGTCCGATTTTTCCACCCTTCGGGTGAAGCACCACCTTCTTTCTTCTCTTTCGTTGTCGCCGCCTGTTTCCCCGCGATATCGCCGCCGGTTTTTTCGCAACTCTCTCGAGGCTGCAGCTCTCTGGAAATTTTGCAATCGCCTCCCGCGAGAGTTGCCGGCGTAACGAGTGTTCCAGATTTATGCGAGTTCTTACGTTTGCTACGTTACGGGAACGAAAAGGCGTTTAATTTGGCTCATCGCTGGAAGAAAAAAATCGAAAGAATTTTTAACGTAACTCTTGACACGTGTATGACGAATGAAATTATCGGTACAATGTATATAAATGATATTTATCTTTCATTTCGCTCAATAAAGACAAGATATTTTATACTTGTAATTATGCTGCAGAAGGTCAAACGAACAGAATTAATAAGAAATCGACGAACTAACGATTCAACAGTCCTGTAAAGTATGAAAATACTTTTTTTGAGCGCGCGTGACATCTGTTTGCAGGATGTGTTTCGTTTTATTAGTGGAGCCTGTGACTGATTTTAGAATCATTACACGTTCAAACCACTGAAAATCATTGTCATTGTATTATAAAATTCACGTTTTTATATTTTACCATTGTCGCAATTATATTCGAAGAATCCCAGAGTCAGACCATTGAAAACCATCGTCACTGCATAATAAAATCCACAATTCGACACCATAATGTTTCACCATTGCCAGGAAATTTCGTCGAAATAAACGAAACGTACGAAGAGTCATGCAACACCGGTAAATCCATGGCAACGTCTACGGGCTTGCAATAAGTCCCTTCCTCCCTTACGTCTGCTATTCAAAGACGCAAAACGGATTTCTCTCCGAAAATTGACTTACCCATTTCCCTGTGTGAGACGCTTAAAGCTTTCACTCTGCTCAGCTACCACGCGCACATTTCGCAATAACAATCACTGTGTTTAAAATCAACGAGACAAGCTCGATCGAAATTTTCCCAGCGACGAGAGACAGAGAAACAGAAAACCAGAGAGAGAGAGAGAGATTTCTAGGAAAACGTTGGCTCCGATCGAGTTTGTCTCGTTGGTTTTAAACACAGAGAATTCTCCGAGACAATTCAAATGTCTGTCGAGAGGGAGGGAGAACTCTCCGCGGTGAAATAAAGAGCAGAGGAGGATAAAAGGAGGTGGAAGAAAGAAGTCGGCCGAGCCGCGATGAAATCCACTCGAACAGGGACGTCGTAGCTCGCGCCATAAATCAGCCCCCATTGATCTCTTTCGACCGCTTTGGTCCACGCTTCGGTCTCTCGCACTTACGCGCGCGGTTTCCACCCCCATCGAGGGATCCCGCGTCGGCTGGCAAAAAGTTTTCAACCCCCCGTGCGACACTTTTATCGAGTTCACCTGCCGCCATTGTCTTCAGCGAACCATACCACCCGCTACTGCTCTGGTATCGAAGCTTTATCTGTCGAAGAGCTGGCCGTGCAGTAGATGCAATTACTAGATCTTAGTAGATCTGAAAAGTGTTGGTAACTTATATTTACATATATGTTTATGGAAAATAACAAATGATGGACTGACAGAATTGGTTTTCATAAATATGAAAGTATGAAAGTAACGTGCACAGTAGTAATTTTCCAATACTAAGTTGTATGTTGATACAAGTAACGTTAAAAGTTCGAGACTCAAAAAGGTATTGAGATACGAGGGTTTTTAATTCCTTCATGTGTTTGAAGAGAATATAAAATATTCTTAATGGTTTGCATTAGAGTTTACTATATATAACAGTAAGTGCACAGTAGAATTTTTCAATAATGTATCATACAATAATAATACAAATAGTATTAAAAATTTGAGACTCAAAAAGGTATTGACATATGTGGGTGTTTGTAATTCTTTCGTGTGTTTGAAGAGAATATAAAATATTTTTAATAGTTTGCACAAAAGTTACTATATACTAGAGTTAAATAGTTTACTATATACAAAAGTAAGTGCACAGTAGAAATTTCAAATAATGTATCATACAATAATAATACAAATGATATTAAAAATTTGAGACTCAAAAAGGTATTGACATATGAGGGTTTTTGTAATTCTTTCATGTGAAGAGAATATAAAATATTTTTAATGTTTAAATTTGCATAAATGGTTTACTATGCATAAAAGTAACATATGCAATTTCCAATAATGAAGCAAATAAGTTGTATAAAAAAAGAAAAATAATGCAAGTAATTTAAATATTCGAGAATCAGAAAGATGTTTTTCTTTTGCATCATGCGTTTGAAAGGAATATAAAATATTTTTAATATTTTGAAAACAAGCGTTCCTTCCTAATGATTGTTAATGTAGTATCATTCGATGATAATCCAGTTCTTGCAAAATGATATTTTATATTTTATATAAATAATATTTTATTTTAAACTAATAACTTTCCGCGATTAAATGCGGATTAAGAATTCGAGTTCCAAGCGTCAATACTTTTTTGACACTCGACATTTTTATGCTGCACGATACATTGTATAATTCACTGTATAATATACAATTTATTATTGGAAATCATTAAAATTATTTAAACTATTGTACATTATACAATATATTGTATAATTCACTATGTGCATTATTTTTGTATCTAGCGAACAAATTTTGCTAGTATAATGTATCATTTGTTTTCATACACTGTCTATTAAAAAATAACAAGATCGTACAATTATTCATGAAACTTCTATAATAATAGTCCTAATAATATCTATACTGTAATGACATTTGTACACGCAATTGCTATCTCACCGAGAACGTGTTATTATTAATTCCCGTATAGATAGAAACACACTTATATAAGTCTATTTATTTTAATCATTATCGTTTGAATTATAACAATTATATGAATATTTCATTATTTTCAGCATTTTACTGTCGTATCATTATATGAATATATTATATCATAGCGAAACGTATAGTTTGAAACATATTAAAAACCGGTTGCCCTACTCTACTTTTGCGTTTAGAAAAATTTTATCACATGTCGCGATATAATCGTGTGTGTTCTACTTTCAATTACTGTATAAAAACTACGTACGTGAATGTATTTGAATATCGTTTCTTAACACTTTACCGACCGTGTATTAGCGGTGAATAGTTAGCCGATTAATAGGCTACCGGTCGGTAAAGTGTTAATATTCCACTGGATATTTGATATCTCTGTGAAAGTTCCAATTGTTGCATAAAATATACACGCTTAAATATAGTCGATAATATTTTCTTTTCAAAATATTCATTCTGTTGAATATTTAAAAACACGCTCTGAATATCTGGATGGAAATTGATACAATTTAACGTGAGCTAATGAAACGATAAAACAAAGGAATCCGGGCTGAGGATTCTTTTTACACGTTCATTCTTTTCCTTCTCCCTTCTCGTTGCTAATTCTTTCCCTTCTTTCTTTTACACGTTTCTGTTCTTTTCTTTTCATCTTTGTTTTCCTTTCAACGCGTCTTTTCGCTTCATTTTGACACCGGGTTTTTATATTTTATACGGTTTGATATTTAGCGGCGGCGATTCACAAAGCGGCGGAAAATGGATAGAGAAAGCTATGAGTGCGTTCAAGCGGCCTGTTTAGATTCCATTTTCACGTGGCTATTTCCACTCGAAAAAATTTCGCGTGCCTAGTAACCCTGGCTCTACTGTTCTCCAAACATAGTATCGCCGGGACGGAATCCGATCGAGCTATTTTCGTGCCAATAAACAGGTAAACGGGACGTGTTTCGGCTCTATTTGCCGCCCAAGATCGTGCAGGAAAAAAAAACCTGTGACACAGTTTCCACGTAAAGTTCGATCTGGTACCTAATATTCAAGAATAGCTAGCGTTCTATCGGAAGAAATGTTAAAATAAAAAAAGATTGAAAATATTGAACAGCCTTGTAAAATATAAAATTGGAAATATAAACACCTTTAACGAAAGTTCTTCTAGATCTTTCTTTTTTTCTTTAATTTTCCACTTTTTAATCTATTTATTCAATTCTGTCCCGAAAGTTCTGTTTAATACTTAATTTTAACCCCAAAGGAATATATTTTGATTAAAGTTCTCGAAATGATCAATCATCCAATGGAGGAGAAAAAATTAAAACGAACTAGAAACATTGAACACGCCGAAATAAAATTTGAAATTTTATGTAGCATCTAATTTTAACCTCAAGAGAATTTGTTTTTACGTTTAATTTCAGTCTCGAAACGATCAATTTGTTTGTAAAAGAAATTAACGAGTTACTTGGAAACATTAAATAAATCAAAGTTATTTCCTTGTAAAATTCCGTTCAATACCGAATTTCAATCTCAAAAAGATTCATTTCGTACTCGATTCAAAATATTCAATCATTTATAAAAAAAAAAAGACGGAGTTACTTAAAAATATTAAACCAAAGAAATTCCATTTATTATCTGATTTTAATATCCGACTGTTTCCAAGTTCAAATTAAATGTTCAATAAAAAATAATAATTTTACATATCGTGAATAACATGAATCATAAATTTTTTCAAAGATTGGAATCTACGAAGGAAATCATGCAACAGGTAACAATAAAATTTATGATACTTTCTACGTGATCCCACTCCATTTTGAAATCTCGCTTCACTCTTGAATTTCATTCGATATTTAATACCAATTTCAAAATAATCCATCGTCCGCAAAAAAAAAAGAAAGAAAAAAGAAAAAAAAACACTTAAAAACAGTCGATACTTAAACAAATCGGAGTCGAGAGACTCTCTCTCTCCGGGAGGAAACTTCTCTCCGTATTAAAATTCTAATTTCAATCTCAAGCAGAAACTTTTACGCAACGTTTGATTGTAGACCAATTAACCACGGAGGAAATTAATATAACAGATTGGAAATATCGGGGCGAGTTAAAGGCCTTCAGTTCGCGGTGAAACTTCGCGACGCAGACATAATTTACTTTTCTCGAGCGTTTTCTTAAACGGCGGGGATGGAAGAAAATAGTGCGCGTAGTTTTTTTCGCCGAGGAATCGATCGGTTGGCCACCGTTTTCGCAACGATGGCAAATGGACGCTGACAAGATAGCAGCGTTTGGAAATCGAGGCAATCGATTCGATCGCGAGACACTGGGAAAACAAATTTTTCATTCGCGCGATAGGGATCTTTAATAAAAATTTCCAGCCTCGCTTCGAACCGAGCTTGGAGATGCTCTCTCGCGATAGCGCCATTTTGTCGACGTTCCCGCGGATATCGAGATTCTCTGTTCGCAATTATTGCTTCGATTAACTTTTTTTTTTCTCTTTCCCCTCCCCCCCCTCGATTTATTTTATCTCGGTTCGATTCAGATCGTTTCTGTATGGAAAATAAAGCTCTCTCGACCGTGTGTATTATTAAATTAAATTCAATCGAACCGGCGAAGTAAGTCGCAAAATATTATACAAATTGAAGGAGTGGAATTTGATTTTTGAAGAGAAAAGAAAAGAAAAAGAAGAAAACGAGTTGAAAAGTGGCACGAAACAGTTGGGAGGATATTGTAGTGATATAAATATAATACAAATATTGTAATTTCATTAAACTTGATAACGCAGAAGTGAAAATAGCAATGAACACGAAGACTATATTATCAAGTTAAATTAAGCTGATGAAACTGCAGAATGTTGTACAGATTGAGGGTTGATTTAAAAAAAAAACAGCTAAAGAAATATTATTATAGTAATGTGAAATAGTTTGGAAAAATATTGTAGTAATATAAATATTATAAATAATATTGTTACAAATATTATTACAAGTGTTGCGATTGATATAAATATATCACAATATAACACAATATAAATATATTAATGTAAATGTTGTAATTTTATTAAACTTTATAACGTAAAAGAGAAAACAGCAACGAGGAGGAAGACTATTGTTATTAAATTAAATTAAATTAAATTAAAGCGATGAAATAAATTGCAGAATATCATGCATATTAGGACAAACTTGATTTAAAAAAAAAACAGTTGAAAATCATTATAGTAATATAACAATTATAAAAGATATTATAGTAATGCAAATGTTAAAATTTATATTGTTATAAATACCGCTACAGATACTATGAATAATATGAATGAATATTACAATTTCATTAAACTTTACAACGTGGAAGAAGAAATAACAACGAGGAACTGGAAATAACAACTGGAATTTCTGTTCATACTGTTGCAACAGAAAAACAAAATGAAATTTTAATAAAGTAAACGAAAATTAAGCTTCAAATTAATTTTAGTAGTCTAATAGTACTAATGTCATTAAATCAAATTATCTTTTTATTATACCCAACTGTTTGCACGTGAATTCTCAAGCCCAATTATAATTTTCCTGTGAGACGATAACTTTTCTGAAAATTTAAAATTATCAAATACACGTGTACCAAGGTAATTTTCAACGAAACATGTTCCAAAAATTCCATTCTACAATTTTTATTTATTTTCGCACTTAGGATAAATTTCTCGTTGATTACTTTTCTCTGTCACGCTTACAATTAGCTAAACTCAAGTATAATTAATAAATCTTCAAGCACGATTTTCTCCTCAACCAAGTCTCGAATCAAAAAATTTTGGACAGGCCAAAAGTTTTTCCCACCTATTTTGTTTTCTTTTTTTTTAAAATAAAACATCAAAATATAAGAACAGACTAATTTTATTAATTTCAAATTAAATTTAAGTTCAAACATGATGTTTTAAAAATTATTTATTTCAAAAATTACGTTGAAGAAAAATTACGGATTTATTTTAGAAGTGATTTTTGGCCCACCCTATGTATCTTTTACTGATTTTCGCCCATAAAATAGCTTCTGTCACGTTTGCAATTAACTCAAGAATAATTAATAAATCTTCAAGCTCGATTCTCTCCACAACCGACTCCTCGAGTCAAGAAATTTTGTTCCATATTTTTCTTACTTCTATTTAGAGTTTATTTTCTCGTCGTGCTCGTTTTTATATATTATCGAGCTCTATGTAGGCATAACAAACCAGTTTCAATAATACGAGTGCCCGACCGAAATGCCTGATTTATCCGTGGAATTTACAAAACAAATGGCGAAAGATCGGCTCGCGACAAGGATTCATAGAAGCAGCGAACGTATGAATAACCCAAACGAGGAGAATGGTTCGGAAAAAACAAGATGGCCGACGAGGCAGGCGTGAGAAGTTGTTCGTAAATCTTTGTTGGAAAACGATCGGTTTATGGCGACACAGTGCACCATGGGTTGAAAGTAACGATGGCTTGAACGATATTTACAAGAACGTGCAAAGTATTCGAAACATAAAATATGCCACAATTTGTTTGAAAAATAAATTTGTGGCTAGAGTTCTGAACGTATTGTAGTTGATAATTCTGTTTTTTTTTTGTCATCGTTATTCGTAGTAATATGTTATTTATTTATTTATTTATTTATTCATTTAACCATCACTCTGTTTATACGTTTATTCACTTTCACAAGTTGTGAAAGGAGATAATCGTTGGACTGCGGAATATTTATCAGAAATTTATAGATAACGCGCAGCGCATCGAATCAACGAGAATGTGATTATTCATGTATGAAACTTGCTCGAATATTTGGTGGGGGGAAATGAATTTTCGAATTTCGTTAATTGCAGTTGCTGAGATGTCAGTTAAGTTTTTCATTTAGCAAGGGTAAAAGATTCTTTGAGAAACGTGGATTTAATCTTTGCGAATCTTCAGATTCTCAGAATCCTTGGATTCTTAAGATTTTTACATCTCTAGATATATCAGAGATCTAAAAATCGGATATAATTTTCAAAAATTCTAGATTCTTAGATTTGTAATTTCTAGGACTATTTAGTTTGTTAAATTTCAACAGCTAGAATCTGATCTTATAAATTTTTAGAGTTTCAAAATACCTAGGATTCTTGAATTCGAATGATCTTCAGGGAATTCTGAATTCTTCAATTAGTCTTCCAAGACTAACGCTTTTAATTGTTAAGTTCAAACAATATAATCTAACTTAACGTATATTTAACTTCAGAAATTCTACGCCCTCGAATTCTCAGATTCAGAAATTCGTCTGACTTCCAAAATTCGAAGGAAGAAGACAATGAGAATATTTAGCCGAGAATATTTTTGTACTTCTTGGTTATTAACACTTTACCGACCGGTAGTCTATTAATCGGATAACATATGTTAACACTTTACCGACCGGTAGCCTATTAATCGGCTAACTAACATATTTTAACACTTTACCGACCGGTAGCCTATAAATCGGCTAATATATGTTAACACTTTACCGACCGGTAGCCTATTAATCGGCTAACTAACATATTTTAACACTTTACCGACTGGTAGCCTATTAATCGGCTAACTATTCACCGCTAATACACGGTCGGTAAATAATCGATGTTAATAATCGATCGAAAGCGAACGTTATAAAATCTCGTTGTACATTAATATAGGATGGCCATTTTGAAGACCGAATGATATAAAACAAAAATAACTTTTACAAACGCGTGTTTCTGTAATTTTTTTATCACCTTATAATTAATGGATTTCATAATTTTCTAATTTTATAACCTACCTCTCCTTTCTGTCGTACATCAATAATCATGCTTTCTTCATACATATATACCAATATTTTGTCTTGTATAGTATAATGTAACTGTACACGAAATCACTTACATATCTACTATATACGCTAAGCTGTTTCGGTTCCTTAATTTTATTGATTTTGACATAATACTGAAATAATAATAATATTAATAAGAATAAGCATGATGATGATGATGATGATGATAATAATAATAATAATAGTAATAGAATATGTTAAATATAGATATGTATAACAGTACAAGAAATATGGTAGTTAAATATTCTTGAAATGAATATTCAAGTTTAATCGAACATTCGATGAAAAATACATTTACAATTTAATTTCAAATCTCTTTCAACAATTCGAATAACGTTGATTGTTAATATCTGTAATATTATCAGAAATTCTTTTGTATACTGCTACCTTTTTTATACTATTTTCTTATTTGAGAAGATTTATAACAAGGTTACGACTCTCTCGAACCATTCAGTTCATCAGTGGCCACCCTATATAAATAATTCTTCTTAAACATTTATTTAAAGCCAAAGTCTTCTACGTGAACGTAGAAAAGAAATCAATCTCTCTCTGTCGTTCGAAAGAGAGAGAGAGAGAGAGAGAGAGAGAGAATGATACCGAGAGAAACAGCGAGCGATCCTTCGATGAAACATGAATCCTAAAAGTGGATCTGTCGAGATGTTTTTCCTCCGCGGAGGAGCAGTCTCCATCAGGAGCGGAGGAAACGGTGAAAAGAGCTTGTTCCCGTATCCGGTGTAGTTTGTAAAGCAGGCGGCTTCACGGCGAGTA
This sequence comes from Tetragonula carbonaria, assembly GCA_032399595.1. NCBI lineage: Eukaryota > Metazoa > Arthropoda > Insecta > Hymenoptera > Apidae > Tetragonula > Tetragonula carbonaria. The sequence goes on from JAUCRC010000008.1 coordinate 12,523,952, forward strand.
GGAAAGAGGAGAAGGAGGAGGAGGAGGATGGAACCACCGCGATGCATATAAATGATTGCAACGAGACGAGAGAGAGAGAGAGAGGCTGGTCGAGAGGGGGGAGGTGGGGGAGCTAGAATGCAGTCCGATCGAGATTTAGACGTGGGGGAGGAGGGGGGGGTTAGATGGAAGGTCGATAGTCGCGTGGAATACAAAGTAATTCTGCGGCGGCCCGGAGAAGGGAAAATACCGAGCTGGAAAAATAAAACGAGCCCAACCCCGGACGAAGGGATCGGAGAAAAAGAGATTCGGGGAAATTATACGCGTCCCTCTCCCCCCTTGTCCCCTTGGAAATTCGTACAAAAGGGACAGGAGGGAGGGATTCGTTCATGAAGCTGCCGAGAGAGATCGTTATCAGCGTAGGTGGGTATGTTCTCGAATAAAGAAACCACGAGCTTCGAGCCTCTTGTTTCGCGTTCGGTATAATGGGTCGGCGGAGCAATCTGTTGGAAATCGGCGAATGGGGGAGGGGGGGAGGAGATAGTTGTATGCAATATCCGCGACAAACGCTTACGCAGGCGAGTAATCGCCGCGACGAAGGCGATTGGAGACACTCTGACTATTTCCCATTTGAGAGATTGAGAGATTCTTTTTTTCACCGTGCCGATTACGCGTATACAAGCGGTACGAATACAATTTCGATCGTTGAGCTGGATATTCAAAATATTATTCAATTGTATTCGATTATATTTTGTAATTATACGGGGGGTATAGTGATTTGTAGAGACACAGTTTGGATTTTATATCGATAATTCGGCATCGATATGAATGAAATGTAAAGTAAAATTTTACATTTAATTTTTCGACTTGAAAATTTAATCTTATTATGATTTATATTTGATATAAATATTAAAATATTCGGAATAAGTATCTTAATATTCATTCAGTAATTAATGTAAATAATATTATAGTTATAAATAAAATAATTAAACTTATTGCAAGAAAGAAATTTAAATACTTTAAATAAAATAATTAATGGAATTAATAAAGTTAATTTCAATATCAAAAATTAGAAACGATAATCTAATTTTTAAAAAATGGTATAGAAAATGGTAATAAAAATTTAGAAATTGGATTGAAATTCCACATTCCAAATGGAATTTTTTTTGTTCTAAATTTAATATTTTAATTTAATGAAATTAATTTGTTTAAATTGAAAATTAAATTTGAAATAATATAATAAAAAAGTAAATAAATATAGTAAAATGTACGAGGTATAAAAATGTAGAAGGTATTTAAAATTGTATGAAATTGTTATATGATTGTTAGATGTTTGTGCTTCTCTTTACATTGTTTCAAATTCTTCTCGAAACTCGAAAAAAAATGACAAGCAAATTTCACCCTCCGGGAGATTCGAATTGAAACGATTTTTAAATTTGGACGAGAGATGTTGTTAATTTTGCTACGTAACAATCGTAACAATCTCTCTATCAAGCCAAACGATGGCGCATTCGATCATAAATAATATTCATTTATCCTCGTTCCAAACGTATATCTGTCGATCGATCCCGAAGATTTATGAAAGCAACACTACAGTATAAAATCGCTCGACAACCAGACACGCTCCTCCATTTTTTACGGGAAAGCTCGAATTTTCGAAAAGTTAAATAGAATCGAAGATAAATTGTTCGAGGGGAAAATTAATCGAATCGGCAACGAGGGAGGCAAGGGGAGTTTTCTCAGCTAACCGAAAGGAATCGAAGAGTACATTTCACTTGGGCATCCATCGGAACGAAAAGAAAAAGAAAAAGAAGAAGAAGAAGAAGAAGAAGGAAGAGAAAGTTTCTGGTAATTTCTTCGCCGTTATCAGATTTCAGAGCAGCTCGATCGCCTGTAAAAGCATCCTCTCGTTGCAGTCGCTGTTTCGAGCGAGCTCGTTCCTTTCGAATTGAAGCGCGTCGATCGCTTCCGGTCACACCCGCGCGTTTAACGCAAGGCAACTGCAAGGCCCGGTATAAAACTTCCGTCCACGTTCGCTGGCAAGGCGAATTTCCAGAATTTTTCCCAGAGTGGATTTTTAGAGAATGGGGGTTATCGTTTTATGGTTATTGGATGGATGAGGCGAATTTGATCCGAACTTTGAGCGATAAATTCTGCTGCAGATAGATTTATTTCTAGGTGTGCTTTTAAAAGTGAGTGGTTATTGTCAATGAGAGTGTTTAAGTATTTTAGTATTAATCGAGTTAATTATTAATTTCGAAATGTGCTCTGAACTCATAACGAGAGGCAGTTTTGAAAGTTTCGATTCAGTGACTTCGTCGTCAAAACAATCGACTTGAATTTGTTTCTTATCGTGAAATGAAATTAAAGTGTTATTTAGCATCAGGCTGCAATATTTTCAAGAAATTTATTATGATATGATATATATGTCATATGGTTTTTATATACGTTATAATAGAACTAACAAGCTTCAAATGTCTAAGAATAAATCCTAGAAACGTGTTTAGTGTTCGTCATTGGCAAGAACAATTTAATTTATTTTATATATCTTTTTTATCTTTATGAAATAATATATATATTTATATGTTTTATCTTTATAATTTGAATATCTTTATCTATACATATTAAAGATCCTTGCTATTCGCAGAAAAATCTTTTCTTAACTAGTATCATGAGAAATAGATGAATTTTACGCATTCCTATTTGAGATAATTATTCGCAACAAGTTATACAGAAGAAATTGTAAAAATACTGCTTGCACTTATTTTTACAATTTCCATTCAGAAAGATGTATCTTATGTAATTTATTGTGTGCTTGTGCGCAATATTAAAGTAAATTATACAGAAGAAATTGTAAAAATACTTCTTGCTCTTTATTTTTCCACAGTTTTCCATGTGGAAAAGATGTATCTCCTTCTTGTTCTCTCTGTGCAATTCATTTTAACACTAGAGATTTAACAAAAATGGGAACGAATCGTTCTAATAAGTTTGAAATTTCAAAAACAAAGCTCAAATTTCGAACATCGATACACAGACTCTAAAATCGTTATCAATCTAACGCAACAATGATCAATTCAATGACGGTTAATTACTATTAGTTTCCTCTCTTTATCGTTGCGAATTCTTCTGTACAATTCATTTTTTCCCCCCTCTTTCGTCGTCAGACTCGCTTGACTCTTCGAGGCAGACGATTTTTAAAGAAAATAAAAACCCAAGTTGCACAGAATCTTTTTTTTAATATATATAAAAAAGAAAAATACAAACTGTACGACTATGCATAAAAAGCTGAGCAAAAGGTGGAACATTTTATTTTCAAGAGTTAATAAACAAATCTCGAATCACCCTGAACGAAACAAACACTAAATTCGCCGAGCAGTCGAATTTTCAAATGAGATCGACTCGATGATCTCACCAGCACTGACAACGACGTGATCTAATTTTAATATCTCGATTTGTCCGACAGGTCTCCAAATCGAACTCGCACGACGTGACGTTGGTCGACGTGTCGAGGAACCTGACGGGGTTGTACATGTGCGAGGTGTCCGCCGGAAGCCCTTCGTACCACACGATGATCAAGAGAGCCCGAATGGAAGTAGTGGGTGAGTAGCCACCGAGAATTAAAAAGTTCCACCGTAGTAGACAAATTCTCTTCTCTCTCTCTCTCTCTCTCTCTCTCTCACTCGTTGCTGAATCGCGGCACGTGCGCTCCTACGTGCGACCCATTTTCATGTCAGAAACGACGGATCGCGGGAGCCTTCCTCCGGGAGGAACTCCACTCGGCCCACAACTACTACCGGAAGTACTCTCTCTCTCTTCTATTCCTCTTCTCGATTCTTAGAAATCCGAACGTCGAAGCCGCTTTAATTATCCACCGACTGAGGGAAACTCCTTCGCCATTCGCTGTATCGACGGGGGGCCGAGGGCTTCGAAATTGAGAAACGTGCGCTAGTTTTGTGTAACAGATAGGGTTATACCAGCACGGAGAGCAAGGGGGAAGAAGAGAGAGAGAGAGAGAGAGAGGATCGAAGAGTCGGAATTGGCTTTGCCAAAGGGAGTGTTGCGCGGAGATTGGCCGTGTGTTTTGCGGATTGGTTATCGGAGGATTTCGTAACCGCGGACAGATTTTGACAAATTTGAATTGGACGAGTCTGTCCAGAGACAATGTAAGTTTTCGAGAATTTGTTTCTCGCAAGTACGAGTTAATCGAGTCTGTTAATAGGAAATAAATTCGTAGTGCTTTCGACGATTAGACAGAAGCACGTCACCTTTTGTAATGTGTTATAAATGATATTGTAATAACAATGTTATTTATAATGTAATTTTAATAATAGTAAATTTCTAATAACGGTCTGTATAATATGTAAATTTTATACAAGTTATATGCTTGCTGCTAATACTTATTTATTTAATATTCAACTCTCAAGAACCGAGTATTCACGGGATATAACGGCAGCAATTACCTTAAACAATTCAAAAAACAGTACAATACAGAATGATGGGAGATCATTATCGTTGCGTTCAACCCCTTGCAATTCGTTCAATGTTTATTAATATTTAAACACTTGATTTAACTACTCTGTCCAACTCAAAAAAAAAAAGAAAAAAAAAGAAAATGACACGAAAGATAGGAGATACCGGGGAAACATGTTGCGAGGGATTGGATACAAATTCAGGACCCCTTGCTTCGCACGAAACGCGCAATTCTTTCTCACGGTGTCACAGTAGTGTAAATATTTTCAAATTTAACATTTAATATTTATCACTATTTAAAATTATTAAAAACTTAATAGTTGTTACCATTTAAAATATTAAATATCACTGATATTTAAGTATTCAATTTAACGTCCTTTAAATATTCAAATTTCTCGAAATTGAACATTTACGAGATCGACAGTGATTATTCTATCCGACTCGAAAGATAACGAGGAACACGTTACAAGGCTTGTATCCAACCCCCTCACACAAAACTCATGCAACATTTTTCCCAACAATGTTAAGCTGGTGCGAATTTAACGTTCAATATTCATTAATATTTAAACGCTTTAATTTAACATCATTTGATATTTAATTCTCTGAAATTGAATATTTACACGACGACGACGACTACTCTGTCCAACTCGAAGAAAAAGAAAGAAAAAAAAAAGAAAATGACACGAAAGATAGGAGATACCGGGGAAACATGTTGCGAGGGGAGGGGGGTTTGGATACAAATTCAGGCCTCGCCCGGCCGGTGGTTAGCTGGCTGTCGGCCAGGGCGTCGAGTTAGCAGTCGCGTGCGCTAAACGACGTAATTATTATGCCTCAGACGCGCCGAAAACGGACCCGGCGATCGGCATCGAGAAGGAGAGGATCGCGGTGGGCGAGCTGCTACGAGCGAACTGCACCACAGGCAACTCCAGTCCCGCCTCCGCCATTACGTGGAAGCTGAACGGGGATCTCGTAAGTACTCTCTCTCTCTCTCTCTCTCTCTCTCTCTCTCTTTTGCTTCACCACCCAAGTCTCTAAGTCCTCGAGCCGTAGCTACGTGACCTTACTGGATGATTAAAGTTCCACGGTGGAACACCAGTCGTCTCGACTTCCATCTCCCCAACCCACCCCACCCCCTTCCGTCTTGTTACGTTCCATTTACCTTTTCACCCTCAGTTCAGGTGAGCTCGTTGACACGAAGGTGTTTCTTACTGTTGGCAATTGCTTCATAGGGGAAGCAGTTATGGGGCAAGAAGAAAGGTGGAAAGGATTTGTGGAGACTTGGGAGGGTGAACGGTGTGTCGAGAGGGTAAATTCGTCTTTAGATTGTGAAAAAAATTTGAGTACTTGTTGATGGAAATACATGGATTTATTTATTCGCGGGATGTTTCACCGCGATGAGAGAGAACTGGATCAAAGACGAAATAATTTGGAGAACAGAGAAATGTTGGTTAATGTATATACCTTAGAAACTGTGTGATAGAGTTGTAAATGATATCGATTTGGTTGTTCAATTTGTTTCACTGATATGCACGTACGATTTATAGAATTAAAGTCGCCGCACGACGAACAGTGTCGTAGTTATTATTTGCAGGATTTTCATTGGAAACGGGGCAGGACATTTCACAGGTAGAAAATATATCGAAAACGATGTTCTAAATTTTTTCCGGTTCGAAAAAGGCTATACAGTGTAAACTGTCTTTTTCTTTTTGTAGATTTCACAGGTGTGAAAAAAAATTATTCTTTCGTAGGTGTGAGAGAATTAAAGGGTTAAAACGCTGCTCCCATTATTGAATGTCAAAGTATCCGATTATTTTCTCCAACTCCAAATATACAATTTTATTTCCGGAAGAACCTCTGGCGATCGCTTTTCGTTTGTCGCGAAAGCACGCGAAAAAAAAATTTTTTTCACTGGGCTAGAAATTAATGAATAAGCAGAGAACAGGCCACCACACAGCGTGGCCGGAAACAAAGACGATTCGAGCGGCGGTCGCTCGGGGCCATATATAAAGTACAAAAGTGGCCATTGGATTTTTCGCCGCGATACGTCGCTGCGGGCGCAATAATAATGGGGCGCGATTATTTCGAGTGAATTATTAATGTTGCCAGGGTATTAGCCTGCCGACGCGAGCAAACATACACACACATACACACACATTTGGGCCCATTGTGATGGATTAACTAATTAGAGCAATTTGATGTTCCGCTTATAATTCGTAATTAATTTGCACACGCGAACGAATTACGCGGCGCGTGTAAACAAGAGTGAACATAAACGATCAAAGTCCGATGAACGGCGAATTATTTCGTCGGAGAAACGAACACGTTTGGAAATAGAGAACACAGAGGCGCGAGAGTTTGTTTTTTTTCAGAAATCGGTTCGATTCACTCGATTTGTATAGAAAGTTGCGTCGAATCGAATCAAACTATATTTCGGGGTTCGGTGCGTATTTCAATTTCGAGTGCGCTGTTCAGAAATTGTTCAAAAGGTGGCGAACGAATTCGCAATCATTTCGGTGCCGAGTTCAAAAGCCACGCAAATTTTATGAAGAAACTTTATAATAAATTGATTAATTATTTTGCCCTTTCTTTTACTACATTGATTGAAAGTTGTATTGTTAATTTTAGAAATTTCTATATCGATTATTCGAGCGTTACGTTATTTTCAATTTTACTTTACATTATATCTTAAAGAATCAAATTAAACATTGAATGAAAAAAAAATTTTCCTTACTTTCTAGTTAAATGTAATCCATGACCTATTATCATATCATTAAATTTAATAAATCTTTTAATTAGAATTATCTCACGAATTAATTTAAAAAAAAATATTAATATATTTAATATTATTTAATTCAATAGCAAAAGCCGATAATAATTTTGTGTCTTTATTTTTAATACTTCGAACGTTCCTTGCACGTTTGATTGTCTCGACTTTTCTTCACAAAATTTTTCTAATTACTGTAATTCTATAGATTTTTGCAAAATTTTGCAACTTTCTAATTGAAAATATCTCTATAAAGCAGCGTGTCTGTTTTACCAAAATTTCTGCACCTAATTCCAGATATAGATGCATAAAGAAAAGGAAAAATTGCAAAATACTCAAGAGCGTTGAAATATCATTTTTTGGTGACACAACAAAATATCATTCGCGCACGTTTCATATCGTGTAATAACGATTTCTTTCTTGCGATATAAAATTGAAACAATTTTAAAGAATTGTTTCTAAAGAAACAATTTTGAAAATTTTCTCAAGAAACTCTTTCTAAGAAAGTTTTTATTAGTTGCACAAACATAATGAAAATGAATCTCGCAATTTGATACATGTATTAAGGGATTATTCCCAATCGAAGCATTTCAGGTGATTTATTGTGATGAAGAATTAATTTATTACAGATCAAGCGTTTCGAAGTTTTGTACAAACAAAATATGTTGACAAACGCGGATACATTTTATACAATGAATTATATTACTACATTTTTTGTGTAATTATTTGAATTATTGTACGTTTCTCGTAATTTGTGGTGCGGATTGTTGTATTCATTTCAGAAAAAGAATCAAAGATGACAAAGATTTATATAGAATTAATTATATTTTAAGCAAAAGAGCAAATTCTCTGAAGAAACAATTTTGAAAATTTTCTCAAGAAACTCTTTCTAAGAAAGTTTTTCCGTAATTTATCATTTATGGATTGTTGCATTCGAGAGAAAGAATCGAATTTAATTTACATAGAATTGGTTAGCTTAACTACGAACGAAGGAAAAAAATAGATTTTTTTTTTTAAATAAAAATTTTTTAAATAAATCGTGGCATGGCCATTGAAAATGATACTTGGAAATTTAGATAATGACAAAGATCTATTATTTTGAAGCATGATCAAACAAGCATAAAAAAATTTCAAAACCCTATATATATATATATATATATATATATATATATATATCTACAATTGCAAATTTAATAAATTGTGCGAATTCGGAATATGTATTTAATTTATCCAATGTGAAGTTATAGTTTAATTTTATATATTACATCTATTCTAACAATAACGATAGGAAGAAGTATACTTAACGCTAGAACTAGCTATAAAATTAAACTATAAAACTTGCATCAGAAAAAAAAACTCAAGCTGCAACGAATGGCGGAGAGTTTTCAATGCGATCGAGAACGCAAGCTATTTTACATTTAAAAAAAAAAAGGTTCAAACGTGTAAAAATGAATATTAAAAATTTTCGATAAATTTCGCATTACACTTTACGTTATATTTCTCGATAAATTTTACGTTACATTTCGATCTACTTTACATTTAAAAAAAAAAGGTTCAAACGGTGTGAAAATAAATATTTTCGCGAAATTTTCGATAAATTACGAACAGGTCATATTTCGGCCATATTCGGCCATTTCCGGTGTTAAATTTAAGAGGGAACAGCTGCAACGTGGAACAGTTGCATAACAAATCGAAGAAAACTCCGCAACCGTTGTTTTGACTCTCTCGTTCGACTTTTCGTGCTCTCGTTCGTTCGAGTTTCAAAGCCGAGAGTATTTTTGCTCGAGTTTCAAACAGTTCGATGATCGAGGATCCACCGCCGGTAATCGTACGCTCGAAATTGATATTGGAATTTAGCGAGATCTCGGAAACTCGATATATGCAAAGTGGCCACCGATCGATTTTTTTCGGAAAATATATATATATATATATATATATATATATATACTCGCTGATAGAAAGGCGAAGAAGTAGCGGTGAGGAGGTTGTTGAGAAACGTGCACGCGTGAGAACGACAGGTTCTTGGTGTGTGATGGCGAAATTGTAGAATGATTTCGAGGGGTTTCAAGTAGAGTGATATACTCCAACATTGATGGACTAATCTACCATGATGGAGTTTCCGGTGCAACTGACGATGCTTCGGGCGATCGACAGTTTGATCGTTTAAGATTCATTCAGTACGTTCATTTAAGATTCGAACGCGTTTTGCTTCGTTTTTGTTAATTAGCCGCAATTAATTGATAATAATATTCTCTTTAAAATACGATTGAATTAAATAAAGATTATTAAAGCGTTCATTTCATATTTGTAAGTAGATCACTTTTTTTTCTGGATATTAATTTTCTTTTTGAAATAAGAATTTAAAAGTAAAGATTAATTAATTAAATATTCACTTTGTAAGTTAATCGAAGGTGCAGATTAATTGATAATAATATTCTCTTTAAAATAACGATTGAATTAAATAAAGATTAAATAAAGATTATCAAAGCGTTCATTTCATATTTGTAAGTAGATCACTTTTTTTTTCTGGATATTAATTTTCTTTTTGAAATAAGAATTTAAAAGTAAAGATTAATTAATTAAATATTCACTTTGTAAGTTGATCGAAGGTGCAGATTAATTGATTAAATTTACATTTGTCATTTGTAAGTAGATCACAGTAAGAGTTGGAAACCTAAAATTGACATTTATTTTGATTTACATCTTTTAGAACCGAGTTCTCTCTTTCGTTGTGAGAGAAATTTCCTCTATTAATTATTGTCAATATAATAATAAGTACGAACATCGTTCTTGATGATTCTGTAAGCAAGGCACAGCATTAATTACATATAACATATTTATCCTGTAGTTACTTTAAACAACCAGAACGTAAAACATTTTCAGAACATCGAGTAATGAATTTAATTTTCTAAATTGAAAAAAAAGTACTGGACGATTTATTATTTGTCAATCTACTACAACAAAATGAGCTTATGGCTCATCTATCCAAGTCATTTGTCTCTCGAAAATGCGCCACATACACGTGGACAAAACGATCACTTTCGCGATCCACGTGTATGAAAACAAAAAACTTGAAGAAATAATTGAACGTGCCGATCGATTGCCGATCGAATTTTGATAAATTTTCAATTAATTTCGAACGGCAGTATGGTTCAGAGTTTAATGACTTGGTTCTGGCGAACGCAAATGAGTTTCGGCTGTGGCAAAGTATTCACTTAGAGCGGCAAGAAGGCGAGCATAAATCAGGCGACACAGGAGAGGGAGGGCACGGAACGATAACCAATGGTGGGTCTGACGACAAACTAATGAATGCCGTTTTCTCTGTTACGCTCTTATATGCCCGTCGAATAACCCTGTCCAGGACTTTAATGGGCGTCGTTTGTCTCGCCGGGAAGAATCTTCCTCTTCGTCGCAGACGATCTTAAAGAACGTCGCGGACGAAGATTCGAATGCGGAATTTGATGCCAGGAATCCAATTTGGCGGGGATATCGGTTCCATCGGGAGGGGGGGTGACCAAACCGAGACGAAAGTGGCCGATCTTTTAAAATCGGGGGCGTAATTTGTCTCTCTTGATTGCTCTTATCCGTTACGAAACAGCCACTGTATATGTAGAACAGAAATTGCTGGGAATTTCTGGCCTTGAATAATAATTAAATAATTACGTATAAATATATAGAAATTGATGACGGTTTAGCGGCGAAAATAATTTTCAATATTCAAATTGTAAAAATAATAAGTGATTCATTGGATTCAATGAAATTTTAAATAGATATAAATTTACAAAAAATATTAATAAAATACATGAATTTGTTCTTAAAATTGAGTAAATTATTAAAGTTATTTTCATGATGAATTAGTCGAAATTCGACGTGTTGTTTTCATTAGAAGGTTGAAAAAAAACGAATCGAAGCATTCGAATTTGAAGTTATTGCGTTGTCGCAAATCGCACCCACCTCAATTTGACACGTTAGTCTCACAAAGCACATTATTACAAGCATATTATTACAAGTACAGAATAGTATAAATATTTCGTAAATGATTGTGCATGAAAAATTATACCATAAGTATATTTCAAATTTCTATAATGCAATGCTTATTTTTCCATATTCTCCAATTTTAATCTACAAATTTAATAAACTGTCTGTTACACGAGAATGATAGTTCGGATAAAAAGTGAATGGTTTCAGGTCAATGGTTCGTAATTTGATGTAAGTTGGTTTTTTTTTTTATAGAGACTACCATTTATTTTATATACATGAGAATTGTAAAAACGCGAGGGACGAGGATTTGCAATGCAAAGTATCAAATTAGGAAGTCACGAAAATTCCATCGAACGACAGGGTATACGATTTGCTAAATCGTATTGCTGAAGTAGTGTGCGTTCTTTTCTTTTTTTTTTTTAAATTCCTCTCTAAAAACATTCAAATACAAACAATAATAATAACACACTGTAGAATCTATTATTACAGGTATAACGAAACGCGGAATGAACAAGATAGAAATTGTCTTCTGAAATAAATTTCGTTTATCATCCCGTTGTTCAATTTAATCGTCACTATTAAATTAGTGTTTAATTTCAATGCTTTGCTGACGCTTGACACTTTGAAATTTCAAAGACTGTGACCACCGAAAGAAACGAAGGGAAAGCGATAATAGTTCTCGATCGAAAACATGTAACTCATCCATCTAATCGGGTAGGAGAGGGGAGAGGGGGCCACCGTGATCGATTAAACGCGCGGAGTCGCGATTTAACGGAATAATTTGGTTGATTTAACAAATACCGCGGGATAACGATTTATTTGCATACGAGGCATCGCGAGAGCTCAACTGGGGTTATCCAGCCTGACCTGCTGGATCGTTGCTCTCCAGCCTCGCGCCGATTGGCCGGATGTGTATCTCGGGATGGATCTCGATAAATTTAATTCCCGCACCGCGCGCCCACCGCGAAAGCTCGTCGTTGAAATGTGAAATGGCCAGGTAGTTACACCGAAGCCGGGGTTCCATTGTTGATTGAAAAACAAAACGCCGGCCGAAGGTGGCGCCGACGATGAACGAAAATTGAATGAAACACCGTGGCCTGACGTAAACGTGCGATCGATTGGAACAAATGGTCAGGCTGCCTCGTCGAATATAAAGGAACCAGGGCAGTTCCTTTGATTCTTCTGCGGATGGTTTACGTCGGGGGGACAGAATTCAAACTCGATCGTGATGGAATTCTTCTTTTTTTAATTTCTTTTTTGTAGGAATGAATATTCAATGAAGGATATTGAGAATTAGGATTATTAATTGTCTGAGGTTCCTTTTTGGTCTCTGGTGAAATTCAGAGACACAAAAAAGCTCTAATAGCAAAGTTTCTTTAATCTTTCAGGGGATGGTTTAGGTTAGTTTTAGGTTAGGTTTGGAGAAGAGATTTGAAACTCGACCGTGATGAAATTCTTCTCTTTAAATTTCTTTTTTTATTTTAGGAATGAATATTCAATGAAGGATATTGAAAATTAGGATTATTAATTGTCTGAAGTTCCTTTTTGGTCTCTGGTGAAATTCAACGACACAAACAAGCTCTAATAGCAAAGTTTCTTTAATCTTTCAGGGGATGATTTAGGTTAGGTTTAGGTTAGGTTTGGAGAAGAGATTTGAAACTCGATCGTGATGGAATTCTTTTTTTTAATTTTTTTTTTATTTTAGGAATGAGTATTCAATAAAGAATATTGAGAATTAGGATTATTAATTGTCTGAGGTTTCTTTTTGGTCTCTGGAATTCAACGACACAAGCAAGCCCTAATAGCAAAGTTTCTTTAATTTTTCAGGGGATGATTTCATGGAGAAAAGATTTGAAACTCGATCGCGATGGAATTCTTCTTTTAAAAATTTTTTTTTTAATTTTAGGAATGAGTATTCAGTAAAGGATATTGAGAATTAGAATTATTAATTTCTAACGAAATTTCTTTTCGATGAAATTCAGTGGCACAAACAATCTCTAATAACAAAGTTTCTTTGAGTTTTCATGGTTTCGAGAAGACATTAAAAATCTTTCTTTATTTTAAACAAACGAAACGATCAAAGAAATATAATTATCAAATTGTAGATGAAACGACTTGAAAAACGTAAAAACATTTCACGTTACGTTTACATTGGATCATTTCGAGAAATATTTGCACAAACGTTGCACACAAATATATCCGAAATAGGAATCGAAAATATTTATCATTTACCGTACGCGAAATCGATAAAATCTTGAATTGATTCTTTTTTTTTTTTCGAATGAAAGGAACACGTTCTACGCTTTTCAAATTTTGTACACACAACTATATAAATATATGTCATCTCGGACTCGCAACTACACAAATATATTTCTTCGATTCTTCCGAACGAAAATAAAAAAAGAAGAAAGAAAAAAAAAGAAGAGGAAACCAACTGCAGTAGTAAACATCGATACTGATACTACGAGGGAGGGCAGTGAAGAAAGAAAAGAAATAAACTCCGAGATAAAGGACAATTTGCCGCGCGATGGAGAATAATTCTCGAGGAACAAACGTCGTGGAAATCTCTTCGAGGACACTTAAGGAAAACGTAAAAATGTTATTGGCGAGGAACGGCGCACATTTGTCGAAGGAAAACAAGGATAAAGTAGTAGAGGGGGGAACAACGTTGTTTAACAACGTTCGAGTTTGGGAGGAAAGTTGGCGATCGAAGCACTCGAGGATCCCTCAGGATGCTGCCCTGTTCCTTAAATGGACCGCGATGTCGCGAGGAAAACGATGCCAATGTTATTTACTCGACTTTACTCGTTAGCCAGGCTCTTATTCTATTCGGGGCAGCGCGAATGTTTCCTGTTGTTTGAATTCTGCCACGCTCGCATTAATTCACAGCTCTTAATATCCTGTTAACTAGCTGTTGGATTGCTATTGAATCATTTTAAGGCGTAGCAGACTTAGTAATTATAGCTATGTATATTGTATTATTGGGTTATATTGTGTGGTGCTGTACTATTATATTATATAGGGTGGCTGAAACCGAAAACCGAGGACTTTAAAAAACTTGTTCGTTTTCAAGCTTTTCACACATTATGCTAAAAATCCATTAATTATATTTCCAAATGAAATAATTAAAAATTAACACGTGTTTGTAAATGTCATTCAATCCTACAGTGGCCACCTGTACGATATGTACCAGTGATCACAATTGTATAAATCACATAATTATAAATCATAATCATAAATAATGACTGAATTCATTGTATCTATCAGTCATTAATTCTAACTACATTGTATTCAGCATATGAGTAACCATAATCATATATCATAGGCATGTTCATTATATTCATTATGTGATTATTAATCATGACTATGTGTAAATAACAATATTCATTTATTTGAATGATGATTATTGATCATTACCATGTGTTGTAACAGTAATTGTATCATAATCATACATTGTACATATGATTATTGATCATAACCATATTCATTATATTCAACATATGATTATTGATCATAGTTATAACAATAACTCCATTCATATAATTATTAAATATAACCATAAATTGTAATAAACGGCTATACTTGGTCATATTTATCACACGATAATCCATTTAATCATGATCATAAATTTTAATAATTTCTCTAAATATTCATCATATTTATCACACGATAATCCATCCGTTCATTATATTCATCGGATAATTATTAATCACAATCAATACATTATATCTGTCACGATTATATCTATTGATTGCAATTATATTCATCGTATTAATAGCAATGATTAGTAATTATCGTATTAATAGTAATGACTACTAATAGTAATCATTACATCATCTGTATAATAGAATGACTTGTACCATTGAAACAAGAGAGCGAGAAGACGAAAATGAACAACGTTGGTGGTTTCATCTTCGCAGAAAATGAAGTTTGAAACCGTGTCAAGTGTGAATTCCAATTAGACAGGGGGCTGTTTTATCCATGGACATATTCTATACATATTCTATGAAATACATTTACATGTTCTATACATACCATTAGACAGGAAATTATTCTATACATAAAAAATGAATCACAATACGGGACAAACTTTTTCCATTTAAGGCTTCGGAAATAAAAATCGTATAAGGTAAGGTTAGGTTAGGTTAACGAACTTCGTCGTTATTCACTTTCACGTTCTCCTTAATTGTGTCAGAGATTTCAGGACGATTCGTTCGCACGATAATTAACACTTTACCGACCGATAGCGGTAAGTAATAGACGATTAATAGGCTACCGGTCGGTAAAGTGTTAATATCGTATAATAATATATTTGTATATATTAATATATACGATATTACCGGTTGGTAAAGTGTTAAAATATATAAATATATTATTATACGATATCTACACTTTACCGACCGATAGCGGTAAATAGTAGATATCGATTAATAGCCGATTAATAGGCTACCGGTCGGTAAAGTTAATATAACATTAAGGGCCATTATAATGAGAAGCCAATTTCTCGTTGAAAAAAACAATTTGTAAAACAAACCACGTGTAAATATTTGTTGTCGAAATTGCCGATAGTTCGATTATAATATTTCGTGCGCAAGGAAAGCGCGTTTCAATGAAAAATCGACTTCAAAAATCGACTTTAATCTGAAGATTTCGTTTCTCGCTTCTCTCATAGAAATTTATATTTTACAAACGACAACTCCATCAGTTGGCAAATCAGCGGACCGTGTCCTCGCCTAATATCTCAGTTTTTCGATCTCTCTGCGATCGTTGGCTGGCGTAGCCAACGCGTCGATATTTCGCCGCCTGCGAGATTTATTTGACGAAATAATTTTCACCGAGTCTCGACGGGTTCGGGAAATAAATTCGGCCGCTTTATGGGATCCGATCGGTTATAATTAACGCGCGGCGACGAGAGTTGAAAGCGGCTGGCGATTTAGTTTCTCGCCGAACGAAAGCCATAGATGGGAGAGAGCACGGTGAAAGAGCGAGTGAGTGAATGAGTGTGAGAGAGAGAGAGAGAGAGAGAGAGAGGAAGGGTGAATAGAGAAAGACAACGGAGAATAAGAGAGACAAAGAGAATGAAGAGAATGAAGCGTGACTAAAAACTCACGTGTCCTAACAATGGCCGCCACTGGAAGTGCCATTTTCGAATTCCATCTGCAGTTTTGTCGCAGACATTGGCAAATTTCTCTTAAAATATCAACTCAACCCTTTTTAGTTTGTATCTTGTAATTTTTCTATACAGACTGGTCCATCTAAAAATCTTCTCGAATTGTCTATCGTCCACCCTGTATATATCGTCTAGAATTGAAGCGCATTGTCGCAGAAACGAAACGTGTAAAAATATGGTCGAAATATTCGAACGTTTAGAGAGATAAGTAAAATAAATCGAAATATTCAAATGTATTAAAATAAGATAAAAATCGCGGGGATATATCGGGCCTCTTTGGTACCAAAAGGGTTAATATTACGAGCTACTTTACGGAGGATTATTTGAGAAACAATGTGACATTTGAGTGTGAGGGTTTGTTGGTTTCTCAAAAGTGGTAGAGTTAAATGAATGGATGTTTCCTTTTCTTTGTGTTGTTTGTTGAAGTTTTGGCGGATAATATTGAAATTAAGTGTACAGTCGCTTGAAATTAAAATTGACACTGTTTGAAGTTAACTAGGATCGGTCGAAGCGTGGAATAATAATAAAATCCAAGTTATATCAAAAATTAGTGCCGATTAGAAAAAAATCGAAGCCTGCTATATGTGTAACTGAATATACGAAAACTTGAAATTAATGTGACAATTAGTAAGGTAACTGCGTATTAGTACAAAAATCTTGTCAATATTAAATTGGGATTGCGTATAAAAATTATTGATCGAAATCGATTGGTGCCAGTTATAATTACAAACATGTATAATGTTTGAAATTTTATGTAGAGATATATTGAAATCGGAGCGGAGATTGTAATAAATTTAACTACAGTTAAGCAAAGTTTCATTTGGATGAATGTCACGTGCATATAAATAAATTTGTACATACAGAAACTTGAAATTGGAATAGAAATTGTCAAGAACGGTTAATTGAAGTTGGAACAAAAATCGTGTCAATTTGAAATGGACTTCAATAAAAAAATTAGTGTCGAGTAAAATAAATTGGAGCCTATTTTTATTATATATATAATATATATTATATATTAAATATAATATAAATATATTAAAATTTTATATATATATAATAAAATATATATAATATTAAAATTGAATACATTTATTATATACATTAAAATTATATATAAAAATTATATAATATATATTATATATTAAATATAATTTAAATATATTAAAATTATATATATATAATAAAATATACATAATGTTAAAATTGAATACATTTATTATATATATTAAAATTATATATAAAAATTATATAATATATATTATATATTAAACATAATTTAAATATATATATATATATATATATATATTAAAATTGAATACATTGCAACTTGAAACTGGAGTGAAAGTTACACAAACGAAGCTAGGATCAATTGAATAAAAAAATCTCGTCAATGTCAATTGGAATTAAATATAATGAAGATCGATTGAATATAATGACGTACACAGGGAAATACGGAACATTACAGTTGATGAAACAATAAAAGTCGTTGTATTTTTATTGGTAATCTCATTCAAACGCGAAACATCGATGTTATTCGAGAATTAAGAAATCGACACTTCCGATAATCCGCAGTATATACATAAGCTATAGAAAATGGATTAGAGAAGGGGAGAGCTGGAGCAACTCGTAAATCAAGCAACGGTGTATCTTCCGGAAGAATATCACCACCGAGCGAATTCAACACCGCGGCATTTATAATCCGTTTATTCGATCCTCGAAGCACGACTGCAGCAGGTGTGCAATAAGGATTCCGTTGAAATCTCGGCCGACGATTCATTCCTTCGACGATCGGAATCCCATTTATGCAAAATTTCTTTCGTTTACCGGGGAATCCGACAATCTCGTGATTCGAATGAAACCGAAGGGACAAAACATGGACAATCGACCTTATATTGAAGTTACATCAGAGATACTTTCAATTTCAATATCCTCCGAGGATACTTCGTGCTTTCAATTTTAACACCTGTCTGTATATTATTGGATAGCATAAAATTTCCATTTTCCGTTTCTATTAACGTTTTCTTCGGCAAACTATTTAGTTCTTTCTGAGAAGATGTTTCAAGCACAACTTCGAGAATAGTTTTCCTTTTCAAAAGTAAAATTCAATTTTTCTTTCTTTTTCTTTTTGCTCTTTATTAACGTTGCTTTCGCTTCGTTTCGATTATTGCTTTAATGTTTGTTATTTTTATTGTACGAAGGAATTGCTGGAAATAGCATTAAGGAACGTATTGACATACAGAAATTCCTAACTTTTGTGAAAATAGAATACAAAAATTTTTTATTATATACATAAGCTCACAATTCAATTAATGACTAATTGGAGAAAATGTGCGGATTGTAATAGTTATTGTTTTACGATCAATTTGAAGTTGGAAAAATTATGATAGTATAATTCAAACTCTGGATATTCAATTAAAATTAAAAGAGGTATCCCTATCCTTTCTGTAAAGTGTAATTATTTATATCAAGTGTAATTTTCTGTCTAAGATCTATCAATGATTATTTGTTCAATGAAACTGTCGATTTTAATAACATTGTAATTTGTCTAAATTATAATATAATTTCAAATTATAATATAATAAAATTATATAACAATTTTATAATATAATTTAATTTTTTTATAATATAATAAATCATAATTATAATACAATTTGTCTAAATTATAATGTTATTAAAATTGACAGTTTCATTGAATAAATATTCATTGACATATCTTAGACAGAAAATTACATTTGATATAAATAATTACAATTCACAGAAACAACAGGGATACCTCTTTTAATTTTAATTGAATATCCAGTGTGTTTGAATTTAGACAAACATTCGTTGATGTCATGATTTTTATTTTCACGTAGCAATCTATTTTTTTATGTAACGTCGCTATCGGTTGTGTAGTTTGACAGTTTTGCAATTCACTCGCGCAACACACACACACACGCGCGCAATTCAAATGAAACGTGAAATATTTCGTCGAAATATGAAAACTCGCCGTTGCGAGCATGGACTTTACGATGCATTTTTTTAACTACTGACAAAATAGTGTCAAAATCTGGTAGCAACTCTCTCATCTGGGATTGACGAACAAACTTTGAAAAAAAAAGAAAAAATCGATCACCGCAGAAACAATGAACGACAAACATAATTGAGAGGGTCAAATATCATTTTCTATTTAATCTTAAGCGCAATGAGAGTAAAAATAAAATTCTTTCGTTTGAATAACATGAAAGAAAAAACAAAAAACGTAATTGAAAAATCGAAAATGCCATTTTCCATGTATTGAAACAAACGACGGTATACCATAACAAAAAGAACCATCGATTTGAAAATTCGTTTCGTCTAAGTATTTCACTGGAAAATAAAGAGCACAATTGCAAAAAACCGAAGTACCATTTTCTACAATACTGAATATTAAATCTTGAACAAACGATCTACGCGTGTGCGCGCGTATAAAACAAACGTCAGCTTGAAATCCTTTCCGTTTAAAATTCACTCTTGAAATAATAGAAAAATCATAACCGCTGAGAATGCTTCATTTTCGCACGGGGTTAATCCGAAATCTTAAGCGAAGAACGTAGTGCGAGCCTAAAATTCCTTTCGTCTGTGAAAAACACGGCGATACGCGACAGAGAACGGAACGTTCATTCTCCAGCGTTTAATGGCCAAATCTCGAGGACAAAACGATCCAAAAAAAAAAAAAGAAAAAAAAACTCTTTCATTTGGAACTTGCCCCCGAAACAAAGTCTTTAGCCGTGTAAAAAGCCACGCTGCTCGATATCGTTATAACCCAGGGCGACTGGAATCGAGGAGGAGGAAGAGGAGAGGGTGAAAAATTCCAGCGAAAAATCCTCCGGTATCTCTCGGCAACGGGGAGCACCGTGCGCGAAACATAATCGCCGGATAGTTTGTCTGGCTAAACGGTAAAATTGAAAGCGCACACACACGCACGCACACACACACACACACACACACACACACACACTCACACACACAGAGAGTATATCCCTCCGGCGAGAAAGCAAAGTGTTAACTTGGCTCGCCCATCGGAAAAACCGAGTTTCCACCAGCGAAGAATTTATTCCAGGGCCCCGCGGGACCGCGCAACTTTTAATACGATCCGGAGTTTTAAGTCTTCTCGCGAAAGCGAACAGTAAGCAGATATTCCTCTCGCGAGGAATATCGACGAGGGAGAGAGAGTTGACTTGGAGAAAGTTTGCCGAACGCGCGCGTCTGTCCGAGCGGAAGGCACGAGGCTGAAAACTCTCGCGTTCCAAAGGGAGATCGGACATGGCGAAACTGAAGGAAAAAGCGGGTTTATCAGTAGTTAGCTCGGGAAATCGTTTTTTCATTGATTTTCTTCTGGCATAATTTACGTAAACGACACGAGATACATTAGATCCGCGGGTTTCCCCCCTAATTTTTCTATATCTACGAACTTGACGAGATTGAAAAATGAATCTTGCCGCTAAATCTGTCACGTGTCGCTAATTATATTTATATTTATTCCGTTCAAAATATCAAAAATCTAGAGTTGATTGTTACTGTACGTTTTGAAATTTTATTTTGATCACTGTCATACGAGAGAAGAATTTTATTATATGGCAAAGTGTTTTGGGAACAATTTGAAGATGCACACAGAAATTGCGAGATATTTATTGTGAACATATAGCGTGTAGTATTATAAACATGTATGGAGTACAAGATATTCATTGCAAATATGTAAAAATTAGTATTAAATATAGTTTCATGGATAGAATGCATTGAAGTTCACAAATTGGCTATCTAAATAATTTTCTAAACTTTGTGAAATATTTTTAAGCCAACTTCTTCCTATATTTTTCTGAGAAACAAAAATATCACACAATTTAAATATGATTAATCAAAATTTCAATAGTATAAATATTTCTTGTATTAAATATAAATATAATTTCAATAGTATAAATGTTTCTTATATTAAATTGTAACTTTTACGTGTGTTTTTTAGATTCCTTTCAAACCTAACCTATACAAACATGATAATTGAGTCTCATTGTAGTATTAATAAAATTTCGAAATACTTTATATAACACACTTAATATGTTCGTAAAATCTTTTTTTCATAATTAATGTACATTATTATTAAATTCGTTTCAAACTTATTATATTCGTGAAACTCTTTTCTGATATTACATAATATCAGTGTGTACAACATTTTTAGATTTCAAACTTGATTAACATGATCATGATAATCAAGCCTCTCTGCAGTATAAATAAAATGTCAAAATCTTTTATATAACACGATTAATATATACGTAAAATCATTTTTCAATATCCTATATAATTATATTGTTTTATATCCTTATAAGCTGGTCTCAAACTTGGTTAACATAATCACGATAGTTGAGTCGTTCCACAAAATAAATAATGTCCTTTACTGAAGTCCTTTACAGAAACTGACGGGCAATTTGAACACCAATTAAAACTTATTTCAATTAAAATAATTTAATTAACTTACTATTAAATCCTGTTTCAGATTAATATTAAAATTAATTATTCAAAAATATAATTTTTTTTATAATTCATTTATTCTTAAATATACTACTATTTCGATTTGAAGTATTACTTTATAAAATATTTATTTATACATAATTTTTTTTTATAAATTTAAATGACAATACATAAATTAAATTTACGTTATATCCTATCGTGGATTATCAAATTAAATAACAAATTTCCCTGAAAAAGATTAAAGGGCCGCCGTATTATTTTATTTTAATGATTTAACATTTATCGAAATCATTTATAAAACGCACTTGAAATAAAATGTTCATAAAAAATGCACCTGCAAGTATATCGAGATAAACTTTCGTAAATGCCGTATGTAAAAATCTTTTCTACAACACTGTGCCGCGTGTAGCAAAAGTGTGTGTGTGTGTGCGTGCGCGCGCGCGCGCGTTCGCAGACGTTTATCCGTGAATACAGAAGCTGACTCCGGCGATATTGGAAGTTAAAAGCTTTCGCAGACTGCGAGAGTGGTGTTGCATGAAACTTAATTGCATCTTGCCTGCTCGAAGTTATTATTGGTTGCGCGGCTCCCTCTTTTCCATGCTGGATTAAGGCGGTCTATTCGTCCTGTCGTTTCAGATAATGATCCTTTGGAGCATTGGTGGTTAATCGAGCTTCGCCAAGATATTTTGCTTAACAATATGGGAAATAGAACATTTCGCAAAGCGTGTTAGGGAAGGCTTGATCGATAAAGTGGAAAATGCAGCGATAATTTTTTCGTCCCTTTTTCTTTTCAAAGAATATTGAATTTGTGCCAATGTGAATTTGTGTTTTTTATTCAAAGAATATTGAATTTTTTGTTCTTTTTTCCAAAGAATATTAAATTTGTGTCAATGTGAATTTGTGTTTATTATTCAAAGAATATTGAATTTCTTTGTTCTTTTTTTCAAAGAATATAGAATTTGTGTTTTTTTTATGCAAAGAATATTGAATCTTTTTGCTCTCTTTTTTCCAAAGAATATTGAATTTGTGTGTTCGACTACTATCACTCTTGAACTGTCTTCATCTATTAATGTGTTTTGAAATTCTATAACGCACATTGTTGTTCGAGAAAAGTCTCGAGACAGATCTTCTTTTTAATATTCAATATTTATATACATAAGTAATGGAATTTTTCGACTAGAATGTAATTGCTGCATGCATTAATATCATAATGACTTTAACCTTGAAGCAAATGACTTTGTAGCATTGGCAATGAAAAATTCATGAAAAATTAATAATTTAGGGTGATGTTTGTGAAAAGAGATTATGTAACGATCCTCCTGGTTACATTTTGAAGCGCGAGGTCTATTGACAATCATTAGTTCGTTTTACTCGACGATGATTTACATTTAAAGAGGGAATACTTTCCAACTAAATTTACCATCCATTTTGAAGATTTCGATTTTATACGGATCGTTTGCATCATTTTATTGAACTTTGAATAATAGAGTTGAATGATAAAAATTCAAGAAATCTTAATTTTAAGTTTAAGAATCATTTCAATCTTGAGAATCACGGTGGATCTAGTAGTGGAAAGAATTCTATAACATTATAATACGATAATATAAATTTATGAAACTTAAATTCATAATATTCAACAGTCGATAAAATGGCGAAAGAAAATCGTACTGTGAGTTTTAAGGTGCCATTGTTAACACTAAAACTACCGACAGTTAAGGCGAAGTTATTTCTACCAAAATTATCTTGATTTCTAATAAATAAAAATAAAATAAAATTTATTATATTATTTCTTTAGTTACACACTGTAAAAGTCATTGCATCATTGCGGGGAAAAAATTATAACATGAAATAAAAATTTTAAAATAAAATTGTAAAACCAGTCATTTTGACTGGTGTGGTAGTTCTAGTGTTAAAGAGAAGATTTCCTCAAAACGATGATGGTTCTAGTTACGAAAAAAATCTATAACAATACAATTTGTTAAAGATTTAAAATATTCAATATTCAATGGAAATCGTACAACAAGCTTCAAGAGATTGTTGATGATGGATAAACTTCGATCCTCAAAATGAGAAAAAGAAATCACGAGATTTTCCAACATTCTCGCAGATGCCTTTAAATTTTCACAATCATCAAGAGAAAAGTATCTTCTAAGGAGACGAATTCAAGGAAAATTATTATATCACAATCCCCAGCGGAAAATAATCGTTTAAAAAACACTCTGCGCAAAAACGAAAAGCAAAAAAGAAAAGAGAGAGAGAGAAAGAGAGAGAGACGCACACAACTATCCTAATGGAAATCTCTGAAAAACGCAGTTCGACGTTCCTTAACCCGGTTTCCACTCGGAGTATATCCAACTGGAGATACTCGGATCCGAGCGGAAACCCTCTCCGTCACCGTTCGCCCTCGAAAATTGCAACGCGCCGGGAGATTACGGCAATGACAGTTCACGCGAACGGGGTAGGTTCGATGACGGCGCGTTTATCGGTTTTCTGTCCGACATCCAGCGAGAGAAGAAGCCTCTAACGAGCGACGTTGCACCCGGATTCGCTCGGCGCGACAGCCACCGGGACAAATCCGTGACGCGAACACGCCTTTGACAATAAGTTGTTCTCGATGACCAGGCCGACGATGATGGAAAAGCAGCATCATTTTGGATCGATGGGGCACCTGTCCTGAAAATCACTGCGAGGAAGATTTTTCACTCGGAGGATTTGTCGATGAAAATTCGTCGAATGTTTCACGCGGCTAAGCGAAGGAAGGAGCGGCTATAGCGTTGCTAGCAAACGGCGAAAGAATCGGCGGAGAAAATATGACCGAGTGCTGATTTCCAGAGAGAGAGAGAGAGAGAGAGTCGTGTTGGCAGAGGATCAACTACCCACTTGGTAACTCCGGTTTGAAGTGTTTGTTTCAAAGCGGGTTTTGATCGGGCGAAAATAGCGCGCCGCGTGAAATACACCGCCGCCGTTCCGAAACTATTTTATTTGTACGCTCGCCTGTTTTTGACACACACGGCCGTGATTTTATTACGCCGATATCACACGGCCGAGCGAGTGTAGTGATTTTTGGTATTTTCACGGCGGAGAGACGCGCGTGTAATGATTCTAGTATTTACGAGGCATGATGCGCGCGATGATTTTCGATTATTTACGATTTTGGTCGATTGCGGGACAGATGAAAATATCCTTCGACGCGATGATATTTCGAGGAGTATATTTCGTGACTGATCGGATCGATATATACGCGTGAAAATATTCTTCGAGTTATATCACTCGAATTTCTAGGCAGAGAATTTCTTGTTTTTCTCTGAATGAATTTAGACGTGGGAACAGAAACCTCATTCAGATTAATGAATTGATCTTTGAGAAGTTAATTTGAGAAGGATAACTACCTTTTATGGTACATTTTTATTTCATACATTGGAAGAAAAAAAATACATGAAAGCTTCTTCAAAATGTCAATTGTAACAAATCAAAACAATATAAAGTATAAAATATAATGTAGTATAAAAAATACACATATTGTTCTGAAATGCTGTTATATTTTATATATCACATATGTTACATTTTGTAATTTATCTATTTGTGTATTATATTGTACAATATGTAATTATTATATATTATATATTATACATTATATATTATACATTATACATTATACATTATACATTATACACTATACATTATATATTATATATCATGTCGTATATTGTATATCGTATATTATATTGTAAATATTTAATATGTAAAATATACATATTACAATGTATAACATATTGCAACATATTTTATAACATTACAAAATACAAATATATTTTATATAAAATATCCCTACGATATATCATAATATAAAAAAAAATCTCTTGAAATATATTACAATGTAATCACAACGAACGATTATCAATCACGTGTCAAGAATTATAGCCGAAATCTCATGTTCCGCGAGTTCTCAATTAATCGCAATCTTCGTCACCGGGTTGAAGTTGAAATTAAATTCTAAATGAAGCTTCTGAAGACTACGTCAAGAAGCATTCGTTAACAAAATGACCAAAAAACGATGAGGAGAAAGAAGCCTTGAGAAATCCAATCATCGAGTCTAACAATAATCAAGTATCTTCAGCCGGATCAAAATGGAGTTAGCAGGGAAGATCGGTATGAAATTTCAGCGTATCTGTTTCGCGAGTTGCCGCGAGTATTTCATCCCGTCTGGAGATGTGGCCTAATTGCCAAACGTGGGAATCCCTCGGAGGGAACGAGACAATAGGAGCAGCTGGAACGTACAGAACGCGACCTAGATAATTCTGTCTCTTTCGGAGGATCCGCGCTACGAATTTTGTATGAAGCGGCCATACGCTGACGCGGAGATAAGATAAACGACGACGCGGCGTGAGGCTCCGTGAGAAAACGATAAAACTCGTTGATGGATTTACAACAACGAGGTGAATTCATTCACCCACCGGGTGGAAGACTCGAAAATTCTCATAAAGTCTTCGCAATATGACGAATTGCGGAAAGTCATATTTTCAACGAGCAGATATTACGACCAGAGAACCTCAAGTGGCTTCGAATCGCTATCGTCGTTGGGTTCGAACTTTGCTTTGGAAAAGTTAGGCAACGCGTTAATCTGATCAATGATTAACTACCATGATTGACGCAGAAATCAAGGATCAGTGATTATCGAGCGATAAAGATCATTGATCGTAAAATGATTATCACCATATTGTATCGGTAGTTTACTTGCATCGACAACACCTGTGTGCACTTTGTAGAAAAACTACGTGTTTCTTGGTTGCATGGTTTTGCAATGTGCATGATCCAACAATTTTCTATCCAACGGAAAAAGTTTTCACCAATTGATAGTCTCGTCTGTATAATTTTTTTTTTCATTTGATCAGTTAATAGAATTAAACGTCAATCCTTCGTTGAAGGGAATTAATTCGTTGCAAAATCGGCGATTTTGATTTGATCGAATGATAGTGTTAATTGTCAGTTATTACATCGAGTTTAATTGGAATTTTATTTAATTTGAAATTGTAATAAAGCTTCAAAGTTAAGATATTCAGTCGAAATATATTAGGTACCTAAGTAATAGTAATATAGTAATAAGTAATATCGTTTTTTTTTCAAATTTAATAAACATTGCCATCTAATGACAATAATTTAACTCATTATAACATAATTCTAGTGACAATAATTTGATTCATTATGACATAATTCTAGTGACAATAATTTAACTCATTATAACATAATTCTGGTGACAATAATTTAACTCATTATAATATAATTCTAGTGACAATAATTTTACTCATTACAACATAGTTCTAGTGACAATAATTTAACTCATTATAATATAATTCTAGTGACAATAATTTTACTCATTATAACATAGTTCTAGTGACAATAATTTAACTCATTATAATATAATTCTGGTGACAATAATTTAACTCATTATAACATAGTTCTAGTGACAATAATTTTACTCATTATAACATAGTTCTAGTGACAATAATTTTACTCATTATAACATAGTTCTAGTGACAATAATTTTACTCATTATAACATAATTCTGGTGACAATAATTTAACTCATTATAATATAATTCTAGTGACAATAATTTTACTCATTACAACATAATTCTGGTGACAATAATTTAACTCATTATAATATAATTCTAGTGACAATAATTTTACTCATTACAACATAATTCTAGTGACAATAATTTTACTCATTATAACATAGTTCTAGTGACAATAATTTAATTCATTATAACATAATTCTAGTGACAATAATTTTACTCATTATAACATAGTTCTAGTGACAATAATTTAATTCATTATAGCATAATTAGTTAACCACAATTAGATACCCATAAGTAATATCGTTTTTTTTCAAATTTAATAAACATTGCCATCTAATGACAATAATTTCACTCATTATAACATAATTCCAGTTAGACATTCTAGTTAAATATATTGACATTTAATCGATAAAAATTTTGTACAGTGAGATAAAATTTTGCAAAATATTTAGTAAAATAAGATTTTAATCAAATAAATTTAGTAGGATAAAATTCTCTACAGTATCAAGAAACGACATTATGTATAATACGAAACAATACAAATGCTCTTGGTTTGTATCTATACATCTAGCTGCAAGTCTAATTAACTTGTTTTATTAATAATTCACTCGAGAAGTCATTAATGAATCCGAACAATGTCACATTATATCATCGAAGTTGATTTCGTAGTCGACAGAAAAGATTAGGAAACGTTGACACGTCGTCGACTCGAGATTCGATAAATTTTGAAACGAATCGCTGGCCAATAATTGACTGATGGAAATTCCACGTCCGGAATTAATTATATCTCAGCCAGCGAAATTAATGAGATGTGTTACGTGATCGAAATACTCTCGAGAGATCGCCGTGGCTCGTGATTACGCTCCATTTTCCTCGGGGAAAACCACCACGTCTGGAGTGCACGTTTGGATCAAAAGCTCTTGTGTGGTTTCGGTTGCGAGATCGGTTGCTCAAACTAGCTTTGCACGCGGCGATATGTGGTAACGATATCTCTCGATTGTCGAAGAAAATCGTACGAGGACTCTCTGACATTAACTCGAATTTTCAAAAAAATCCAGGCGAAACATTTTATTTATTTATTCACCTCGAAAAAGAATAACAGCAAGTATCGGTATTAATAACTGAGAATTTTCATGCAAAAACACGAAATATAGCTTTCTATAATATCTGTATGATAGTTCCATCTTTTTCTTTTTACCACGTTCTGAAGAAACACAGAATTTGTATAAAATGTGACGAACGAACGAAGTGATAAATCGATCGAAGTGAAAGCAATTCCGATGAAAATGAAGGAAGACTCGCTGGATCACGAGGCTCACTGGGGATCCCCTCGCGTATCCTTTCACCATCGTCTCATAAAACTCGCGCTCGCCGTACGAGAATTCGCCATCTCTGCCGGAAACGAGCAACCTCCATCGCCATTAGCCATCTCGTGTGTCACCGTCGTATCGAGGAACACCGCTCGATCTTAATAAAAATCAGGAACGACGTGGCACGCTCTCTCTCTCTCGCCATCGGCTTCCAAACTTCCTCCGGTGCCGTGACACCGATATCGCCGCTGAAGAGAAGTTTGCATCCCGTCGCGGGATCATCCGGCAACAAATCCATCGGGTGAATAAAAGCGAAGACCAAGATGAGCGATGAACGAGAAAGATAGAGAAAGAGAGAGAGAGAGAGAGAGAGAGAGGCGATACGCGACAAGGCACAAGCATTATGCATTATGTTTTATGAACAGAAGTCGCGTAGTATCGCGAGTCATCGCGAGTCCGCGAACTTAATGCACAGCCCCTCGTTTGTTCCCCGAAGTAATAACCCCGAGTGACTCTTGTGTGCCTCGTCTCGTCCGTTTCTTTGGCCTTTCTTCGTTCCTCTGTGAAGGAAACCTCGTCTGAAGGAGCGCGACGAGATGTTGAAAACGGGGGATGGGGATGGGGAAGAAGAAAAAGGCTCGAAGGCTCTTTTTCTTCTCCGTTCATTTATCTTAAGAGCAACGAAATATTACTGCGTAATATCTTTAGGTGAAGCGAAACGAGATTCATCTTTACTCTCTCGTCACGAGACAGAGAGAGAGAGAGAGAGAGAGAGAGAGATGTCTGTCCACGGACACGCCATCTTCGTTCAGAATTGAATTGACTGGCGAATCGCCCGATGGACGATCGATAGTGGTATTTTTCCAGAAGGACCGTTAAAAGGACCGAGATAATAACGCGGTAATAGGATAGTAAATGGTCTCAAATACTGTATCACTTGCAGGTTGTTTTGACGACGAGCGTTACATCTTGGTGTTCGTTCATTCGGATAGAACGTTTTCTATTCTTTTGTGTTTTTGGTAAAACTCGGGTTGAAGATGAGCTTTCTTATTGCAGAGACGCGAAGGAGTTGACAATGCTGATATTACTGTGACTATACCGATATTACTATCTGCCAAGTAAAGTAGAAAAGAAGGTACCAATTTTTGATTAAACTAAGGAAATGATATTTGAAGATACTTTCAGGGAAACAGTTATTTTTATACGTGCATATAAATGTTTTATGTACAGACATATGCACATCCTTGTATACATACCGTATAATGATATATCATTAACTGTAGTGTAGAGATTATACTGATATTATATCTGCCAAGTATAGTAGAAAAGAAGGTACCAATTTTTGATTAAACTAAGGAAATGATATTTGAAGATACTTTCAGGGAAACAGTTATTTTTATACGTGCATATAAATGTTTTATGTACAGATATATGCACATCCTTGTATATATACCATATAATGATATATCGTTAACTGTAGTGTAGAGACTATACTGATATTATATCTGCCAAGTATAGTAGAAAAGAAGGTACCAATTTTTGATCAAACTAAGGAAATGGTATTTGTTTAAAGATACTTTCAGGGAACACAGTTATTTTTATACGTGCATATAAATGTTTTATGTACAAATATATGCACATCCTTGTATACATATAATGATATATCATTAACACGTATAATTTTATATATTTATATAACATGCATAAATTACATGTATACAATATATAGACGTTATAGAGACGTTATAATATAATGTGTACAAATACACTATAAATTGTGTAGAATATAGAAGTAATAAATGGTACTTATTTTAAGATATTTTAGTTCAAAGAAAAATAGTTATTCTTGTGTACGTATAAATATTTTATCTACAAATGTATGTATCTATTTATATACCATACAGGTTATACTATAATACATACAAATATGCTGCAAATTGTACAAAATATGGAAGTAATAAAATGGTACTTATTTTACGATGTTTTCGTTCAAGAAAGAATAATTATATTTATATAAATGTTTTATGTACAAATACACGTATATATTCATATATACATATTTTTATGTACTTGTCACATAATGATACCGTATAAATATATCACAAATACGTAAAATTTTGTATTTATGAATTGTAAAAGAATATAAAAATAAAGGAATTATATCTATTTTAAATTATACAGGTTCGATGAATATCAATTATTTTTACATAAACAGAGTATTACAATTGTAAAGAGCACAATTGTAAAGAACTATCTCTTTCAGTGTCATATGAAAAGAAAAGAAAAGAAAAAAAAAATGCCAAATCTTGGCAAAGAAATTTCAAGTAGAAATTTAACAGCGCAATAAAACTGTCTGCGTACGTGCTAGAGGTAAAACTGTTCGTCACACGAAAATACAGGACACTTTCCAAGCACGAAATCATTGTCGCATCTCCGACGATGGCGGCGCGGTCCTCTTGGAGGCTGGCGCGAACACGGAATAATAATTCCGTGCTTTATACGCAGCCGTTTCGCGAAAGTATACGCGCCGCGCGTTACGAGACGAGCTTCAGAATTAATCTGTTTCATTTTCTGCCCACTAAATATTTATTTGACGTGCACGCTTGTTTTCTTCCATTGTTTACGCGCAAACATCGCCCGTGATATCTCGGCGAAGTAATTTTCTAATTAAATCTTCCGTAAGAGTTGACAGCGAACGAAAAAAAGAAAAAAAAAAGAAAGAAATAAACCACGGAACAGTGTCTCTTCTCTCGACGATAGAGGGGAAAAAAAACGAAATAACTTCGTCGAGGAATAATTAAAACTTTTTTTCAGGTCTCGATTTTTTAGCTGAACTCACCATTTGAACAGCGTTTTATTCTAACTTTTTTTATTCTACTTTTGGTATATGTTGGTTTGTGCTTTTTAGTATCTTGGATTTTTATCCTCCAGTGATACCTTTTTTTTTTCTTTTGTTCACTCGCGAGTGAGCAGTGTTTGGATTGGATTTCATTTCAATTTTCATCGCAGCGTAATGAGAATATAACAAGAATTATTAATAGTCTTCAATGTGAAACAAAACGAAACATTCCGAAATTAATGAAATCTATTTGCAAACCGTCAGGATTTTTATGCATTCGTGATAAAATTCAAGACCGGAGGATAATATGCAAAATTATACAGGGTGTCTAATTTATAATCTACAAATTTGAATTACTATCCGTAAACTATCCTGTTTCACAAAAAAATATTTTCGGATAAAGAATGAATGATTTCAAAAAAGAATTAGAACTCAATGTGAATGATCTCTTTGCAGACGAATGCTTGAAGTCATATTATCAAAACGGAATGATTTTCTGATCCGTTAATTGACATCAGACTGTTATTTTGTTTCTGTTTTCCTTTTTGTTGTTTCTACAACAAATAGTTCATCGGTAATTTGTATTTATAGGTCAAAATCAGACATTTTTTTATATATAAAAAGTGTAAAGCACCTATTATTGTGTACAATTATAATGTTTAATATGACAGTTCTATTTATTATTATAATACTCGTACAATCTTCTACTTGCAACGGCCCTAGAACGATTCAATCTCAAAGTATTTCTAATTTCACAGTGTCTCTTTATTCGTTCACAGCGAGAAATATCCAAGCGTACAAAAATTTACAATTTTTCTATCTAAACTTGGAAACTTCCAATTGTTGTATTCGCAAAAATATAAAATCAACATGAAACTGTAAAAGCATAAAATTAATATAGAATTATAAAAATGTAAAATTAATATAAAATTATGAAAATATGAAATTAACACTTTAATGGCCGCTCACAACATGTGTGTGATGATTGATGAACGTAAATTTATTGTATTAAATGTGTTGTTATTGTTGTTTTTTTGTGTATGTTCGCACATATTGAATTATTTCGTGAATTTACCTAAAGTTTCTTTAAATTAATTCTTCAAAAATATTGCCGGCCCCTGGCGGCGTTTGACTGCGTAGACGTGCGGCCATTAAAGTGTTAATACAAATGAACATTCTAATTGAACTTCTTCTCTGAATATTTTTCTCTTTTTTTTCAGATCGCGAACGACAGCATGGTATACAGGACCAGATATTTGGCCATTCCGCAGGACGACGACTCGCAGGTATCGAAATCGACGATAGACTTCAAGGTGACGAACGATATGTTTCAAAATGGACGGTTGCACCTGCGCTGCACCGCCTCCATCGCTGATGTCTACCGGAAGTCAGCCGACATCGAGATCAGCGAGGACGCGCCTCGCATCGCCTCCATCACCGGCGAGTCACCGCCTCGTGGACATCGTGAGTGTATTTAATAATTAATTATACTTTTTGCATCTGTCGTTGATCGACGATTTGATCGCGACGAAGATCAATGAACACGGTGATTACGTTACAACGTGTAATTACAAGGCTTTGTTGAAATTAACCACTGACTGAATTTCGAATCACATTGTTATCTATAGAATGCTCCAATAAGAAATCTTGAATATCTCTGTCCAGCACTTGAATATTTCTGTTGTTTTTTTTTAACAATGTAATAATTAATTCTTTGCTAGTAAAATTTCGGTGATTTCGGAGGACACCTCTATTTTTTTTCTTTTTAAATGGAATCTTGTTTCTTTTTCTTGTGCATTAATGGAGTTCAATAAAAAAAAAAAAGTATCAACTGATGTGTGTCGTGAAAATTACTAGTTTCAGAGATATTTTAATTTTAATTTTTTATAAAAGTTATCGTATGAGAAACATACAGCGAATAATATAAACTCATCGTCATCGTTCTTGTCTTTTATAATTCTGCAAAATATCTATGCTGAATAATTTCTTTCATCTTCGCAAACAACGAAACTAATGTGTAACAAATAATACAATGACATTATCATGAAAATTGACAAGAATTAATTACGTGGACTGAATTTTGCAGATTTCTTCCCCCGAGAGGGGAGAAATTTTCATCAAGTTACCTCGGAAGAGAATAAATTCTTACATTTCCATTTCTCAAATAATAATACAAGCTTTACAACCAACAATGATAATACAAATTTTATATTTTATTACTTCAATTACGTTTTCACATTATTATATTTTTATTTCTCAAATAATAATTTCAAATAATTATTTCTCAATTTTATATTTCAATTTATATTTCATATTTAAAAAAAAAAAGAACAAATCATTACATTTCTCTGACACAAATTTCACATTCGTATTTCTCAACTTTATATCTGAGAATTGTTCGTCGGTATTTTGAAAATTTGGAAAAATCCTTCAAATTCCACGACAATTTTACAACTTAACTCGTACCACCGGCTGATGAAGTATATATATTTCGTAACTAACCCTCGTCGAAAGGGTTAAGCTCGTTAATTCATTGCCAATAAAAAGATTCTCGGGCAAAAGATCCGAGTATCGTGGACATCTTTGAAATTCCTCCGCTTTATCGCGAGGAAAATTCGCGCGAAAACTCTCAAGAGAGACAGAGAGAGAGAGAGAGAGAGGGGCGATAAAAGGCGCGGTAAATTATCAGAAATGGGAATCGCGTTTAATCAAGGCGTTATTCAATCGCGAGCCATTTATCGCCCGGCTGGATCTAAATTGTCCTAGCTGGCAACTGAAATCGTCAATACAGACAGAGGGATGGAGGGAGGGGGCGGGGAGGAGGTGGCAAGATAACCAGGAGAGCTGAACTTTCTCTCACTAACGACAGAGGTGGGGATGCAAGGGGTTGGAGAGACCAACTAACCCTGCTCGCCCAGGCAATCGGCCGGTCGATTCAATATTCTCGTTTTACGCGTCGCGTGGCCGCGGTGAAATTTTCAAATCGAGTCAAGAAATGGGACAAAAGGCGGCGACCATCTTCCATCTTTCCACCTTCCACCTTCCACCTTCCACCTTCCACCTTCCCGAACGTCCATGCTCGGCCGATCGACGTTGTTAATTGCGTCGTTCCGATCTAACGAGGCGAGTACGAATCGTTCCGGGATTTTATCTTCCTTCTGGCTCACTGGATCGCCGATTTCACGGTCGAGGAAGGGGTTCGCTACCGGTCCGGTTTTTTACCGAATGAACACCACGATTTCGAAGAAATTTCCCACGAGTTTACGTGGCGATCTTCGAGGGTTTACTGAATTTGTACACGTGTAGTGATGAATTAGTAGTCTTCGAGTGAACTATCGTGGTCGTTCTACGAAACCTTCTAATTTTATATTAATAATCGATTTCAATTCGTAACTTCTGCTTTGAATTGATAATTGTGCGTTGTTGACGTCGTTGCTCGTGCGATTTCTGAAAATTATTCGGGAGAAATTTGAAAATTGAAAGTAACACTTAAGAGTAAAGAAAAAGAAAAATCACAATAGAAAATTGTTTCCCCCATTAGTCTTTCAAACATTTTATTTTATCGTTTACTGTAGAATTTCCCATAGAAAACGAATAAAAGTTAAACTCGTTTTCAATGTCGATGTTCGACGATATGCCATTAAATTACTATTGATTAACCCTTAAGTGGACTATTGTGGTCGTTCCTTCTAATTTTAAATTAATAATTGATTTCAATTCGTAATTTCTACTTTGAATTAATAATTGTGCGTTATTGACGTCGTTGTTCGTGCGATTTTTGAAAATTATTCGGGGCAAATTTCATTTCCATTCGACGATTAATTGATTAAATATAACCTTCAGTTATTATAAACTAAAATTGAACAGTCCGCTTAAGACTAAAAAGAAAAGAAACACAATAGAAAATTATTCTTTCAACATTTTATTTTATCATTTACTTTAAAATTTCCTATAGTAAACGAATAAAAATTCATTGTTTAACACGTTCTCAATTACAACAGTATACTATAATTAACCCTTAAGTGGACTATCGGGATCGTTGCAGCCCCATTCTAATTAATAAATTTATGTATCGTGTGTTGACGTTATTATTTGGAGATCAATACAATCAATATCTACAATTATGTTTCTCAATGATGCGCGGGAAATTTTATTTCCATCGATGAATTTGGTATAAATTAAGCGTGAGCTGCAGTTATTATACTAAAATTGAAAGTCCATTAAAGGATTGAAAGAATGAAATCACTAAGAGTAGGGAACTGTCTTCCCTGTTAATCTTTCAACATTTTATTTTATCTTCTTACTTGAAGACGACCTCCTGTAGAAACGAATGAAAAATTCACTGCTTAACTCGTTTTCAATACTCGACAATACGCCAGTAAATTACAGTACATACTATAATTACCTCTTAAGTTGATTATTGGGATCGGCTGCAGCCCCTTCCAGTTTTAAATTGATAATCGCATCGTGCGTTATTACTCGAAGATTAATGCAATTTTCTGATGAATCGACTTTTCAAAATTATACTACTAACGATTCGGGAGAAATTTCGCTTTCCATCTATCAATTTGACGCGATGAATTAAACATAAATCCTGGCTAGACTGAAAATTTTAATACTGAACGATTCTACATGGGAAGAAAAAAATGAACGAAAAATTTCATACAAAATTTCATACTTTCTCTTAAACCCGAGATAAACCTGTTGTTATCAACTCGTTTTCATTACTTTATTTTCGTTACAGAAACGATAATCATCAGTTTGTAGAAAAAAATGGTATGACAACGTTCAAAGGAGAATCAACGATCAAAGAGAAAATTAGTGGATGAAAGAATTTTCGTTCGAAGTTCAGGAGGGGAACACGTGTCCGTGTCTGTCTGGCCGTGTTAACAATGATAAACTGGATCTGATCGAGGAGAGCAAAGCGTTATCAATCACACTCCATTACAACTCGCTACAGTTGGCGAGCACTTTTATCGCAATCCGTCCTCTCTCGGCCGGAGAGAACGTTACGTTCCTGAAACGAGCTGAGAAAGATTCGGTAAATACTCGAGTCTTCGTAATTTCCTTATTGCCATCGCTCTCGATAAGTCGATAAGTTCGTATTTTTTACTCTCTCGTTTGAAAAATATTCGCGAGGATGAAAAAACAATTCAGTTTAATGTATCGTCGGAAAAGAAAATTGGGCGCGTGCAAATATTTCCAAGTTTCGTTCTTGTTGTTATTGTTATTTTGTCAAATGATATCATCAGTAGACTTTGATTTTTGATATGAACGCAAGAATTCAACCAGAGATTCAAATTGTTTAGAATTCAGTAATTGCACTCGAGTATTTTATATATATTTCGTGCATTCGCGGTAAGAATTCTTGTAAGAGTGAAATGTTATAAAATATAACATTCGAGACAGCAGACATCGCAAGTCAATTTTATGGAAACGATTGAAAAGTTAGAGAAATTCACATTTTATTTCAACGACGAATAAAAATATCGTTATTATGAAATTCTGTGCAGATCTGTAGAACGTATGTTCATTAAACACTAGAATTATCAGAACATTCAAGTCAAAAAAAAAAAAAAAAATGGAGAAACTTTATATTACAATGAATTGTACAAATTTTTATTTATACATTTGTTTTTTAAAGAAATCTTTAAAAATATGCTGTTGGGTGAAATATCTAACAAAAATGATAAATTTTGACCACTCTGGCAGCTCTATTGCAAGTAGTTGTTGATCAATTTTTTAATCGAATTCATAGTCGAAAGACATTCATTGCATTCTCGTTTCTGATTTGAATGGGGCAATAATTGAAATTGATAAAGCTCATAAATATTGTAGGACAGGAACTCGTAAACACTCGTTCGTGCGAGATCACCGTTTATTGACGACAAATCAGTTCAGCAAGGATCGGTATTATCTCGCGCGCGCATTAACGAATACGCGCCAGTCGTTAAACGATGTGCAATTATTTCGACGTTACGTTCAAATTGCGTTACGACATACTTCATTAACGAGGCCAATAATATCATATTTATTACTTTTGTTCCTTTTGATACGCCATGGCGGATTTCAAATGCAAATCGGCCACGTGTGCTTGTAGCCGATCGACCGAATTTCGATATCGAAAATTATCGGAGAAGTCGAAATCATCTTTCATTTACTTT
Source organism: Tetragonula carbonaria (assembly GCA_032399595.1). Classification (NCBI taxonomy): domain Eukaryota; kingdom Metazoa; phylum Arthropoda; class Insecta; order Hymenoptera; family Apidae; genus Tetragonula; species Tetragonula carbonaria. The sequence continues at coordinate 12,561,688 of JAUCRC010000008.1, forward strand.
CAACGGTCGGTCGAAGTAGTTTGAATAGCTTTAGTTTTTGAAAATTGTAATTGTTGTTGTATTGTATCTTTATAAAATTTCGTTTTTGGATTTCAAAATTCTTCGCTGAATTGTAACAATGAAACAAACATTTAGGTTGCAGTTAGGACTACTTTTCTTAATGAAAGATAAAGATACATAAGTACATAATTCATTCTGTTAGAACACTTGCAATGAAAACGACGTGGACGTCAAAATAATTAGAATTAGAACCTATAATTAGAATATCTATATTATAGAAACTATAATTAGAATTATCAAGTTGAATATTAAAATCGAATCGAAATCAAAATTAAATTCCAAAATCGGGCAACGTGGAACGTGTAAATGTTTTGCAGTATCCAGTGATACCATTTAGGTGTTGAAACATCATCAAACTTCAAAAAAACACATCAAACTTCGGCGTTCTGTCGACAGTCCTATATTTTCTTACAAGAGAATAATCTCGAAACATACTGAAAATAAAAGAAGTCAGAGAAACAACCACAGTGGCTAGATAGCATTAGTAAGTCCTTTTCAATGAAAAATAAACATATATATAAATACATAATTTATTCTGTTAGAATACTTGCAATGAAAACGACGTGGAGATCAAAAAAATTCAATCTGAATTTATTGAATTAAATATAAATGTTCAATGAAACTTAAATTCCAAAGTTGAGCAACGTACATAAATTTTTCTTCTAGTACTTACAATAGTGATCTAGGTTAGGTTTAGATTAGGTTTAGGTTAGGATTAATCTAGGTTAAGTTTAGAATTAATTAAGAGTTCAAGCATCGTTATTCCCTGACAAAAGAATAATCTCGAGGCACGCTAAAAATAATCCTCGTGCAATCACAATGGCTAGATAGGATTAATGAGTTTCACAATGTAAAATAAAAATACATAGATGCATAATTCCTTCTGTTACAATATTTGCAAAACAAATATTTGAAATTACACCCAGATTATTAACACTGAACCAAACTGAAATTCCAGAATTAAGCAATGTTCACAAAATTCTACAGCTTTTCTAGTATTTTAGTGATCTGGGTAATTCAAATAGTTCAAGCATCTAGTTCAATAATCTCGAGGCACGCTAAAAATAATCCTCGTGCAATCACAATGGCTAGATAGGATTAATGAGTTTCACAATGTAAAATAAAAATACATAGATGCATAATTCCTTCTGTTACAATATTTGCAAAACAAATATTTGAAATTGCACCCAGATTATTAACACTGAACCAAACTGAAATTCCAGAATTAAGCAACGTGCACAAAATTCTACAGCTTTTCTAGTATTTTAGTGATCTGGGTAATTCAAATAGTTCGAGCATCGTCAAATCTCGAACAAACGCGTCAGACTTTGGCACACTCTCAACAACGCCGTATTCCCTGACAAAAGAATAATCGTCGTGGAACGTCGGTGCGGCAGAACAGCAGCGGCCAGATAGCGTTTATGGTCGCGCAGAGATCTGCGTCTGTCTAGTCTAGGACTAGCGATCTTTCACGGTGAACTGTACCACGCCGTGACAGTTATGCGGCCGTTACCAGCGGTATCAGCCCACTGCCAAGAAGGGTTCCCGATTGTTCCAGCTGGAAAAGCAAAGCTGTTAGCCCGTTAGGGGAAATAGGATCCGCTGGGTCGAACCCGTTTGCCACGATCTCTCGCTGTCTGTCGCGGCTTTTCCTTTCACCGAGCAATTATCCGTTGCCCTCGATCATCGACTTTGGTCCTCTCTCTCTCTCTCTCTCTCTCTCGATGTTGTTTGCAACAACGTGGTTTCGATTTCCAGTCGGATCTTACGCACGTGTATATAGATTCCGGGTAACTGATGTTGCAGGTGAACAACCGGTGGTCAGGTGAATTTTGAGGCAATTAGAAGCGTTCAGGTATTACGTTTGATACCGGTGATATGTGCACGCGTGCTTGAAACGAGCTGCGACTCGGCGTTTGATGGTGAAATTGAGTTTCAACTTAGATTATCAGAAATATTGATTAATATTTTATATTATTATTTTATACACTTTTGTATTATTTTCTATCATTTATATACTTTGTATTATTTTCTAATATATTAGATATAACATATTGATATATTATTATAATATAAATTATAATTAATATATATAATATAATATAATGTATTATAAAATGTAATATAATATGATATAAAATATGATATAATATAAAATATAATTAATATATTATTATAATATAAAATATATTAATATATTATTTGTAATATTTGTTATGTATAATATATTATATATATTATATATAATTTATAATTATTATAATTTATTATATATAATATACAGTATATTAATCTATTATTTATAATATTTATTATGTATAATATATTATATATTATATGTAATATACAATATACAATATATTAATATATTATTTATAACATTTATTTTATTTTATATAATCCGACTGTTGGATACGAGTTTTATACGTTTTGTTGTGGAAGTGGTGGTAGATTGAAATGAATAACAGAATGTTTAATTCTTGTAAAATATATCGTGCCGAATTTTTATTCGAATCATTCTCGCGAACTGATTGTAAATAGTTTCTAGTCTATCCATGAAGTCTATCCTTCTATAAAAACATATATGGCGTTGTAGCGTTCAATTTTTGTAAAACATCATGTTGTGTCTTTGTATCATTAGATTCGACAAGCCGCTTATTGTTCAGTTTTAGTCGAAGTTTATCTTTCTATAAAAATATACTAATTCTCATCTGGAGTATATTATATTGCACTTTCGTATTTTTTTTTTATTACATAATTTTTTTACTTAAGGCATTCACATTGTTGAATAATTCCTAGTCAATGAGGTTTATTACACGTTGTAATGTTCAATTTTTATACAATATTGTGTTGTATTTTTGTACTTGTTATTTGACAACATTATTTAGTCCATTGACATTATCGAATATTTTCTAATCAATGAAGTTTATCCTTCTGTGAAAGTATATCATATTGTAGTGTTTAATTTTTATAAAATATTGTATTTGTTATTTAGTTCATTCGACGTTGAAAAATATATATCACACGGGAGTATTTAAATCCTTTGTACAATATTATGTTGCATTTGCGTATTCTTTATCTGACAACTTCATTCAAATCAGTCACGTTGATGAAAACGATTATTGTATAAAGTTAATCGTAGCTATTGAATCGTGATCTCAAATCTAGAAGCTAGCAATACGTATACAAATGAATTATTTATCATTTGTGTAATAGCACATTGATGATAGAATAGACAAATTTTCAAAATTGTAATAAATAATTATCATATTTTAATCACTCCGAAAATTTAATTTCAATTGCAAAATTCGATTTCTTTAAAAAATGTTCGAAAATCACTGCAATCCTTGGTATTAGAAATTATTATAAAAAAACGGATCTCAATTCCGCGAAACGCGGAATTTTTCGTCAATTACCCTCGTGGTATGATAATAAATCTACCCTTATTTTATAAAAATTCTCTACCCTTATCTTATAAAAAGAACTCTTATAAAAATTGATTAAAACGCACGCCAGGATTTTACCATCCATATGATAATTACTATCATTCCGGTTCTTTTTTTTTTTTTCATTAAAAATCGAACTCGACGCGGCTTCACACGGGCCGCCTAATGAAGACAATTTTCACGCCGGTGAATCGCGCGAGATCTCGACAGAGAAACTGCGGGGGGCCGTTGCTCGCCCCTTTTGCGAGCATCGACTGGCCATCGGCGGTGGATTAAAATTGAAAAAAGGAATCTGCGGTCCAACAGCCACGAGGTGATCGAGGTCAGGCGAACAGAAAAGAAAAAAGAAAGAATAAAAGGCGGTGAAAAAAAAGAATACACGAGAGCGAGGGGGAAAGGGTTGGAATAGGGTGAACCGGGCAAAAAAAAGGGGCGAGAATAAAAATAAAACTCGATAAAATTTCGCCACTTTCACGGCGAGGCGGGTGCACACAAGATGCGTAATTACGAGCGTATCAAAGTACACTCTGGTCTCGTCTACGCGTGTGTTCGCTCGGTGAAAAAAAATAATTTTCGAAATATAACAGAAGAAGCTCGGTGCCGTGTCACGCAGTGGAAATATCTCATCATTCGGAGACACATTGATTTCTTGAAATTGCTCGCTCTCGAGCAGCGAAAAATATGTTCTGAACGATTGTACGACAGATGGAAAATATTGGAGTTGCGTTTTGATAAGAACAATTTCACACTTCTTAATAATTGTTCAAGTTTCAATCGAGACTTGGCACTTGTAAGCGGCTGTGCACGCTCGAAATTGATTATTCTAGAATTGTTTCATTTTAACTTTAATACGTTAGATTGTTTCATTTTATTTCAGTTTAATTTTATTGGATCAGGTTATTTAATTTCAGTGTTTTGAGTAGTAATTAATGTCCTTGATAGTTTACATTGCACGGAGGGAACGCAAATTAAAATGGAGAAACGAATTCCTCGAGCTAGGAGAAAATTAAGTAGTACAAATAAATAACTGAGGAATCACAATATTCCTAAGTGGCTAACTTGAGATTTGATTAGAATTTAATTATTAATACATTAATATGATAGAATATATGGTATAGAATTTAATATAATATCAGTTTATTTAATTAATTAGTTATTTGATTAATTTATATATTAATTAAATAATACAATATCAGTTTATTCAATTAATTTAGTATAGAATTTAATATAATAGAACATATAGAATGTAATAGAATTTAATTATTAATTAATCCTTGATATTTTTTCATCGTCTAACAGAATGTGACAAATTCAAACGAGAACTATAATAATTCATAGGTAACCATCATACTTGAAATTAGATCAAAATTCGGTTACCTAATATCCACTCGTAATTGATGTTGCTCTAATAACTTGCACCGTGAAATTGAAATAGGAGAAACAAGAATTTTGAAGAAAAATTTAATCGAAGATTACCTTTCAAACTCAGAGTCGAATTGTCGAATCGAGATGGAATGAAAGTCGAACTCTCCTCTGAAAAAAATGATGAAAAATCTTCTCACGGCTGTTCTCGTCGAGTATTGAAAAATCGAGGAGACACCCTGTACAACGCGTTGGATAATGCGGGCGCTGCGCGGGGTTAGGGACGGCACGTTAATAAAACCAGAGCGTTAATTGCTGAATTCCCCATTGATTAATGGCGCTCAAGGCTCTCGTCGAAGGCAGGAGGCAAGTGAGCCGCCAATTTCACGGAAGGAAATAGCTTGGTGTCTACGTTACAGGCGCTCAAATTGCGGGAATATTCCTCCATTGTGCTCGCGTCGATCGCCTCCCTTTTATTTTTCTCGCAATTCCTCTGTCCCGTCAATATTCGATCGATGATGACTTGTCTGTTTTCTAGATCTTTCAGCGAATTATTTATATGAATCGTCATTCGATCGATGCACGCCAATGACTTCAAAATTATAATATTCTCAGTCGGTTCGAGAGTGTTTCTGAAAAATTTCGCGAGTCGCGTGTGTAATATATGTTTCGGTTTGTTGAACTTCGTTTCCGAGGGAAGTGAAAAAGTTTTTATCATTATCGCCGAAATTTATTCAAAATTCAAAAAAATTTGAAAAAATTCAAGCTGTCTCCGTTGAAAATTTCCTCCTGTTTAAAAAGGTTTAAAACTTAATTTACAGTCAATATACATAATTAATACTTAATTATTGGCACAATCTTTCACGTAACTGTACATTAATAATTACGTGTTAATATTCTTGTTTGAAGATTTATGTAATTCTCCAATATCTTCCTGCGTTTTTAATTTAATTTGGGGGGTGGTTTGGTATAGAACGACGAATATGTTATTATTCGTATTATCGTTATATAGTTGATAAAAATTATCAATATAATTAATACACAGAACTAATGCATAGTAAACGCGAATAATTGAAATAATGCAAAATATTGTAACAAATGTTATTTTTCAAAAGGATTCATACATAGCCACCACGCTTAAAATCAGATCAGTATTGCATTATCATTCGTATTATTGTTACATAACTAATAAAAATTAACAATACAATGATATAATATTTCATGTAATCAACATGATAAAAATAAAAAAGTGGAAGATAATAATAATTGGTGGTAAATAGTAATTAGTATTCTACAATTGAGGTAATAGTTACAATTTACAAACTGTAAAATACTATAATCATTTATTAAAAGCACTTACACATGCTAGTCACACTTCAGTCAATCAGAAAATCAAATCAAAAGATTTCGTTTCTAACGTGCCGCGTCGATGTTTCTGGCAAATTTCAGATGAACATTACGCGAACATTATTTTTGAAGCGCAAGGACGAAAATTCCATCCCGCGAGAAATAACAGTGTTAACACGTTAACGACGTGTACCGAATAACGAGAATAAATACTAGCAAGTGAAATCGCGTCGGAGAGGGGCCATTAGCCCTGCACTAAGCGCGAATATGCGGTGCATGAATCATTGGTATTCTGGTAATAACGGTTGACAGTCACGTCAAGTCTTGAGAGAAATCCACGCGGTGAAATATATCGGCGGAAATCTGCGACGTCCGAAACGCCTTACGTGGCGCCCGTATAGATCACTATATCGCTCCTCGTAAATATCCTCATCGAAATCGTTCCGTTTCTCTTTAAACTTGTCTTTGGATACCTTGTCTCTCGTCTTAACTCAATCATCGTCAGGAACATTCCTCGGGATTCCTGCCCGCGATCTGACACAGCGTTGTATAATCAATATGAATCCGCGAATTCCGTTGATATCAATTTTTAAACGCCGTTAACAAGTTTCCAACAGGCGAGCGTGCCGGTTCTTTCTTTGATTAACGGCACGTTCTGAAGGGACCAATCCTCCCTCTGAAGGTAGGGGGAGGGGGAACAAGGGGTTGGAACGCTCGTTTGTTCAGCCCTCTCTGAAGACTGAAATAAACCTTTTTCCACGCTGTACTGGAGAAATTACGTAGAAGTTGAATCGTTTCTGCGATATCTTGGCTGAAAGTGTGGAGAGGATACTCCGGTGTAATTGATCGTCGGAAAGTATTTACGCGGAAGGATTCAGCGGAATTTTATGCGATCCACTGGCTGAAAATTAAGGTTTCGAGGGTAATTTTCGGACACGTAATATTTTGTGAAATATCGTGTATAGGTCTGCGTATCTGATTGGGAGTTAATTTTAAACTTTCAAAGGATATTTGGATGGTTCGATCTTTTTACTTGTTGAGCAAAGTTGTTCGAGAAGTTACAATGTTGGAAACAGAGACAGAAACTCTTAAACTCTAAAAGTTCAAAACTCTAAAACTCTAGAACTAGAGAATTATAGACCTCTATAACTCGAAAACTCTAAGACTCTAAAACTCTAAAAGTCTAAAAGTATAAGACTCTGAGACTCTAAAACTCTAAAAGTCTAAGACTCTAAGACTCTAAAACTCCAAAACTCTAAAATTCTAAAACTCTAAGACTCTAAAACTCTAAAAGTCTAAAAGTCTAAGACTCAGTCTCTAAAACTCTAAGACTCTAAAACTCTAGGACTCTAAAACTCCAAAACTCCAAAGCTCTAAAACTCTAAGACTCTAAAACTCTAGACCTAGAGAATTCTAGAACTCTAAAACTCTAGACCTAGAGAATTCTAGAACTCTAAAACTCTAAGACTCTAAGTCTCTAAGACTCTAAAACTCCAAAACTCCAAAACTCCAAAACTCTAAAACTCTAGACCTAGAGAATTCTAGAACTCTAAAACTCTAAAACTTTAAGACTCTAAAACTCTAAAACTCTAAAACTAGAGAATTCTAGAACTCTAGAACTCTAAAACTCTAAGGCTCGAAGACTCCAAAACTCTAAAACTTTAAAACTCTAAAAGTCTAAGACTCTAAAACTCTAAAACTCTAAAACTCTAAAACTCTAAAACTCTAAACCGACGTCAGACATGGTCCCGGAGGAATGAAATCGTGACTGAAACGGGCCAACAACTTACAACGACATCCGATCTAAATCAACCAAATCAACCTAAATTAATCCACCCTCCAATACCCTCGAACGTCCCCCACGATACACGGAACGTCTTCTCAACTTCTTCTTCACTCGAGTATCACTTGCAACGATACTTCGTACGTCGAGGGGAATCGGTTGCAACCAAGAGTGACTCACCCTCCGTGGGAAAGCAGGGCGTTACAACTGATTTACGCGACTGTTCGCCCTACACGATTACAAAGAGGATTCGACGGCGGGATTCGCGGCCGTCAGAAAGGCGCGATAAAAGCACAGCCTGGCGTCACGGACGATCCGAGGGTCCGAGAAGATTGCCAATACCATTACTCGGCAGTAAAAGGAGCGTAAACGCGCCGTTAAACTACTGTCGCGTGTCCCCTACCTCCCCTCCCTCTCTTCTGTCTGCTGTTCTCCAACCGGAAATCGAACGCGATCACAGCCAACGCGAGATGAGTCTCCAACCAAACGAACCGAGTCCGGTAAACTCTCCCCACTTGGAAACCCTGTTTATCCTGCTTCGTTCTACGCAGACCGATTCTCTTCGACACGGCACGATAGTCGTCGGAGGAAGCACAGTTGTTCCCAGGATAAGGAGATTCTCGTCGATGGTTTCTCGAGGGGGTGACTTTTATCGCACGTTTGATCCGCGACAGGGCAGTTTCAGCGAGAGTTAGTCGAATCGAGCTTGCTAACTTTCGAAATCGTGTTTCTGCTAGAGAGAGGAGTGTCAAGTCGATGCTGGTTTTGGATTTTCAGTGATTCGCGACGTAAACTCGCAAGAATAAATCGTGCTGTCCTTTTTTCTTTTTTCTTTTTTCTTTTTATCTTATATGCTTTTGCGAGAGCGATAGGTGTAAATCTTAATTCGTGATGAATTTGTTTGAATTTTTCACGGTAGTTGAAGGTTAATGTAAAATTGAAAATTTTTTTTAAGCAATTTAAGAGCAAATCATCGTACGAAGTGTCCGTGTTAGAATGACCTTGAAGCGCAGTAATTTTAACTGCGAATTTTTTTAATCACGCAGCGCGAATTATTTATGCAGTTTTTGTTGCATGAATATTGGATTTCTGTATCTGCCTTTGCGAACGTTCATAAACAATAAAACAACGTATCAAATTGATAAAGCCGATGAAAATTAATATATTAATTTATTCCATGTTTCATTCGCCTAATACACACATACATATTTAGTTGTTTTCTTCAATGCTGTCATATTGTCTGCGTTTGTATTTAATTTTATCAAACAAATGCAATAATAATAAACGTGAGGATAATATTAAAATTCGCGATGAGTTTAAACTTTCTGGACGTTTCTGTTTGTCTTGTAACAATTTAATCGTTACTTCTGTAATCGAACATTTAACTGCCTTTGTTATTATTGTGCAAAAGAACTCAAACTTTACAAACCGGAGCTATATTAATTTATTCTGTGCTGTATTATTCACATGTATTAAATCTCGCGATAAATTAATTCATTTAATTCCTTTATTTAATTCCAGACAAAATCAAATCTGCTTTGTCAGATATACATTCTTTGTATTAACGAGAAAAGAAAAGTATGTGATTCCATTTAAGAAAACCTTGAATCGAAGATTTTGAAATTTTTCCATTTATAGAAAACATCTTACGCTTCTTTTCGTATCGAAATCGTATAACTTTTGCGTTAACAATCTTACGATCTTTTTACACTCTATTTTCGATCTCTGTTTTCGTGTTTTTGTATTTCATACAACTTTCTGTCTTTTTTATACAATTTTTCGTTAGACACATCATTTTGAAAATTATTTAAAGAGTGCGCGAACCGTTCTACATTTACCAGCAATAGTCGATGTCGAAGGGATGAAAATTACCCTCGAAGATGAAGATGCGAAACATATTTTGCCGAATGTTTCGGATATTATTGAAGATAATCATTTTCGTGTAAATTGTAAATTGAAATTAGTGCTTTTGAACGACGAATTGGGAACATACAATTTCGATGAAATTCGGCACCAATATAGTTTAAAAACAAAAAATTCAACTCGTGTTTTTTTTATGTTGAACGAGTGAAAATTACCCTCAAAGTCGAGCGTGTGAAACTTACTTCGTCAAATATTTCGGAAATTATTGAAGATAATAATTTTCGTGTAAAATGAAATTAGTGCTTTTGAACGAGTTGAAATTACCAATTTCGATGAAATTCGGCACGAATATAATTTTAAAAAATATATATTCGACACGTGTCTTTTTTTATATCGAACGAGTGAAAATTACCCTCAAAGTCGAGGGTATAAAACTTACTTCGTCAAATATTTCGGAAATTATTGAAAATAACAATTTTCGTGTAAAATGAAATTAGTGCTTTTAAACGACGAATTGGGAACATACAATTTCGATGAAATTCGGCACGAATATAATTTAAAAAAAAATATATTCGACACGTGTTCTTTTATATCGAACGAGTGAAAACTACCCTCAAAGTTGAAGGTACAAAACGACGAATTGGGAACATAATCGGAATCGCCAATTCCGATGAAACTCGGCACGAATATGGTTTTAAAAAAAATATATTCAACACGTGTCTTTTTTTATGTCGAACGAGTGAAAACTACCCTCAAAGTCGAGGATGCGAAACATATTTCGTCAAATATCTCGAAAATTATTGAAGATAACAATTTTCGTGTAAAATGGAATTAGTGCTTTTGAACGACGAATTGGGAACATAATCGGAATCGCCAATTTCGATTAAATTCGGCACGAATATAGTTTTCAAAGAAATATATTCGACACGTGTTTTCTTTCATGTCGAACGAGTGAAAACTACTCTCAAAGTCGAGGGTGCGAAACATATTTCATCAAATATCTCAGAAATTATTGAAGATAATAATTTTCGCGTAAACTGATGAAATTAGTGTTTTACGACAATCGGACGGGAAAAAGTTGAGGTTAGCTGTCAGTTACCCCATGTATAGACAGAGTATCGTGCTTTCGAATGACACGATCGTTACCGGTCGGATCGACGACTGCGAATGTTCGATACTATTCACGCCGAAATACGGCAACAAAGCCGAATGCGTTCGATCGCGAGGGATCGAGATGGATGCACGAAGCGAGCGAAAAGAACGACGCTCTCTCCGCTCTCCGAAAGTAATTCGCTAATGGCATCGAGAGAGACGCGTAAACGCAAGTCTGCTGTTCTTTGGAGGCGAAAAAAAAATGGCGAAACCCTCTCTATCGCCCTATTGCTCGAGACTTTATCTAGATGTATCCGTGGCTCGTGCGAGCTCTCGGTGATATTTCCAGGAACGTTGTAATTGAACTTCGGTGTCTTCTTGATCTTGGGAAACAGGAGGCTCTCCTGTTCCCAAAGACTCGCGCCACCCCTGATGGATCCTGGCATACTAATGCGATTTGAAACGTTGAAAGACGTCTTAATTCGTTCCGCTGACTCGTGAAAGTGGAAATCCTTCGCGAGATTCTTTTCCCTTGTAGGAATTCAGGTAGCTTTTGCACAGTGAGATGAAACATTTGCATCGTCGTCCTGTGTAACTGAAAATTATTTTCCTTGTTAAATCACGCAATCGTCTGATCGATGGAGTTCAGCGTAGAAATATGATTTGAAAAAAAGATTGAATTCGTTTTATTAATTCGTAGGTCTGTAGTGATGATTCGTCTTCGTTGCAGTGAGAGAATTAGAATTTTTATTAATTAATTACAATCTGTTCAAGGTGTGTAAATATTTTATTTTTAAGGTGTTTAATAAATTTATATTAGCTTAGGTATTTAATTAAATTATAGCAACTAGCGTTGGAAAATTAACAAAAATCGAAAAATTTCGAAAGTCTGTATTGGTAGATTTATTATTATTATTAATAGATCTATAATTAACAAGGTATACATTTTCAGTCGAAAGTTTGGAGCACTTTTTTCTGAAATAAATTCCTTCCGTACATTTTCGAAAATAATATGCATTGTAATTACAAGTTTAATTCCTAAATTAACTTGGAAATGTTAATATTATAATTTTATATAATTCCTAAATATTCGGAAATATTAACATCATAAATGAATTATTTATATTTCCTTAAAATTTAAACTTTCAAATTGGAATATAAATTATAGTCTTCATTTTGCGGTCTTTGTAATTTTCAAGTTAGGAACCTACGAAATTTGTTTTGTCATCAAACTTGCTCCGTGTTACGTAAGAGAATTTATTAGTATTATTAATTTGCGATCGATTACTTGTTGAAATTTCAATACATAACAATGAAACTGTGAATTTACACATCTAATTTTATAATGTAACAGAAATTTTTTTTCACTCTGAATATTTTGTATATTATTGTACTATTAATATGGAATGCAAATTTATTCAATTTATTTAATTAACGCAAATCGATCTTGAAGTTTATATGTTTTGTCAACGAGTTGACGTATTTTTACGAAATATCATGTAAGAATGACAGTGCAGTAAAAGCACATTTTTCGTATTACAGTGTTATAAATTTATGTTGTTTCAATCCTTTTGTCAATGACATTTTCATCGTATTTGAATCATTTTATATTAATAAAATATTTCAGATTTTTGCTAAATTAAATTTCAAATTTACGTTAGTTTTTTTTTTAAAGAATTACATTTATATAATCAACGTGTTTAAACGTATTAATATAAATTATTTTAACTTGTTGAATAAATATGAAACTTTATATGAAAAAATATTTAATTAGATAGAGATAGAACATCTTGTGCAAGTAATAATTTACGCGTTTGAAAGAGAGATCGATGGATTTTTTTAAGCGTGGGAACACGATCAAACTATTACTAAAAGATAATTCATTTTACTAACTTGCGGAAATTGAAATGTTGTCTTTGTAATACGAATTTTTCGGGAATTTGAAAAATTTTCTTCGTCGCGCGAAGTTTGAAGTTATAGTAAAACGGAATATTCCTGTTCATCACCTTGCAGGAATAAAAATTCATAGTGATAGAGTCGGGCAAATTTCATTTGAAATAAAGGCAATTTGAATTCCGCTGATTTATTATTTTCATTTGAGAAATCATCACTTGCCGAAAGTGTAACCTTTTGCTCGAATTAATTGACTGAAACGAAATAAATAATCTCAAGAGAAGGTTTTTGAAGAAACAGAAACAAAATAAAATAACTGTTGTACATGATAAAATTATTGTACTTGATAGTTAAATGACTATTTACAGAAGAATTTACAGAAAAATCGTTTGCTTGTTCAAAATATGCGCACAGTATCGTTTCAAGATCAACGTCGAATCAGGCGATATCTCATTTGAACAATCACTTTTCAAACAATGCACGTATCTGGTAGATATTATTAAATGACACCCGTTAGAAACCGAGAGATCGATGGATTCCAGCGTGGAAATTCAATTTTCCTAACTTTCGAGCAAGTTGAAATTTCCTTGCTAATTGTATGATTATCCTTGTTATGAAAATAGGATACGAAACAAAGAAGTTTCTCTCGCTGAAGTAAAATTTTTCTTGTCAGATCGTACTCATTAGGGAAAGATCCACAAGAATTTCGGCCCGATAATACGATTTCGCAGTTGAAAGAGTCTTAATTCATTTCGCCAACTCGCGAAAAGTTTGAAGTTCCTTCTTCTTCGCGCAGATTCATCTCGTTATACTGACAACCTTTCAACTAAAATAAAACAAGATATAGAAGAATGAGGAATTATAACAGATATTTTCAAATTATCTCGATAGAGAGAGGGAGAAGCAGAGATCGATGAATTTTGACGTGGAAATACCAACTGAAAAATTCACCGAAAATATCACTTATATTCTCCAAATTGTAATCGTCATACCATTTTCCTTCGTTAGACTTTCCCTTTTGTCGTAGCAACAATTCTGTCTGTAAAATTTCTCTTAATAATCCCGAAAGCGAAAGTTAACACATTGTATTATCAATTTTTTCATCTCATGTCATCGGCTATTATTTCGCAAAATTGAACGTGAAAGTGAAACATATCAAAACGAACTTCAATATGTTTATACCGAATGAATTTAAATAAAACTTTGTGTATCTCTATATGTATTATATTTTATATGTTTTATATTTAATTAGTAATTTTTTTTCTTTTGGGGGGGGGGGCGTGACAAACTGTATACACGAGAAAATTTTCCAAATTTTGCGTCATGGAGGTCTGATATCTTCCGATAAACTACCCAATTTCTACGATTGATTGAAATTTCCGTGACACTGAAACTGCAAGGACCTAAATGTCGATAAACGTAATTCTCTCTTTTTTTTATACATATATATAGACGAAGAAGGATTTCACAGTGCAAACACGAGTTAACCGCTTTGACTGCAAGGAAAATTTAAAACGTCTCGCCCCGGGAGCGAAAATTTTATTTTAAAAAAAACATATTAAATTTTCCAAAATATAATAATACTAAGTTACAGATTTAGTATTGAAATGGCATTTACAGTACAATTTTTATTGAAAAAAAAAAAAACACTACGAGATAACTCGTAGCTGGCGACGTAGCTGAGTAAGATTCCTGTGCTGCCCGCCGCTTACTTTTTTTTCAATAAAAATTGTAATAAACAAAGACGTTTTCTTTTACACCGATTGTAATCAATCTATCAAACTTTTTTGGTACGTACGCTTATCTATGAGATATCTCGTAGCTGGCAGTCACGATCGATCAACGACGTGTTAAAAGTCGAGAGGCAGAGGGGGAACATCCCTCGAGATAGTCTAAATCCAAGCTTCTTCAAATTCCAAACTTCCCCTCCACGAACGTTTCAACATCCATATATACAAAACTCGCCCTCTGTGTACACCGGTCCCCTCTCTCTCTCTCTCTCTCTCTCTCACCCCAATAATTCCAAGACTCGCGAAATTCCGGCAAAACAAAGTAATCCAACGTGGCTGACTGCACAGCCGGCCGAGGGATTCCAGAATTCCACCCCTAAACAGCCGGGTAGCCAGCGGCGTCGTTTGGAGGACGAACGAAAAGTTTCGTAGTCGAAGAGGGGTAGGAGGGGTGGTTTGAGTGAAAGGCAGCTGGATCGTTCGTGACAGACCTTTGGTTAATATTCATCCCCGTAACGCGACCGTCCCCCTCGACCGTTTCTTCGTAAAGGTTCGCGGCCGATACTCTCTCGCCGTGCACCGTTTCTTTCTCTCCTCTCTATCCTCTCTAGCTGGAAATCCTCTCCCAAGGAGAGCATCCTTCTCTCTTTCTTTGACGCGTCTCTCTCTCTCTCTCTCGCGAGGCATTATCAATGCGAGGCGAGTTCTCGACTGCACTTTTCCGAGGGTATCCCTCGGAATAGTAAGGAGAGTGCTGGCTGCGCGTTTCCAAGTGTTTTGACAGTGTGTGTGTGTGTGTGTGAGAAGAGACGCGAAGGAAATGGAGAGGAGATGAAAAAGGGGGAGAGTGGAAGAGGCTGGTTGGAAGAAACTATATCTGGGTTCGATTAGTAACTCGGTAACGTAAGCGGTTCGTCCGCGGCCAGACTGTTTTTCTTTCGCCAGCGCTTGGAATTACACGGAGGAAAATATGGAAATTTATTCTCGTCATATCGTGTCTTGTCTGCAGACACCGCTGCGCGTTAATAAGAGGGAGCAGACAACTGAATTCCCGCGACTCTTCGTTCTCGCACGCTTCGCTTTTTCCACGTGATTCTCGACGACGACATGCTCGCGACGTTAACGACGCCTTTGGTGATTAAGACATTGAGGATTCACGATGGCAATGACGGTGGTCACGTATTCGTTGCATTCGTGACTTGCTCGCTTCTTGTACACTATTTTACTAAATAGGCTGGACTCTTATTGAACCCAACTGTTTTTCTGGACAGGCCAACACTCTCGTTGTGTCCCGTTTGCAAGGTGTTCTACGACTAATCAGCAATTATTGGTAATTACTTTATGGGCCTAATTGCGTCACTCGCGTTACATTTAATGGTCCTGGAAATAGAATCAATCAAGGGCAGAGGAGGGCGCATCCCCTCGCAAAGAAAACGGGAAAACGAACGATTCATTCTCTCGTGTTCGCATCGATACACTCTAAGCGGCATTCTACGCTAACTAGACTTGCACTTGCGCTTATAATTTTGTCCATGGGTGTAAGGTAAAGTATAATATTTATTTTTTTATTTTCACAAATTCCTCCTTAATGATATTCATCTTATTTTAATTATTCTAGAACATTCGTTGAAATGAGAATGACAACAGTGACTGATCGAAGCGATCAACGTGTTGATTGGAAATGTATAAATTATCCACAGGGTGTCTCGATTACTTTTCACGACGTGGAAACTATTTACAACACAATTTGAATAACTGAGATATATATATATATATATAATATTTAATTTATTGTTATATATATTTTAGCTCATAATGTTTGAACAGCTTGTGCATAAAAACCAAAAATATAAATAAAACACAGTACTCATTTTAACATTTACCTAGTAAATAAAACGATCGTCTGTCCGAATTTCATTCTTTAAACAACATTCGTAGAAGTAAGAATTTCCACGATCGTGAAAATCCGCAATCTGGGAAAATCACTTTGCTCGTTGGAGAATCGAAGGGAAATCTTCGAGGTTGTTCAATCGCAAAAACGATTTTTGTTCTTCCACGCAATTACATACAGAGCATAAATTATCGAACATTCCATTGCGAGCTCTGTTTGATGGAGGACGAAATAGAAAGTCGAACGACTTTATCGATATATGGAGAAATAAGGCGTAACATGTTCGAGGTACGGCATCGTTATCTCGTATCCGTGGTATCGATTTCACGAAGTTCACGGCATTCATGGACATTGGCATGGATATGATACGCTTGTTATGATGTTTGGCGTCTAACAAGATCGATATGGACTATCAGTGCCTGACGATCTGTATAGAAATGGTGTTAACTAAGTTCCCGGATTCCTGCGCTCAAACGAGAACGAATTCGCGCTCTGTTTAGGGGTTGGAGCAACCCTAATCTTTCACGCCTTCTTAAACAATTAATTCGAAATTTATTAATCTTGGAATTTAATTAATCTTCGAATTTATTTAATCTTCGAATTTAATTAATCTTCGAATTTAATTAATCTTCGAATTTATTTAATCTTTGAATTTAATTAATCTTCGAATTTAATTAATATTCGAAATTTATTAATCTTCGAATTTAATTAATCTCCGAATTTATTTAATCTCCGAATTTATTTAATCTTCGAATTTAATTAATCTTCGAATTTACTTAATCTTCGAATTTAATTAATCTTCGAATTTAATTAATCTTCGAATTTAATTAATATTCAAAATTTATTAATCTTTGAATTTAATTAATCCTCGAATTTATTTAATCTTCGAATTTAATTAATATTCGAAATTTACTAATCTTTGAATGTACTTAATCTTGGAATTTATTTAATCTTCAAATTTAATTAATCTTCGAAATTTACTAATCTTCGAATTTATTTAATCTTCGAATTTAATTAATATTCGAAATTTATCAATCTTCGAATTTAATTAATCTTCGAAATTATTTCGATCAAATTATCGGCGCTGTGATAGGAGATCCAACATTTTCATAGATCCGATAATTGTTAACGTTATATTGTTCTAATAATAAAAGGGGCTTCCTTCGTCCTGAAAATATTATAAGAAATACATTTCATTTGAGTACTTTTTTCACAAATTATAATAAGTTTTACTAATTATATATAGATTAATAATTATATAGAGATTAAACGGCAAAGTGTCAGGATTTCTTGAATTTCTGTCGTTTAACTCTAACTAATTCAAGGTTCAATAAAATAGCAAATAAAAAAAAAAGAAGAAATCGTACATCAAGTTTCAACGAGTTTCAAAACAGAAACAATTCTTCAAGATTACGACAGATTTAATCCTGAAAAAGAGACTTTGGCAGGGTGACGTTGGAATTTTCACATCTTTAAAAAAAGAAAGAAGAAGGAAGAATTGAAATTTGTTAAAGTAAATAAAAGGTTCCAACAAGGCCACCTAGAAATCGTCGTACGATTTCGTTCAAACAGTTTCAAGTACATCGATAACGTTTCATCGAGCGCGCCGAGTATTTTTCGCTCGTCTCTGCAGAGAGTTTGCTCACCGGTGCTCCAGGTCTGGAGAACGTTTCACCCTATGTTTCTAACCTAACGTAACACACACACGCACATCGAGACTGAAATTCCCAGTCGATTTCACAAGATCCGCTTTCACGTGGAATCCTCAGCGAGAAATAATCGGCGCGCGAAACGCTGTCTCCGCGGTTGCTTTGATGGAAGTGACCGGCAGGCCGGTGGTCACAGGCCTGTCCCCCGCCATGTCAATCAAAACGAAACAATTTCGGATGGCTTGGCAAATTGGCCGAGACCGCCGATTTGATTGCGCCACGCCAGATGGGCTTAATCCTCCCATCTCGCCGGATAGAGAAACCCGACGTTTCGGAAAACCACCACCACCGTCCATGGGGCGAGGTATCCCCGATGAAAAGTCGAGGATCGATCCCCTCGATTCTCACGATCTCGCTTCCTCTCCTCTGGTATGGTTGCATCCGTCAGTCGCGATCCTGTTTCTTCGACTTCGTTTCAACGGTGTGTTTCGCGATCCTCGATCTGGCAACGCTTTGAACTTTTCGCGCGTCGACTAATGCTCGATCGACTTGATTGTGATACTTGTAAGGGATGTTTAAAATGGAAAATACACATTGACTTTGGACTAATCATTAAAGATACACTTTGCCTATCAAAGACGAGCTTCTTCATTTTTTTTTTTCTATTGGAGGGATATTTATACGACAAGAAACTGTCGCGATGAAAAACCTTTTTTTCGTGATCTATTGCAATGTCGGGAAAGACCGACTATGTCTCTTTAAAATTCCACGGTTGGATTTTCGTTTGAAAAATTATTTTTTTATTACTAAATTTTATTTCTATTATCATTCGAATAAATCCGCCCGATTCCAAAATCCCATTGAAACTTCGACGAACTCGTTACTTCAATCTTTTCAAAATGAAGAAAAAAGAAGAGGAGAACCTTGGAAAACGACGAGAAACGAAAAAGAAAAACAAAAAGAGGAAAGAGAAAATGAAGAGAGTGAGGAAACGAAGGAGATCGACGATCGAAAACGAAACGAAGACAGAATTGTTGGGAAATGGCCATCCCCGAGATAATATAGACGTTTTCGAGAAAGAAAGAAAAAAAGAACTCGTTTCGCGTCGAAAAAGCAATTACACACGGCTGGCCATCGAAATTGTTATGAACAACAGTGAAGGGGAGGGGGGAAGTGGAGAACAACAGAAACGATGGACAAGGATACGAGGAGGGGAAACGAGAGAACGTTGATGGACACCAGTCATCCCCCGTCCAGAGAGACCATGTCATGTTTCTCCCGGTTTCAACCGGTTTTCCAGCCAGTGGCTGCAATCACCGGAACACCGGCCATCGCGATCCATCGGCCACCGCGTTACGCACGGTGTCTCGAGTTTGAACGTCGAAATTTCAGAAGCTGATAAACTGAAAATAAAATAGAGACAGAGAGAGAGAGAGAGAGAGAGAAAGTCCTTTTTCAGAGGTTTTCCGCTCCATTTTGGAAGAAATTGAAGGAGAAAAGAAACGGGACGTATAAGTTTTACTCATTGTCGTCTATATTATCATCTCATAATATCGTCTATGTCATATATGTAAGAAAGAAAATTAATGAAAGAAAATATTGTTTAATGAAAATACTATCGGTCAGTTGCGAGCTATGAATCGAACATTGATCATCGTGATCATCGTAGTTAACACCAAACGATTACAGCACTAAATTTTCCCATCACACATCGAAGACAAGACAAATAGAGAAGCTTTACAAATTACTTTAAAATGGAGCGTTTTTAAATATTTAAATAGTTCTTCAAAGAAACACTCGTTTCACGTCTATGAAGTGTCTGACAAGAATTATATAATTGGTTATTTCGACCATTTTGGCAGTTCTTTAAAAATACATTGTTTTACGTCTACAGAATGTCTAACGAAAACTATAAATTGGTCATTTTGGTGGTTTAGGTTAGATTTAGGTTTACGTTAAGTTTAGGTTTAGGTTAGGTTTAGATTAGGCCATTTTGTTGGTTCTTTAAAAAAAATTTTTCGCATCGTCACACAATTTGGAAAATGTAAAAATGGCCTCGCTTGAATGAATCGCCCTGTATATAGTCTTGTAGCCAATCGATATATGCGTTTTCGAAGCTAATTGTTCCTTCATGATAGAAGTCCTGGAACGTCAAACAAATATATATCAACACCAGGTGCGTTTTTTTTTCACATTTTGTATGAAGTAGCGCGTAGTTATAAAATTGTTTATTCTTCCGGCGGCACTCGTTTGCTTCACTATTTGTTTGTTTACATTGTCAGCGATTTTCCATTCAGTTTATCGCAAGCAGTGAACGTGCAATATTCTAACTGGTGCGGTTTTACAGAACGTGTTTGTTTGAACGTGTACGTAATTTGCCGTTCAGTTTCGTCGCGAACAGCGAACGCGCAACAATTCTAACTGGCGTGGTTTAATTGAGCGAAATTGTTTCCAGGTGCACGCGCAATTTTTTTAAATTAACAGCGGATATTATTATTCGGGCTTCTGCCTGTATCCCAGGTTCGTTTTCCCACTTCAAACATTACACTTTTAAAAAAATACAGTTCGGGAACATGTGCAAACGTGGAATTGTAAGAAAAAAAAGAGAAAAAATAAAAAAGAAATCATATATAAAATCTGCTTGATCCGAGTCAAGTTCGTTTCTCTGAAAAATATTTCAAGAAGCAGGAGTACTTTCGTTCGCAAAATTTGTAAGAATTCGAACATTCAGAAATTCTTTTAAAAACGGGAAACTTTGCAACGACCCCTTAAAACTCAATTTCATTGAACTCTGAACGTGCTAAGATTTGACGATGTTGTGGTTTTTTGAATTTTTTGAGGTTCAACAAAATGACGGGAGAAATCATTTTCAGTTTCAACGGATCGCTGTTAAATTGGAAACTCTAGTCTTCAAGATCGCGATGAGCTTATAAATAAAATTTGCTTATAAATAAAACTTGCGTCAATCTGTGGGATTGACGGTCGTCACGATGAATGATTAATAACTAATCCACCGAATGAATCGTGAAGGTTCGAAGAATCAGCCAAAGTGTTTCTCGCGCGCCGAGAAAATTGAACTTTTGAAGAGAACATCTTCAACGTTTGTTTCATCGTTGAAGAGCGATGATAGAAATAATAAAGTGATTCGAATCGGCCACGCTCCCTCCAGATTATTTTCGCTCGATTCTTCGAATCAATTCACCCCGCTTAAGGTTAATTCACACTGCAAAAAAAAAAAAGGTAAATACAATCTGCAAGAGATGAATTAACTCGAAATCTGTATTTGTCGATTTATTTTTTTCCGTCACACTATTTTTTTCCGATTTCGTGGGGGGGGGCGGTGCAGCACCCCCTCTTCCAGACGAGAGGGTTGAATGAACGGAGATTTCGACGCGACGAGATGCGACGTTTCCGGGCCAACAAATAATTGGCCGACTGCCAAGCTGTACGCGCGTATATACGCGTTATTTTGATTTGACGTGGCGCGCCGCGAGTGAAACGTAGCAAACGTAGCCGAAAGCACCCCCTCCCCCTGAACACTATTGTTACGACCGCGTGATTCCGTGCCATCGCTGTCCACCGAACACGCATCGCGCAAATGATATACACCGGCCGACGACGCGTCGAATCAACCATACTCTCGCAGAAATTCATCGCCGATCAGAGAAGACCCGCGATGGCAAACAATTTCGGACTGATTGATCGCCGGGTTCAGGCGTGTAATTATTTATCAAGCATGCCTGAATTTGGGAACACACGTGTGTTTGGTCTTTTTTTTTTTCTTCAAATTAAAATTATTCCAAGTGGGGGAAAAAAATTAATATTTTTTTAATATTTTAAGCGAAACATTGAATCATTGTTTCTGTCGATTGGTCGCAGTTGATTCTTTCGTCTGGTTCAGGTATAATTATTTATCAAGCATTCCAGACGTGACTTTCTTTTCAAATTAAAATTATTCCAAGTGGGAGAAAAAAATTAACGTTCGTTAGAGAATCCCTCGACAATGAAAAAAAAACTTGCTGTCGATATAAAGTGAATAAAACAAAAAATTGAATCGCTCTTTCTTCACTTTGAAATTCATTGAACCTCGAAGAACAGTGAACTGCCATTGATATTATTTACTCGCAGTTGTTAACGATAGAGAAGAAGTGTTCATTTGAAACATGGATCGTAGAAATTTTGTGAAAAAATGTTCCTAATTTACAAGTCCCAACGAGGACAGATAAATAAATGTTTCCAGAATAAAACTTGCGAAACATAAAAATAAAATATTTGATTACCCGGACGATATTTGTTTCATCGATATTAAAAGAGTTGTCAATATTTTTAGCCTGGCATTCGAAATTAAATGTTATTCCACGTATTTTCGAGAGAAATATATGGAGTTTTAAAACAGTTAGAATATCTATTTGAAAAGAGAGCGCAGCTCTGCAGTTGTCGCCTCGATCTTGACAATTATTTCGTAGAAGATGATTATTTGTATCAACGATCGCGAGCCGATTTTTTCGCTACTTTATTCAATTTTCCACGCTGCTTTATGATCCATGGTCTCGCGTCGTTTAAACGTCTCTCGCCTCTTCATTCAATTCGCACGGCGTGTTTCTCTCGTTACCATCATTTTTCATTCCCCCTTTTTCGCGACGCGACGCCTTTTTCTTCTTTTTTTCTTTTTTTTTTTCTCTTCTCTTTTCCTTTCGCCCGCCTCGCTTCCGACAGACCGGATTAATTCCAGGGAAATATTTAACATTTGAGACACCGTCGACACTGCACAGAATCATTTATCCCGAGTTATCGTGCAACTTCTTGCCAGTTTAAGCGATCAAGTTCTTTTCTCAAGGGCGGCGAAAGAGAGAGAGAGAGAGAGAGAGAGAGACAGCGATGTGTTCAAACTGGGGAAAATTGCATTACAGATGATTTATCTGCTTGTGTATCGCGTAATTTTGTTGACAGTTCTCTTACTCTCTGTCAGAGTTTATTTAGTTAATATCTATTTAAATGTGAACACGCGATAATATAATATTTATATGTGAAGCATACATAGGTAACGTTTCTGAGTTAATGTC
Source organism: Tetragonula carbonaria (assembly GCA_032399595.1). Classification (NCBI taxonomy): domain Eukaryota; kingdom Metazoa; phylum Arthropoda; class Insecta; order Hymenoptera; family Apidae; genus Tetragonula; species Tetragonula carbonaria. The sequence continues at coordinate 12,584,867 of JAUCRC010000008.1, forward strand.
TTTAGGGATTTTATATCCCTTTAGAAAGTATTATAATTATCCCCGTCTAGGTTAAGATTTTTCCTGTCACGTCCCAAAGGGGGACCTTCTGCTATTTTAAATGAAATAGCCAAGATTTAAGGCGCTATGGGCGACAAGGTGTCGATAAGGTAGGGACCAGCAGACTTTATCATCAGTAGGGCTGATGGTGAACGAATCCTAACCCCAGCTGTTTTGGTTGTTGGGGAGGGGGTAGAGGCCCTCTGATTGGGTATGCAAACGGTCACCCATCCTAGAAAAGTGCCGCAACGGTGGTCGCTTAACCTCGAACGACGCCTCGAGATCAACTGCAAAACCCGAAGCCAGAGTTCATTTGTTTAGTTTACAAAAGATTTAGTTTACAATCCACACTCACACAATATATTCCAACACTCTCTCTTTTTTTTTGCGAAGAGCGGAATATTCTCGAATATTCTTAAGGGGGGAGGGGTGGGGAAGATCCCTCTCGAGGGAGCTGGAAAATTTTCGGTGGAATTTCCTCTAGAAAAAATTTCGGCAAAAAGCCAAACGGAGAACCATCGCATTTTAAAGGGGGATGGTGATCATGTTTAAAGGGAAATTTCTATGATGGCTAGACGATGGCCCCTATTTTGGATGGGGAAGCCTCTGAAGAGGGTGGAACGCTTTTTTAAGTGTTAAGGAATTCGTGCCAGGGAGAATTAAAGCGGGGAATTTTTTTCGAAAGGAAAATTTCTGCGCAGAGTTAAAACATCTCCGTCGAGGAGAAAGTTCTTTTTTCATTTCTTTTTTTTTTCTGCGGAAAGTAGAATATTTTTTTAAGAAAGTGTCGTCTCCTTACGCGAGACTGTAATTACTGACGTTAGTTTTTCGTCTTTTTCGTCGGGTCGGGGGTAATGGACGAATAAACGAGTTAAAAAAAATAAGTGTAATAAAATAATGAATGAGTGGATTGATGAAAAGATGGATTATCTTCCAACGTCATGAAGTAATTCTTTCTCGTCGAGTATCGAGCGAGATGTAATATGCTCTTTTATCACATTTATCTTCGTCGATTCTCTTTGTATCGATGAATGGCTCGAACAACAAAGGCTTGGAATTATATTTTCTACATGTCCGAATATGCCACAAAGAGGAATTATATCGCGCAATTCGCGTTAATTTTCAACCGTGTAATTTATTTAAAAAAGAAGAAAAAGACTTACAAAGACGATTATATTTAATCGATAATTTACACGAACCTCTAACAGATAAATTAATTACTTCATCGCTGATTGACAAAATTATCTGTACAATGTTCCTTGCAATTAATTAGACATTGTTTCGACTTGCAATTTTCACAGAATTAGAACTTTCATTTCGTCTCGAGTTGTACTCTTCTAATTAATCGTTTCGCGAGTAACAATAATTCTCGTGTTTTCGATCTGATATCTACGTGGGAATCGTGTGAAAATTTTTCATTCGAAAATTTCGCTGAATACAAATACGGCTTTCATATTCGAAAGATCGTAAGAGGCGTTAAACATTTATCTGTTGATCTTTGCGTAGTAAAGTCTCTTAATATGCAGCGCGCGTAACGAAACGAAGATACGAGCAAGAAACAAACTACGTGATAAAAAGCGAGCACAACGTAATTGCGAGAGCGAATTCCCTGCACCGAGAAACTTCAAAATATTTGAGTACAAGCGTCGCAAAGTAATCGTCGCCGATTCTTTCATTTGCGACAATCTTCTTGCGACAGTGCTCAGTCAAGAAATAAAAGCAAGAACGCGAGTTGAAAAAAGAAACTGAGAAACCACGTTCACAGTGGCGGGAAGTATGAATCACGGATCGCAGAAAGCGAAGAAACAAGGCAGAAGAAGCAAGTCCTCCTACTATAATTTTAGTAAATGGTCATATACTTGTTTCGGGCTTTAGACTCGGGTAATCTCTTTGTATGACTTAAGTGTAACATTTAGAATTATATTAAATAATTTTTCTTTTCAGCAAATGTTCACATTTTATACAATTAATTTTGATATTATCACTTCGAAGAAATTGTCTTGATTCCTCGACTGGTATTTCATTAAATATAAATATTTTAATAAAAATATTAAATATTAAATATAATATAATATATAATATAATATAATGTAATATAAATATTAAATATAAATTTCATTAAATATAATATAATGGCTTACAATGAGGAATATTTAATTGCTGGTTGAATTTATATGATGAAAATTAACATATAGACACAAGTATAACGTAAGACTCTAAGTTTCTAACTATATCGATAAATATTTTTATTGTGCAAATGTATATACTAGAAAAATGAAATTGCAATATCAAAAGTTGCAAGTTCAGTTCGCGGAATTCACATTTCGACGATAAATTGAAAATCTCTTTTCAAGAGAAAATGCAAGGAGGAGCCGACTTGCAACGCGAGCGCGAGAAGAGAAAGAAAGAGAAAAAGAAAAGGTTTAATGAAAATGTTTTCCATCTCTTCCCGTTACTTCCGGTTTTTCCTTGGGGCTCCCCCCACCACCTTCGTTCCAGCTTGCTTTTATTAAAATATTCTACGTGCGTGGAATATCCGCGGGCGTGGAAAATTAAATGGCCACCGAATATTCAAACAGAGAGAGAGAGAGAGAGCGCAGGAGTGAAAAACGAAACAGCTTATTAGAAGGCAGAAGGGACGCGCGTTCGTCCATGGAAATTAGGATAATCCAATCTGGCTCGTTAAGGGAAACGATTCGAGAAAATAGAAGCTCGGGTTATTAAGATCGCCCGACACGCCTTTTAAAATTAAACACCACCGTTCTTAAATGGCCATATCTGCCACCTTGCTTTCCTGTTGATCCGAGACTCGAAGAGGAAAAAGAAAAAAGAAAAAAAAGAAGAAGAAAACGGAGAAAAAGGCGTGTCGTCGTCGAGTCGTCTTCAACTTAACGCACGAATTTTTTCGTCGAACGAAATGGTAATTAACACTATTCCTACCGTAACCGGTCAAATGACCGGTCTTTAGCACAACTTATATTTTTTTAATATAGAATGAAGATAAAAGCCAATTTGACAGTATAAAAATATAGTTTCTTTTATTCAGGAGTATATAGCGTACATTTTATTCGTTTTCACCGCATTTTTTACAAACAGGCTTCTCGATTGTACATTTTCCACATACGTACTTTTTACATTTTAGACAGATTTTGTTAGTCTTGTTGTCTTTGCAATATCTTACCTGGCATGTTTCCCGTTCACGTGAACCCGTACTTGTATTTGTGAACGGGTGTTGGTTGATCTTCTTTGCCGGGCTGTAGCACTTTTTCATATTCGATGGCAAGTTCTTCTGCCGATTGAAATAAAAATTCTTGTCTCGAAATTTCTTCTCCCGTGGTTTCTTTATATAAAACCCATGCATCTATCCCGGCTAAGTTTAGTATATGGAAAAATACCTGGAAAAGGCCATCTCCGACATTTATATTTTACCGTGTAATTTCTGGTAACATTTGGTCGGTCGCATCTACACTAAAATTTGGTGCTATTATATAATCTTATTGTCTCCGGTATACGGGTATGATTTTCTTCAACTTATACGAAGTATGCATTGAACCACGATTGAAAGAATCAGTACTTTTTTTATTTCGTTTAGCTTTGTAAATTAATGTCAGAGTACAATTATTTTGAACGATATAATTTTGTTGAGAAACGCGTCGTATTGTCATTTTTCAATTTCCCCAATTTTCGGTAGCTCTCTTCTATTTGCTCGAATTGTTCCAACAACCGTAGTTTCCTTTGCTTAAAAGTTTCGTTGCTAGAGACACGCTTGTAAAAAAATCGTCCGTGGTTACACCGCGAGGCCGATAGGCGAGCGAGAACTGTAAACAAAGTGGAAGTGACATAAATCAGTCCCTGGAAGGCACTTTTCCGCTAAAATCATGCCACAACTGCATTGCCTTTCGTTTACAACGACTTTATAGTTTCGGAATTGAATCATTGAGAGAATACTATTACAAAAAGATGTAAATCGTTTTACCGGTCAAATTGACCGGTCGTGGTAGGTAAGACAGACTACAAATTTTTCTCAACAAATAAACAATAAAAAAAAAGAAGTGAATATTGAAAAATGTATCATACGTATAGTTGAGGAAAAGTCGTGAAGTTTAAATTTAAGTCGATTTAATTACGTTGTACATAAGAAATTTTACTAATCGAAATTTTAAAAAGATCATTTGACCGGTCGTGGTAGGAATAGTGTTAATCGGTTCGAAATTAATCTGTAGATGAAGTTACTCGGCGCGGAATTTGACACACAGTGTCTGTCGATAACTATGAAAATTATAGACAGGTGGAAATTTTTGTATAATTTTGTACGATTAAGAATAGAGGGAAAATATTTGACCAATAGTTAAAAAAAGGAAACTTGTCGGTTTCTTATTTGTATAATACATCACATTAAATGAAATATGCTGTGTGATTTGTCGTATTATATCGTATAATTGAATTTAATATATTGTATCATGCAATTAAATAATTGATTATTGGGTAAATAATTCTGACAATAACTGTCAAGGATCTACGAGATCCGCAGATTCAAACGTGTAATCTACCAGTTTGACATAAAATGATTCAAATGATTCTGATTGGCAGTGAGCATCTGGAAAAAAATTTTGCATAATCTATTAACTTAATATTGATCATTCTATTCTATTTATTGATTTAATTCTCACTGACAGTGGATCTAGAAAAAAAAAAAATTTACAGAATCTAACAGATTCTGTTAATCCTGAGTTCGATGTTATATTTATCGATTGGCAACGAATGTCTACTTAAATCATTCTGATCGATGAATCGTCCACTTTGAAATTACATGATTTACAATTTTTCAATGATTCTTTTATTTTCTGATTTTTCATAGACACTGTTGTCTCTATTTTCTCTTATTACTCGAACAGCTTGAGAACAGCTCAGAGAAGCTTCGAGAAAATTGATTAAAGTAATTAAAATAAACGCGAAAGAATCGAGGACAAGGAAATGATAATGACACAAATACGACGTCCAGAGCAGACGCACACACCAGGACGATGGAAAAATCAATCTGGCGATCTAACGAGATTTCAACTCAAGGAGCTCGTTGTCCGACGTAATAACTCGCATCGAAACGTGTCAACGGGCAAACGGTCCAAACGGCTGTCGATACAACGACTGGCTCGTTGAAAAAAGAAAGAAAAAAAAAAACATAGAAAACCGCTTTCCTATCCGATGTATCGATTATTTTCAATCGAACGTGTACCAAATTGCTAGAAAGCGAAATAAACGAACGGAGAGACGAAGAAGTATTTCTTTTGTTCCAAAAGTTTGCACACAATTGTCAGACTTCGAAGGAGATCTGATTAAATCTTCGAAGGATTCCTGGAGAAATGGAAGTTATTACAAATTAAAGGGATATTATCATGAAATTAAACTATTAATTGGAACTTTGGGACTAATTTCTAATTGAACTGCGAATTTTCACGGGGACTTATCGTATTTTTTTTAGAAGACAATGGATTAATTTTATAAGATAATGGTGTAATTGATCAATTTCTCGAACATTTTATTCATTGCTTTGATAATTATTTTTATTATGTGCAATCATCTTGATCATCGCGGAACATTCTGTATGTAATAATATAAATATAGTATTTATATAAATATAATACGTTTTTGTATATAATAATATAAATATAACACAGTATATAAATATAATTACGTACCTGAGTTTCTACATTCATAGTTACATGATTTTTTTTTATATGATTTTTTTTGTTCGTATATAATATATTTATAATTAAGCACGTTATGTGTTCACATATAGTAATATATATACATTCACATATATTAATAATATATATAAATAATAATATACATATGTTCGGCTGATTTGAATGATATAATATTTAGAATTGTGAGAAAATTTTGGTTCATACTACAGTAGATTAATTAAAAGATTTTCAAGATCTAGGTCTAACTGTAGTGTTACATTAAATAATATAGTTTATCAAGTAATATATTCATATATTATGCATTATTAATAACATGTATATAAATAACAATGTATATTCAATACACGTCATTATTTGTGAAACAGTTCTGGTCAATAATACGATAGATTAATGAAAAGATTTTCCTTGACGAACCTTGAAGAACTAATTAAAAAGCCAGATATTACGTTGCTTACTCGCAGATTCGCGAGCGGCGACATTCACGAATGCTACTTGGAAGGAAGGACCTTTTTTTTCCTTCCCCCCTCCCCCCTCCTTCCATTGGGGCTGAACCGATAGTTAATTAAAAACCCCGCGAGTATCTTTCTCCTTCGGCTAATAGAAAGTTAATGAAGAAGTTCTAATATTTCTTTTTCGCTGTTTCCTGCCGGTATAATTTCAAGTTAATTGAAGAGAGCCTTTAATACGTTCAGCTCCTCTCAGCTTCTTAAAACCTTCGTTTCCAATTTGACGTTTGCGTTCGCCAGATTTCCCCTCCCCCGCTTTTCTCCTTTTCGTTCACTTTCGAAACTCTCGCGCCCTCGCTATTCGCGACGTGCTAGTTTTTCTTCTTTTTTTTCTTATTTTTTTTTTTTTAATCAGGATCAACTCGATTCGCCGTCTCTCTTTTCTCGTTTCTTTTTCACCGTGGCACGATACACAGTTGGTTGGAAGAATTAAAATTAACGCAGCCGTGCCGGACGTGTCGGACGACCGTTTTTCTTTTATGGTTGGCCATGGCTAGTAATTCTCTCGCGGTGTGTTCAACGAACAACAGACACTTGCGAACACCCACGAGCGCGAAGGACAACACCCACTATTCGACGCTAATCCTAATGAAAGTTTATACCTGAGAAAAGGAAATTTGCGCGAGAGTCTTTTGCGGGAAATGAAAGGGAAACTGTACCCGCGAGGATCTTCATAATTGAAAATGTCGGGCTGATGTGTATTGTCGGGTCGCGTCGGAAAAATTTTCATCAACAATCATTGTGCATCGATGTTTTCGTAATAATAATTATTTCGTATCATTTCAGACCTTGGTTACGTATTTTAATTAACTGTACACAAATATTCTCCGACTGATTTCTCGTAACGAGGTTGTCAAATTACGATAAAGAAGCAAAATTATGCGTACGCAGAACAATATATCTTTGATATTGAAATTATGGTACTTGAAAGAAAGTTTATACCTGAGAAAAGGAAATTTGCGCGAGAGTCTTTCGCGGGAAATGAAAGGGAAACTGTACCCGCGAGGATCTTCGTAATTGAAAATGTCGGGCTGATATGTATTGGGTTGTGTCGGAAAAATTTGTGAAAATTTTCATCAACAATCATTGTGCATCGATGTTTTCGTAATAATTATTCCGTATCATTATCCAGACCTTGTTACGTATTTTAATTAACTGTACGCAAATATTCTCCGACTGATTTCTCGTAACGAGATTGCCAAGTTACGATAAAGAAAAAACAATTACGCGTACGCAGAACAATATATCTTTGATACTTGAAACTATGATACTTGAAAGAAAGGAAATAAATGAAATCGTTTCTACTCGCCGTGCTTCGTACGAAGGAATATTACCTCGCTCCGTCACCGTCGGAGGATCATCGAACTCGGGCACGATAATTTCCCATCGATTGGTCATTCTGTTCTTTCTTTTTTTTTTTTTTTTTTCTTTTCTTGCAATCGCACAGCTCGTTGGACAGATAAAGCAATCGCGGACAAAGAAGGACGGTGTAGAAACGCTACAGCGGAGCAGAAAATTATGAGAAAAAGGGAAACGAAGAGTACACGATCGAATATAGTCATCCTCGTACAGTTGAACTGCCTTTGATTTTAGTTTTGTATATCGCGAAACATACGTCACCTCGCGCAATGAACGCTCGTTTTCACTCTTTTCGTCAACGTGAAATTCCATTTCACGTGTTTGAAAATGTAATTGAACAAAGTCGAACGACAGATATAATCGAAAGAGAAAAGATAGCAAGTTGTTTTCAGAAAGCATCGCGTTTCTTCATCTTTCGATATTTCTTTTCTTGTTGCAATTATTGTGTATTATATTTCATTCTCACGTTGTAGCAAAAATATTTATGAAACAAAAATCCGCAGTTCGCAATACACTTCAGGTTGATACTTGACGTAATTAAATTATAATGTACTTATAACGTAATTAAATTATACTACAACACGTAATTAAATTATACTACAACACGTAATTAAATTATAATATATTTATAATTAGGAAGGGAGAAATTGTGTATCGCCTATATAAAACATCGTAAAAAGCACTGTACTTTATCTCTCACTTTACGAAACCTAATCTAAAAACGTGTGCGAAGAAATTTATTGTCCAGCTCCGTTTTTCAGTGTCGATGCTCAACAATACGTATCAATGATAGTATATTACGGTGAAACGAAATTTAAAATGAAATGAAATAAGAGTTGTGTTAAAAAATGAAATTTCTATTATTGAATTAATTTGAATAGTTGAAATTACCTTTTAATTGTTTAAATTACTTGTTAATTAATTATTTAAGTTAAATTAACAGAATTATTCTATTTTTTATTCTACGATTTCCAAGAAACGCGTAATAATCCACAGTATGCCTAATTCATCTCATCTCCTGACTCGTTTTTAGGTTAGGTCGATGCACGAAAATCCTGCATAATAGAAAGTATTGTAATTTTCATCTTTTGCTCTAGAATTTTCCAAAGATACATGAAGACAAATATGCAATGTCCACGTCGAGAAATGTACAATGTATTTCCGAAATCATGGTACGATCAGTTAGGATGTAAAAATAAGTCAGGATGTAAATGAAATTTCTCCACGCGACGCTTCGTCTTCGACTTGGAAAATTTATCGAGTGCACGTGTAACAAGGCGAATCTTAACACTTTACCGACCGTGTATTAGCGGTGAATAGTTAGCCGATTAATAAGTTACCGGTCGGTAAAGTGTTAAAATATGTTAACCGATTGATAGGCTACTTGTCGGTAAAGTGTTAAAATGTTAGCTGATTAATAGGCTACCGGTCGGTAAAAAAGTGTTGACCAAACGCACTAAAAAATTCTGCTCTCTCAAGAAATGAAACTGCAAATGAAGAAACTTTCAAGAATCAGCAAAATTCGCCCGTGTTTGACGAAACCTTCTCGAAAACGGAGTGTCGCACGGGGGAAAAAAAATCAGATTCTTCTTCTTTCGCACGTGGAATCACAAGTGAATGCACCTCGTCGCAACTGACAAATCCACCGCCTAAATTCGTTTCTTCTCGATATACTTTTTTCTCCATCCGTCCCGGCAGCAAGTCACCCCTTCGCTTGGTGGTGGTTGTTTTTCCTTGACCGCGGCGATCTCGCGCGAAAGTTTATTAGCCCCCCTGCCCCTCTCGGGGCGCGATAAAGGACGCCCGAAGCGAGCGAAATATCCCGGTCGTTTCATAAACCCGGAATCGCACCAGTTTGTCCAGGTAGGCGGGTCACTGTTTCCGTAATGAACGGGCACAGACACATTGGTCGCGCTGGGCAAGAAAAAAAAAGCGAAACAGAGAGAACGCGAACGAAATTCTCTCTGTCTCTCTCTTTCCCCCCCGATATTCGATTAATTGGATTTGGCTAGGCGCACTGACGATTCCTCTTTCGTTTTTTTTTTCTGCTTCCTCCCCGGTTCTCTATTTTTTTCCTTTTTTCGTTTTTCTTTTTCTTCTTTTTGCAACTCGTTTTCTCCCGCCGGTCGCGATCGTTTCACTCTCTCGGTTTTTGATTCACCATCCCTCTGGATGAACACGCGCCGAAAGCGTCCCGAATGATTATTACGGAGTGGATGTTTGTTTTCATTTTCATTTCCTTTTTCTTTCTCTCGATCGCGAGGATTGAATTGGATGGAGACAACCAGTTCTACTTCCTCTCTCCTCTCCCTCTCTCGCGCCTTTCGGATGGAAATGGTCTTTGTGCGTTCTCGGATCAGTGGGATGTTCGAGTCCTTGGTGGACATCCTCTCGAGGAAGCGAATAAAGCAACTGGTGAATATTCCTTTTTTTTTTTTTTTTTTTTAAGAGAATAAACGAAACACTGGATTGTATTAGCCTCTTTAAAAAATATTCTACTTACAATTTTTTTTCTGTTTTTTTTCGAAGTATTTACGGAAACTGAATTTTCGTTGTTTTTCAAGACATTCGATAGTTATTGACATTAGTCTAAATAATATGTATAAATTGATTTTTTTCCGTGTTTTCGTACTGGAAACTGTTTCTAACTGTTTCAATGTTAAACAAGACCATTTAAATATTTTTCTCACTTTCAAGCACAATCGTAGCACAATTTGAATGAATAATGAAATCATACCCTGAGGAACAAATTTTTTATGCTTTCTCCGAGTCATTCGTACTTTTTGTAAAAAAAAAAATTTGTCTCTTACTCAAATCTTGCTATGAATATCCCTCGATATATTTAGATGGCATAAAATGAAAATAATTCATGAAAATAATTCAATGAAATGGAATAACGAAATTTTTGACGAATAATGACGTATGTTACACATTCTTTTTGTCGTGCAAAATTATCATTTCCAATTTTGCACTCCGGCACGACAACTATTCGAGAATGATTTTTATAGAGAAGAAACGAGTATAATCCTGCAGAGTGGACTGCAGGCAGTAAATATCGCCGCGTAACAACTGAATTTACAACCTCGCTACATCACTTCCACCCTTTGTACCTACATATCATTCTAATTACCAATCTATCGATTTTCCACGAGAGACACGAGTAAAATATCTCACCCGACTAATTCATCCTCGGTAGCTATTAGTCTAACGCGAAACTTTTCAGAAACTTCCTTAGGGAACTTCGCTGGGAATGCTTCCTGTAAAACTTCATGCAAACGAAAGTCCGAGGCTTTAGTAAAAATGAAGAAAAGGGACGAAGAATGGGAAGGAAAGCTGGAAAAAAACAGACGAATATTCATTAAGAGAAAGAGGAGAGAGAGAGAGAAAGTGTACTGTTGGATGCAAGAAGAGCTTCAGTGATAAAAGTCAGTTATATTTGCACAGTGGAGCAACTGCAAGAATATTTGTAATTTGAGAAAATTTAATATCACTTCTTCGTAGTTTCATTCGCGTAGTTGTATCTGAATCCGAGCCACGGTGAAATTCTAGAAATATATATTCGGATATATATTCGCTGATAACGTAGAAAATTTTCTTCCATGATTATAGATATTTATCATGGTCTTGAAGATCGAAATTTTCCCTCGTGCCTTCGAACGTGCTGCGCGATCTCTTTTCGCAATTTTCGTCGAACTTCGATCTAAAAGTCCGAATCGTTCGCCGTTCAACCGTGATATTCAAAGTTTCGTGAAATTGCGAAGAAAAAAAAAACAGTTTCGAAGTGTCATTTTCGAGAGAGAATTTCAATCTTCAAGACCCCATGATGTATCCGGTCACGGGAGAAAATTTTTTCAGGGATTTTAAACTTCGATTTTTAAGACCATCGTCAACAACGTTGCGAGAAATTTTCAGTCAAACTTTGCTAAATATTAGAATCGAACGACGAAGATCCAAGAAAATCTAACATTTCGTTTATTTAACCTTTAAAACTCAATAAAACAGCGAAAAAAATTGGGCAACAAATTTTAGAATACCGTTTGTAGAAATCTCCAAGGCCATACCATAAACTTGTTCATGAAAAATGCTTCGAAATTTTTGAACTGAACTTTGGATATTAGTTAAACGACAGAAATTCGAGAAAGCTTAATAAAATGGCACAAGTTTCAAGAGGGTGTTCTATAGAGAAGACTTCAATCTTCAAGACTACGCTGGATTTAATCACGACAAAATGTTTTCAAATTTTGAATTGAACTTCAAATATTACGATCAAACGACAGAAAATCAACAAATTGTAATGTTTAAAATCGTTCAAGTCTAATGTTTCGAGCGCGATAAAATGGCGACAAGTTTCAAGGGATTGTTTATCAACCTTCAAGACTTCATAGTATGTCAAATTTAATCATGAAAGAGTGCTTTGAAATGTTCGACGATATCACGAACCCCAATGTTCAAACGTTCTATTAAAACTTGAAATTCATTAAATTGTAAATTGTAAAAACCCAGCAAATTCCAAGGAGCTGTTTCAAAAAGGGAAAATTTCAACGTTGTTCAAAACCACGGATATATCATTCTACAGCGAACGATACGATTTAATCTAGATATCTTGTCAGAAGTATCGCAAACATGATCGAATTAAATCTCCGCCAAAATCTTCCTGGATTCTATACATCCTTCGTGCTCATTTTGTTTTGCTTATTGAATATAACAGAGAAAATTTTCCAATGCTCCTAGAATTTTCGCAACCATCATTATCACAATTATAAAATAATTTTTCTACAATTCTCTCTCGAGTATCCAACGAGTGAAATTTCAAAATCGAAGATTGTTTTTCGCGTGAAATTACGGTAGCGGTTGGCCTTCTTCGGTAATGAGCGCGCTAGATAGAAATCATTTTCGCAACGATTCGATCCGGTTCCGCCCCTGTGTATAATGTTCCCGCGATTCACGCACGGTCGCGCCCGTAATTTCGCCCGGTAATAACGTTGATAGTAATGCCCGTTTGTATGTAAACGATTCCCGGCCGGCGGAATAATTATTAACAGACAGTATCGGGAGGGTGGGCGCGTGTAGTTTAAATAGTTAGGCAATTCGAATTGGTTCCGGAGGTTGTGCATTGGCCGGCAATCGACTTCCACCAGACCTGTAATTCTACCTGTGAACGCGTCCCGACCGAACCTTTCTCGCTAACTTCGTGACTAAACCGTGAAATAATGATTATTTGCTCGATTGTTGCGCCAGCGTGCAGAAATTGTTTAGAATTGTCGGCGATTAAACCTGCTTTTCAACAGTCGATCCGCTCGATTCGACGTGCATTCGCAGTTTTCAATGAGCAAAAAGAAAAAAATGAGCACGAAGGATGTATAGAATCCAAGAAGATTTTGATGGATTTTTAATTCGATCATGTTTGCGATACTTCTGACAAGATATCTAGATTAAATCGTATCGTTCGCTGTAGAATGAATATATTTTATCAGAAAATTAATATGTATGTGCCACACGATCTAACCTAAATCTAATCTAAACCTAATGTTTCTGATAAGATACGTAGATTATGTCATATCATTCACTATAGAATTATTTTATGTATGTATGTATCACATAACCTAGCCTAACTCTAACCTAAACCTAATATTTCTGATAAAATATATAGATTATGTTATATCATTCACTATAGAATTATTTTATGTATGTATGTATGTATGTATCACATGACCTAACTTAAATCTAACCTAAACCTAATATTTCTGATAAGATATATAGATTATGTTATATTATTCACTATAGAATTATTTTATGTATGCATGTACCACACAACCTAACCTAAATCTAACCTGAACCATATACGTATATGATCTTAAAGATGATGAAATATTTCAACAATAGTAAAAATCTGGATAGTGTGAATATTGTCGAGGTATGCTCATTAATCTTAATATTTATTGCTGGTGATTTAAAATTATCCAAAGAATTTTAAATCACCAGCAATAAATATTAAAAAAAAAGAAAAAGAAACTGAAATTTTAAACACTTCTGATTTATCAGTACTCCTGAAGTTAAAAGAAATCAATGAATAAATCTTGAAATAATTGAGAATCTTCTATTGACGAGACATTAAAAATAATATTTATCATATTCATATAAATATCTCATATTCGTACATGTTGATATATTCAATGCTTTTAATTCAGTTTATTGTATCAGTTTATTGAAGATAAAACAGGGAACTACTTTCTCCATCTTCGTTATATTAAACAAAATTCTTACTCTGAATAGGACAAAACGAGCCAGCTAAAATTACGATTCGATTTAAAAAAAAAAAGAAACTTGATTCGATTCCTGGATACATAAAATTTCTAAACGCACGTATTCTTTCAACAAGCGTTTTTGCCAATTAATTTCCATTCCGGCTTACAGTAGACTCGGCCAATGCGTAGCCAGACGTGCCAATATAGAACCCAAAACATGATTGCCAAGACAAATGTTCTTGCTCGTAATGCTTATCGTAATATATATATATATATATATATATATATATATATATATATATATTATCATGCTTTTGATCGTACAAGTAAGTAGAAAGGTAATTAACTGGGAGACTTTGTCCTGCTGTGTGGCAGTAGATTCAGTCTGCGTGCAGTCAGCCACGCAAACACCGGGCCCCGAGATGCAACGTCTGTTTATATTGTTTTCTCGCGGGGCAGTTCGTTGCTACGTAACTGCATCATTTCTTGTTAAAATGGAATTAGCCAAGAGCTTCGCCGTGAAACATCGCGCGACACGGGAGGTAATATTTAACAGTGGGAAAGGAATTACGCTGCGGCGAGGCAGCGATCAAGCGACGAGTAATAAATCCTGAAAAATGGCCAAACCGGGCTAAACAACGTGTAATTAATTTGTTCGAACATCCTTCACCGTTCGGTGCCGTTTTTCCTTGACTTAGTTTTTTCGAAGCGGAAGACCGCGAGCGAAACGCAAAAAAAAAAGAAGAAAAAAAAAAGAAAAAGGAAATTCTTGACGAGAGAATTTTAGATGAGGCTGGAAAAGCTTTTCCGCGACGAGTCGCAAAACGCTGCAGGAATATCTTTCCCTGTCTAGCTTAAACGGGAAAACGTAAAACAAACAAGTCTACAACGAAAGCAAGCAAACCGAGAGCGTAAACAAACAATCGAAAGTGTAAACAAACTGTAAACACACACAAGAGGAATCTTTGCCGCGTCGCTAACAATATATATATATATATATGTTTGCAATTTTCATCCGGCCGCAATGTATACATAGGTCTAAAACCGCGCTTAGCGAAAACACTAACATAGAGTAGTATTTCGAAATTCTATATTTAATTCCGCGCAGAATATAGAAATATAGCGAGGAACGTGTTAATCCGACTTTTTCGATTTTTTTCTCGTCGAAATTTGACACGGAACACTGGTCGAATTAGTTGGAAGAAACGCGATCACGTTCTTTCTGCTAGATTTTGCACTGGTGTTTAATTTGTCATTTAATTTGCAATAGGTTGTGAATATCGCTCGAAATTGATAAAATTCGTAAAAATGTATTTTACATTTGATTTAGAATACTTCGAGTCGATTTAAACATTTAAACATTCGAACATTTTATGTATTCGTGAGAGTAGTAAGAAATTTGTAGAATAAAAAAACTTCAAACTATAAAATTGAGATATAATGTATAAAAAGCTCAATGAAATATAGATGAAATGAAACGTGCTTCGCAGCGGAGTAAAAACGTACATTTAAAATTATACATCAGGGCAGAGAAATAAATCTCTCTCCCTATTTGTGCACTTGTCGTTCCACATATTTTAACGTAAGAGCTGCAGTGGTTTTTAAATCTGGAAATGTCAGTGGCTAAAGCGGGGCAAAATGTCAAAGGCGCCATCTAAAATCCGCGGACCTGCATCACTATGAAATTAGAAGATAATCAGTAAATTCCAGTATTCACATTTACATTTCTACGCTCGTTTATAATTATTTAACACTTTCTATTTTTCATTATCAGCAGATGATTTTTCGTTTTTAATCATCTTTCATTCCAAACAGATATTGTTCGTTGTTGCGAACAAAATACTGCGAGAAAGTTCTTGTCGGCGTGTGTAATTTCTAGCTCTCCAAAAAATATGAACAAAATTTCTGTCAATTAACGTCTTAAATTCCGTATTAAATTCTGTTGTCAGTGTCCAATTTAATGCACAAGGTTTAGGTTAGGTTTAGGTTTAGGTTAGACTTAGGTTTAGGTTAGGTTTATGTTTAGGTTTAGGTTTGGTTTAGGTTAGGTTTAGGTTAGCTTTAGGTTTAAGTCAGGTTTAGGTTTAGGTTTAGGTTTAGGTTTAGGTTAGAGCGCGATAAATCCTGCTCGTTTGTTAAACCGGCGCGCAACGCATTGAAACATAAAATTTTCAATCGGCCATTTTCGATTATCCCGCAGGCAAGAGCCAGGCAATTTGCTTTTTCGCGGACTGGCCGGGCTGTTGCTTTTCTTCCTTGAAAATTTAATCGCCGCAGACCGCGTCGCCCCTAATGCGATTCCCTGCTCTCTCTCTCTCTCTCTCTTTCTCTCTATCTATCTATCTATCTCTCTATCTATCTATCTTTCTCTCTCCAACCGCGTTGGGAAATCTTCGCGAGACAAACTACGGTCGGCTTAAAAACTGTCCGGCAAGAACACGATTCCCTGGCAGATCGCCTTTCCTGCTAGATCAGAGACAATTTCTCCGGCTATTTAAATTAGGTAGGAGGAGCAGACTTCTGCCAAATCAGATAATTAATTAACCATCCGGTAATATTGTTTGCTGATTTGTCGGCGAAATGAATTTTGCTACTTTCATGGTTAAGTAATTGATGTAGAGAGAGTACATTTATTTTCTCATCGGGGACTAATGTTAAAGTAAAAACAGTTGAAGAACTCTTTAATACAGTAAGTATTAAAGCATAAACTTTCATTTAGATATTTTAAAAAAGAATCTCGAATGGTACATTATTTTATACATGGAAAATTTCTAAGTACACTGTTTTTATATCTACGAAGAATTTCATTTTTCAATTTTCATTTTTTGGCCACTGGGATAACTAATAACAACGTTAATATTTAAACATTGAGACAGAGGTAAGATTATCGATGTTTGTATAATGGATTGATACTCTGGGATATATTAGGCGTAAAAATTAATTAATCGCTACTTTTTCAGATAAATTTACCATTTACTTGGTTGGTTTTACTTCGAGCCTAATAAAAAATTGCTTTCTAAACCATTTCGTGTTGCGAAACACGACAAGCTTTTGCTTAACTAATTGTTCGAATTTTCAGTCTTTAAACGCTATTAACATGACGTGTAATATACTAAATGTAGAAATTAATTCAGCACCTTCTTTAGGTAAATTTATCGTTTACTTATTGATACTACTTTGAGCTCATTCTAATGGAAAAGATTGTTTCTTGAATCATTTCGTGTTTCTGCTGTATTCGAGGAAAGTTTTCATTCAATAATTGCTCGAGTTTCATTAATTCAATAATTCTTCGAACTTTCAAACACTTTTAATATCACTTTAGTCGGATATATTAGAAACGCGTGTGTATGAGAATAAAAAATTCACGTTTTTAGATCAATTTTATTTGTCGATACTTACTTTCAGCTGATTTTCACATAGTGAAAAATCACTTGTAAAACAATTTTCTGCTGTATTCAAGGGAAGGCTTTCACTCGGATGATTCATCGAGTTCTTCTCGATTTTCAGTCCTCGAACTTTTCTCGCATCAGACACGATTGAGAATCGTCGTGTTTTACAAACGTAGCTTAACGTTCAGCCATTCGATTCGATCGGACGGACACATTTTTATTAACACGTCGTGTGTCGAACTTTAAATGGCTCGTTAAATTCTGACCGAAACGCACGTGTTGCCTGAAATCTCGCGAGTCGAAACCGAATCTCCAGGCGAGAGTTCCAGGGAAACGTTATTTGCCAGTGCAAACAGGCGCCACCGTCAAAATTCTCCATCGAGACGAGTGCTTTAGAACAAATTCCAGCGACGAACGAACGAGAAGTTCCCGAGAGAAAGCCAGAAACGTTTCGACTCGTCAAGAGGATAACGGTTCGGACGGTTTCCCGCAAAAATTTTCCAAGATTCCTCCGTTAATTGAAGAAACACCGTTGGTATTCATGAAACTTTCGACAACTTCGTCGCGGAACAAGACAGACAGACAGAGACAGAGAAGGGACAAAGAAAGATGTTTAAAAATTACACCATTCACCGAACGACAAGACTGAATTCGTTGAAAAAGAGCAAAAAAAAAAAAAAGAAAAAAATATCGCCAAGGTTCTCCGCGTAGGAAGTCGCTGTTTCGATTATTGGCCGGAGCACTTTAACCGGAAAAACTCGAACGTTTTAACAAGCTCGAGAGAGCAAGACATTTTACTTCGTCCCCAATTGGCTCCTAATTGGCCAATGTGTTCTTCTTCTTCTACTTTTTATTATTATTATTATTATTATTATATACTTGACCCTGCTCGAACAGATTTTAACTACTTGTACAATTTATCCGTCGTTCGCGCCAACGACGGAGAAGAAAAAAAAAGAAAAAGAGACGAACAGAGAAGAGAAAGAGAGAAGATCGTCCACCGAGGAGGACGGCCATTTCGCAAATAATTTAGAATTAAGGCTTAAAAAGTAGGGAGCAAAGTTTACGGAAACCAGGGGGGGGGCCTGCTCCTGGCGGAGAGGGACTTGGCAATGGCAACCGCGCCCGGAAGCGGCAGACTCTACATTTTCACCGGAAATAACGAGCTGGACTACCTACGTGCCTCGACCAGTTACTTACTCTCTCTCTCTCCCCCCCCTTCTTCCTCCAATTATTTTTCTCCTCCTCTTCGTTTCTTTTTTTCTTTCCTTCCGGTCGGATAGTTTTTATTCGGTTGTAATTAAGAAAGGGGACAGCAGAGAGAGAGAGAGAGAGAGAGAAAGGATATGTGTGTGTGTGTGTGTGTGTGTGCTGAAAATCGTTTCGCGAGACTCTCCTAATTGGAGAGGGAAACCTAGCGGGTTCCGAGCGAGGATGACCGGTAACACGCTGGCCTCCGATGGGACCGCGACGGAGTTTGATTAATACCGCACGCTTGCCCGGAAGTTTGCGGCAAATGGATTTTCGATATGGCCGCGCGCGCGCCTAACCTAACCGAAGGCATCTCTCCGAATTAATTCTTCCATTGACACCGTCCATTATTATTTCGCGTTGATTTTACGTTATCGTTATTCCTCGATGATTGTGTGTACGTGCGTGTGAAATTCGTTCTTCCTCAGGACGTCTGGATTTTTATCGGCCATTTTGCTGTATTTTGTTAACCATATCGACGAAGAAGGAAACTGCGTACGCTCGATTCGTTCAAATCGTGTAAAAAAATCGCCTCAATGGATTTTAATTTTCCTTTTTTTTTTTAATTTCCCTTTGTAAATCGTTTTTCCGTAGTTTGAATTTGTTCACAGTTATCGATCGTCAACCATATTGAAGAAGAAGAAATGTTATAGATCATGTTAGCCTCTTTTCATTCTTGTTTTTCTTTCATTTCAGTTTCTCTTTTCATTCTTTATTTTCTTTTCGTTTGGATTTTAATTTTTCTTCTTTTTAATTTCCTTTGGAAATCGTTTTTCCGTAGTTTGAATTTGTTCACAGTTATCGATCGTCAACCATATTGAAGAAGAAGAAATGTTATAGATCACGCTCAACGTGCAGAAGACTTGTGACAGATTGTATAGTAAAATAGTATAGTAGAAATATTGTCAATTTGTCTTTGAATCAATTCTTGTTCTGAATTTTCATTATTTCGTGTTTAAATCCTTTATTTTGTTTCTCAATGATTGTATTAGATTGATGTGTGTGTGTGTGTGAAATCATTTTTTCGAAGTTATTCGATTTATCGGTTATTAAATCCTAACTACATTAAAAGAAGAAGAAATTGAACTACAAATTATACACGCTAAATATTCAGAATATTTATAGTAAAAATCAAAGCTTTAATAATCAGAATATTTCTATAATTTTCTTAATATGTGCATACTGTGTAATAATACATAATTTATTACTTAATATATTAACACAGTGTATATACAATAATACACATGCACTAACCTAATAAATAATTGTTCAAAAATCAAAATCCAAAAACTCCACTAGGAGACAAAATTTTATTTCATATTGTTCAATCATTATTTTTGTTGTCTATGTTTTCTTTGTTATCTTGTTTTTTTTCATTCTCTCGTTTATTTTTTCCTCGTTTTCGTTTGAGAATTCTAACTTGCTGTTCACGTTTCAACGAAACATTTGTAACAATAATACTGCTTTTAGTTTGAGAAAATTTTGAAAATTATAATACTCTCTGTACTTGACTCAATTTCGAATTATATATATATTTTTTTTAACTTTTATTTTTTACGCTAAATCGACGTCGAAGCCACGAAAACGAATATTTTTAGACGTATCTTCTATTTTTTTGAACGTGTTTCTCCATCGAACGACAGCTTTGTTTATCGTACAATTTGAACGATATCCAACGAGTGAAGCCGTTCGAACGATACTCTGCTTTTTTTTTATCCACGTCTTTTTCCCATTCCCGTAATCAAATATCGTGATTTCGTTTCCATGTCCAGAGAAATGGAAACAAAACAAAAAAAAACAAAAAAGACAGAAAAACAGAGGAACAGGAGAAGAAAGAAATCATATGGAATTTTCAATGTTTTTCAAGCCTGCGTGACTCGAGTAATCGTGTCAAGAATTTTCAAAAAAAAAAAAAAGAAAGGAAACAGCAAAATATGTTTGGAAGACTTTTGCTCGAACGTCTCAAGGCCAAATATGCTGAATTTGTTTCAAAAATAAAACAATACTTTACATGACAAAAATAACAAAGAACTGCATCGTAAAATATTACACGTACAATTTAAAAGTTTCATTATTTATAGTAAGTAATAATTTTAAGTAAAATTTTCAGTAAAAAGACTGCACACTCTAAGCATCACTCTAATTATTGTTAGAAATTTGGTAAATGTAAAATAGTGTACTTTTAGATATTAAATAAAAGTTTGTGTCTACTCTACTATATTATAAAGATTTCTCTCTTTTTTTTTTTTACTTTAATGTATCCAAATGAAAATTTCATGCTCCGATCGTCAATGTGTTTTAGTGTTAAATAGAATGAAGTATCTCGAACATCCTGTTCCAATGAAAGTATCGTATCGATTTCTGGAATTGCTAATTTTCATCCATATTAACATCGATAACTGCATCGTCGCACAAAAGAGAGGGAACAAAAAAAGAAACTACGCAGGATCGTCCTCAATTCTCATAATTACCAATTTTCATTTACCTTTTCCAGTAATGGGGTACGTTCAAATAGAACAACCGGATATGAAAGCGAAATAAAAGGGCACATACATCATACGAAAGTACCTCCCAACTTTCCTAATTACTAATTTTCATCCTCTTCTTTATTTCCAGAAGCATAATCCCTCAAAAAAAAAAAAAAATGGGAGAAGAAAAACGAAAAGAAACGATATACCAGATCATTTTCAACTCTTCAATTTTTATATTTTCATTTTAGGTCACTTCTTCAATAAAAAAAAAAAAAAAGAAAAAGGAAGAAGAAAGAATCGAATGACGAAAGAGAAATGTGACGTTATTTTCTGAATTTAAAATTAAATCTAAAAGGCCCATCAAAAAAAAAAAAAAAAAGAAGAAGAAACTACCAAACTATTTCCAATTTCTCGAATTTGTAATTTTATTTTATAGGTCTTCAATAAAGAAAAAGAAGAAGAATAAAATCAATAAAAAAAGGACTAAATAGAGTATTTTCTCGAATTTTGAACTTTAGCCTGTTGCTTTCAGCGAATCTTTATGCCAAATCATTTTCTCCAGTTTCTAATATTTACATTTACATTTTAACCCACTTCTTGAATAAATGAAAAGAGAAAGAATCTCTAAAAAAGATTGAATAAAACAAAAAAAAGAAAGAGAAAGGAACAATATACCGAATCCTTTTCAATTTTTCAAATTTCTAATTTCCATACATTTCCTCCAGCCTATTTTCCTTCGATGAATAACAAAAAAAAAAAAGGGAATAAAATCTAAAATCGATCAATTCTAATTTCTCCAATCGTTATCAATTTATTATAAAATTAATATAAAATTATTATAAAAATCTTCCAATTAATATAAATTTTTTCTTTTAATCTATTTCCCCAATTAAAAGAAAAAAGAGAAAAGAGAGACGAAGAAAGTGAGCGAAAAAATAAAAAACAGTATTTTCGCATGTTTAGTCACTGACATTTCTCTTCGATTCGCAGGTAGCAGCAGCTCAGCAAGCCCGAGCATCACAGCCTGGACTACAGGAACGACGATGATCTTCAGCCTGCCAGCGATCGTGTCTCTGATCACCTCTTCGATGACGATGATCACGACCTCGTCGACGCCGATCACTTTCAGCAGGTAGCTCACGCGTTGCCGCCAGTACGCCACTACCACAAAAGTTTGAAAAAACACAAAAGCCACCGATCGAAACGCGAAAAAGAGAAGAAGAAGAAAAAAGAGAAGAAAAAGAACAGAAAACGGAGGAAGAGAGACGAATAAGTAAGAGAATAAAGAAGGAAGAAAAACGAAAAAAAAAAAAGAAGAAAACATCGTCCATTATAAAACCTAAACCTAGTAGTCTAGGGCTTCCAGTTATATATGTTACTATGTATGGAGTAGATAGCTCGAATAACAATTGATTTTTATTCACGAGCGGGCCTGTGCGTTAAGCGGGAGATCGAGGAGAATATCGAGCAGGGAGATATTCGACAGACAGATACTCGCCCCCCCCCTCCCCCCGTGACTATCGTTTCATGGCCAGTTAGCCCTGTTTCCAGCCAATCACCGAAGAAAAAAAAAAAATCGCCGCGCAGAATATAGATATTTCACGCGAGCGATTTCACCCTCCGCGGGGTGAAGAGAGGTGTCGGTGGTCCCTCCTCGTCCACGTCAGGGGAACGAACTCTTTCGAATTCCTTCGAGCTGGGTTTTCGCGAAAAAAGGAAGAAGAAGAAGAAGAAGAAAAGAAAACGAACAAAAAGTAAGCGAAGAATTTTTGGAAGTCCCCGCGCTACGGTCAGAGTGACAGATCAGCCTCAAAAGTCGAGCCATTTCTCAAGGTCTCGCGGCAAGAGGAAAAATCCCACGGGTGGGAAATTCCACTCGAGGGTTGCTTGCTCGCACGGTCGTTGCAGAAGAGAAATTTCTCAAGTTGTTCAAAATAAGAGAGAAAGAGAGAGAGAGACAAAAAAAAAGAAGAGAAAGAAATGAGGACACACGGTGGCACGTGGTTGAAATTCGACGAGAAGATGGAAACATTAACTTGTATGATACACGCGCGTAAGAGAAACGATCGTCTCTTTGAAGATCGGTTTTTTTTTTAGCTCCGAAGCTTCTTCGTTCGTGGTTTCTCACGGTGTTTGTCGTTCGTCTGTTTTTTCATCCCCCACTCCCATCTCTTCGTTTCCGATCCGGGTTTGGATGGCGCGATTCGTTTAGCAACCCCAGTGTTCACCGAGCGCGTCGACGATATATATATATATATATATATATATATAGATATATATAGATATATACATACAGGGGTAAAATTAAATATTAAAACGAGTACGAATAACGTTAGCGCAGCGAACGAACGGTGTTCTGCTCAATATCCGCTCCTTTTAAGATGTCTGGCGAAGAACGCGACACCATAGGTACCGATTTGTAATCTGTACAAATTGTAATAAATTACCATTACGATACAAGTACGATTCGGTCACGCTTGTGTGCTCACCCTTTTCCACTTTCGTTTTCGTTTCCCCCTTCGCATTCTCACGGCGATAATTATTCGTTCTCTACTGGGATAAGCTGAATATTTCAAAGTGTTATTAATTTCGTAGCGACAAGCAACGAGAAACATTCGTCTCTAAAAAGTGAGAATCCGTTCCGAGGTATTTTTTACATTACGCATGCGGATGGAAAATTAGCGAGAGATTCGATTCACGCGACTGAATCTGCACATGAATTTCGAAGATTGAGAGTCATCCTCTTTGTAACGATCACCAAAAACTCGAGGTATCGTGTTCTTTTTTTTTTTTTTTTTTTTGTTAAACTTTGAGTATTCAGATTTTCATCCAGTTACATTTAGAAGACAATGGGGATTGACGATAAGTGAAATCGTTGCAGAAAGTTCAAAGGTGAGGCGCCAGTCTTCGAATCCATTGCAAATTCAGTTTCGAAGAAGAATTCTTCAATGTTTCCTACGTGTTGGAACGATTTATAACATTTTCGAGAAGAGAAATGCCTTTAAAATAAATCCAAGTTTATTATTTCATGACTTCTTTCGAAATGTTCATAACAGTTTCGATATTTAGTGTTCGAGTATTAATAGAAATTATTGTACATGCAGGATGAAAAGTTTTGCCTTTCACAAAATGAACGGGAAAATGCACGTTTCGGTTCTGCGAAACGACCCTCAAAAGTAAACCTTCGTTTTTTTTTTTATTTTTCCACATTAATTATCACTCACCGTATTTTATAATTCGTTCAGGAGAATTTCGTTTTTTTTTTAGTTATCACTGAGGCGTTACTGTAATTTCAAAAATCACGAAGAAATTTCAAGAGAGTGACACCTCGACTTTCTCGCGATCGGTTTGTAAAAATCTGTGCAAACTCTATGCGAAAATCTGTCGCAGTAAATAGCGATTACGTGGAAAAATAATTATATGGTAATTTTAAAAATAAAGAACAAAGGTTCGTTGTACATGTACGTTGTTCCTTATATTCTTATCAAAATGTCTTCCCGTTCATTTTTCATTCAAGGCGAAGACAAAACATTCGCAGCTCGCTCACGTAAGTGCAAAATAGTTATCCAAAGGTAAGTGTGCACGTTTCAATATATATTCTAATTTGCGAAAAATTAAAAAAAATCTCTTTCAAATATGTTAAATTAAACTTAATCAACACCGCTATTTTCATTCCTTCATCGTCTGTAGTATGATGAATATTATTCATATCATTCGTCCAATTGAGTATGATGAATATTATTCATATTGAAAGAAAATACGAAGAGAATAACTTTGAATAAATGTTCGTCTAAAATTAAATAATCATTCATTGTTCGTCATAAACTTCGTTCAAACGCTTCATTCGATCGCGATACAAAAATTTGTCGAATTTCCTTGCGAATACGTTCAATTGCATATATATATATATGTAATTGCACGCACGCGTGAACCTTGAAAAAAAGAAAAACGCTAATAATAAAAAAATTACTTCAAATTCGTACATTAATCACGACACGTTACAATCAAATAAATACAATAAATTTCTCACACGAATAAATAATAAACTTTAACCGAGTAAGTATTTATTCGATTGGACGGCGAACGAACGAAACTTTATTCCGCAAATTTGCATTTAAACGAAATTTTGCCCGATACTAAGCGACAGACGAGGAAACGACACACTTCAACGATCATACGCAATCTGTATGCGAATTCTGCGAATTCTCGCGTGTCGAACGCTTATATCTTACATCGCCAGGATATATCGTCTCTTAAATGGCGAGAGCCGTTGCCATCCACGGAAATCATCAAAGAAATCATCTCACGCCGGGGCGAAACAGGTGAAGAGCGAGAGCGCGAAGCGAGCAACGTGAACGAGCCTCTCGTTTATTAAATTCCTGGAGCCGGTGGCGTGCAAGCTAACGATTATCGATTTATGTAAATACCGCGCGCGTACCGGCCGTACACGCGAATTAAACGATGAATCCAGTAAATTCGATTTAACGAGCCGATAAACCCTTCCTGGCCAGGCACGAAACTCTTTCGTTGCAATTACGCCACGGGGCAAACGGGTCACGTTCCGCCGCTGTAATTCATGTCTTGCCGATATATTTTCGATTGCGGAGGACCGTGCGACACTTCAACCGTTCACGAGTGGCCGTTCCATCGTGCAGAAAGAAGACAGGGCACCTCGCTCACTTCTTATTGCGCTCCGATTTTCGCCGAACTGCTAACCGCTTTTTCAATTCGCGAACCGGGAAAGGAAAACGATTTTTCAGGCTGTTGAAATCGATAACAACGCCAGGACACAACGGTGGACTGCTGGCACAGTGGCATTCTGAGGCACAGTGTGGCTAACTGGCGGCGCTACCCCCTCCACTGCGTCTACCATCTCCCCGCCATATTGAAATTTCCTCGCAGCGGTGGGGGTAGCTCCAGCGATCGGGAAAAGGGCCGCCAGTTAGCCAGACTTTGATTCCGAGAGGACGATTAATTTCGAGGAACTTTAACTCGTTGGCATGCGAATGAAACGAAATCGAGCGAATTAAATTAAGACAAATGAAGTAGGTAACTTGGAACATAGAATGTAAAGCGTTGCCATATCCAGCAACGTAGGAAAATATTCGTACATTTACATATTTGTATTAACCTACAAACGTTCTCAGAAACTTCTCAGTCTGTCGACTTTAGCATGAAGTTCAATTGATTCTGTTCTAAAATTAAGTAACACGGAGAGAAATTTCTTTTGCAATGTGAGAATAAAAGTGTAGACTCGTAGAAACGTTCTCGTGCAAAGTAAATGAAAAATTTCTTTCCGTTCGATTTTCAAGAATATGCTTGATCGATTCGTGCAAATCGTAGAAGAGTCGCTCTATACTGTGTGATTTAATTAATCTTCTGTCATTTTGAGAGCTGGTGGGTTTCTGCGTAACTTGACACAGTTTTAGAACTTGTCCTATGAATTAAATAAGCAAATCTTTCATTTATTTTTTTTCATTATATATCTAATAGAAATTCCTCCAGAATCTTGCGAGGTTGGGTAAATTTTTACTTGAAATAAAGAGATGGTCCACGATTATCTTTATTTAAAAAAAAAAATATCATAACTTCATTTTGGACTTAAATCAACATTACATTAATTTACAGTTATAACTTATCACATCTTATTATTATAGATTACATTATTTTCGCGTTTAGTATTTTCGCGCAAGTTCGAAACATTCACGGCCGAGACGCGCTGTACCGTATTCAGGTTAACTAAAATTAAAACTGAATCGTCAGAAATTGAAATTGTGATTGTTCGGCAACAATTAGAATTTATTTACGATGTCTTTCGAGTCGAAGACTTTTTTTTCTTTTTTGGTTAAAAAAAATAGTAAAAATCAATGAAAAAGGTAAAAAAAAGAAAGAAACAATTCATAGGAAGTAAAGGAACGGCGTTACAATCAAGAACAAAGTTAAGAACAAATATGTTGTGAATAATAATCTGCTAATAATAAGTTAAGATAATCACGAGAGAGCCTTCACTGCCGTTTATTAACGTAATTTTAAGTCATTAAGTTAAGCTGTAGTTTTGCTCAATTAAGTAGGTTAATTCCTCGTAATGCGGTCGTCCATGTACTTATGTTATCTTTATTTTTTTCTAATGTTTTACCAACCTCGTAATTTCGTTTTCCCATGATCTCAATTTATACTCACGATGTTTATAATTAACTTTCGATAAGGCGATGTATGATTGAAACGCATACGAAAATTATATTTTGTAATCGGTGTTGCGAGTTTCAATTTTAATTATAAGGATAATAGTAGCGGGTGGAAACAAACAACGGATGAGGATTCACCGAATCACAATTTCATTTTTAATTCGTTGACTTTAATGGCTTTTCAATCCAGTTTATTCCAGTTGATTCATCCAAACGAACTGACAAGCAATTTCGCCAGAAGGTGAAGGTTTATAGCACGATTAGAAACTATCCGACGAAACAGGTAAGAGGCAAAACGAGAAAAATTATTTCATATTCGACAGCCAAACAATTCAACAGTTTCGCGGAAGATCAAACGAACAAACGCGAGATTATTTCAAGATAACGTCGATTGTAAAATATAGTGATCGTATTTCAAATATTTTAATCAAGGCCCGTGTCCGATCTCGACGCAC
The DNA here is from genome assembly GCA_032399595.1 of Tetragonula carbonaria. NCBI lineage: Eukaryota > Metazoa > Arthropoda > Insecta > Hymenoptera > Apidae > Tetragonula > Tetragonula carbonaria. The sequence goes on from JAUCRC010000008.1 coordinate 12,612,472, forward strand.
GTTCATGTCACGATTGTCACGAGCATCCCCTAATAGAATCGCAGAGAGGAGGCCGTGGATGATTTAACAGACTCGCCTAATGCGGCGGTGGTTCGAGCGCTCGGTAAATATTCCCATTAAAATTCAGCGGATGGATTAGCATCGTTCACTCACGTAGAAAGCAACGGCGAGTCAGAGACGGCAGTGATCTAAATCAAGCTTTAGGCGTCCGCGCACGAACGGAGACCACGTGCGCGGAGAACACGTGCGGGGTGAGAACTTTTAATTTTCGCCGAGACAGAGCCAGATGGACCGAATGGCCCCTCTCTTCGTCTTTCTTTCTCTCGCTTGGCCTCCGTTGCCTTGCCACGCTCTTGATTAACGTCGATCCCGCGGTCGTCGTCTCTCTCCCCCGTCTCTCACCTTTTTTTCATTTCCTTTCCTCTCGCCGAACTTTTTTCTTCCTGTCCTATTACCGCGAGAAGAAGTCGCCGCCAATTTGTCGACGCTGCGAGTTTCGACCACGGTTAAAGGGTCAGCCTCGAGGTGAAGAAAACCGAGGTGGAGGGGGGAGGGCTAACGTTTTCTCTCGGCGTGCTTGATCTTCCGCGGTTTGGGGCAGTGAGAACGAGGCGAGAACCCCACCGAGGGTTCGAGAGATGATTTTTCTTCTTCTGGCGTTTCGAGCAATTTTGTTTAAGCGGACGATGGAACATACGTTTCGTTGAACAACGTAAAAATAAGTTGAGACGATTAATTTTTCGTGCTGTCTGTTCTTCACAGCATTGATTAAATTTTCAGCGCGGAATGTAAACTCAAAAGAGGTGATTCATCTGGATTAACCTATTGAATGCAAAATGAAAGATAAGTTCAGTGAAGATTGCTAAATCTTCGTAGTCTGTTTACGAAAAGGTTAAGATGTGGTTTTCAATGTTGAGTAATTATTTTTAAACACTTTGAATATTTTTAAACAAAGGAAAATTTAATGAAGACTGTCAAATTCATAGTCTGTTTGAGAATAGGTTAAGATGAGTAATTTTTAATAGTTGTCATTTTAAATAATTACTTTCAAGCTCATGATGAAACATAAGTTTAGTGAAGATTGCTAAATCTTCGTAGTCTGTTTACTAAAAGGTGATGTTAAGATGTGGTTTTTAATGTTGAGTAATTATTTTTAAATGCAAGATGAAAAATTGTTCGGTAAAGATCATGGTGTCGCTTTGAATATTTTTAAACCAATGAAAATTTAATGAAGACTGTCAAATTCATAGTCTGTTTAAGAATAGGTTAAGATGAGTAATTTTTAATAGTTGTCACTTTAAATAATTACTTTCAAGCTCATGAATGAAAGATAATGATGAAAGATAAGTTTAGCGAAGATCATTGAATATATAGTGACCATTTTTGAGCAATTATTTTTAAACGAAAGACAGAAGGTAAGTTTTAATAAAGATTACCTCTTTGAAAATGTGTTAAAATGAATCATTGTCGTTTTAAGTAATTATAAGTAGTTTATAAAACTTATAATATAGTAGTTATACAAATAATAGTATACAAATATAGTAGTTATAATATAGTAGTTATACAAAAAAAAGAAAGACTGTAAGTATAATATAATCGAATAATTAAATAATTAATACGATTCCTAGGGTGTCATTAAATGATTGACAACGATAAATAGAAATCAATTTTCACTCACGTGAAATGTATAATACAGACGAAAGTAAATATATGCAAAATTTTCCAACATACAGATAAATAAATGCACGAAAGTTATTATTTAGAACGAAACTCTGCGAAATAGATAGAAATAATATTCATATTAAAGTACAATCTCTTGGATAGAGATTAATTTTCACGTAGTCCAATATGCCTAACCTACGCGGATAATCTAGACAGATAGTTTATTACGGATGGACTATGTTACTTCGATAATTGGCGAGTTAATATAATATCTCTTCGGGGGTATTAAGCACGAGCTCGGACCATCTCGAAGCAGGACTTATCGCGAACTCCGTTTCTGGTCACTTTAACCAAGCTTCGGAATTGTGGGAGGGGATTGAAGTTTATTTCCAACTAGAACTATTAATTATTCTCTTCAAGGCATCAGCTGTCCGAAGAGACGCTTAGATCAGATCAGTTTAAACGATTATTAGCATAATAATATGTTAACTTTCAACTGCCAATATATTTTTCCAACCAAATCTCTCCCTTAATGTCGAATAATTGAAGATGCACATTGTGTACGTAATAAAATAAAAACTTTTCACCTTTGAATGTACATTGGCACGATATTTCCAGATACTGGATTGATACTCATTGATTCTAAATCTATTGAAATAAAAAATAAAAAAAACTGTGCCCTTAAGGATTAGACTGTAGAACGATATTTATATTTTTGAAACGCGTGTCCTTTATTGGATTATATACCGCTTCAGTGATTCGTTCGAGTTTGCATACAGATTTCGCTTATATCAGAAAAAGAAAAAGCCAGGTATTTGAAAGGTAAATAAAATATTATCGAACGTTTATGTTTCGAATGTCTACATTTAACGATATTGAAATTGAAATGGCAAATGAAAATTGTTGAAATGTCAACAGAAAGGGATCTTCGTCCCCTCTGAAATTCGAAAGTAGCAAATAATAATAAATTAAATCGAGTTTATGTAAGATGTCCATCTCGAAACGAAACAAGTTTCATTTGAAACATTTTCTCGGATAATGAACGATTGTGAGAACAAGTACGTGGATCAATTAAAATGAAACATCTTGTTGTATATTATGTCAATACGTGTCTATGCGTGTCTTTGAAAAATAGTGGTACATTAAATGCATGATACTCTGAAAATGAATATTATCTTCAATTATCTTATTAAAAATCTCTGCTTAACAGTATATCAAATCTATAAATTAAAAGTGAAGGATACGTGTGTTCAAATAAAACGAAAAGAGTAATTCAATCGTACAGATAACTTAAATGAAAAAAGAATAATTTGAAAATAAAAGGATACTTCCCATTCTGGTGAAGAACAAATGGAACATCGAAGCTGTTTCTTTTAATAAAAATTTCATTTCGCTGCGAGAAAATTTCCTTTTGTACAGCGAAAGTAAACGAGATATTCATTATACCTTTATATAAATCAAATACACGAATAAATAATAATTTACAGTAGCAATATATGTGTAAATAAATGAAAAATATATATATATATATATATATATTCCAATGACAAATTCTCAGTTTCGTTTCACCATCGAGAAACATTCTTCTCGCGAAACACTGGCATAGGAAAATTCTCTCTATTTGAAATCACGGTGAAAAAAAATAGTAATGATTAAAAGAAAACCAAGATACTCGCGAGTGAATCGCGCGGATTCTTTTCACCTTGAGTTTCACGCCTTTCAAATCCAATCGAACCGGATCGTTCTTCTCGGTAACAATCTCCCGCAGAATGTAAAGCGACACTCGAAACGAAACTTCGGGGAGGGGGGGACTCGATTCGTTAACGAATTTCGCCTCCTCGAAACGACCGACGAGAAACTTCTTAAAACAACAAGAAAGAACGGTTTTCCAGATTTCGTCCAATTAACAGTCAGGTAACGGGATCACGACGAGCCGAAAACTGTCCCTTTCGTTCACGTGTATATCTATATAAACATACATACACATATATATATATATATATATATATATATATATATATATATATATATATATATATATATACACACGCCAAGATTATACAAAAAGAAAAGAGGGAGAGAAGGATAAATGAATAAAAACTTCCCTTCCTGTCGTGTAAACCGCGACAAAACGAATTCGTTAAGGCCTTAATTGACATCGAGTAGCTTTGTGTCGTTGGGAATGAGCGAAATAATTGGAAGAACTGGTCTCGTTCGAGTCGAGAATCGAACGCGAAAGGGGAACGAGGTTTCGAAGAGTAACAAGGCGAGCTGGTGGTGGTGGGGGGGGGGGGAGAGAAAAAGAAAACTGTATCACAGATTGAGAAGGAGTAATGGGAAATGGTCGCGAGTGGCAACGACAAGAAAAAAAAAATTGGAAGTGTTCTTCTTTATCGACGAGCGTTACCAATAGGGGAAGAGTCCTCTCTCTCTCTCTCTCTCTCTCGATGAGAATTAGGAAGCGTGGATTATTGGAACGGTGGCAGGCACCGGCTCGATTTACCTGCGGGTTTTCCAACGTTCGGGGAATCGTTTATTTCGGGTTTCGCGGAGCTATAAAGTTTGCAACGAGGTCGAACGAGCCGCAGTTAGATAGATATCGCGTTGAATATTTATTACGTTGTATCAAGAATTTGTACTTGGGGGGGGGCGTGGAATCGTGCGGGGAATTTCATTTTCTTTCTTTTTTAATTTCTGTGCGTTTCGCCGTGTGTAATGCAATTTTTTTTTCTTTTTTTTTTGAAATAAAAAGTCATTCGTGCGATTGCACACATAAATAAGATACTCCTTTTTCTATCGTATTGTAGTCATTTCGACTGAAATTATTTCAATGCGTCTCTAACTGCGAATAAAATCGAAAATTTTATTCGTGTTTTACTCGGGTACAATTTTACAACAAATATAGATAATAAAGTGAATTCAATCGGTGTATCTTCATTTTGATCGAAAGTTTTTATTCAAGTTTTTATTCATTGGAATGTAATATTGCTAGAAATACGGAGAATGAAATTATTTGAATATCGATATACCTTCGTTGCGACTGCAATTACTTTTCAAGTCAACAATTTTATTCGTGTTTCGCCCGAGTGACAATTTTATAAGAATTGTCGAAGAATGGAAATTAATTCGTTCGACTGTTTTCATTTCGATCGAAAAACTTTTTTCACTTTTTTTTAACAAACCTATTAGTAAATAAAATTATTTCAATCGATGCATCTTCCTTGCGATTGCGATCGCTTGAATGACAAATTTTATCCGAATTTCACTCGAGCATGACCTTTACGAACAAATTTAAAGAAGAACACGAAATTATTTCAACCGATCAGAGAATAATCGTCTAAGTTTCACTTGAATGATAATTTCGTAACAAAATTTAAAGAAACAATTCGCTTCAATTGATATCATTGTCTTTCTTTTTCATCCGATTTTTACCTGAATATTTACGACAAATTCTACATAAGAAGAAAAATAGTCTTGCAATCGTTCCGATCGAAAGTTTCGTCCGATTTCTGCGCAAATATATGATTTCACGCCGAATTTCACTGAAAGTAACGTGACAAAAGGGAAGGGAGAAAGAAAAAAAATTAAAAAAAAAAAATTCTCAGCGGCGAGGAGAAGAAACGAACCGAAACCACCGGCGATAAAGCCCGAAAAAATTTCAGTCGAACGAACTCTCTCAAGATCGAGAAGATAGCTCTTTCTTCCGGAAATCTTGGAGGTGTGGGAGAGGGGGGTGGATCCGCATTAACGCGGCCACGACGACGTTTAAACTGGTGGGGAAAGGAGAGGGTTGGAAATTTTCCATCGCAACTTCCCCCCGCGCTCGCTGAAAAACTTCGTCTGGGAAAGAAAAACGCGAGCAGCAACGTGAAAAGTGGATGAAGAAGTGGGGGACGTCGGGGAAGAGAGGAAAGTTGCCGAAGTTACCGACTGATAACTCAACCGGCCTCCATAAACCGGACGGAGTTACGACAAATATTTGTCTTCTCGCTTTTTTCCCCTCGCCTCTGCCTTCTTTCTTCTTTCAACCATCTCGACGCTTTTCCCGGGATTCGCCTCGATACTTCTACACGCGGCTTCGTTTTCCTTAAGCTTCTCGTCGATTCTTCGACCGGTTGAAGAAGAGTAAACCCTCTAGTCGACAACGGGAGGTGGACGAGGGGTGAAGGAGGGAGGGAACCACCACCCTCGACGGAGCGGACTTTCTCCCCGCTTGTGCGAACGTTTTTCTAAGTCTCGTCCAGAGATGTTTGATGTGTTTCATTGCGACCGGCGGATCGGTGCAGATCTTCGCAGACGGATTCTCGCGAAACTCGATCGTGTCCACAGTTAGCGGCGGAGTAATAATAGTGAATCATGTGATTCACGTAGATATTAACACTAGAACTACCGACAGTTAAGACGAAGCTATTTCTACCGAAATTATTTCGATTATTTTAATAAATAAAAATAAAATAAAAATTCATTATATTGTTTCTTTAGTTATCACTGTAAAAGTCATTGCATCATTGCAATGGGGAAAAAAATTGTAACATGAAATAGAAATTTTAATATAAAATTGTAAAACCAGTCATTTTGACTGGTGTATGGTAGTTCTAGTGTTAAGCACATACAGTTCAGAGCAGAATTATAAATAAATGTAAATGGTATATACAGAGCAATAGTATAAATAATACAGCGATTCGAGAGGGTGGTTTTAGAATCGTCGACTTTTTAATAAGCGATCCAACTGCGATAAAAAAAATTTGTTCAATGTTATACAATCGAGAGTTTAGTCATGTTTCGGGGAAGCACGGTATTATCTTCAATTATAAATATCATCTTTAAGCACGAAGTATTATATTGAATATCAAGTATAAACTATTGCACTAAATATTAAGTGTGAAGTATTATATTAAGTATTAAGTATGAAATATTGTAGTTAACGTTTAAGTAAGTATTATATTAAGTAGATTAAGTATATTAAGTGTATAAGTATATTAATTATATTAAGTATATTAAATATATTAAGTATCAAATATAAAGCATTACATTAAATATGAAACACGGAGCATTGTATTATATTAAGTATAAAATACTACATTATGTATTAAGTATGAAATATTATATTATATATCACGTAAATCTACATATAATATTATACAATTATTCTATTCTACGTATAATGTATACTATTCTACTAATATAACAGTTTTTTTTTAATTATCTTTATTATTATTCAAATTATTGTACATTATTCTTAATTACTGTATCAAGCATAAGTTTAACAATGTAACAGTCTTTGAGTTTCCTTTACTTAAATTGCTGTATGTTTTCGGCAATTTATTATTTTTCAGTAGCTCTTAGCCTCTTAAGTAGATCATTTGAAGACAACTGTACGTACAAAAGTTACATTGTGCTTCTTTGAACGATGATTAAACACAGTTACACAGAATTTGAAAGTCCTGTTTTTATTTTCAAGAAAATATCAAGAACGTTCTATATGTCGGAGGACGAAGTTCGAAATCGAGCTTCATCGTTTTGATAAATAATAAATAAGCTACAAGTATATCGATTCACTCAAGAAAACAAAACCTATGTAAATCTTAATTTTGTCGACTAGGTGACTTTTACTTAATTGCTAACTTAAATGAAATTTCGTCTCGCCGAAAAGGAACTTCGCTTTTTTTTATATTTCTTTATCTCGTGCATCTTTCGCGTAAATTAATTTGTAATCCAGTAACAAATTTAACGTTTCGATTTAAATCGTTCTCTCGATTTGAGATAAATGGCCATTTAACGAATTTCACCGTCGACAGAATGTTTTTTTTTTTCCCTTTTTCACGAAAGACGCGCATTTGCAAAAAAGTTGCATACGCGTACAATAAAAACTCCTCTTATTATACGCGCGACGCGAAGAAATAAATAACGAGCAGCGAAACGGTGGACATTTTTATGGGCGACGAATGTGTTCTCGTCGTTCCGCAGGCCTCTCCTCTTGTTCATCTTGTCGCGTACGATTTTCACCGACGAGAAATGAAATAAATAAATAAACAAACAACCGCTTGTAGCGCTGGCGTTTTCTATTTTATCGAGAATAACCGTGTGGGGTTGGGTTGGTCCTCTGCAAACACGATGACATGCTAAGTACAAACAAGAAGAAGTACGTGGAAATCGTACGCAGAGAAGAAGCGGAAGGAGATTCGATTCCTCTGGGCCGGTGAACACCGACGACGCGTTCGCGGTAGAGTCAAGCTTCGAATTCCAAAAGTTTCTCGAAGCTTTTCGCGGCGAGTTTCAGCTTTGACCCGAGAGTCAAAGAGCGGCCGACGAATCGAAGCGGCAGAATTCAGAATTAAACTGTTACCGGGCTGTGGAATTTCCAACGCGAGTCGTCGAAACTGAATTTCAACGAGGGTGTTGTTGTGTTCTTGAAATATATCCCGTCGGAGAAGCCATGAGCGAAATGAACCCCCATGAAATTTAATTAACGTTAGCTCTCTTCGTTTTTTTTTCCTTTTTTTCGTTCGTCTGTTCCGAAAGAGTACACGTGGAACGTAGGATTTTGCTGGATTCAGCGAGCGAGATCAATCTCTTCGATCGACGTTTCCGATTCAGAACGATCACGAATTCGCGTACGGTTTTTCATTAAATATCCTGAAACGTTCTAATTTCTCGAATTCATTTTACAATTTTCATTATCGAACGATCGAGAGTGCCTTGAATTTCATTCCACCGATCGTGAATCAGATGAAACACCAAACGATTGGATTTTAACCTTGATTTCACGCTTGAATTTTCTCGTATTTTCGAGAGAGAGTATGAAATTTAGTGCTGAGATACTCTGAATATTTTCATTGATCATTTATAACTCGAAGGCTAAAGTACATGGAACGTATATTTGTATTATATAATGTAAATCATATATTATCAGATTTATATTAGATTTACTTCTACTGATGAACTATTGACTTATGTAATCATAAATATATATAATTGATGTTGTATTATAATTCTCATAATTTATATTATTATATTGTATTCTATTACATTATTTTTATTAATAATAAAGTGAGGACTAATCCCGTGAAATATTGATATATATTATACTTATGAAACATCTATGTAATTATGATACTAGTAATATATATTATATAAAAGATGATATTATATTACAGTTATATTATATGTATTACATGTATTATATATCATATACATATTATATATTATGATACATGTATATTAACAATATATGTAATTATATTATATTACAAGATATGTAATATATATAATATATATATTATATATATATATTTTTTATATGTAATTATAATATATATATTATACAAAAGATGATATTATATTACAATTATTACAATTTATATTATCAGAATTCAACTACTTGTATTATATTATGTTATACAACATTATTCATATTATTTATATTTACGTACATCAATTCATGCCTTGAAATATCTGCGTGTATATATATATATCAAAACTACCTTGTACATAATTGTAATATCAATAACGTACATAATTATAGATTATTACTACATACAGTCTCAGTTTGTTACATTATTATATTACATTGTATTTACTTATATCAGTGTGTGAATTTATCCTCTGAAATAATGACACTTATTTATGAATTACTTTATATATACAATTACGAACAATATACGTAATTATATTGTGATTATATTATATGTATATATATGCACAAATAATTATACTGTAATTATAATATATACTAAAATATATTAAAAAATATATGTATATATACATAATTAATAGTAATTATATTATATATATATAATATTATATATATAATATATGTATATCAACAATATACATAATTACATACAATTATAATTAGCGTATGGATTTATCTGCAAAAGTATTGACATGTATTATACGAATTTACGAATCACTTTGTCTATATTTATAATATACGTTATATTAATACCGTGCATCTAATTAACATCAATTCCCTTTCGAGCCACAAGTATCGTACAGACAAGAAATCAATAACACGGGGAAAAGGAAGGAAACGGAGGAAAGGAAAATCCTCTCTCTCTCTCTCTCTCTCTCTCCCCTCCCCCTTTTTTCTTTTCACGAAACGAAATCTGCCGGAAGATACGGGCTGATCCTTTGGAATGATCGGCTCGCGGACGTTAAAAGAATCAACGACCGTTGAAAAATGCAAACGCGTGCGATTCTCGATCGACGATAAGCCCTTTTCTCAAGGAAAACGAGGGGCGAGAAGAAGAAGAAAAAGAAAAGAAAAGAAAGAAACGTTAATGCTTCTCCTTTCCTCTCGAAACGAATTTCCCCACGATTTTCGTATCCTCGATCGCTTCCCATCTCCTCTCGTTCACGCTCCTTCCTTTCCGCTCGAATTAATCGATTTTTCAGTCATCCTCCTCTCTCTCGACCGAGGGAATTAATATAAAAGAGAAATTAGAAAAAAAATAGAGAGAGAGCAAAGTGATGGACCAAGCAGGAAATTGTTCCAATTAGACGAAAAGTTTTCATCCTCCGCGCGCAGGATTCAAAATCCATTAATTAATTATACGGAGGATGTATGAGCGCGTGCGAGCGTCTGCGTGGCACGACGCGGGCGGGAAAAAATGCGAGAGGCGAGAAATTTCGGCACGGGTTTCGCCCTCGTTCATACTTTTAATTAAACATCGCGCGACAGAGCTGGGTGTAATTAATTGGCGTGTGACGGTGTGTGCGTGTGTGTGCACGCGGCCGACGCCTCGATTTTTCCCGCGGAAACAATTTTTCAAAAAGGAACCGTCGCCGACGGGGGGTGGAAAAAAAGGACCGCCGCGACCAAGGTGAAATTGATCGCGGTTCACAGCCACGAATTGAATGGATTATTCCGTCGGATTTTTTTTCACGTGGGAAGCATGCAACCGGAAGTTGTCCAGCTTGCACACTCTTGCAAATGATACATCACGCGGGGAAATTTCCTCGCGCCGCGAAGAAACGTGTACAATTACCGATCTCTGCTGAATTCTCTCCCTCAGTTGCTCAACTAACGAGATAGTGTGTTTCTATATTGTTCGAATTTTTATTAGTAAATCGTTGCAATTGAAATTTCTATTGATTCTGGTATGATAATACAAATTTGAATGTATTCAACAGCGATCGTGGAGAAATTACAAAATAAATTTCGTCCGATTTTTCTTTCCCTCTTTTGTCCATTCGCGTCAACGGTGAAGTTATTCCGTTTCTTCGTGATTAAAATTAAAAATTAATTGCTCAACTAACTAGATAGTGTGTTTCTATATTGTTCGAATTTTTATTATCAAATCGTTACAATTGAAACTTTTATTAATTCCGGTATGTTGACATTCAACAGCGATCGTGAAGAAGTTACAAAATAAGTTTCATCCGATTTTTGTTTCCCTCTTTCGTCTTAATTTATATGTACGTAACTTTTGTAACATGTTACAAATTCTGAAATATTAACGAATTTCCGTGCACGAATTTCAGCATCAAAGTAACCACTTCATTTGCATCTGAGTTTCATTCCGTGAGCCCATCTGTTTTAAAATACCGCAAGTTCCACCATCGAATCACCATTGAATGAAATCTGAATTCCATAATTTTAATTAATCCAATTTTGAGGGCGACTAACCTCATACTTTGACGAGACGGCTGAAGTTGGTTAAAACACAAAGCAAAGTTCGTACAGTTAAAACCATAATCCTGCTAATCCGTGAACCTTCACCCCTTTCGAAACTTTTATCCCTCTGCAAAATAGAGAACAAGCTCTCAAGCAAACCCTCTCTCGACGTGTCCCACATCGAAACCTCAATCTTGCTACGTAAAAATTTTACTTTTATTCGTCCCATAGTCGCCGCAACTAGAACGTATATATAATTGACAATGTTTCACTTCTGTTCCGAAGTTTTTGCGAAACTCTTTTCAAGTGAACTTAGTCAGCATAATCAAGTTTCAATGAAACAAAATAATAATATATAATGAAGTAAAACATTGAAAATACTACATTGTATAAATGGAAATAATTGTATAAATAATATATAACAGAATATATAACGTAATATAAATATACACAGTATTGTATATATGATATATAATATAATATACAAAAATATATACAAAATATATACAAATCTGATATATATAATATAAAATAATATATATATCATATAATATAAAAAATGTATATGTGTATATAATACATAATACGTAATACATAATACATGATACATGATACATGATACATGATACATGATACATAATACACAATGCATAATACATAATACATAATATATAATATGTAATATATAATATATAATATAATATACAAAAATATATATAAAAATATATATTTAATTAATCTAATTAAATTACACTCAATGTCCAAATATCTCGAAGATTCCGCGAAATACATTTTCAGATTTGTCTCAAAGCTTTGTAAAATAAGCATTCGAAATAAAAAGTATAATCGCGTGTAGTTAAACATATTGTGCAAACGATGCATTATGTTCGATTCACAATAAATTGTAAAATCTATAATCTGTATACTTGCACTTTCATAGTTTCTCTACTAGTAAAGAATATATTTTCAGATTTATTTCAAACATTATCAATAACCATTAAGGAATATGACACATGGCATAGTGCACGATTTACAATAAATCGTTTATTCTCTCTCTCTCTCTCTCTCTCTAAAAACCTCTGAAAAAAGGCTCATTAAAATTAACAGAAAGTCTGAGGGGAATGAGATCGTATATATAATCAGACAACGCTAAAAATGTCTCTGGTTCGTTATAAATTTCGTCTTGCTGACAACGTTTAAAAAACTTTTCGATGAAATATTCTAATATTTACGGCCGATAAAGTGAAAAGAAAGACTCCAGATTTTATTCGATATAAAAATATCGCCACAACTGAGACATCGAAATTAAACGCGAAATTTGAACGCGTCGCAAAAAGGATTCGAATGCTTTCTTTTAAAAATCGCGACTTCCACCCACCCCCTTCCCTCCCTTCGAAAAAAAAGGGGAAAAAGAAAATTCCCGCGAAAGATAAATAAAACGGCGTGCACCGTGTGAATAAATAAACGAACGGCGGAAAAACGTTTCGTTCTCGTTCCAAAAGTGCGTGAACATAAATGATGGCTGAATAATTAAAGGATTCTGTGAAAAAAAATTCGTCAACGAAAATCCAAAAAACGTGATAACGAACGTTTGTTGACAGGTCGCGATAAACATTGGAGAGCGCGAGTTTTCGGTGTGCGGCCGATGAACTATTTAAGAGGGGGGAGAACGAATGGGAGGGTGGAAAAACGCATGGAAACGACATGGGTGTAACCGGTTGGTTCGCGTAATTTATTATAAACCACGTTTTCGGGGCGCGAAAGCGCGAGACTCGATCGAGGTTCGAATGCGCAGTAAATTGCGCAGCTGTTTGCTGGCCGGCCCCGAAAATGTTTCTCTCTTCTGCCGATTGTAAATGATCGCTGGTTGGATCGCCTGCAGCTTCCGGTTTCTCCAACGAACCGGATACAACGATATGAACCGATTTTTCCACGGCGAGGCGTAATTCTTGTCTTCGGCGCGACACTGATATTATATTCCGTGATATATCGATTTGAATTGGTAATACGCGAGGTATTCGAGGTTATTTATAATTAGACCGTGTTATTCGCGAATTTTATGATATTTATGCGGTGGTTGCAGAAACGTTGCGAAGGTGCGATCGTACGCGTGATCGTACGTGTGCAGTGGTATTTATTTCGAAGGCTTGGCTGTTTGTTTGAACACAATATTCGACAAATTATGTTACCTAAGTAGTATGCCAATTGTAACGATACAAATTATTTTGATTGATCGAGGAAAATTAATTCGTTAAAATATATAATATACTGATAAATTAATAAGTTAGTGAAGAACAAATTAACGAATTAGCAGAGATATAATTATTTGGCTACCAATAAAATAATTCTCGTATTTGATCATGTATTTTTGTATTTCGTAATCTGCATTTGGTTCTGACAAATTATTTTTCAAACAGTTTTAACTTCTCCTAGAATTATTTTTATTCTCGGGAATTATCTTAAATGAAAGATTATTCGAAAATAATTGTTTTTTGGATAAAGATAATCGATTAGTGGGGATGGCTCGTTATCTCGAATAAAATTTCCCCAATTCTGATCTTTATTAAATAAAACGAATTCCATCGTTTCGATCAAATTTCAAATTTCGATCGAATATTTGTAATTCTATTAGTGCTGCACTTTTAGTGCTAGAAAAACAGAAACACTTCGAAATCCCGGTACTAAATTTTCAATCCGGGAGAGTGGTTATTGGAAGTATGTTACAACTCGTACATCTAGTTGTTCTACTTGGAAAAACAAAAAATCCGTAATTCCTGCGTAAAGTTTTTAGCACCAAACTGTAGTAAATACATTACTCTCTTTCCCTATATTTTATTATTTAATCTCCAGTTGAAGAATGGCAAATGTACTTCGTGTAAAAGTAAAAAACTAAGTTGAAATTCTAATGTGACTCTTATATTTCAAAATTAATATCGACAATGAATTTACTATTTTATTATTTTAACAACTAAAAAGTTGATATTAATATCTTTATACTTTAAATACAATTTACTTAGTCCAAAATTAACATGGACATTAATATAACAAAGTAATACATATTTTATTATATATTTCTATATTTTACATTATATTTCAATATTTTATATTTCTGTATTTTATATTATATTTTATTATTATATCTATATTTTATTATTTTATAATTCAATTGCTAGTAGAGAAACGGCAAACCGGCAATGTGCAAGTTTGAATTAAAAATTAACAGTGAGTTAATATTAAAGTCCTTATATCTTAAATTTCTACATTCCAAAATTAATATCGACATTATCATAAAAAAAACAACAAATTTCTTTTCTATATTTCTATTACTTTGACATTCAATTGTTAGTAAAAAAAAAAAAAAAATAGTGAATCCATCTTGAGTTAAAAACTAACGATAAGTCAACATTACAATCTTTGTACTTTAATTTAATAATTTCTATATTCCGTGATTAATACAGTAATTAACATACAAAACAAATACTTCGTAACACTGCACCATCATCTCGACTTATCTTCAACTATTTATTTTTAAACCATTTCATACTGCGCAAACCGCAGAACAGAAGATCTATATTTCATTCGCTTCTCTCGCTGAAACCAGGTTCCGGTAAAATTTTGAAGTACTGTTTTCTAATCTGCTTTAAGGGAAAGATGACAGAAAAACGACACGATATCAGAAGTCGATATCGTCCTTTTGAAACCGGGGACTGCTCGACTCTCAGTTTACACGTGTCACGCATTAAACTTGCAAAGAGTCGCAGAAAATGTCGAGATTCGCCGAGTCACGATCAGTTTACCAAATAGACCGTGAGCATTAATCATTCACGTAGCTGCCGGACACATTGCCATTTGAAGAATACGCTGCGGGAAATGGACACGGTTTAGCTGGATAATTGATTCGTTGTACGTTCTCGTTGTTTCAACGACTGCACCATTGAGAGTGACTTGGCAAACGAGTTCCTTGGAGAACGAGCACGAGACACGTAGAATTGTTAATCGAACACGATCTTGCTATCTGTTCATTGAAAGATTTCGAAATTCGAGGGGAAAAAAGAAACGCAAGTAAAATTTTCACCGAAACAACGCGAGTCATTGTTATTTATAAAAGTACGCATTTGAAACGTCAAATGTGAACAAACTCTTTGACACTTGATCTTTTCCTAATTTCTGTAGAGATAATGTATATTTTACGTATTTTTTTTTTTTTTTTTTAATCGAACATCCAGTTTTGAATTCGAAACTGGATATCTTTCTGCACAAACTGACAAATTTAAATTTAATTTCAATTATTCTGGAAAAAATCTACATCGCGCTACTACGACACTCTAAATATTTAAATATTATTCTACAACGTCGTTTCGCATGGTTAATAATTCTTTCGTAATATAAAAAACGCGCGTTTCTGCAATCGCTTAATTATGTTACACAAAAAGATATATAATCAAGAATAATAATATTTCTAGAAGAAAATTTTGTAAAAATCAGTTTTACATAGAGGAAATAAGTCAAGATTCTACTACAGTTTATAACGTTTGTACGCTTGCTAATATCACTTGCGCTGTCTGATCATATATATACTTTATCTACTGAGGACGAATATCTAGAGTGTACTGTTGAGTATAATATTTTACTATCTTTATTCTTCTCCGATGAGAATATGTATGCATACACATGTAGTGTAAATGGTTCAAGTTTAACCTTCCTACATCAAAAAGACGGTTCGACATTTTCTAGAAACAGTGTTCTATAAAAATCTTTTTAGTTATAAAAGGATAAATGTGCGAATCCGATTTTTTTTCCTCTTTGTTTAATATTCTTCTCGGTAAATAAGGTAATGTAAGGACAATCCACGATGGAGAAAAATAACAATGAATAATTTGTTACAACATTGAAAATTTCCAATTGACAAACTTGATTCTCAGTCGTTCTTTTGTCATTTCAGTGAACAACTGTGCAACTGCGATGAATTCCTACAGCTTTCTTTTTTTCTTTTCTTCTTCTTCTTTCCGGTACCTTTCCTGGTAAATTCCAGTACCTAAACTTCCAGCAAATTCCAGTACCTTTACTAAAAAAATCACGCTACAAACGGGACGATAAATAATTCTTTTTAAAATATATTGTATTTTCTAATTGATGAACTTATAGAGCTTGATTCTTGTGTCGAAGATAATCTGTGTGCAAACGCGATGACATTTACAATTTTATCTCTTCTTTCTCAACAATCTTCACTGAACTCTTGGTAAATAAATTTGTTGCTAAATAAATTCCTTGAAACTTATTTGACAAACTTGTAGAACTTGATTCTCAGTTTTGGTTCTTCCGTCAGTGTGCATACTTTCTACAAAGCTTTCTTAACAAATTCCCTGACAAAATCAACCTTTGTTACAATCTTACAACGAACAATATTACATACATATAGAAACGTATGATCAAAAATGTTTATATATAAATGATAAATATAAACGACAAAATAAACTGTATTTTCTAACTGATCTTTTCTTACACTTTCACAGACATGAACGATAGCAAATCAGTTTCAAAACGTGCTGCATCTTCTAATTAACATGATGAACTTGAAGAACATGATCCTCAGTGACTCATGCGTCAAGGTTAAATCGCAATGATCTGCCAGAATTTTATCTCTACTAAATTCTCTACCAAACACCAATGAAATAACAATAAATAATTTCAATTATTCCAATTGGAGGGCTTGATTCTTGCGTTAAAAAATTGCTCAACGGGGGATTCTAAATCCCCGGAGGAAAAATCGCAAGAGAGAGAAAAATTGCGTTTCAACGACGCGACGAGTAACCGGTGGCAATTGTTAATTAGTAAACGTCTATGTTAATTAGCGAGCTGTTCCGTTGTTAATTAGGAAAATTACTTTCTCAACGGGGCGCTCGCGCGCACCGAGAGTTTCCCGGTCGACGTTCACGAACAATCAGAAACGGGCGGAGAGAAAAAAAAAACCGTCGTTTGTAACTTTCGCGATTTTCCACCTCGCGGAGGAAAATGTAAAAATCGACTGAATAGGGAAACGACCAGGGAGCTCAGTTTCGCGGTCAATGAGCTCTCTTTTTGATTTGCGCGCAACTCGAACTTCGCAATTGCATGAATTCGAAATTTCTCTTCCTTTATCACATTTTGGATTCTGGAAGCTTGTTTTTTTTTTGTGAGAGAAAATCCTATGAATAATGTATATTTAAATGAGCCATCCCGATGAATCTAAGGTATTTCCGGGGGGAGGGGGGATCAAGATCTATGAATCTTAAGAAAACGTTACTGGAGTTAAGAAGGTAAAAAAAAAATGGTAAGAAGAATTATTGAAACAGTGATTGTACGTGATTTGATGAGAATAAAATATTTGGTTAAATATTAAAAAGCAAAACATTGAATAATAATTAAATAATTTAAAAAACGATGGAAGAGATAAGAGAGAGTAAAAAAAGGATCAAAGGGTAAACAGAAATTATTTGATAAATACCAATTAAACCAGATAAATGCATCAATTAAAAGTGTTAAATTAAATTAGTTACAAATTTCAAGACGAACGAGTATTGAAATCAAAAAGAAGAAAAGAAATTGTAAAGTAAAGAGAAATAGAAGGATTGCAGCTACCATAATCAAAAGTAAAAGAATTCCACAATTAAAAGAAATGAAATTCATTTCTATTAATTCTTAAGATTAAAATTAAATTCAACATCTACCAAAATATTCTACAATTAACACCCAAAAAGAGTTCAAATTTTATCATCCTACTTCATTAAGCATAATAATTCGTCAGAATAGAAAATCGATCTCACTGTCGTCAAACATACCCTAAATCCACGATCGTCCAAATAAACTGAATCTCGTGTTACACCGGAAACCCAATCTGAAACCAATTTGCATAGTTCGAAGCTCATGAACATCACAAGCACACGCGACCATCTAATCAAGTTACAATTTAGGCAAAAAAATTACTTAAGTTTTATATAGGGGAAATTAGTCTTTGAAATTCTAAAAGTTCCAATTCTGATCTGATTTCCATCACAACACTCTGAACTTTCGAAATACAAAATCAATTAATCAAAATCAATCTATCATCATCAAACACACTAAAGCAACACTAGCTCGAATAAACTAAATTTCGCGTAATATTCGAAATCTGATCGCGATCCAATTTGTCCTCATAAACAACACGGTCACTCACTACGCATTAAGCATTCAACCAAATTATAATTACACAAAAAAAAAAACTAGTCTTTGAAATTCTGAAAATTTCAATACTTACGATCGAATCTTCAAATACTCTAAATACTCCAAATTTTCAAAATAGCATCCTACAATCGTCGAACGATCTAAATCTATTATCCAATGCGAATAAACAGAATCTCGTGTTACGCTTGAAACCTAACCTCAATCCCATTGCAATCCAAGCTCATAAACGATAATAAACACGACAATCAATCATTCGACCCAATTACAATTACACAAAAGAAAAAACAAACTAGTCTTTGAAATTCTGAAAATTTCAATACTTACGATCGAATCTTCAAATACTCTAAATACTCCAAATTTTCAAAATAGCATCCTACAATCGTCGAACGATCTAAATCTATTATCCAACGCGAATAAACAGAATCTCGTGTTACGCTTGAAACCTAACCTCAATCCAACGCATCCCATTGCAATCCAAGCTCATAAACGATAATTCGCATGATAATCAACCATTCAATCGGATTACATAAAAGCAAACGCTAGTCTTTGAAATTTTGAAAATTTCAATCCTTATGAACGAATCTTCAAATATTCCAAATACTCCAAATTTTCAAAATAGCATCCTACCATCGTCGAATACTCTAAATCTACTATCCAATCCAAAATATAATAAACAGAACCGTTTGAAACCTAACCTAAATTTAACCTAACCTAAATCTCTTGTTACACACGAAACCTAACCTCAATGTAACCCATTCCGTTCCAAAGTTCATAAACGATAACTCAAATTTCAATTCTTATGCTCGAACCTTCAAATACTCCAAATGCACCGAATTTTCAAAATAGCTGCCATCGTCGAACACTCTAAATCTGCAATCCAATCCAAATAAACAGAAATTTGAAACCTAACCTCAATCCGCAACGCATACCATTGCAATCCAAACTCATAAACGATCATTTGTATGATACTAAACCAATCAAGCGAATTACGACTACATAAAAACAAACACTAGTCTTTGAAATTTTAAAAATTTCAATTCTGACGTTCAGATACTCCAAATTTTCAAAATACCATCGTCAAACACTCTAAATAAACGAAATCTCGAGTTACACACGAAACCTAACCTCAATCCAACCCATTCCGTTCCAAAGTTCATAAACGATAACTCAAATTTCAATTCTTATGCTCGAACCTTCAAATACCCCAAATGCACCGAATTTTCAAAATAGCTGCCATCGTCGAACACTCTAAATCTACTATCCAATCCAAATAAACAGAATCGCTTGAAACCTAACCTAAATTTAACCTAACCTAAATCTCTTGTTACACACGAAACCTAACCTCAATGTAATCCATTCCGTTCCAAAGTTCATAAACGATAACTCAAATTTCAATTCTTATGCTCGAACCTTCAAATACTCCAAATGCTCCGAATTTTGAAAAATAGCATCCTACCATCGTCGATGACACTCTAAATCTGCAATCCAATCCAAATAAACAGAAATTTGAAACCTAACCTCAATCCGCAACGCATCCCGTTGCAATCCGAGCTTATGAACGATAATTCGCACAACGATCAACCATTCAAGCGAATTACAACTACCACCGGAAACTACCACCGGGGAATAAAATTCACCGTGACGACGGAACAATTTGAAGAACGAACAACGTTTTCGCGCGATCCAGCTAATTCGTCGCGTTCCTCTTTCGTACGAGGAATCCCCACGAGGTGAAACGAAGTTTCAAGCCTCGTGTTCCACGAGAGCCGGTGGAATAATTCTCTGGCAACGGGACGATATTGGGTGCCGTGTGTATAGAGGGGAGGTCCACGGGGATACGTTGATACGCGGACGATAAATGCCGGTGAAACCGGATAGAGGAATTGCTAGCCAGCGCGGCCATTTTCGGTATTAATGCGACGTTGATTCACAGCCGAGCGATGGCTGTATGTTTCGCCGACCACAGCCTCCAATCGCAACTGATTGCCTCCACTCGATAAGTGTGCTTCAACCGATTGTCCGTCTAATGAAGAATCCCCGATCAACAGGGGGAGAGAGAGAGAGAGAGAGTGTGTGTGTGTGTGTGTGTTTCCATCCAACCTCGCCAGTTTCGTTTTCCAAGTGGCGTTTCATTCGGGCTCGTTTCATTCGGTTATTCGCCGGCGGTTGTTCTCGTTTACGCTCGGCTCGAGAGCAGTTTTCTTCGGGGGGCAGTTGCCGATTTAGATTTAATCTCCACGTTTGAATTTTATTTCGGCGTTCGATTCGACTGATTGGCGTGGATTCATGCTTCTCTTGGTTTTTTTTTTTTTGGTGGGTGTTTGACGAAGATGATTCGGAATTTGTCGTTTCGCTGAACGGAGATACTCGAGATTCATTTATCGTCGATTCGCGGGCACGAGCGAACAAATCTGCACGATTTGCACGATTTATACAAATTCGTGGCAAATTATCGAGCGGAATAATCTGATCGCTCGAGTTTTCGAAACTTAACGACTTTTCGAATTGAATTCTTCCGATTAAATTAAATTGCTCGAAATTCTCAACAATATCGAAACTGTGATTCCACGCATTCGTAATTGAAATTCAAATATAATCGAATGCCGGACGTGACCGATTCAAATCCACGCAAAAACAAGAATCCGCGACCTTCCAATTGGACAATTATTATCGCTTATTGAATCTCAATTCTTCGGTTTAAAATTAATCGACACGACATCGAATTCTATCGAATGTAAATTCCTGTTTTCCCAATTAATTAGTTATCGCCAATTTTTTTTTTCAGTGTCAAAATGCAAGAATTTGTAAAATATCCAAAATAGAGCACTTGTAAAGTCGAACAATTCTTCATATTAATTAAAATGCTTAAATCTATTTCTTATTCAAATTTTCACGAAATAAAAATTTTTACTTCTCCTAATTATAATAAATAATTTCTAATTGAGCCCAAGTTGCGCAGAAATCCACCTCAATGATTTGAAAATGAAATTAATCCAACTTGAAGATTTTAATTTTAAGAAAAGAATTGAATGTATTTTATTTCTCACTTTTCTTTTACGACTCTTTCTCGATGTATAATAGCGAGTAGAGTATAACAATACAGTATAGTGATAATAATAGAACATTCTCTTACGTGAATCTCTATTTTTCAAATATTACGTCGTTATAATTAAAGAATAAAAATTCATAAATGAATAACTGAAGAAATGTCTGTTAGTAACTTTAAATGAAGTAAAAGTAAAAGTAAAATAAACTTTTATTTTAGAAGTAAAAGTTCATCTGCTGTCAGCAGACATTCTATTCATAGTAATACAACGTTCGAACATTAAAAATATTCCAAAAATAGTCAGATTCAGATCAGGAAGGCTCTGGCATACGTACGTAATTGTGAAAAAACTTTATGTTTGCAATGTATCAGAAACAATCTAACGACACGGATAACTTTTTCTTGCATTTCTCTTTCCTCGTCACTTTTGCACCTCTGTCCAAAGTTGTACGTCTGTCACGACACTCAATGAAGAAATTCAATAAAGGAGTAATAACTCTGCATCGCAATTAAGAGAACAAATCCGAATAAATAAAATTCTATTCTAATTCTAATATATAATAAATTCTAATATAATTCCAATAAATGAATTCTAATATAATTCTAATAAATGAATTCTGATATAATTCTAATAAATGAATTCTAATATAATTCTAATTCTAATATATAGTTAATAAAATTCTATTCTAATTCTAATTCTAATATATAATACATTCTAATATAATTCTAATAAATAAATTCTATTATAATTCTAATAAATGAATTCTGATATAATTCTAATAAATGAATACTAATATAATTCTAATAAATGAATTCTAAGATAATTCCAATTCTAATATAATAAAATTCTATTCTAATTCTAATTTTAATTCTAATATATAATACATTCTAACATAATTCTAATAAATAAATTCTAATATAATTCTAATTTTAATTCTAATATACAATACATTCTAACATAATTCTAATAAATAAATTCTAATATAATTATAATAAATAAATTCTATTATAATTCTAATAAATAAATTCTGATATAATTCTAATAAATGAATTCTAATATAATTCTAATAAATGAATTCTAATAAATAAATTCTAATATAATTCTAATTCTAATATATGATAAATAAAATTCTATTCTAATTCTAATTCTAATATATAATAAATTCTAATATAATTCTAATAAATAAATTCTATTATAATTCTAATAAATGAATTCCAATATAATTCTAATAAATAAATTCCAATATAATTCTAATTCCAATATATAGTATATATAGTATAAAATTCTATTCTAATTCTTCCCAATTATCACTTGGGTTATCACTTGGTTACAGTTCTTCCGACAAATCAATCAAAGCCCTACTTTCTCAAAGTCAATCAGAAGCCACCAAAGGTTCAATTAGAAACAGCGTAGCCTCTCCCTCTCGCCCAATATAACCTATGGATCGCGATACAATCTAACGACGAGCGTACAATATCCGGAAGTTCACCGGATAGCATAAACTGACCGTGGCTTTCAGCGTCTCTTAACCTTAAACGACAGCCCTCTCGATACGACCATCGCCGATCGCTACTTGCAGCGATCCCAAGTAGCGAAAAGGCTCGTTCGTTTCGATCGAGCCTTGGAGACATTTAACGGCAAGTGGCAAACAAGACGGCGGGCTAACGGCACCCGTCCGTAATAACCGTTATCATTATCATTCCGCGCGGATCGACTATCTGAACAGGCAGTTACGAGACGTGCTCGGAAGCGCCGGTATCGGCAATTAAAATTCATGCGGACGTCGTTAACCTTCGTCCAGCGGCAAACGTATAGCGGGGAGAACGTGACACCTACAGCTGGTTTCATAATAAAGGGTTCTTCTTGCTATATTTTTCTGAATGATCGTGGTCTTTTCTGGACACACGCGAGGGAGAACGATGGGATTAGAGGAGAGGAGGGGAGGAGAGAATTTTGGCACTCTACGGGCGGAATAGGGACATTTTTAGGGGACCATGGTGTGGAAGGATTTTAGAAAAACTGTCCAGTGAAAATTTAGAAAATTGTTTAACATGTCTGTCCTTTTTCTTTCTTTTCTTTTTTTTTTTGCGTTTGAATTGTTTCCGATTTTAAACGATGTTTAATTTCGTTGAACTTGCGAGAGACTGAATGTTGATACTATTAACTTGAAATAATGAAGTAGAAGAAGATTGGAAAGAGAAATTTTTCGTCGGATATTTTTAAAGAATAAGCAATAAGCGTCGGAATGTGAGTAGAATTGTCTGTTGCTTATAGTCTTAAAAAATTTAACGCATTCTCTATTAATAATTTAAGTACCTAGTTTTATATATGGTATAACATTTTTCTATGAAATACTCAAAATAACATTCTGGTGAGAAGATTGAAGGAGAAGAGTAGATGAAAATTGTCTACATTCTCTAGTGGAATGTTCTGCGAAATGTTTCTTGTATTCTCTGATAGAAACGAGCGGTTGACATTATTTTATCAAATAATATCATAAAAAAAAAAGATTGAAACTACCTAATTTCATCGTAAGCGAGTGTCTAAGCACCTGTCTAATTTCCCTGACGCGGAGAATATTATTTGACAAAATACAGTAAGCTTTCGGTAAATTCTTTCAATAAAGAGAATAACTTATAGCGAATAAAATTCACTGAAATCAGACTTTATAAAACCTATAATTTATAAAAAAAAAGGTCTGCGAATAATCTGCTTAATAACTCTCTCTCTCTATCTCTATCTCTCTCTTTCTACATGAAAGAACGGAATGAAGAAGAAAGGGAGAAAAACTGATCGTGGAAGAATGAAGGAGGGGGGGAGGAGGATGAAAAAAAGAGGCCGACGAGATGGCGGAGTATAACAGAATTTCATTCCCCGATACTTTGCCCGGGGGGCAACATAAATTTACCGTTGTGCATCGGTTCAGAGCGTGTCGGATGCATATGGTTCCGGCGCGGTGCACGCCGCATCGAATGCATTGAATTTATCGCGAGCAGATGATATGCTCGATCGACGTTTCATTACCCCTTTACCGCCCGGTGATTATGATCCCGATCCAGGACGGTGCAGCGAGAACATCGCACAAAGGGAACTGAACTGCGTCCAGAGCTTTGAAAAAAATTCCTCTCGCCGGCGTGAGCAATTTCAATCTTCGTGTTTCTCTCTCTCTCTCTCTCTCTCTCTCTCTTTTTCTTTCCTATTTCTTCCATCTGTCTCCTTCTCCTTTCTTCGCCATTTTTTCATCGATTAAACGGTACCAATGGTCGATGTAAGAATAGAGGAAGAGGAAATACATATATATATATATATATATATATATATATGTATGTGCAATGAATCACGAAAGTATTTATTGTAAATATTTTTCATGATTTACTTTTGGCTTGATATATAGTTTCTTTCACTGGTGTGAGACGTTTTGCATTCATTTTCTTTTCTTCTCACTTTGACACGTGGACAAGTAAATTTTATATACATTTATTTTGAAAGGTGAAATTATAACATTGTAACATTTCGCGATTCGAGTGCTTTATTTTCTGAAATAGTTTAGTTTAGTGCTGAGCGTCGGTTAAGTATGTGGATTTATTACTGTACATTTAAACGTTTGTTTATTATTGAATTATTATTGAATGGTTGAGTCGTATTTTATTTACTGCTGAATTATATTTGGCTTTTATATTGCTAATTATATTTGAATTATATTGATTTTATATTGATTTTATATTGATTTTATATTTTATATTGAATTATATTGATTTTACACAGCTAATTATATTCGAATTATATTTGGAATTATGTTTGAATATTTTACTTATAACTGAGTTGTCACTGAATATTCAAACATTATTATTTAGGATTCCGAATCCTTCTGTCGTTATAATTATATTATCAAATTAGGTTAGACGTTATTTAAATTCGCAACCTTGATTGTTTAATAATCTTCTATTATAATTGAAGATTTAATTGCGACTGAACATCGCCCGCGACTGAAACTCTTGTCGTCATAATCATATTGTTGTTCTATTATTAAGGTCAAGATATCGTTAGCTTTATTATTCATATCCGTGATCCAATGTTTTACAATATTTCAAACAAACGGGTTGACATATGCAACCGATTGTATACAGATAAACATAAATATCTGGCAAGATGATTGAAAATACGTATCGCGTCTCGTGATTATAATCAAAGAGTAAAATGCCAAAGCACTTGCAAAGATATCGCGCAACGCAGAGAGAGAGAGAGAGAGAGAGAGAGGAGGAGAAACAGTAATACGAACCGCAAGATCGAGCGAATTTCAAAGTCCCTTGTTATCGCTTTAATTATCTGCGAATCGAGGGAAGCCATCGTGGATGATCAATGGAGAGGTTAGATGAGGTTAGGTTGAAATATAGGTTAGGTTAATTTGGTGATGAGGCACTTGGTTAACGGGAGGCTGCCTTGAATTTTCAATGCGATTGTAGCTTGAAGATTTGTTGCTGCGCGTTTTCGCTTTGCTGCCCCGTGATTCGCGTTTTAAAATGCTATTATCGAGTGCGATATACGAGTGATTTAAATTAAATCCACGTTAATGAAGGCTAGAGGCGTCTCACACAGACGGATTGAAATAGAGTTGCAAGCTCGAATGTAATTCGAACTTGCGCGAAGTGCTTTTAGAGAGAGTTCACGCGCGCGCGCGTGTGTGTGTGTGTACGTACGTTTGTGAAATAGAGCGATATTGGGGTTAATTATGAGTGCAAATTACACGTGCTATATAACCTTCGAGGTGCTTGAGTTCCAAGATGAGTGGATATTCGTGAAAACATCCATCGATTAATACAACAGCAAGTGTGGTACAATTGAATTTTATTAATAAGATGAATTGATTGTATCTGATTTATATTTGATGTGCTATATAGATTTATGCGTTCAAATCAAAATCGTAGATGATGCTAATGTTTTCGTGGCTTCTCTCGATAACTGTCAGAGACAAAGAACCTTCGATTTCAACACTAGAACTACCGACAATTAAGACGAAGTTATTTTTACCAAAATTATTTTGATTATTTTAATAAATAAAAATAAAATAAAATTCATTATATTATTTCTTTAGTTATCACTGTAAAAGTCATTGCATCATTGCGGGGGAGGAAAATTGTAACATGAAATAGAAATTTTAAAATGAAATTGTAAAACCAGTCATTTTGACTAGCTCTAGTGTTAATTCTAGTGTTAATTCAAGTAGAATCTCCTGCGCACGTCAGACACCTGATTTTAGTAACATGATGGAATACAGTGAGTACGTAATATATATGCGATATCGTATGTGACGCAATCGAAGTAAGTAAATATGAAATATTGTTAACTTTAAAATGTTGAATGAAAATATCTTAAGATAATAAAGTAGATAAAATGAAAAATCGTTAATCTTAAAAAATGAATAAAAATATCTGAAGACGAAGTATAATAGATAATACACGTACGTGTATAATATTAAATAAACAAAATGATACAAAACATCAGGTAAATAAATTTTACATTTTATTAAACGATCGTTCTTGATCATCGAGAGAGTTCTTCTTACGCGAAGGCAATATTTACGAATTATTTCATAACACATCTTCAGAATATAAAACATTACATTCGGTTCATAAAACAGGTTCGTAAATTTCGAAAATTCGTGCGAATCAAAAATAAAATTCATATGATCAAGGGATAACTATTCGTTTTGAGAATGATACTCTAGTCGTTTTCGAAATAGGAAATCGAACTCCGTCAATCAGTAGAAAAGCGTTCACAAAAAGCAATCACAATGGAAAAGCATGTTGCTATTTCTCCATACTGTTCGTTTCGAGAATGATACTCTAGTCGTTTTCGAAATAGGAAATCGAACTCCGTCAATCAGTAGAAAAGCGTTCACAAAAAGCAATCACAATGGAAAAGCACGTTGCTATTTCTCCATACGTGAACGCAACATTTGAAAGTCGTGAAACATGTTTCGTTGCGTCGACAAATGAAAATCGTCCACATGTAACATTTCGGGATTCCCTAAACTAAAAGTTATGCACTGAAGTGACTATGTTAAAAGACGTGTATAATATGTAATATGTATATGAAAACAACGTGCAAAAATATGTATAATATACATACATTATATGAAACGTATTCACGTTCATTTTAGCGTATATTAAAAATAATCTACACACAATGATACACTAAAAGACGTATTAATATATAATTGTAAAAAGACGTGTTCACGTGTGTTTTAGAACAACACCAATCAAAAATAACCTACATGTGTATAATATATGAAAAGAGGCGAGATGTTGAAAATGTGAATAATGTATATAAAAAGACACCGAAATGATAACCTATATGTAAGTATAACCTTAAAGACCTAACCTAAACCTAACCTAAACCTGCATGTTATAATAATATACTAAAAAACGTATAACCTTAAAGACCTAACCTAAACCTAATCTAAACCTGTGTGTAATAATATATTTAAAAACGTATAACCTTAAAGACCTAACCTAAACCTAACCTAAACTTGTGTGTAATAATATACCAAAAAACATATAACCTTAAAGACCTAACCTAAACCTGTGTGTAATAATATACCAAAAGACATATAACCTTAAAGACCTAACCTAAACCTGTGTGTAATAATATACTAAAAAACGTATACAGTTTATCAACAGACGTTTATAAAAAAACGTATAACCTTAAAGACCTAAGCTAAACCTAACCTAAACCCGTATATTGTAGAACACATTTTTTAGTACGTAGTGATGTAATTTAAATGATATTTATTATATATATATATATATCAGAGGAAAGCATCTGCATGCGTGTTTCAATACACGTATTTCAATACACCTTTCAGAAGCGAAGGATCGTCGAAAATCTGAATCGCGTGTAATAACACGATTGCGGGGCGCATCAGTTGTGAAACGGCCCGTAGGGAACGTCGATGACGCGTGTGCGACTGCATACGGAGAACCGGATCGCTCGTACGTACATACGTACGTATTATCCCTTACGCTTGTACGCGAGCACATACGTTAATTGGCTATGGCGCAACGGTAATGCGCCGATTGATACGTAAATGGAGTGGGCAATTATGCGACGGAGTAAACAACAATCGCCCCCGCAACCGGCGGTTCACGCCTGTCGCACCGATGCACGCACCACCACGACGTTGAAATCTCGCATTCGACCGAACCGCGTATCCTGGCCCTCGCGCGAAACCCCACGACGCGCGGCGCCGCGTCCTCTCGCGATCATCGCCCCGACGAAATCCCCGAACTAATTGCAATCACCCGGCTTGTACGCTGATTGGCAAGAAGTTACGCAAATTGAACGATCCCGAGTCGGTTTCGCTGGCAGACAACGCGAAATGAGCCGAGCAGTCGATCGCGGGGAAGCGAAATTCATTCGACTTTCTTCGATTTCTCGAGCAGAAAAAGCTTTTGACGATCGTTGGCTCGATCGATGTCGCGCGTCATAAATTTATTCCAAGTTGTCTGTCATGTAGTAACGTGATCACTTTCTGCAAGTACTACACGTACTGTTATATCTTGCATTTCAGAATGTATTTAATTAAGGATCTCGGTGCTGGAAACTGGCGACAATTCGCGAGAGTTTGGCGAGAGTGTGCCAGTTTGATTCGAAATCGAAATTCAAATCACAGCGGTGGAAAGATCCCTCGGGCGAACTTTTCCTTCCCTCGAATATTCATCCTGCCTCCTTTCAACTTTTCGTTTCGTTTCGGTGCGAGCTGAAAACTGTCGTCGCGCCACGGAGGCCACGACTCCACGAAAGTCAGAAACAGGAGACCATTTGGAGAGGGGCCATTTGCACTTTCCTGTGCTGTTGCTATTGCCGAGAAAGAAAGGAGAAATGGCGAGGTAGCCAGGTAGCTAAGCGCGATGCTCGTTGAATTTTATCGAAAGAAAACGTAAAACCAGGGGGGAAATGAGGGGAGGAGGAAGTCGAACAAAGGAGAAACGCGAAAAAAATACCATTAATCTTGTCCTCGCAAATTCGACGATTCATCTTCGCCCGTCCGTGGACCGTCGTTCGTCCATCGGAGAGAACAACGATACCCGTAGGAACTGAAATATTCGCCAAACAATGGGACTACATGGTATTTTAGCAAGAAAGTCTCGCGAGAGAAAAAGAGGAGAAAAAAGGGAAAGGGGAGGGGGGAGAATCATCGGCAGCGGGGCAAAATGCGGTGCAAATTGAACGTCGCCATTAAATAATTAGGGCGAGAGCCGCGGCGAAGAAAGGGGGCAAAGTATTTCATCACTCTCGACATAACTTTTTCCACTTTTTTCCCTTTCTCTCTCTCTCTCTTTCCACCATTTTTCCCTTTCCTTCTTTCTCTACTGTTTTTCGCGTTTTTCTTTTCCTTTTTTTTTCTTCTTTTTCTCTCTCTTTCGTTTCGTTTCGCTATTTCGATGGCCCCTTTAACGCGAAATTATATTTCTATTACGCACGGCCGTATTTAAACCATTATGCGTGGTCGTTGCTGCAATTTCCCCCCTGAAAACGCGATTAACCCAAATACAGCGTGGCGCGCTCTGCGCGCGATTAACGTTTTTCGCTTCTCAGACGCACTTCAAAACGCGCTCTATAATGACAGCTGTCTCTCCTGTTTTTCTTTTTCTTCTTTTTTTTCTTCTTTTTTTTCTTCTTTTTGCTTCGACCCCATTTTTTTCTTTTTTTTTTTTGAAGGAAGGGGGAGTTCGTCCTTGTTCTCGTCCGATAACAATATTCCAGAGCTTCGCGCGCGCGCGCGCGTGTGTGTGTGTGTGTGTGTGTGTGTGTGTATCGATTTTTATTCCGTCGACGGCGAAGCATGCATATAAATCGAATTTAATTCACTCTGTTTGAAATTCTCATTGAGAATGAAAATATTAAACGGCGAGATGTGTGTTTTAATTCGCGACACGTGTGGGTGTAATCGATACGGTTGCTGCGAGATATTGCCTGTTTCAACTTTATTCATTTCGACGTACTCAGGTTATACAAAACTGTTTTATATATATGATGGAACGTATATCCGCTTATAGTTATAAAGACTGAAGCATTTTCCGAGAGAATAGTTAAAGGGTTAAAGAGTACGAGATATGTACTAAACGTAGATATTTAGTTTTTCATCGTATGTCAGTCGTTCCATTTGTAAAAGAAGAAGAATTTGTCAAGAGGTCAAAGTAAGAAACACAACTTGCAGAAAATTACACAAGCATGTTAAGAAAGATACATCTACCTCGTTGTTAGTTATTTTCTCTTCTTTAAAAAAAAATTCAAGCATTCTATTTACAAACAGAGAAAGAATTTTTGCGTCAAATTACAAGAACCACATTTTTAACTCATTTTCCATGAAGGGAATTGAAATAGAACAATTCATAACTTACACAAAAAAGACGAAGAACTACAAATACATACTTTTGAAAAACATACGTCACGTCTACCTCGTTGTTTGTTATTTTCTTATCATTAAGAAGAATTCAATCATCCTACTTGTGCAAGAATCATATTTTTAATCAGTGCATGCGTTATAGAAAAAAAAAAAGAAAAAATAGAAATAAAACTTACGAAAGTACAAATGCATAGTTTGATGAAGAATATGTCACACCCACTTCATTATCAGTTATTTTCTTATTATTAAAAAGAATTTCATCATTCTATTTGTAAACTTGTTATATTAAGAGGTTAAAGTGCAAGAATCATATTTTTAACGTCTGCATCATGTGAAATCATATTTTCATTATATAATAGAAATGAAACTTACAAAACTTATAAATCTCAGGAAGAATGTGTCACATCCACTTCATCATCGTTTATTAAAAATGAATTTCATCGTCCTATTTGTAGGAAACGAAGAGAACGGATTGAAGAATAAGAATTTTAAACTTGATAAAAAAAAAGGGAAGAAAAAAGAAATTACTTTTGGTTTAAACTTGGTTAACTGAATTTTTCTACACAAGCTCACAGACCATATTTCTCTCTTATTTTCCTCGATAAACAATATTCTACTTCACCTCTTTCTCCTCTTTTTTTCGCCCCTCGAAACGAAGTACAGGCTTTCTTTTTTTCCCCCTCACCGGATATCGAAACACGTCAGCGAGATCAACTAACCGCGATAGAAATCCGTCCCTTCGACGGTTCTCTCGTTTCTCGTGGAAAAACCTTCGGAAAAACCTGACGTCCGGCCACGTTTTCGTTTTGGACAAAACGGCACCGAAAAACACACACACACACACTCGCGTGTGGCGCTGGTATCAAGCTTCCCGAAATTATTCGATCGATTCTCCGCCGCGTACAAAAGGGAAATTAAAAGAGAAGAATTCCCAGTGAAAAAAAGGAAGAAAAACGAAGAAAAAAGGAGGGGGGAGGGAGGGAGGGACGCGCATTGTGTGAGATCATCGAACGATTTCTCGCGATCTGATAACGACAAATTACGCTCGCATGGCAAAAAATAATCGCGATCGAGCAAAACGTAGAAAAACGAGTGATCACTGCTCTGAAAGATAATTAACGCCTCTGCTCTGCTAATTGATGTTACCGGCGTAATTATGCTCGCGTTTTTCGTTTGTTATTTCGGAACGAAGGGTAGTTCCGATCGATGGGATATTCCTCCGGGACCGGCTGACAACTCGGGAAAATATTCCGATATTTTTAGAGGCGGTATTACCATTTTACTAAATATTCCTCGGTTTTACTATTTGCCTTCTTCGTCAGTTTTTCTTTTCACTTC
This sequence comes from Tetragonula carbonaria, assembly GCA_032399595.1. Lineage (NCBI taxonomy): Eukaryota > Metazoa > Arthropoda > Insecta > Hymenoptera > Apidae > Tetragonula > Tetragonula carbonaria. The sequence continues at coordinate 12,644,747 of JAUCRC010000008.1, forward strand.
TATCGTGCTCTCGCTTTTCTTTCTTTTTTTTTTAGCTGAAGCTACGAAATTACTCCGTTACATGCTTCTTCTATTTAACAGTTTGAAAATAGAAGTCTTTGGAACATATTACGAAAGAAATGTTAATACAAATGTTATTAATGAATTAATTTCTACAATGGAACGTCACTTGTGTGAAATTATAAAGTTACATCTGAAACGTTTTTTATACTCTGAGCATTTCTATTGAATATAATTTGACCGATAAAACAGTCATTGAAGATGTTTCAAAAAAGAGAAAGATATTGATATTATTGTGTTAATATAAATATTCGTTGTTAGTGAAACAATTTCTATCAGCAAAATCATTCTTATATAAAGTTGTTTTAAAACGTTTTTCTTTTATTCTGAACGGTTTGACTGATAAAATATTCTTCGAAGATATTCTAAAACGAGAAAGATATTATTATAGATGAAGATAATATTATTGTATATAAGCATTCTTTTTTTTTGTAGTTATTAATGAAGTGATTTCTATAATAAAACTCCTCTCACGTGAAATTGTGAAGTTACTCTAAAACTTTTTACTCTAAATATCTCTATCGAACGATTTAATTGATTTTCCAAGAAATTTTAGGTTAGGTTAGAGAAACCTTAATATTACTATGAATATGAACAATATTCTAGAATATTAAGCAGTACATGAATACTAATATTAACGTTATTGTGAATACTAAACTGAAATGTAGGTTTCCTACAGTCTTTATTATTATTAATGAAACGAAAAAAAAAGTTTCTAAGAAGATTTCAATCTTCAAATCTATCGTAGAAAAAAACTTTCCAATGTTCTTGCGTATTGCGACATTTGTAACATTTTTGAGAAGAGAAAAGTATCTTTACTTAACTCATCCGTTACATGATGCAAAACGCGGATAATTCTCCCTTGAAAATTGTCAAAGCTCGAACGCGTGTGAAAATATTAAAAAGAATTTCCTTCGTAATTAAATCTACCATCATTTTGAAAATTGAAACTTTTCTAAAAAGATTTCAATCTTCAAATCTATCGTCGAAAAAAACTTTCCAATGTTTTTACGTATTGCGACATTTATAACATTTTTGAGAAGAGAAAAGTATCTTTACTCATCCGTTACATGATGTAAAACGCGGATAATTCTTCCTCGAAAATTGTCAAAACTCGAACAGGCGTGTAAAAATATTAAAAAAAATTTTCTTCTTAATTAAACCTACCATCATTTTGAAAATTGAAACTTGCTCGTACTTTATCGCAATTTTATTGAAGGTCGATTGAAAGTTCAAAAAGTTTCGTCTCGTTTAATCCCAACATTCAAGGTTCAATAAAATGGTAAAAAAAAAAGAAAAGAAAAGAAAGAAATCGTACAGCGAGTTTTAACGAGGAAAGAGAGAATTTCTCGAAAATCGTGGCAAATTTAGTCACGAAAAAAAAACGCGTCTGAATTTTCACGAATATTTTCTCCATCCGACAACGTAAAAGAACATTTTTCACAAAGTCAAAGTATATAGAAGAGGCTTGAAAATGAGACGACGATTTTACACAATTACAGCCGAAATTATCGTCGTTGTTGTCACAATTAAAACTCTCCGCTCTCGACAAGCCTCTCCGAATGTTTTCAACGTATGCCCTTCTTTCGCATACTAATCGTTCAACAGTGACCGAACTTTCGGCGAAAGTCTTTTCCGAGAAACGACTTTTGCAAAAATTCGCAAAAATTCGCGCGCAATTGTCAGAAATCGTCGGCGATCGCGTGCTTTCTCCCAGAGAGATTTCCCTGAACGTCGCGTCGGAGGTGCGCGAACTATAGAACGAAAACGACCGGCGGATATCGGCGAAAGTTTACCCAACGACGTTTATTGTAAACGTTTGCTCGCGGAAACATCAGGTCGGACAAATATTATGCGATAGCAACCGGCTGTTATTTCCGAGAGAAAAAAGGAAAAAGAGAAAAAAACGTTGGTTCGATTACGTGCCACGTGGCACGCGCAACGCCGAATTTCGAGCCACGCGAAACAGGATTCAATATGGCGAATTCTTTCTAGCTGTTTCGCGCCTTTGATCGGCCATCAGTTTCGTTTCATTTCGACGGTTTGAAGGCAGATGAGAGCCGAAGCTCTTTGTGAACACGTGGAAAAATATTTGACGGATGGATCCTCTCGTTTCAGTTCGGTTTAACTGGCGCGCTCGCCTCTTTTTTTTCCCTTTCTTTCTTCTTCTTTTTTTTTCAGTTTTTTTCAGATGAATTCTTCCCGCCCCGAGTTAATTAGTTTTTTCCCAATTGGTGTTTTCGCGGGGGGACAGTCAGATTCGCGAAACGAAAAACGCGGATATCGCAGAGCTTTATTTCTAGCTTTCGCTGAATATACGAGACGTTTATTTTCGAAAGTGGGCCCATTTGCTTTCAAATTTGCTTCACGCGATTTTGAAATAAATTTGAAAATATCGGCAACACGGTAGCGTAATGTGTTTTTGTATTTGTCGAGGGTGTGTGATGGGCATTATTTAGACAAATAACACGTCTCTTGGCGACTATAAACCGTGGACTCAAGCCACTTTCAAAATTAATGAAATAACTTATTTCGATTTTTTAGAAAAGGCCTGATGAAGAAAATAGAATTCCATTAAAATAAAAATATACACGTTCCGCGTTATAAAGAAATGTTACGTTCAAATAATATATTTCGCAATTCATAATTTATTCTTCCCAAGTTTAAAATAATTATGGTGTAATAAATCTATTATAAGCGTGATTAAAGTTCCTCGACGAATAGTTGAACAGTGCAGTCCTCCATTCATTTATAGAACATTTTATGTGGTTCAGTTCTCAAAAATCGCATCCAATATATTTTTAACCAGTATGCTCTTTTACTTCTCCGTTAGTATATTTTTCAACCGCTCTAGAGGTTTGATTGAAATGAAATCCTCTCGTTTCATTTCATTTAGAATGGAGTTACTTTCCCGATATTTTTTCTTTTTTTTTCAAGACTTCGTAATATTCCTGAGAGACATAATATACTTTGTATCAGTACTTTGAAACTTATATCACTTAAGCCACTTTCGAAATGAAAGTTTTCACCATTCTGTTAGCCAACCTAACCTAATCTTCTAACCTAATCTGCGTACGAAATCTTAGCGAGTATATTGGTTGCAATTTCTTTAAAAACGAAAGGATAACGTAGAAAATGTGAATGTTAAAACAGCTAGCTTGATCTTTGCGATGAAAATGGACTTACTATTATTTGAAATAAAACGGCTCGTATTAAAATGCAAGTGAAGTTTGTTGCAGAACGATGGCGTTATTTCGATATAGTCTCGATTTTTCTCTTTTGTCTCTCGTTTCTGTTCGAAATGAAATGGAAAAGGCTCTCTCTCTCTCTCACGAAAATAAATTATACATATTTCTATAAGAATAAACTCGTTTAAAATGTTTGGAAAAAAAGGAAGAAGTGTGTTTTCATTTCTCCCTGCGGATTTAAGTCGATCTTCGCGGATGTCCATGCAAAAATTTAAGTACCATTTTTTCTGTGTGAAATTTTCGTACTGTACAATTTCATTTTTTTTTTTTCGATAAATATAAGTAATAGGAAATTAGAGTGGATGTGTACACTGTGATTCTTTTCACGATAATCTGAATCTTTTTTTTTTCGCTTCTCCATGATTTCTCATCTCGCAACATAATTTGAAATATACATTTGAAATGCGTGCGTTTGAGATATAATCCATGATAGAAAATCACGAAGAAAGTATAGTTTCGCACGAGGAATGACAGTCAGATTTGTAAAACGTGGATCGATGAATTTTCGTATTGAAACGTTGGTCCCTCGGTCAATTAGAATGAAACTCCCTTCTAAATAAATAGAAATAAAAGTGATTAATAAAATAAATAGGATTGAAATAAAGTGATGCTGAACTTTCGAGCGATTAAAGAGGAGTGGTTAAAATTTAAAAGTTTTAGTTATTAATTATTTCACCTTTTACCAACTCGAATTTTAAATTCATTCTCCTTTCGAAATTTATTTATTTATTTTTCTTCCTCTGTGAAAGATATCGAGCAAGATATTGCAACTTCTTAGCAAACGAAATATACATGTACACACACACACATATATATATATATTCGTCACTGTGACGAAAATTTACGTCTTCGTCCTTACGTTGGAAAATCGCGAGCCAGGCGATTCTGCACTCGGCAGGAATTCGTCCTGGCATCGAGTGACGAGAGACTGTCCTTCCCTGCCTCGTCGTCGAATAAATTCCGTCGAAATCATCCCCGTCGTGCACGGTCGTCGTACACGTCGCGTGTGTGCACACACGACCGAACAGAAAAAGAATTAAAAAAAAGAAGGGAGAAGAGGACCGGAAGAGTCGCCTGTTCTTCTCTTGCCGACTGTTTGTCTTTTGCCTTCGACGCGATTGCCACGCTGTGGCGAAACAAGCGCCCTCCGAGGCGACGAGTCGGAATATTTTTCGATGGCAGCCCGCCATTTGCGATTGCTGCGAGTAGCCTAGCCCGCGGGGAAGCCGAGAAGCTTGCTCCAACTGGCCGTGTTGTTTCTCTTATTTATTTCCGGTTGCCTCCGGTTCGTGTGCCGGCAAACACGGCCGAAACTCTCTCGATCCTGATTCCGTCCATCGTGCCAAGCCGATTTCTTACGCCGACAAAAAGAGAAAAAAAACAAAAAAAAAAAACAAACGAAATCCCGCCGTTTCTTCCATCCATCCATCCGCCAAATTTTAAGTATTCCTCTCCTGTTTCCTTTCAGTCCCGTTTTGTTGCCTCTTTCCTTGAAAGCTGAAAGGGACTTGGTCAGTCGCCTACGTTTCCTACGATTCGCTGATATATCGTCATAGAATTCTTCTTAGAACTTACTTGTCTACAGTGCACGTCCAGTTTTCTGCAGTTAACAATAACTATAATTTCCTCGATACTTATTTAGATTATTTTTACTTTGTTCGTTACTTTTAATTGTTCGGTTTTATGATTACTCGAATTTCTCGCTTTACTTTTTCCTTTAATTTTGGAATATATTTACAAATATATATATATATATATATATATTTCTTAATTCGAAATCTTAATCAAAAATTCTTCTTTACCAAGATCTTACTCTTTCGTCACGTCGTGCAATTATTTCGAGCCTCGAGGCTCGAAGGCTCGAATGTCTTCAAAATTCGTGTCATAAAACGAAACACATTCGTAGGAAATTTTGAACTTCGTGCAAAATACAAATCGCGCACGTTGCATGAAGCATGAGAAATTACAAATAATATCCAAAGTAATATTATTATTATTATTATTATTATCATCATCATTATTATCATCATCATCGTCATCGTCGTTGTCGTTGTCATTGTCATTGTTGCTGTTATCATTGTCACTGTTGTCGTTGTTATTATTATTGTTGTTGTTACTATGATTATCATTGTTATTATTATTTTTAAAACAAACACGAAATTTCACGAAACTCGTCTGATTACAACAGGAATAAATATACCCAAGCGTTTCGTCCGTTTCACAACTGGATCCTCGACATCCAGATTCCAATCCAGACGAAACGAAACGAAGCTTCCAGCTTTCCAAGGAAGAAATATTAACGACGAAAAAAGTAAAGAGAGTAAAGAAAAAGAGAAAGAGAGGGGGGGGAGGAAGGAGAAGAGGTGGAGAGGGATGGAAGAATTATGGAAATGCAGTTCGCTACAGAAGCTGTTAACGAGCAAGATTTCGTCCGGAGCAAGCACGGAGAAGTTCCAGCGTGTCGGCCAGACGTGGCTACTTGCTGATTTTTCGTTGGCGGAGGCTGGTCGAAGAACAAGGAATTAAGGGAAATTTATGCAAAGGCAGTTTGCTCGGACCGTCACCGCCGCTTAACATACCTTTCCCCTCTCACTCTCTCTCTCTGTCTCACCCTTAAAAACTGTATTTCATCATCTTCCCTCGGCGAAGCAAGAGAGAAGGTGGCCTTCGACGCGTGTAAGAAACTTATTGCCAGAGATTTCCCTTACAAATCTGTGCCGAGGGGGATTCGTCGAGGCATCGACTTACTTAGAATCTCTATATACTCTCTTTTGAAAGAGAGCGTAAGAAGAAAAAGGAAAACAAAACCGCTCGACAATATGCGCGAAAACCGCGAGCGAACGACGCCATTAAATAATAATCTTCGGAGGGAATTCTTCGATTTCTCAATTCGGTCATGATAAAATAAAAGCTTTCTGGGACAAAAATTTCGATGGTTCGATTTTCTTTTTCTCTTATTTTAGAAAAGGAACATAAAAGCTTGTGAAGAAGTATATTTCAATATATATATACTACCGCACGATATTTTGTGATTTTATAACAAGCACTGTTTGTATATTGAACAATGTGTGTGACAAAATTGATATAAATTTTTTTCTTAATTTTTTAATGCACTACTTTCCTCTGTAAATATTTTGCCATCGGTGTTGTCAGGCAAACACGCGCTTTTATCCGTGCATTTCCTAAATAAAAAGTTTAGCTTTCAGTACACAGCGTGTGTGTTAACACTTTTTTAATACCAGTAAGTAAAGATTCATTTCTTAATAAGATAACAAGATTTCATCCTCTTCGTACAACTTTCATTTATATTTTATAAACGAATACACACACTGCAATTTCAGTCGTCTAAAATTACGAATCGTAATTGGGACAAAAATGTTCACAGAACATTTTTTGTTATCGTATAAACAGCGTGGCCAAGAACAATTAACTTTTAATTGCTGCGAGATAAATGTGTCCGCGAAAATTCGACTGCGCATTCGAAGAATTAAAAAAAAAAAAAAAGAAAAAAAATTATATTGAAACGTACATATAAACGAGAACGAAAATGTCCCAAGGGTCGAAGGGGGGGAGGAGGGACAACGGCTGAATTAAATTCAATCCAATCCCGGTCAATTTAAACTCGAATAATGGAAATAATTTAAATATAATTTTAAACTAATCGAAATTCAATACATTCGTACACTCGTACGGTTTTGCGATTGCCTGTTCAATTGATTTTGCGTTCGAGTATAACGCGTTATGAAGAAGGGGGGGGGGAGAATTTGCTCTGCCAAAAATAATTCGTACCGATTCGTACGAATCGAAAAAAAACAAAAAAAAAAAGAAGGAAAGAACGTCTGATTTAAAAAGTAGAAATATCCAGTTTTGATCCGACACGAGTTTGCAAATTTTACCGTGTTCGAAACGTGTGACTGATTCCGTTTGTTAAATATTAATCGCTAAATGGCGCCCCGCCCGCCCATTCCTCGCCGCTTCTCCGCTGATGAGTGACTTGCAATTACAGTTTTCCGGACCTGTCCTCGCTCATTAGAATTACATTAACGTCACCCTGTAGAAACCGCGGTTATCACGCTGAAATGCGGTTACGGATTCCCGACAGACACTTCGTACCGGTCCGTGGCTGATCTACCGGATAAATGTAGCAGCTCCGTGGAAGCTGTAGAACACGAGGAACGGAAAATGTTCCATCGAACGTTCATAATTTCTCGTCAACGAGATTTCGGTTGCCTGTGTATTCTAAAAATTACCACGACGAGAAGCTTCCAAATCATCCGAAATCCAAATCCGAAATGAGACTGGAACACCCGATAATTTTCATTCTATTTCTTTTTTTCTATTCTAGAATCTGACGTTCTATTTGAGATTTGGGATTTGAGATTTTTCTACTTTAGAACCTGATCTAGGTGGGTGCTTTGTAACGTTCTATAAAAGGAAATTCCATACAGAGTTTGCAAATATATATAATAATATTATAATAAGAACAACAACAACCACAACGACAATAATAATAACAGTGATAATAATAACAACAATGATAATAATAGTAATAATAATAGTAGTAGTAGTAATAATAATAATAATAGTAGTAGCAGTGATAGTAATAGTAGTAGCGGTGATAATAATAGTAGTAATAATAATAGTAATAGTAGTAATAATAATAATAATAATAATAATAATAATAATAATAATAATAATAATAATAATAATAATAATAATAACAATAATAATGACGAGGAGGAGGAGGAGGAGGAGGGTGGTGGTGATGATGGTGGTGATGATGATGATAAAAGTAATAATAATAGGAATAATAATAATAACAACAACAACTATAATAATAATAATTTCTAATAAAATACCAGGAAAAAAAGAGAAATATCACGGGCCACGAAAGTCCACGCACCTGGTTCGTAACCCACTTTGGGACTCATCGCAGCTATACAAGCAGATGGATTTGTTTCTAATTCGCAATTCGTCCGCTCTCGGCGCAGAGAGGGCGCGCGCGTCGCTCACGAGGGTCGAGGAACCTTCGACGGGGCAGTTTAAAACGGAGGCGAAAGGGGCGCACGGGGCTGGCAATTCGCCGAAGAAAATGCCAGAAGCGAGCCGAACGATCGTAAAAGTCTGGGGAAGGAGATTGTGAAATGGACCTGGCGTAAATCGAAGTCGAAATGATTTTATCGCGGAGCGGGACAGGCCCGCTCTGGTTTTATTGTACTAGTAGCTAACAATAAGCGCTTGATTGCACGAGGAATCTTGTAATTTTATTGCTCGTCTGTTTCTGTGGCGGGCGAGGTCCGCGAACGTAATCCTCGTGCAAGTGGAATTTAAAAACGATCACAGGCGAAGAGCATAAGTGACAGTAGGTGACAGTGACAATTGAAAGAAATTGTATCGATAATATAAGAAGAGTCGTCACAACGATCCGCTCGTTCGTCTCATTTTAAAGCGCGAAGATATCTTGCTTTGAGGATGAGCTTCACATCGTGCGAATACTTTTTGTTTTCCTTTTTGTTGAAAAATGTCAGAAGTTTCGACAAATTTTCTTCGTAACTAGACCCACCGTTATTTTGAAGACCGAACTTGAAACTCTTTTGCATAATTTTCCTTCGCCATTTTATCGAACGTCGAACATTAGGATTAAACGTACAAGAATCCCAGGAATCCTAACATGTCGTCAACCAATGTTCGAATTCCAATAAAACAGCGAAAAAAAGATCGTACAGCGAGTTTCGAAGGAGTCGTTCACAACAGTCGAGTTTCAATCTTTGTGGCCATTGACGTTTTCTTCTTTCTCTGAGAGTACCAAGAACTTTCCCCCGATTGATTTCTTATTTTGAGAATAAAACGAAGTTTCTAAAAAAGAAAAAAAGAGAAAAAATCTGCAGCAAAGTAGCCAAAATGGAGAAAAACTCTGAGATAAACGAAACATTTACCCTACTATCCTGCATAGTTAAGTTATTTATTTAATTCTACTGTTTCACTAAATAATAATAATAATCGTGCACGCGAGTGTTGCCATCCCCCTCTCCATCGTCGAATATTTAATTCTCCAAAGTATTTCGTTCCGGTCAGACGAAACGATCGTTTCCAGAAATTGTTGCTGCTTCAGCTTAACCACGAAACTGTTCGCGAAACCATTAATGAAGAGTTCCAGGTAACGTTGAACAGGCTGTCGGCCCTTCGATTCATCTCTGTCCGCCGTGGTCAAAGCGGAGTAGCCTAAACCACGGTGAAAAATCTCCGGTGCGGAATATACGTATACTTCGAGCCAAGTGATCGCGCGAAAAAACATCACGCTCCGATTGAATAAAATTAATTAAACTACGCGAAACATCGGCGAAGAACACCAATTTCCATTTAATTAATATCCGAGAAAGCGATGGGAGAATGACGCTGCTTGTGCAAATAGCCATGTGTTTTTTTTTTTTTGTACTTCGTTTAATTCGATAAAGGCCAATTTCATTTGCAATTCTGTTATTTTTTTTTTTTTTTTTAGTGGATCTATATTAATTTTTTTTTTTTTTTTAGTGTTACGGTTATGAAGGAGAGTTTCAAGAATTTCATATCTGATATTGTCCTTTCAGTAAAGTAATGATTGATTTATTAATATTTGAACGTTTGTGAGAAAGTTGTGTGAATATATTCTTTTTAATTTACTGATGTCTGAATATTTGTAGTAAATTTATACATGAATATTCTTTTAATAATGTTTGACTTGTTAATATTCAAATGTCGCTAATGAAATTATATATATATATGTATGAATATTTTTTTGGAAGTTGATTTAGTAATTTTTAATTAATAAATTTTTGAATATTTTTAATGTTATATATGAATATTGTTTTATTAAATGTTTGAACATTCATGATAAAGTTATATGTACATGAATATAAATTTTTAATAAATTAACGTTTAATTTGTTAATGTTTGAATATTTATAGTAGAGTTTTGATAATATTTAATATTTAATTTATTAACATTTGAATATTTTTCTTTACCATTATATTTACATTCTACAATGTAATAAAATTCAAATAATTCTGGAGAAAATATATCTGTTCTTGTCCAATGTTCAAAGTTTAATAAAATGGCGAAAAAAAGAAAATCGTATGTAAAATTTTAGGAGATCGTTATAAACAAGAAACTTCAATCTTTAAATCCATTATAGATTTTCGTCGAAGAAGATTTTTACATACTACGACAATTGTAGCATTTTCGAGAAAGAAATCTCTACCACTACGTGACGTGAAAACATTTTGCAATTAGAATAAATTGAACAATGCATCTTGAAAATGTAGCGTGAAGCGTCGAAATAAGCCCAAGTTTATTGTTACATGCAAAATTATGACAGTTGATTTTTCTTTATAAAGTTGTAACTACAATTATCCAATGTATATTATAATTATAATGTATACTTTAATGTATTTAAATATTCAACAAATAATTATTATTTATTACTATATTTCTAGTTATTCAAATAAGTGTAATATCTATTTATTATTTTGTATTTCATTTTATTTATTCAAGCAATACCTATCTGTTATTTATTAAAATAATATTTATTTCCTTGCTTAAACAAGTATTATAATATTAATGTGACTGCAAGTTGTTTCACTTCCTTTTCTTAACTAAAGTTTCACAGATTCTTAACACGTCAAACTGTTAAAAAAAAAAAAAGGAAAAGAGAAGAAGAAAAATATGTGAAAAAATGGAAGAACAGTTTTGATGTTTCGATCACCCTCGAGATCGAAGTTGCAGCTTGGAAACGAGGGACACAACCGGAAGCCTACGCAAAGAAAAAAAGGGGGTATCTGACTTGCAGGGGGGCAGAAGAGGGGCGTAATTGCGAGACGTCCATCGCGAAACCATTGCTTTCATACCTCGATAACTCGACGTCTCCGGTTTCAAAGGAAAGAGTTATCCTCCCTCGATATTGGATCAGAAGGAACAATAATTCCTCGGCTCTTTTCTGTCTCGGAATCGTTGGGAAAGCCGGTTGCCCGATCGCCAGCCGGAAATCCGCCGCGATTCCTCGTCGATTTCAATCCGCCCCATTCGAGCAAAATCATTCCAACTTGCTGAACGATTTTCACTCGCTCGCCATTTTTTAACCGGGCTAGAATCTGTTCTGCAGTTTGTTTTTCAATTAGTCTTTAGTCACTGAGAGAGAGAGAGAGAGGAAATTGACTTTTTCTCTTGACTTCGATCGAGTTGAAATCAAAATATGAAATCTACAGTAACGATGATGAGGGATCAAATAAAATTCATTCTCGGAATAATAATAATAATGTCATTTGCTTTCTGGTTTAGATTTTGAATCAGGAAACTAAACACGTGACTGAGAATTTCGATGCATCGACATGGTGAAAATAACTTTATTTTTAATATTCACACAAATTGTATGTATTGCGATATTGATGTTGAATTACAATATGACAATACACTATAATTATACTATAAATCGGAAATTTGCATTTTCAAATGAAAAGCCAATTGTGAGCCTACTGAAGTTTCAATTGGAATTTTAAATTCAATTTCTTTAAAGTGGAACAAGTAATGTTGCAATTTCAAAAAATAATGCTTGCATCAAGAAATAATGGTTAACAAAATTTGAAAAGAAAATCGCGAGGCAAGGAGTTAATCGAAACTTGAGTTCTCGACGAAAAACCTCAAGAAATATTCTTGACATTCGATAAAATCTTGAGAGGACTATGAAAGGACATCCGTCGATAGTTTATTATCAATTTTTCACCAAGATACCAAACATCAATGGGCAAATTGAAACGCAGTGTGTTATTAACATTAAAATCCAACAAACTATCCGCTGACGAAAAATACGTAAATTACATCTCTAAAACCGTCTAAAAAAGTTTCTTCAACCAAAACTCGAGAAACCAAACTTGAGAACAAAATCAAAACTCTCAAACACATATTCTCGATGAAAGGACGCACGATTATATAAAAGTTGATATTTTATTAACAATTTTCATCGAAGTACCAAGCATTAGTGACTGAAATGCTGCAGCGTGTTATCTAACAAATTATCATTAATTAAAAATACGTAAAAATTACATCTCGTAAAGTAATTCTTTAACTTTCAAAGTTTCTTCAAACTTTTAAAACTTGAGTCAACTCAATGAAAAGACATCTTGATTTCATATTGCGAAACATCAATGGACAGATTGACTGCCGACTACGAGATATCTCGTAGTTTGCGCTTCAAGTTTAGATTTAGAATTATTAGAAAGGATGAATGAAAATTTAATATAGCGTATAAAACATATTTAATATCACTTTTTATTATAAAAATAATAACTTAGACTATTCGGTCATAACATATTAAATATTTGTATATATATATCAATTATATATTTATCTTTCAATAAAAATTACTGTAAATGCCATTTCAATACTAAATCTGTAACTTATAGTATTATTATATTTTGGAAAATTTCATGTTTTCTTTAAAATAAAATTTCGGCTCCCTGGCAGTCAATGAGTCAACGACTGAAATACGAAGCAGTTTTTGTTATTAACTTTTTAATGCCACCTCGCCGCGAGAATTCCTTTTCTTTCTCTTTCTCTTTCGGTGGCGTTAGGATCCCTCCGTATAAACGTAAATCGCGATATCCTTTTTTTTCATAAAGTGCCTCTTGAACTCTGTATCCGATAACACCTAGTGGTGCCGGAGATACGAGATAACATAAAATCCGATTCGCGGCGTAATTACGTATGCCGCTCGTTGCTGCGTTCGTAAATTGAACGCGGCCAAATCTGCCGTGGGATCGTGCGAATCGAGCGGAAACAACCCTCTCCAAGCGGATTCTCCGCCTCGCGCCCCACCGCAAGTCGTCTCGCCAGATAATCGAGTTCTACTGGATATTCCATGCAAATCGCTTGTTTACAAATATTCCTTCGCCCGTTTACCTTTATCCGCTCGTTTGTTTGTTTGATATTCGCCAGTAATCTTTCTTATCTTGTTTCTCCTTTTATCATCGGGCCTTCTCGTTCGTTTCGTCCCCTTTTTAATTTCGCTCGTGTATTTCGAAGATCTTCCATTTTCAAGTCATCACGATCGGAATGAGAGATTTAAGTCGACGATTATTTCTTCGACTAAATTTTCTTTTTTTTTTTTTTTTTTTGGGATCATCGTTGAGGAAGGAAACTGAGAAGCATGCGATAAACGAACGTATATAAAATATTCAGAGTGAAGTGTTTATTATTTAAATTCTGTTTAGTAGCCACGACTATGAAAATTCACGAATCTTCGATATTAACGATATTGATTTCCTTGGTTTCAATTAATTCTATTTACCATTCTATTGAATCAATCGCCGATTTTTCAACGGTAAACATTAGCCAAACTAAGAATCCTAATCTAAACTTAATGTCTAACTTGTTTCAAAGTGTATCTTCAACGAAGCTCGCGTGAAATTATACAATCAAATTCGATGTAATGGCTATAATTGAGAATCTAAATTCTTATTCGTCGATCTAAATCAATCGCCGATTTTATTTCATCGTCGATCGAGCTAAAAATTGGAATCGACTGGCGCCGCAATTCTGTCAGTTTCCCGGTTCGTGGACAGGCTGCGAATTGCAGTTTCGATCGATCGATCGATCGATCCACCAGATGCCAGCCTGTTTGTATTTCACGCGTTCCGCTTCGGTCGCAATTCTTGTCAGTCGGCTAAAAGGGAGAATTTTATGGTGGGTGCCAGGCACGGATGGAAGCAGCCATAAAACCGCGCGCCACTCTCGATCGGTGAAAATCGGCGCGATACGTCATGTCTCTCGATCTCGTTGCGCGAAACAGGAACAACGGCGGGAAAAACGAACGAGAAAAAATGGAACGAGACGAAAGGAAGGGGACGAGAAAAAGAAACAGAAGAAAAAGAGAGACAAGAAGAAGAAGAAGAAGAAGGGGAGGAGGAGGAGAAGACGATGACGATCGAGGGAAAAATCGAAGGCGTTCGCTCGATATTAAACGACGAACGATAGATTTTGACGTAACCCAATTCTCTAACAGACGGGGTAACTAGGTTCCGCCGAACCCCTTTCCACCGAGTTTGTGGGCTGCGTACACTTTCGAGGTCGAATCAGATTTACGCGACGACTAACGGCTAACCGGATAATTCGGCTTGAAGTCCTGTCGATTTGCTTCCTTCCCAGAATGGAAGAGATCGTAACCCAATTTTCCCGTTCCCGGCTTTGCTAATTATTCGTCGATCGATTCCCCTCCTCCCTCCCTGATACTCTCTCTCTCTCTCTCTCTCGCTCTCTCTCTCTCTCTGTCACTCTACGCCTCGTTTTCGTTACAGTTGGTTTTCTATTCCCTCTGCTCGATTTTATTTGATTCACCTCGCTTTTCTATCATTCTGCTGCGTCGTTGCTATTGATGTTGTTTCGTCGCTGGTGATTTTGATAGAATACATACGTGGGTGTATATATAATTGTGTCAAGTGGGCTGAGTTTCCTTCTTTTTTTTTTAACAATAATTTGTAGTAGAATGAAGTTACATTCCGTGTCGTCGACAGAATATTTTCGTCGCTCCTCAGTAACTGAAATTTATAACTTACAAAATTCATTTATAAACTCTAGAAAAGTTTATAAACTGATGATGCCAAATAAAGGTGTGCGTTGTAGTTTGGTTGAACTTGAGTTCAACTTAAGAGTACAGTATGATTCTATAGTGTTTGCAGATTGTTTCAGTTTCACACAAGTTGCAAATATTCCATTAGAACACATAAGGTAGAAGAAAAGCACTTTATGCGTTTAGAACTCATGGAGAAAATATAACTTTACACTCCAAAGCATTCTCAGAATCTGGTAAATGTAGCATAAACCTTAATTCGACATTGCCATTCAATCTCATAAATCATATGCTATGTTATAAATTGTAAATATGAATTACAACTCATAATTATAAATTCATACATTATAATTGTAAATTAAAGTTATATTTTTATAATTCTTATAATACAATTATATAATTCTATTATAAACAAATATTATCTTTATAATTCTTATTCTTATAATTCTGTTTTGAATTTCCAAGTTATTCTTTGTTTCTTTCTCCACAGATACATCCAAAGAAAGCAAATAGAGATGTACAAAGTGTAATATAATGAAACACTATTTATTTGAGAAGTTTTAGTGATGATAGACAACGTTGGGAAAGTATCATACAGCAACACAAAACACAGGAAGAGATAGAGAGAAAGAGAGAAATTAGATCTTTAGGTTAGGTTCTTCTGTTATAATAACATCACACTAATAATTAAAATCTACAAATTATGAATCAGTGATATTGATAGTTTTTAAATGTTTATGGTAGTTTACAATTCCTGAACTCTTAAATGTTTTAATAATTCCAATAATTCATTATACTTTTCCACAGACATAAAAAAGTACAGTCTAGACACACATAATATTGAGACATTACTTATTTGGGTATTTTTAGGATGACATACTGTGCTGGTAAAATATATAGAAAGACTATGTAAGTTCAAGCTTATTTCCACAACAATATTATATTAATAATTGAAGCTTATACATTATAAATCAAAAGTATTCTTAAGTTCTTCAAACATAATTCTATAATGATATCATATTATATTAATAATTGAAGCTTATACATTATAAATCAAAAGTATTTCTTCTTAAGTTCTTCAAACATGATTCTATAATGATATCACATTAATAATTGAAGTTCATCAAATTGTAAATCAAAGGTATTTATTAATTTTCAAATGTTCATCATAATTTATAATTCTGAAACTTTCAAAATTAATCAAAGCTGTTTTCTACATACTTTTCCACAAGCATAGATGATAAATGTATATTTATAAATGTGATGTATCGAAACGTTAGGCCATTTGCTTGAAAATTTTTAGCATGGCAGAGACCAACGTTGGGAGAAACGTCATACGACAAACGCAGAGAGGGACTGGGCCCTTCAAACTTAATTCCATAATGATACGTTGCTGTGGCCCGGCTTTATTTACTTTGCACGTTTCAGCGCGCTCGCAGCGACAAATCCTGACGAGACTTGAGGGAAAAAATTCATTGTTACGAGGAGAAAAAAAAAAAAAAAGGAGAGCGGCAATTAGCCTAACTGGAATTTCCATTCCGTGCGCGGGCAACGGCCGGGAACGAAGTTAAGAAAGAGGGAAAGACGTAACCGGAAGTTCCACCGGTATCCACCGTTGGATTTAATCGTCCTGGGACGTATTTATAAATTCCTCTGGAGGACTGTCGAGGAAGAAAATGAGCGACCAGAGACAGAAGAGGAAAACAGAAAGAAATGCGACGATAAGCGAATTTTTCTTTTTTTTTTTTTAATAACGACGCACGACTTCCGGCGATTGTAAATTGTAAATCGGTAAATACTTCTAGCTGGTATTTTCGTGCGAGTTTTGTATCATTAGAAAGGGAGACGAGATGAATCTCAGGGGACGAAATTACGCGTGATAAAATTTAAATGTTAAATTCATTCTGTCGCTGAAAATCTCCTGACACGATTTTTTTCGTAAAATTTGTTGAGAGACTCGGGCGAGCTTTTCTTTTTTTTAGCGATTTTTAACGAAACTTCTTAATCCGGTGAAATCTCGATGAATCTTTAATTAAAAAGATTGTAACTAGATCTTTCACTATAAAGTAAGGATAGAATACAATCTTGTCATATCATATTGAGGAGCTATAATAATTACCTAGCTATGTCAAATATCATATTGAGGAGCTATAGTAATTACCAATCTATTATCTGCAATTCCATATGTAGGTGAAACAATTGTAGAATGATTATAAGGAGGGTACTCTATTAATAACTCTCAATCGTTTCTTTTCTTTACATTTTATCTTTTAATTAATTTATCTTTTAATTAATTAGGGAAAATGATCGAAGGAACGTGGACAGGGAAGTTAACTCAAAGATAACGAACACTTGCAATCAAAGTTATGGTATCAATCTTTCGAACCTAACCTAAACCGACGCACGGAAAATCAAAATTTCTTCATGATCACAGTGAACACGCACGTGGAATTTTAAAGTAATACTTTATCGAGCATCTTGAATACAAAAAAGAAGAAAAGTATGTGACGTTTCGTAGGATGTTTTGGCTTTTCCAAGAAAATTCTTCACTAGTGTTCTACCGCATCATTATTCCGACAGATGTACAATTGTTTTGGAATAAGTAACTGCAATTAATTTAAATGGAAAACTGTTAACAATTTCGTAAAACGGAAATCTTAGTCTCGTTTTAAACTTTTATTCTGAATTCATTTCATTTTTTCCAAGACATTTTATTATTATGTAGCAAGTGTTGAATTGTTTCCTTTCTTGAAAAAAAAAAAAGTTTTAAAAATGGTAAAAATTCGAAGATGTATAGAAACACTGAAGAAATTAATTCATCGTGGTCTGCGAAATTCTAGAAATCTTACACACTTCGATGTTCAAAATTCAATGAAGTAGCAAGAGAAACATCGTACAGTAAGTTTCGAACGTTTTTCACAGATATTTGAATTTTCACAATTATCGATAACAAGAATCGCTCATACCGCTGCATCTTCGTGTGAAAATATCTTTGAAAGAAATAAACCTAGAATGATCAAAGTAGGAGGTTCGCGTTGACTCTCTGACTTAAAGTTTCGACAATTTCTCATCGTTATGCGTATTCAGGCTCTTGCGCTGCGTGTAACAGAACCTTCCAGCAAATAAAGATGGCGCAATTTCTTCTCTGGAAAGATCGCGAACGCCTCGGTGGGATAAAACCGTGAGCAATAGTTGCGCATACAGTGGAATTTCCTTGGTAGACGGCGAGTTTCGTTCCGTAAGACAGGCAATTTCGTACAAAGACCCTGGGAGTTCCTGAGACCAATTGTCGATAAAATCATCCACTCGCGAGACGCGTCGTTGCA
This sequence comes from Tetragonula carbonaria, assembly GCA_032399595.1. Taxonomy (NCBI): domain Eukaryota; kingdom Metazoa; phylum Arthropoda; class Insecta; order Hymenoptera; family Apidae; genus Tetragonula; species Tetragonula carbonaria. Next base: position 12,662,977 of record JAUCRC010000008.1, read on the forward strand.
GTTGCCTGTACATTAACCGGTATCAACGTATTTACCTGTGTACACAGGCACGCGCCTATATTATGCATGTGCCTCTGTGTGTATTTATCTGCGTTCGATCGGTGTGTGTATCTGCATCAGCATGCTAGAAACCCGAGGTATCCTCCGCGATACCTCCAGCGTTATCTTCTATAGGGTGATGCCTCGCAAACCGGAGGAAATGCACACACACGCCATCATCGTCCTCCCCTGTTGTCATTTCCCGCGGAAGAACCGTGTCTTCGAATCTCGTATTCTTTTTCAAACTTCGCTGAAAATGTCTATTAAACGATCGCCGTCGTTTTTTCGACGAACGAGTGCTCGTGTTTGCGCGACGAATTCAGAAAATCGCCGAGAACGAGGAAGGTTTAGGTTAGATTCGGTTTAAATTTCTTCGAATCATCTAAATTTGGTGTAAATCATCGTTAGTTCATAATATCATGGAGTTTTATCAGATGTTGGTGAAAAATTTCTTTCAATCATATTCATTGAAGGGTGATGTTTTTCAATTTCCGGGAGCAAGTTATCTTCGTTTTTTTTTTCTTTTTCAAATGTTTCGCAATTTGTAACGGTAATTTGATTAACGACGAGTGTAAAACGAAAGAAATAATATTTCATTAACGATGGTAATTCCTGCAACCTTTTAAAAAGAAAAATTTTTACTATTATATTCTTCTGTACGATTGAATAACTTCCAAACTGTTGTGTTTTTAACTGTAACTTCTAAATTCTCTGAATTGAATTTCTAAGCTGTCGCTTAGTTCCTCTAACTTAAATCTGAAACGTTTAAGAAGAAAATTCGGAGAATCATTGAAAACAGGAATCCTAAAATCACCACGTAACGATCATATAGAAACTCGTCTCCTAACCTTACATTTAACAACTGTCGAAATATCGATAATGGCGTGATCGACAATACCACGAAATTAATCGCGAGATCAATTGGTGTCTTCTATAAATTGTATCATATATGATTAATTGCATCGATTACATTGCCATTTAAGTTAACAAATTTGTTTGCAGACGAATGTTTATAACACTACGCGTTGCTTTGCAGCTTTCATCAATTTTCGCAATAAACGATTCCAAACTGATTTTAAATGCCTTAAGATCGAGAAAAAAAGTTGCACCTAAACGAATATTCCGACTTTAAGTTGATATGATTTAATAAGGCTTGAGAAAGAAGGTATAAAAATTCAGAGAGAAACATGTTAAGAAATAAAGGCAAAATAAATCAATATACAATGATCAAAAACTGAATGATTACGCGTACATTAAAAAATTAAATGATATATATATATATATATATATATATATATATATTTGCAATTGAAAATAAAGTTTCAGTATTTGGATGATCACTGTTGGTACACGTGTACCAAGAATAAATTGCTTGTATTAAATTATGTAGTTAATAATGAAACTTTGAATTACTCGATTAATTATCGCGAAGCATTTGTACACGGCGTATTTTTGCGAGCAACTAAAACACTAAATTTATTATTAAACTAACGCTATTACATATTTATTATTAAAGAAAATCTATAAATAAATATATTGTCTTATGCAATCTTCGAGACATCGAAACTCTTGAAAAATTTTATCGAAACAGACGATTTTCGAGGGGAAACTGAAAGTGTAGAGAAAACTCAAAGTATATAAGCATGATTAAATTTGTTATAAGCATAATACTATTCTATAATACAAGACGTTCAAATTCGAAGGAGATTGTCTTCGAAAGGGAATCTTGATCTTCAGAAAATCGAAAGTATGGGAAAACTCAGATATATACAATGAGCATTAAATTTATTATAAATATATTGTTCCTCATAATTCTTGGGACATTCGAATTCTTAAAAAATTCTGTCGAAGAAACCTAAGTCTTTAAAAGAAAATCTTAATAGAGACCTGAATGTACAGAAAAACTTAAAAATGATAAAAGACGATAAAAATAGATGACAATTAAGAAAGATTAGAGGCCACGAAATATCAAAAATCTTAGAAGAATTTTTCTGTTAAAAAGGATTTTAATAGAAAAATGTAGTTAGCTAGATAAAAGTTCATCAACCTCGTGCAAGAAACACGAAAAATAATACATTTAAAAAATTCAAAAGATGAAAGAAATGAAATAACAAAAGAACAACAAATTAATAAAACTAATAGAAAAATAACTCGTCAGATAAAAAAATTCACCAGTTCAAGAAGTACAATCAAGAAAACAACATTAAAAAAGCATCTAGAAAGCTGAAAGAATAACAAATTGTCAGAACTAAGAATTAATAGAAAAACTCGCAAACCTCGTTCAAAACATGCAACCGAAAAAAGAAACAACGTCGAAATACATTTAAAAAAATTCAGGAAAAAACGAAAGAAACGGAGTAACAGGAATAAGCGAATTAATGGAATTAATAGAAAAATTCGCTTCGACCTTGTTTTTCAAGAGAAACACAGCCGAAAAGAGAAAAAGGAAACAACGTCGAAATACATTAAAAAAAAAAAAAATTCAAAAAGAGATAAAGTAACAGAAGGAGCAACGAATTGACAGAATTAATAGAAAATTGTTACCGACCGGATGAAAAATTCACGTGCAGGAAAACATAGTCGGAAAAATAACATCGAATGAAAAAAAAAAGAAAGAGAGAGAAGAAAAAGGGAAACGTTTAGAAAATTCAAACGCAGAGAGAAATAAAATAATGAAAGAACAACGAGGCCCGTTGTAACAATAATAGCCATAAGCTTGACTCGCGATTGTACGCGTTCAAACCTAACCTAACCTAAAGCTGAACCCTACCGTACACGAGGTCGACAATGGCGTACTCGCGAAATTTCCCCCACCGTGCCAAGCCAGTTTTGTCTTCGATTTACGGGACGATGAACTTCGTTTAGGATTAACCAAGATACCGAAACGACGTTGCATGAAATGACGAAATGGCCGTCTTCTGGCCCGGAATCCGCCATTCCGGTGAAGACTTACCGGCGTCTAGAATGGCACGGCCTATTGTCATGCCTCGAACGCAAGGCTGCCTCTCGTCCGTCAGCCTCCACGTCCTTTTGATGGCCACTCGAACAATGGATCGGCCTCTGCCTCCTGGTTTTTAATAGCACTTCGGCTTTTTGGCGTTATTGTTCGGTCATAAGACGGCCGTTGATGGGCATTACGCGTGAATACCGAGTTGTTCTGGCTGCGGTCTGGTTTTATGAACGTCACGTGACGTTATTCCCTCCAGGAGGTTACGCGCCCGGTGATCGTAATTGAGGTCTCGTAGGATCGCAATTCCGATTTAAGCGAACGGGCAAACAGCACGGGGACGTATTTTAGTCGTGAATCGAGAGTTTCAAGTGTTCCATGGTTTTGTTAACGTTCAATGAACTGTTAGGCGAGTTAACGTTCGTATCGAGTATTTCCGAGTATTAAAAATTCTTATAGTAGTTTTCCATGAATTGCGCGTTTCAGATTTGATCGATGAATTTTATTTGTTTCGTTCGATTGATCTTTGCTTTGCTCTTTTGTAATTTCTGTTGAATCCGATTGATTCAAGGAAATCCTGTGCTGTAATTGTAATTTGCTGCACTGTAATTACAATAACTGTATTATAATTTTGCTTCAATTGTCCGTTTCGAAAAAAATTGAAAGCGCTAAATATCACGTCACTTCCATAAAACAACAGCGACGACGATATTTCAAGAGCCCCAACAGTCGTTTGCAATCCATCGAAAATGTAAGTTGAGACAACGGCTTTCCTTAAGCGAAAAATTAGAAAAACCTGAGAACTCTCTTAATCCGCAGAGAGAACTGCCAAAAATTCACAGCTACCAACTCTCTATCTGTTTAAAAGTGAAATTCTAAAAACGAAGAAAATTCTTTTAACCGTACAAAAGTAGGTTTGAATCGAAAATGAATCGAAGAACGCACGTTCCTTAGCCAAAAAAGAAAAAAAAAACTTGAGGAAAATTCAGAACTCTCTCGCAGTCCATAGAGAGAACTGGCAACGACCAAAATTCAAAGATCTATCTATGGTCAAGAAAGACTCTTCCATAAAACAACAGCGACGACGATATTTCAAGAGCCCCAACAGTCGTTTGCGATCCATCGAAAATGTAAGTTGAGACAAGACGGTTCCTTCAGCGAAAAATTAGAAAAACCTGAGAACTCTCTTAATCCGCAGAGAGAACTGCCAAAAATTCACAGCTACCAACTCTCTATCGCCAAGAAAGAATCTTCCATGAAACAATGCAAGGACCGGTCGAGGCTACCAACGGCAAAAATAGCAAAGCGAGGCTACCAACCGCAAAGATTCCAAAGCTACCAACAACTCTATCGCCACGAAAGAATCTTCCCCGCCCGTATAGAGTGTTCCATAAAACAGAAACGACGACGTAACAAGGATCAGCGGCTGGATTCCTCGACTCGTTTCGACGGTTGGCATAGCCTTCGCGAAATTAGGAGACCGCAGAAGACGTTGGATACTGGCACGCGGCTAATTGTCGCTCGGGCTCTCCGAGTCGGACAGTTGGCATTCCCTCTCGGTTTGACGTTCGTGAGTGCCTTCCCGAATGGAGAGAGAGAGCGATAGAGAGAGAGAGAGAGAGATCTCGACGGATCTCAGACACGGAGAAATTCCGGGAGAATTCTGGTCTTCTGGCCGAGAAGCACGTCGACTTTGCCGCTGCAACGAAGTCTCGATAATCCGTCCCGAGAGCGTCCGTTCGAGCTTGCTCGATCGAGGCTGACGTTCTCCCCCTCGCGCTGGCATCCGTCGCGTGACTTTCAACCCTGGGGACACAATGCCGCTTTAATATCTTATGGGGGCGTTCCCATTCCCCGCGTCCCGCGTGTGACACTGACGCGAGTCGGCTCTCTCGACGTGGATCACGGGCAACGGCTGGCTCGAGAGAGAGCTGCACGGAAATGAAATTTAAAGACGGGTCTCCCGGCTGGGTCTCCCGAACCCAGGCGAGACGTGTCGCGGTGGATTTCGCCATTTCCGACTGACGGCTGATTTAATAATCAACCTCCGGGAGTCGTGCTGATCCCTTGATGGGGCACGATTGTTTGCGTTTTGATTTTTCGCTCGTTGTGAAAACGGACGCAGGTAGACAATTGTTTATCCCTTGTAGATATCATGGAGAAGCTACTTCGAATATTTTATATACACCTTTTCGTTGGGTTATTATTTTTCATTTATTTCTTTTTCTTTCTTTTCTTTTTTAAAAAGTCGATTTAAAAATGTCGACTGTTACTCGACGAAGCAAACGTTTGCGTTGTTAACGTTAAATGTACCGCCCGGTTCAAAAATTTGACTTGAAAAAATTCTGCGTTCGTTGTTTGTTGTCAGATGAAATGTATGTATAAAGAAAAAATAATAAGTAGTATATTCTTGGACAATAACAACAAGTAGCAGTATGATGCTGATACGTATAATATTATATATACAGCAAATACTTTACATAATGCTAATGCAACAGTATAATAGTATATATTAATATTATTATACTGTTGCATTAATATCGTATATATTAGTATCAATAAAACTAAAAAAAGTAAAATAAAACTAAAACAAAATAAAAATAGTAAAAAACGTAAAATTAGTAAAAAATAAAGTAATAAATAAAGTAAAAATAGTAAAACAAGTAAAAATAAAACTAAAACAAATATATAATATTATAACACTAATTCAATGTATAATATATTCAATACTAATTCAATATAATACATAATTATATATAATACTAATTATATATAATTATAACATTAATAACATTATATATAATACTAATTCAATAAATAATAAATAACATTATATATAATACTAATTCAATGTATAATATATTCAATATAATACTAATTTAACAATATAATAGTATGAATACAACATTAATGTATATCACATTATATATATTACATATACAACAAATATTATACAGTATTATACCTGTTATATAATATTAATTCGATAGTATAATAGTATTAATATAATAGTAATACAATAGTAATACAATATATATTATGCTAACTATTAGTATTATATTATTGTTATTGTTGTTGTTATTGTATTAGTATTTTATTAATGCTAACTATTATATTAGTATTACATTATTATTAATATATGTTAACTATTATATCAGATATATATATACATATTAATGTTAATGTCATACGTATAACATTCCATAATTCAATATATATATATATATATATATATATAATATACACACATATATATACATATATTAATGCTAACTATTGTATTAGTAATATATATAATGTTATACATCACACATATGCATAACATTCCATAATTCGTTATATATATATATATATATATATACAACAAATATTTTATTATAGAATAAATACTAGATAATATTAATTTATTAACAGTACAGTATTATACTGTACCTATATTATAGTGTAATATTAATACATATTAATACACAATCAATACATATTAATACACAATATACATTACAATATTAATACATATTAATACACGATCAATATTCCACTTCGAAACATGAACTTCAATCTTTGATACTTGCAAAGCAAACGCGAATTGCTATATCAACTCTAAACTAAAGCGAAGAACGAACGATCCTCGTGGAAAATTGCTTACCACGGCGGACGAATCTGTATCGCTATTATGTGAACACCCAGTATGAATGTGCCGGATAGCTCGCAGTAGCCGGGCAAACACTATAATCTCACCGTCTATAATCTCTGCACACGTGAGCATTACATGCGTATGCATAGCAGTCGCACGTGCACGCATGGGATATTAATGTATCTAAATATTGGGACAACCGAACCGTGGATCTATCGATCCGAAACGAAACGCTAGAATTCGAGCTGGTATTGCAAAAGTAAGTCTGAGTTAGAGTTGACTTTTTTTAGGTTAGGTTAGCTTTACGACGAGATGAACGTAGTATAAAATATGAACAGAGAAGAAAGAAAGGAATTTTTAGATAAACAACGACGGAAGGCAGATATTATCAACGATATTATCAGACGAATTAATTTAGAAAAAAAAGTTAGAGCTATTGAATGTTAAATTTGCGCGAAAGAAATTAAAATGAGTATACATGCAGTAGAGAGGGCGTGCGTGCTATAACTGCCATTTTTCATGGACTTTAAAAATCATCTGGAATAAACCGTGTTCTGAACGAAAGTTTAATCGAAACTATGAACTGAATTATTTATTTTTAAAAAATCATCTTGACATGTTTTAATTGATGTCAAAAAAAAAAATTCTCTTATATCCTGTTAATAAAGAAGTTAATAAATTGTCAAAGTAAGGCTCTTTTTCATCGAAGTGTTTGCACCAAAACTAAACTTGTTTAATTACAAATGAATTGCAATTAACAATTGCAATGTAATGTATTCAATTACGATAGATGTTCAAGCTGTTGTTGTTCATCTTTTGGTAAACATAACTCAAGTCGTCGAAGTAAATTAGTTCAATTAAAATATATTAAACTGCAATAAAATATATCAGAAAGGATGGGGTGATTTCACGTAACTTGCACACCCGAAATAACTTCTAAATTAGGCGTCTAATGAAAAATTGTTTAATACAAAAACTGTATGGTTTTGAGAGAGGCAAAATGTGGCGTTTTCATCAATTTCTTTTTACTATGTGTGTTTCGAAGATTTTTTTTCCAATTGATATCATTAATTAATATATCTTTTAACCTCGTCGATGTGTAACGAAGATCATTTCACCGGCGAAAATAAGGAACGAAGGGACAATTGACCATAGATCAAGAACGGAAGTCGAGCAGTCGGAAACAGACTTGGTAGTCAGACTGATGGAAGTTTACGACGCGGCTGGTCAATGGAGTTTACTGGCAGAATAAATCGATGGAAAGGGAAACGAAGCGGGGAGAGAAAAGTTACGATCGGACTCTCCATATGTGAGCCGTTTGTCACTCGATGCCTGGTTGATATCAATTACGAAAGTTTCCATCGAAATGGACACGTCGGCCTTCTGAAGCATTGCTTTTAACGATAAGACGATTTTTCTTATTCGCGAGGATCGGCGACGCCGCCGAGAGAAAATCCTCCTCCGAGGGAGAAGATCCTTCGAGTAATTTAATTCAAATAATTTACAAAATATTCACGATAGTTATCGCAAATAATTTACAAATTTATGGCACATAGATTTAATAGAATGTAGCCGTGGAAAGGAGAAGCATCTATTTATTTTATCATTTGCCATGCGAATGTTCATGAATTGATATATCGTGCTATGTGAATATTCATAAATTGAGAATACTCCTGCTTCGAAAAAAGGACAACTTCCGTTTTGCAATGCAAAATTTCTACGTGTAAAATTCCGCAACGCAACAAACACAAATGACGAATTACGATGAATTCACAAAATGGTAAAAACCAGTTTTTCACTTCTCCCGTCGAGAACGAAACACGTATTGTAAAAACGCGATGGCTGAATACTTAAAATAAAATGATACACCATAATCATAACTCCAATTAAATGCGAATCTAAAGAAATAACACTCTCGGAATTTCACAGCGTGAAAATTATTAAAAAACGATCGAAATTAAACATTCAAACATCCGCTGAAAAACTTCTACGACAATTTGAGACAGTGCGGACAGCAAAGCTGCCGATAAAGCAGACGCGCGACACGCACGATATTTATGAGCTTGCACTGAATAGCACGATGAGTCACGGACGATCGAGTATGGGAGCCGAGTCAGCATTACAAATTACCCGGCGCGCTCGTTGATTTTTCGATTCCTCTTTGCGCGTGATCGGCCACAAATCTCGATGACTCGCCGACGCGTGTTGCCTTTTTGATGAATGCACACTTTTCCCGCCATTATTTCACCACGCGCACGCGGCGGCCGCTTTTATCATGCGTGGATACAACGGGGACCGAGAGTGCATGGTAATTCGTGGCCGAAGCTATGAATGAGACGACGAGGACTCTTGCCTCGGCTTGGAAATTCATTTCCAATCGGCTTCACCGATTGGGTGCCATTTATCCTTCTTTCATCGCCTAGTCGTCATCTCGCGACCATACTTTTACAATATCGCTGAAAAATTCTTCGCGCAAGTGTCAAAAACAAACGTGTTACAAAACAAACGCGCAACAAACACGCCTTCGTTGTTAAGACAACTTACAGTATCGTATCGATTATGTTATACTAAGTTCCCGTCACACTTTGAGTTATTTCTACAGCGAAAATCATTTTTTTTATGATTATTTTAAATGATTTACTGTTGGATTGGCTGGCTCCTGAACAATCTCCAAATAATCTCTTCGTACGATAAATGCGAAATTTTCCATGTCAAGGAAATGAGGAAAGTTTGCAATTTCTCTTTTAATAGCTAAAGTAAAAAGCTTCATGATACAGTATAAATACATATGTAAATTTATAATACAAACAAATCGGGCAAACTTTCGTTTTACGAAAAGTCAATTGTGAATCTCTAAAAATACATTGCTTCGTATCTAGAATTGGTCATTTTTCACCATTTTTAGATAGTGAGTTCTAGTGTTAAGCAACAGTGTTCAACGAACAGTGTTTTTCTACTAGATTAAATGGAAAAGAAAATATTTACTGAATTCGTCGAGTAAATAATGTCGAATAACGTGTCGAATAAAAAAATTCCAGCCTCATCTAGGTTCTTAAGTGAAATTAATTAGTAGATTCTTGAATTTCTTGAATTCTTGATAATCCTTGGATTAAATTAAATTGATCTCCAGCAGCAGACGAATTTAAGTAAATAATATATTATTATTAATATATAATATAATATTAATATATAATAATAATTTAATAATAATAATATAATAATATAATATTATTATTATTATTAATAATAATAATGATAAAAATGACAATAATGCTAATAATGCTAATAATGCTAATAATAATAATAATAACAATAACAATATTATTATTAATAATAATAATATAATAATATATTAATAATAATAGTATATAATAATAATAATAATAATTTAATAATATATTCTACCTATACATTGACGTACATATTTCTCAACGAGAAAATATTTTGTAATATCTCCCCTAAATTCTTTCGTCCTATATATATCAGATAAATTACAAAGAAGAATTTCATCTTCATCCACGCACGTTGATCAAAACTCAGCAAAAGAAACCGCGCAATCTGAGACGATCGCGTTAAGTATATAGGTACACAACCTATATACTGACACACTTCTTAAGGAAAAGAATAATTTCTTAATAAATTTCCAATAAAAACACTCGTTCTAACGTCAGGTAAGTAACGGACGTAGAAAAATCACAGCTTCGTCCACGTCAGTGTATCAATCGATGCTCAGCCTAAATCTAACCTCAAATTTAAGACGATCGCTCTTTCATTCTTTACGTTTCGACCACTCAACCATTTTTAAACACTCTTCACGATGTCCAGAAATTCTTCGAAAATCGACAATCGGTGGGTGCCTTAATTTCGCCTTGGTATCGAAGGGTAGGGGCGGGGGAGGGGGGAGGGTGATGGTGGTAATGTAAGCGATGGGGGATTCGACGCGAATTCTAAATTGAATTCGAACAGAGAGACAGCGAAATATATTCCGCGCGGTTGGCCCGGACGAGGATTTCGCGGGATAACGGGGTATCAGGACGAATTCAATGAAGAAAGCCTACCCCCTCCCCCTCCCCCTTGTATCGTCCGTTATTAAGGAACCCACGGCGATCCCATCGAACACACAACAAAGATATCTAAACCAGCGAGGGAGGGTTGACGATACGCGATACGATACGTGGAAAACCGTGGAAAATATACCGTGCTCGTGGCGTTAGCTTTTCACGGGGAAACACGCTTCTATATTCGACGTTGTACCTATATCGGCGCGTGTCGAATGCGCCAAGATTTTCCACGACAATGAATTAGGATTATCGAGGGGGGGGGATCGTAATGGAAATGGATACAAGACGGTTGGAGGATATCTGCTTGGATATCCTCGAGGTGGTACAATGGGATCGTAGACCCGTGAACATGGACCACGGCGAGTAAGATGATCCATGTTGTGAAAAGCAATATTGAAACTGCTGATAACTTTCCATTAGGTCCATTAGGAACTCGCGTTCAGGTTGTTAATTAGTCTGCCCCCCTACCTGCTTATGAAAATGAACTACTTCCCTTTCGTATCGATTGAGGTTCCTTTTTTTCTCTTTCTTTCTTTCTTTCTTTCTTCTTTTTCCAGTGGATAGAAGCGACTCACGGAAGTTGAAGAAGTGACTTACGAAGCTGAAACTGTATCGATTGAATTTGACTTGAAATATCTCCTGGCTTTCATCAGGTGTTTGACGCTCTGTCGCGGGAAAGTTTGAACGAGTGAAATCCTCCATTGTAATCATTTCGTGATTAGAATTCCACTTTCACTCTTCGTTCACGAGGTCTTCTTTGGAGTATAATAAATCTACGTAACTATCCTTCACGAGATGAGATATTTCTTTTTTTTAATTACGTAATAATTGTACGATAAATTCAATTTGATTTTGAATCTGATCCAAATCCATTGTATAAAACTCAAGTTTGGGCTCGCGCCAGCGGAGAGCTTACAACAGCGACGCTATAAGTATTAAAAATTTATCGAATGTTCTGTCCTTATTGTCATATTAGTATGACTCTAATATATATTTTACACTTCGTTCGTTGCCCTCTGTCTTTCAAACATTCATTCATCAAGTTATGAAAATGTTTATTATCATATATTACCAAAAACATCTACCATCTTCTTAAGATATTTGGTTTAAATATAAAATTTAAATTCTACAATATTTACAATCTCTGCAATTCTTTCTTCTTCTAGCTAACAATTAAATGTATTATTTAGAGAATAAAATTCAATTCATCCACATATGAAGGTACTCGCGACGATAAATCCCAAGGTTTCACGATCACTGCGGGGTTGAGTCGTTTTTACAAATAATCGCGAAATTTGTCCATCTCCTCCCTCTGTTTCTTTCTTTTTCTCACCCCCCCCCCCCGGCGGCGTGACATAAAACTGTTGGGAACAGAACATCGATGGCGCGTTACGTTTAATCGCATATTTATGCGTGCTACGTTTCACCAGTGGGGAGGAGTGGAATTAATTCCAGATGTGTGTGCGAGCGTGTGTTCAAGAAGCCCCGACGTGAAAAATAATTATTAAGGGAGCGGAACGGAGCGTTGAAATCTGTTTTGGACTCGCTGTCTGAATTACGGCGAACGATGTTTTACTCGTCGGTTGGGGTCCCGTTCTCGGCTTCCTTCGTCCGGTTCCTTTCTTTTTCTTTTCTTTTCTTTTTTGTTTTTTTTTCTTTTCCTCTTTTTTCCTGCCTTTCTTTCTCCCTCTCTCTCGTTTTGCTACGACGCTGAATATAACCTTCCGTGCCGGTAAAACGTTCACCCCCCTCGGCGCTGTTCGGCGAATGTTGACACGGTGAAACGACTCTTGAAGAAGTCACGTAATTAACGAGGAAATTTCGAGCTTGTACACCCGCCGTGCGAACATTTCTTCTACACACTGGGGACGAGTGTTTCTTTTATAAGAGTTGACACTTTATAACGACACGTTAGGGAAAGTTGCCCTCGTGGGCAGGCTTTAAATTTTATTCCATTTCATTTCCCCGTTCGTGTGAACATTGCGTTGTTTCATTCACACTGTGATATTATGTTTTATTAATGTACATATTGCTACGTATGTACATTAATAATATATATAATATATATATATATATGTGTCAATAATATATATAATATATATAATATATATACATATATGTCAATTATGTATATGTGATTATAAATATCACTATCAATTTTTTTTATTATATTATATCGTATATATATATATATTATTGACAATTTTTTGATGTACGTGCATACATTGTGTTGTAATACTTCGTTAATATATCCCCACATTATCGATATTATATTTATTTATTGGATTTAATTAAACAAATTTCTCAATAACGAATTTCTATTCACCTGAATGTAAACTCCGACTTCTTTTCCTAATTTTATTTTCTTCGTCTATCGTGTGACGTTACATCGCGATATTTTACTGAACATATCATCGCACTATTGTGATATTATATTTATTGTGTCAGAACAGAAATTTCTCAACGCCGAAATAATGTAAATTTCGAATTATTATTTCAATTGTCGTGATGTGTTTCATTTAACATTTCATTGATTTCATAATTAGATTATTCTCACTTTATTAAGTGAAATTTTCTCAAAATCCACTTATCTAAACATTCATTATGTAAGGTAATATAAAAAGTAGAATATAAAAATATTATTATATTGTTATATTATAAAAATATTATTATATTATTATATTATAAAAATATTATTATATTATCTAAACGTAAACTTTCATTATGTAAAGTAATATAAAAAGTAGAATATAAAAATATTATTATATTAGTAGTAATATAAAAAGTAATATAAAATGAAAAGAAATAATGATAGATGGAGTTCTGATGTACTGTCAAATCATTTGTTTATAACAATTATGCAAAATGAAATATTAAGATGTACACTTTTTCACACTGACGATGAATTAATTTCACAAATATACATACTCTGACCTATACAGTGTCGATCAGGTATGCACCATATATATTTCATAGCGTGTAAAATCATTCGGGATTTAACAATTAAAAGAACAATTATTAGAAATTAGAAATAGCGATGGTATTAATGATCGTTAAAAATTAACGTTGAAATAAACGTTGAAACCTTGTATCAGATTGCTATTTCATCTGCGATAAGCTATGTCAGATTTGTTGACAGCGTATAGTTACAATAAACAGAGTTTTACTATGCAAGTAGAAGAGGCTATATCTAATCTATACATTTCAGATTTCTAACATGTAGAACAAACAACAAGAGCAATATAACAATATTAAACACAACTGAGATTCATAATAAATTTGAACATGCACAACGGAAATACAATGAATTAAAAGTAAGATAAATATTCGAGCACGTGTAATAAAATAAGATGAAAATAAGAAATAAAATATCGGACCAAAAATTATCGCGCGAAAATCATAAATCCTGTGCGTGTTTTCAAAATTCAGTCAAATTTAACCAGGCGGTGAACTTCAGCTTTATTAAGCTGAGAGTGATCCGTGGCCCAGTTGATAAAAAAAAGCATGCAGAAAACGAACATTGTTGGCATCGTTCTCGTTCTCGAGGCATAAAACGAGGAATTACGACATACGCATAAAGCGGAAGATTAAATCGAATCGATGGAAGTGCTCGATATGCACGAAAATGTCGGTGCAGAAAAAGGGAAACTGTTATCGCACAATGCTGCCAGTATGCCGGAGCAAGAGAGGCCCGCAGGCGTAATTCAATCGACGATCGACGAAACGAATCGGTAATAAAAAAAAGAAAAAAAAAAAGAAAGAAAAAGAAATGTATCGTCTCCTCCCGGCTGAAACTGAATTAACTGCCAACAGGTTGGAATAACTAACGCGTCGAAAATCATAATAATTCGTACGTACCGCGAGAAGCATAATCGTAAAAATCGTCGATAATTCAAACTGATGCAATTCTCGTTGAGAAAGATTACATTATAATAATTACGATTAATCGTTATAACCATCAGCCTGATCTTATTTTTCATGAAGGCCTCTACGTTGTCCCAAATTTGTTTTTTTTCTTTTTTCAAAGATGTTTCTACGTCATGGGAGACTTGTTTTTGTTTTCTCTCGGAAAATTTGTAAAAACTCGAACGTGCGTTGAAAAAAATTTTCTTCATTTCGAAGATCGAAGATTCTCCCTTTCGAACTGTACTACGTAAGATTCTTCTTTTTTTTTTTTTATCGTTTCGTTAAACTTTGAATGCTAGGATTGAACGACGAATATTCGAAATGAATTCCAACATCTCGTCGTTCAGCTCTAATGTTAATGAAACTCGATGAAAGAAAAATCAAGTGCAGCGAGCTTTGGAAATCGTCGTTGCGAAGAGAATGTTTTTCAAAATCATGGTCATATTTAGTCGCGGAAAAATTTTTTTTAACATTTTTACACACGTATGAGTCTGTACAACTTTCGCACATTCGTCGAGAATATCTTCATTTTCCCTGCGACTTTGAAAAGAAAAAAAAGAAATTACGACTTGTTAAAACAGAGAAATCCCAACATTTCGTCATTTAATCCTATTGTTCGAAGTTTAATAAAATGGTGGAAAAGAAAAAGAAAATTGGTACAGTAGGTTTTAAAGAAGTCGTTGTAAAATGGAGATTTCAGTCGTCAATCGGAAAAATTAAATGACGGATTTAATCGCATCACGAGTTAAAAATTATTTATTGTCTTTAAAGACGTTTGAATTTTTACAATTTTAGAGAAACAAAGTATCTTCTTTATTAGTCATCTTTGGAAAGGAACAAAGTACTTCAACTTGAAATTAAACAGATCATCAGTTAAATGATGATGTATTTTTTCTTTTCTTTTCTACAAATTATCGACTTATTTTTCACTGTTCATCGACACAATTATCAACGCTTCATTGGATTTCGTTCGAGCCAGCGACGAGATGATGGGCGAAGGTTTCCCCGGTTGACGCTGACAAATTCATTGGACGCGCGTACATACGTGTTTATTCTAGTCAGCGAGCGAGTATTTCTCAAACAACAGCCAGACAGATTTGTTTGTCTGAGATATCTGAAATGTTTCCCCTTCGAGCGGCTGATATTCTTCACAGTTGTAAAACGTCTCCATTTACAAACACGAGGAGGGTGAATGTTAATTCGTTGGCAACTCACTGGAATAATTAAATCGTACACATTTCTTCACGAGACATCATTCTTCATCCACGTCGATGTTGTAAATTCCCTTCGAAAGAATCACGCGAAAAAGGACAGAAGGTCGTTTCGCTGCGCTAAACGACGAGACAGAATAAATAAATAAATAGACAGACAGTTAAACTTGAGTTAAACTCTCGTACATTCGACGAGCAAATAACTCTGCGATAACTGTTCGCAGCGCGAAGTGAGAACGTTTAAATTTTCTCGCTAAACCGGCACTATATACTCAGCAGAAAACTGATCTCTCTATGTACAAAATTAAAGAAAGAAAAGAACAGAGACAGAGAGAGAGAGAGAAAAGTGAGAAACTGAGAAAAAACAGAGTAAAGTCGAAATGGAAACGCCGGCATCGCAGCGGAAAATACGAGAAGCGAAGAAGGGGGTGGGGGTGGGGGGGAGGGAGGGGCAACGTCGCGTCGGACAAAACGTAACTAATTAATTAACGTGACGGCTCGGCGTAACGAATCAATTATATAACTGCCGATTCATGGGCAAGCAGCGTGGACTTCTCGTCGGCGGACAATAAGGCAGCGGATAAACCCGCGGGGGGTCGGGCGCGCGAGACAAAAGCCAGCGACAAAGGATGAGGAGGAGGACGAGGAGGGGCTCTATCCGCCTCGCGACTTTTCCGCTATTTTCCAAGTGCAAATCCGGACGGACGAAGAGGATATAGGAGGACACGAACGAAAAAAAAGAAAGAGATATTAAAACAATGAGATACAAGAACGTGAGTTAGTTCTGACAGAAGCGGTCGCCGAGAGTGGGAGAGGTTGAAGAAAAAAAAGCACTTGGAGAGAAGGGAAAGGGTTGAAGAGATAAAGAGAGAGAGAGAGAGAGAGAGGAAAATAAAAGGAGGATATATATATATATATATATATATATATAACGAAGAAAGGAAGAAACTAGGATCATCCAGGATGGGAAAATAGAGCCGGGGATGAAAAGACAATGGACGGCTTGGTCGGCGGCTCTCTCTGATAAGAGAGAGAGAGAGAAAGGGGTAAGGGGCCAGCTAGGTCAGACCGCTTATAATTAACGTTAGTTTATTCGGCTGCTGTGCCGTTACAGCGCGAGAGACTCGATAAACTCCGGGATTGTTCGACGAGAAATTTCGACGGAACACCGGGCGGAAGGTTTATTCGTCAGTTCCGGGGGAAGGGGGCCGTCGAACGTACAGGGTGTTTCGTTTTTATCCCACCGAAACGGTATATCTATGACCAAACAGAAAATTAACGATTCAATAAAAGTATTTAATAAAAGTATTCGACGTGCGCGTGTGATTCGATGTATTCGATATATGTTCGCATGTATGCGTGTAGGTAATTTAATAAAAATAAGAAAAGACTGTCATGGCGGATGAATCACCTAGAAGAAGCTGAAATTCTAAATAACTGGTTGTAGTTTGTATTTTAGACAAATATATCAATGTCTATAAATATATATAAATAAATATATATATATATATATATATATATATATATATATATAGTTTTTTAGACAATTATATTAATTAAAATATTGTCTTTTAGACACAATTGTATTAATTATATTTTAGACAAAAGATTGTAATTATATTCGTTAATTATATTTTGAATATTATTCATTGTATTAATATTCATATATTATTCATTATTCATTATATTAATTATATTTTATTCGTTATATATATTTCAAAATATAAATATATTTAATATATTTAATATATAAGTAAATATATGTATTAATTATATTTTAAACAAGAGTAGTTTCGAGAAGGACTTCAATCGACATAATTATTATTTCTTCAGTGTGTCGATGCATGGAAAATGCTAATTTGAAAATCAAGTTTGTATTTTCTTTTTTTTTTTTAATTTTTGAAATCGACACTAATTGATTCAGCTCGTCATTCTCTACAAGAATGTATGTAAATCGTTTATATCGAGAAACATAAGGTTCAAGAGATATTTAAAATCAGGAGATAATAAAATGTTATAGTATAGTAGTTTATTATCTACATTATTACAAAGTTATAATAAAAGCATCGAAATTGTAAGCTATTTGTTTTCTTCATTTAACTTCGCATGTAAATGCTGACTGAAATATTTAATTATAATAAAGAGATTATGTTTATTATTAGCGATTATTGTAACCAAGGATATTGCTATACGCTCGCATTAATATCAATAGATAATTCAGTTAATTAAATAAATTTATAGTTTTGGTACTTTTTATATTATTCTACAAACTTTTTAACAGAGCATTTGCGATCCAATGTTTGTACAACATTTTTTTTAATTACAAAATTCGCCGAGACACCAGGGTAAAAATGAAACACCGTGTATATTGTCGAGTTGATTCTTTAAACAGACAGGAAACGCTTGGGGAAATCTATCGATGAATTTAATTCATTCAATTTCCGTTATATAACGGAATCTGTGGAAGTTTAACAATTAATTATTTTGCGTTGTGTTTTTAGTAGTTCAATTTTCGTTCAATTTTCGTACAGCGCAGTATTAATATTATATTACTATACCATGCGTTTCTGTTGTTTGCGTAAAACGTTCTCAAAACGTTTAAAGTATATTAATAAAATCTTAATAATAATATTATTATAAAATGAGTTTCTGTAGTCGTCAATATTATCGAGAATCGATATATCGTTCATTGTATTTAATATACAATTATTGTATTGTTTGTGTGTTGTATCAAACATTTCGTCAACAATGAAATACAGGTATTATAAAATGATTTTCTCCATTCATCAAATATTATCAATATATTCATTGACGTGTAATAAAATAACGACGTAAAAAAAAAAAAATAGAAACTGAAATCAATATCACCCACAATCGATGCATTTATTAATGCATAGAGAAATTATTATTATTTATTATTATTATTATTATTATTATTATTATTATTATTATTATTTGAAATGATTATTATTATTATTTATATTATTATTATTTGAAATGATTATTTATTAATGCATAGAGAAATATTATAGCAGAAATTTGAAATTATTAGACGGTTCATTAACGTTATGCAGACTCAATGTACATTTATCGATCCACAAAAATATATTACGAAAGAAATATTTGACATTCTATAATCCGATCAATCGATGTTTTACACGTTCGATATATATTTATTAATGTATAAAAAAAATATTTCGACAAGAATCGAGATTGACAAGATGACACTTTACAATTTGCTGACGCGCGTCTATTAATGCATTTAAAAAAAAGGAAAAAGGATATTACGACGGAAATATCGAAATAACAAATTGAAGAAGAAGTTTTTGAAAAAAAGTTTCCGAAGCATATCGTTAAACGCAAACTGTCAAAACTTTGGATCGTATTTGCTTTGGTTGCTGACGTTCGATGTTTCGAAGTACAAACCGTGTCTGACTATAGACGAACCGTTATCACTTGCCGCTTCTATCCCACGTTTCCCATTCGCGCGCTCAATCGTATCTCGTTTCTGGTCCTATCTGTTACCAGCGACTTGTTTACAAACGTACGAATAACAACAACTGTATCCTTTTACAAAACTAGCGGAGTCCGCCGCCACGGAAAATCCCATGCTTTTGAAAGGAAACTTGCGAAAATTTCGACGGATATCGAGAACGTGTTTTCATCATTGAATTCTCCACGTTCGAGGAAATTTCGTTTCTTTTTTTACGATTGTTCTGTTCGTGCGGTCTTGTCTTTCAACAACGAAGAAAAAATTTCCTAGAGGGAGAGTATCAAGTTTTTACACAAAATGCGTGTTTACGTCAATCTATGAAAATTCTCAAATTGAAATTATTATTTTTAAATAATTTGAATTTCAATTCCGCTTGAATGGTTGAACACTCGTTCAGTTGATTGAATTTTCGCCTTTCTAAGTGGTTTCGTATATCGTCTCACGAGAGATCACACGTTAATTGTAAATTAATTAATGTTCAATTAAATTTCCAATAATATTCAATTGTGTTCCAATAATATCCAATAATGCTCAATTTAATTAAATTAATTGATGTTCAATTAAATTTCCTTCTCTCTAAATGATTCATATTTTTCTTCATAGAAAATTGCAAATCCATTTGCGAATTGAAAATTGAAATTCAAACAACTGGAACTGAAAATGAAATGGAGATTCAAACTATCATTTTACGATTAATATTATTGTTTAACTGTTAGATCGACGAGCAACAAATGTCGTTTTATTACACAATTCAAATTCTTCATTCCTCGCGAGAGTCTTTGAACACGATTTAATTTCTCTTCACTTGTGTGAATTCCTTTAAAATTTTTCAGAATTCACGAATGGAAAAATTGCCTCGGCCAAAGTTCCTTCAGTTTCTGTCTTTCACATTTGCAGAAACTTTTTAAACAAACTACTTTTCAAACCTTAATACCCATGTCGAAAAGATATATAAACATTTTGATTATATATTAACGTCACAGGTTATTTCGCATCTTCGTCTTCATGAATTTCCTCAACGTTAAAGAAGAGAAAAAGAAATTCCTCTTTCCTTGATATCGTATAACAATCAATTCAAAACGCGACGAGAATTTTAAAAAAGAACTTCTGCTCAATTGTAGAATCATTTAAAAAAGAAAAGGAAAAAAAACTTCCAAAAATTATTTAATGCTTCAATTTCCTTCTTCCAACCAGTTCAATCAGACACGCGATTGACTCCAACCAAATAAATGTTCCTTTCATCTGCTATTATCAATCAGCTGATAGATCGATTTCTCCGACTCTCCGCTAATCGAACAAAGCTTATGAAAAAAAAAACATTCGTGAAAACGGATTCGACGCCGGTCTTCCATGTTAACCAGCATTCGCGAGATAGACCGCGAAAAACGAAACGAAAGGCGAAGATGGAACCCGTATGAGGGAAAGGGCAGGCAGAGGAATATATAGAGATATATACCGGACGAAGAGATCTGTTAGGGGTTGCCTCAGGGTCGTTAGGGGATTGTCGAGCATCGTGGATATCGGCCCCTGATAATGGGCCATCCTCGTAAACGCTCGTTCACGCTTGCCCCCGAAAACCCTCGAGAATGTTCGTTTCCTCTTCTTCTTCTTCTTTTTCTTTTTCTTCTTTCGAGTACACACACGGCCATCCTTTTTAATCCGTCTCGTTAGAGGCGTGACGCCTCGAAATATATCACGCTGACACGATTACAGCGATACGCATGCGATTCGATCTTAGAGTCGACCGATCGATTTCGCTCGGTATCATACTAAGCGTCACGTTTATTATTTACTCGAGAGCGAGTGGAGGTAGTTGACGTTTTACTGCAAGGGATGTGCGATGGTTAAGGGATGGTTATGTCTGACAGATTCTTGAGTGTAACTACTGTTTCCTGATTATTTGCTGGGGATTTGTTTAATTTTATAGAATTAAGGATGAAGGTTATTTTCCCTTGATGACAGTAGAAAGAGAGAAATTTAAATATCGTACTAGATTGTGCGATGATTAAGGGATGATTATGTCTGACAGATCCTTGAGTGTAACTACTGTTTCCTTAGTTGCTGGGAATTTGTTTACTTTTATAAAGTTGGTAAGAGTGAAGGGTATTTTCCTTTGATGACAACAAAAAGAGAAAAATTTGAATATTGTACTAGATTGTGCGATGATTATGTCTGACAGATTCTTGAGTGTAACTACTGTTTCCTGATTATTTGCTGGGAATTTGTTTAATTTTATAGAATTAAGGATGAAGGTTATTTTCCCTTGATGACAGTAGAAAGAGAGAAATTTAAATATCGTACTAGATTGTGCGATGATTAAGGGATGATTATGTCTGACAGATCCTTGAGTGTAACTACTGTTTCCTGATTAGTTGCTGGGAATTTGTTTACTTTTATAGAGCTGGTAAGAGTGAAGGGTATTTTCCTTTGATGACAACAAAAAGAGAAAAATTTGAATATTGTACTAGATTGTGCGATGATTATGTCTGACAGATTCTTGAGTGTAACTACTGTTTCCTGATTATTTGCTGGGAATTTGTTTAATTTTATAGAGTTAAAGATGAAGGTTTCTTCCCTTGATGACAGTAGAAAGAGAGAAATTTAAATATCGTACTAGATTGTGCGATGATTAAGGAATGATTATGTCTGACAGATTCTTGAGTGTAACTACTGTTTCCTGATTAATTGCTGCAGATTTGTTTAATTTTGTAGAATTAGGGATGAAAGTTATTTTCCCTTGGTGACATTAAAAAGAGAGAAATTTGAATATTGTACAAAATTATGGTTAAGGGATGATTATGTCTGGCAAAGAAGGAAGATTCTTAGATTGTAACTGATATATTCCAACTAACTTTTTTCAATTTTTATAGATTCAAGGAGATTTAATTTTATAGATTCAAGGATGAAGATACTCTTTTTTGATAAAAATAAAAAAAGTGGAGAAATTTAAATGTTGCAAATGGTTATATGCGATGATTAAAGGATGATTATATCTGGCAAAGAAAAAAGATTCGTTTATTCTAGACTTCATTTTGTAAATTTAAGAGCAAAGATATTTTTCTTTAAACGACAGTGGAAAAAGAGAAATTCTTAATTATTATACACGGATTTGTACAATAGTTAAGGGATGGTTATATCTGACAAAAAAAGGGATTCCTTGGGTTTATTTTAATTAGAGGTGGACTGGTATTTTTTACCTAATTGTTGGGGATTTAATGTTGTAGATCTAGATTCTCTTTTTTGGTAAAACTCATTGTAAACGAAGATTCTCTTTTTTGATAAAAGTCGAACAGAGAAATTTGAATATCATGCATGATCACATGATTACTTTGTATCTAACAAAGAAGAGAGATTCTTAGATGTAATTGAAGTATTTAAGTTTCCAAAAAAAAAAAAAAGAAAAATTACACAACGATCAACTTGATCTCGTTTTAATACTCATTTGAAGCTTACATTTTAACTGTACGACGAGACAATCCCGCCATCAAACATAATTCTTTTTCTTACATCAATGTGAATATCTACTGTTGCAAGAATCATTGCGTTATAATTGTCGAGACAAAAATATTCGCCTCGAAAAGGGTTGAATTATCGATGAACAATTGTCATTGGTCATGAACGTAAACGATCTTTCAGTTCCTCATCGAACTAATCCCCCGCACGATTATTCATCCCAAACGATAATTCATCTGGTCTGGTGTTTGCCAAATAATAATTCAACAATCGACGCTTATTGAAACAATAATTCCCTCGAGAATCCAACCGCTAATCTCTCGGATTAGGATTGCGGATCCGATCATCGTCGAGGAGTTTCGCAGCCGCGAGATTGCAAATTGAAATGAAACCGGGTCGTCGTCGATCGGGAATCTGTCCCTAGAAACGTTGTCCCGGAAATGACAAGTTTGAGACTTGAGTGAATTTCCTACGTGCGTCGCCGCTGAACCCGCGATCCCGTTTTCTCTCTCTCGAAGCTCGATATTATTTAAGCAACGGGGACTCGGTTCTCGGATCTAGAGACGAGTTAAATGCTCGATATAAATCGCGTTACGATGACGCTCGATCGTTCGCGATCGATCGGGGCGATTAATAAACGGTGTAAATTTCGCGGAAGATAAACCTCGGCAGCCCTAATAACGAACGATCGTGATGCGCAGGCGCAGCCGGCAAATCGGATTTCCGGAGAAGAGACAGCGGCCGAAGACAATTGGAGAAACATTCGTTCGAGTTAATATAACGGATAATAAAGAGGTATCAGGTCGACGGTGTGACTGTCGCCAACTATAGATCGATAGATCGACATGGCTGTCTCGACGGCGAGTTCCAGCGGCTGTTACCACGAAGCTTTTGTATAATTGCGAGAAAATTGCCAGTCAATTGGGACGTTCGTGACGAAATTTTAAAAAGGAACTCAAGTTCATCTTTTAATAATTCTATGTTAGGTCGTTCTATATACTTTATACTGCCATAAAACAATAATAAATAATAAATTTATATATATATTTTATATTTTAAATATTATATATATATATTTAAAACAGTATATACATATTATATATAATAATATATTATAATAATACTAATAATAATATATTATAACAATGATGATAATAATATATATTATAACAATGACGATGACGATGACGATGACGATGACGATGACGATGACGATGACGATGACGATGATAATAATAATAATAATAATAATGTGTAATATGTATAATACGTTTAATATGTATAATATACGTAAAAAAAGACATATTACATAAAGGATATATGTGTACACCTATACATGTGTGTATATATATGAATATATATTATTTCATCATTTATATATCATGGGTACTATATATATATATATATATATATATATATATATATATATATATATATATATATATATATATATATAGTTAGTGTAATTTTATTAAAAGATCAATAGTTTTGTTACGTTATATACATTTGTAATGTACATGTAATATTTAATATGTGTATATATACACTTAATATATAATTATAATATACAACGATTATAAATATACAACGATGTATATAAATATACGATATTATACAGAATATAAATATGCAATGATACATGTATATAGGAATACACGATATTACACGAAATATAAATACACAAAAACATATGTGTATATAAATGCACATGACATTGTACAAAATATAAATACACATGTAAATAAACATTAATAGAAATGAATATAAATATGTACAATACTGCATGTGTACATATATATATATATATATATATATATATATATATCGGGTGAAAATACGAAACTAAATTTCGTCGCATTATTTTTCCTTCTTTTCGATTTTACGAAATCGAATTTCTCTTCGTTCGTGGAGAACCTTGCTGAACGGGGAATTTAACAAGAATGTTTAAGCAACCTTTTGAATTTTGAATGTTATTTTACGCGGCTTGTGAATGCTTCGCGTGCTGGCCCGTTTGTTTGTCAGTGTTCGCCGAGTATTTTCGATTTTCCTCGAGTGAGGAAAATTCGCGGCCGATTAACTGGCAGGAAGGAGAACAATCCAGTATTTGATATTCGCTTGCATACTTGTATCGTTGTCAACGACAACGGGAAATTCACTTTGAACTTTGTCTTTGTACGAAATGAATTTTGAAAATATTTCACAAAAACGGTGACGCTGAACGGAGGGAAATTTCTTTATAATTTCGATATAATTTCTCGTTCCCCGCGACACAGTTTTATTCTCGTTATTTTTTGTACAAGAAATTATTAAATTTAGTAGATATCGTCTTATTTTATTCGCTGACTCGGAAGATATTTGTCACTTCATTTGACTTTTTTCTCCCTATGGAACAATGTCATTCCATTTGTACCAAGGAACTATTTCATTTCAATTTCTCGCTTAACATAACTTGGCAATCGTATTAGACGGTCATATTTTATTTGTATTCGGGAAACTATTAATTTAGAAGATATTTACCTCGTTGCTTCATTTAACTTGTTGTTCCTTATAAAAACAGTCTTGTTTCACTTATATCAAGATACTCAGATGATACTTTCACTCCAATTTAAAAGTATAATTTCATTCCAATTTATCACTATCTAAATCTTCATTTCGAGCTCTTAAAAACAGTTCCGTACAAATATTCTTCATCTGTGATTTTCATATAATTAACACTATCAAAAAAGTGGTTTCATTTCTAGAGATTTGGATAATATTTATGAAATACACGAGTAAAAGTTTATGCCCTTTGTTGCATCGCAAACTTTTCACCACTCATTCTGCACGCTACAATTCGATGCAATCATTATACTTTCGCTAATTTCTGGCGTTAACGTCAAAATCAAACAGAACAGAAAATCAAACGATACATGATATATTCTATTGCGAAAGAGAAAAAAGAAAGAAGAAAAGAACTTTTCCTTTGTGATCTTCGACTACGTGTATGATTAACACTATTCCTATCACGACCGGTCGAATGACCGTTTTTAAAATTTCGATTGGAATTTGCTATATACAACGTAATTAAATCGACATGAATTTAAACTTCACGACTTTTCCTCAAATATACGTATAATACATTTTTCAATATTCACTTCTTTTCTTTATTGTTTATTTGTTGAGAAAAATTTATAGTCTGTCTTACCTATCACGACCGGTCAATTTGACCGGTAAAACGATTTACATTTTTGTAATAGTATTCTTCTCAATGATTCAATTCCGAAACTATAAAGTCGTTGCAAACGAAAAGCAACTGCAGTTGTGGCATGATTTTAGCGGAAAAGTGCCTTCCAGGGACTGATTTACGTCACTTCCAAGTGTTTACAGTTCTCGCTCGCCTATCGGCCTCGCGGTGTAACCACGGACGATTTTTTTACAAGCGTGTCTCTAGCAACGAAACTTTTAAGCAAAGAAAACTACGGTTGTTGGAACAATTCGAGCAAATAGAAGAGAGCTACTGAAAATTGGCGAAATTGAAAAATGACAATACGACGCGTTTCTCAACAAAATTATATCGTTCAAAATAATTGTACTCTGACAATTTACAAAGCTAAACGAAATAAAAAAAGTACTGATTCTTTCAATCGTGGTTCAATGCATACTTCCGTATAAGTTGAAGAAAATCATACCCGTATACCGGAGACAATAAGATTATATAATAGCACCAAATTTTAGTGTAGATGCGACCGACCAAATGTGACCAGAAATTACACGGTAAAATATAAATGTCGGAGATGGTATTTTCTAGGTATTTTTCCATATACTAAACTTAGCCGGGATAGATGCATGGGTTTTATATAAAGAAACCACGGGAGAAGAAATTTCGAGACAAGAATTTTTATTTCAATCGGCAGAAGAACTTGCCATCGAATATGAAAAAGTGCTACAGCCGGGCAAAGAAGATCAACCAACACCCGTTCACAAATACAAGTACGGGTTCACGTGAACGGGAAACATGCCAGGTAAGATATTGCAAAGACAACAAGACTAACAAAATCTGTCTAAAATGTAAAAAGTACGTACGTGGAAAATGTACAATCGAGAAGCCTGTTTGTAACAAATGCGGTGAAAACGAATAAAATGTACGCTATATACTCCTGAATAAAAGAAACTATATTTTTATACTGTCAAATTGGCTTTTATCTTCATTCTATATTAAAAGATATAAGCTGTGCTAAAGACCGGCCATTTGACATTGATTATTCGCGGTAGGAATAGGTATACGTGAAGTGTCGGTAGGAATAGTGTTAAAGGAGTTAACAATGAGAGAAGTGCAAAAGAGAAGGCTTGCGAAAGTACTTTTTCAAGCAATTTTTCTCTGAAGAGAGAAAGAGAGAGACGAAAGTTTGTGGCCCTCCGCGAAGGAGTCGGCCATCTCGCTCTTCAGCCGCCAGAGGAAGCTTTTGAAATTATGAAATGAACTGCGTTTGACACGTTTTTTGTCAGAACAAACCCACCCGACCGGGGGAGAAAAAAAAAAAGAAAGAAGCGATCATGATTCATCGTCTCTGAGTGACTCATTTCGTCCGCCACTTTTCACGTGGAAAAACCTTGTCGGCGCAACAACCGTTTGTATCCACCACTGTCGGCGAAATTTCCTTCGTGTAAACACGCGATTTTTCACATCGCCAATTTCCTCGCATTTATGATATTTGTTTCAGGGGAGAATTCAATTTCGGAAACTTTTGTCGCGCAATCTGCAAAGCTACAGGATCGATTTAAATAATTTTAATTCGCGTCTCATCAAAATTTCCTGTTTTTTTTCCGTTGAAATTTTACCTAACCTAACCTGAAAGTTTAGATTCAAATCGTGGTAATTCGCGTCTAATCAAAATTTCCCGTCTTTTTTTTTTCGTTGAAAATTTTACCAAAAACCTATTTTAATCTAACCTAACCTAAAAATTTAGATTCAAATCATTGTAATTCGCGTCTAACCAAAATTTCTCGTCTTTCTTTTCGTTGAAAATTTTACCTAAACCTAATTTCATCTAACCTAACCTAAAAATTTAGATTCAAATCATTGTAATTCGCGTCTAACCAAAATTTCTCGTCTTTCTTTTCGTTGAAAATTTTACCTGAACCTAATTTTATCTAACCTAACCTAATTTTATTTAACCTAACCTAAAAGTTTAGATTCAAATCGTTGTAATTCGCGTGTAAACAAAATTTCTACGGAAAATTTTCCGTTGTTTGGAGAACGAATTCTCATCTCGTTTTAGCGTAGAAATCTGCAAAGTAGATTTAAACAATTTTGTATTCACGTTGGCATGAAATTTCTGTACGAAACTTTTCGTTTAGAGCGCGAGATGAATCCTCTACTCGAGTTCCCGCCTCTTTAACTGTAGTAATCTACAGAGTAGATTCAAATAATTTTAATTCGCGTTAATACAGAGAAAAATTTCTGCAGGAAATTTTTCGTTACGTGTTACGTGTTTGGGGAATAAGATAAATTTTTGCTTCGCTCTAACTTTAATGTAGAAATCCACCAGAGTAAGTTGAAACAATTTTTAAAATGCACAGTTTTAAAACGCTTAGAGATAGATAAATTTCTACTCGACACCCACTATCGATTTATTTTCTTATTTATTCGGAGTTTAATCTGGCGGCGATAATGTCGATGATTAACGTTAACGCAAACAAACATCCATTTGACGAAAACGAAATATTTGTCTGGGATTAATCGCCGATGAAAATTTCAATAATAGAATATTTACCTTGCACAGTGACTGGTGTCCGAATGATTAAACATTTGCCTTGAATGAGACACAAATGAGAATTTACATTTACCATTGATATTTATTTATTGCGTTTTTAACATATGTCAAGGTCATTCAGAGAACGAGAAACTGTATATGGAATATGACACCTATGAGAAATATAAAAATAAAAATTTCTCTGTTCTCGGAGGAACAGATAATTCATAATCGAAGGTTTTCGATATTTGCAGCAAATACTGACACTGAATAATAATGGATCTCACAATGAATAAAAAATAAATTTTCAATTAAACATTCTAAAAGCAACTTTTCTTCTCGTGGAATTTTTATTATACAGATTCTAAAGTATCTGTTCTATGAGAACGTCGTTGAAAAACCTGTTTCTAACCTATTTCTATAAAAAAAAAAAACTCCACAAGAACAGATACTTTTTTTTTTATACAAAATACGCAAGTTCGAACACAATTTTTTAATTTCGATTCCTCGCCGTAACTATCGCACTATTTACCTTGGAAGAATGTTAATGAACAGGATTGTAAAACTGTATCGAAACTAATCCGGATTATTTATAGAGTTATTTTTCCTTCTCTCCTTTGTTGGCAGTCGCTATTCGCCGGCGTTTTTCAAAGCGAGGAGGAATGCGTCACGCGTGTCTCGCGCCGAGAAAAGGAAATATCTCTGCGAGACTTTTGCCCCCCGACACTTGCCAGTTTTTCCACGGAAAGCTCTCAATTACGCCTGGGATTTCCAGTCAATACTCCTGATGACTCGCGTCGTCGAGTTCCGCCACTCGTCAAATTTCTCCCCGAGTTTCTTCCCGCCGCTCGAATATCGATATTTACCATCGAACCTCGATATTCGCGCTCCTTCGCTCGCCAGTGTGACACTTGCTACCTTTCAGAAATCGAAGTACAGTTACAGTTTCAGTTGTTTAAAACAGTAGCTATCAGTTTCTCGGTTTCTCTTTGGTATCATTGAAAAAAACAAACGAAGCTTCAACGAAGTGAGATTTCAGCGATTTAATAGAAATTTACTCCATTCGTTGTTGATGGAAGAATTTTCCAAATTCGGCTATTTATTTTCTCGTCAATTTTTTTTTTTTTTTTTACCATTCCGACAGTTTGACACCAAGGGACGAATGAAGTTGAAGAACGAAGGTTAATATCTTGAAACGGAAACGTAGAACCGCCAAAGTGGCCAATTTATAATTTTTAATTAACTTCAGAAATACTCGATCCCTTTTTTCCAAAGGTTGAAACAATTTTCCACCAAGTGTGTAAATAAGTTTTCCCGTTGCTTCAACGTCTCTCACTCGCGGAAATTCTAATCGCGAGCTTTAGGCGAGCTCTCGAAAGACAATTTACTTTCTATGAATATACAAACGAAACTATGGCCGCGTGCTTTCGGCGAGAACAGTCACGTTTATCACGCAGGCAACGCTAGAAACAAAATTATGGAAGAATAAAACACGATCAGGCAAATTAATTCCAAAAATTCCTCCAATCGAGTCGAATCTCGTTTCTCGTCGTTTCACCACTTTTCATTCACGGTGAATTTCAATTAATCTGAGATCACGCGAACGATGATAAAAACCGTGCGTAAAAACGACGAGGGTAATTATGTTCCCGCCGTGTTATAAATAACGATCACCTGCTCACCCGATGGGCTAGACGATGAAACACTAGTAAACGCGAGCGAGCACACCGCGATGAAAGAAGAATTGTCGCGAAGATGAACGCCAATGAATCGCATAAATTAAAATAGACCGACGTTCAGTTAACCGCGATTTCGCGTAATCTAAATTGTATAATCAATCACCGACTGTTAGACAGAGAGAGAGAGAGAGAGAGAAAGACAGCTGATCGATCGGTAGCTTGCGTTCGGTAGCATGCTAATGAAATTTTTGAAGCGTGCATTATGCTCGTCTTGTTACGTCGTGAAACACCGTCCAATTAAAACGATCGACGTAGGAAAAGGCTTGCAACTTCACGTGGTTGCATCGGAGCAATTTTCACGTGTTTTATGCTGTTTTGTGAACTATACTGTCAGGTTAACATGTATATTAAATATAGTATTTAATATATATAGTGATATATATATATATTACTATATATATTAATAATATAATATACATACTAATATATAACTATATATATAATATAACTATATATAATTATATATATTATATTATATTACATATTACATTACATACATACATACGTACATACATTACATTACATTACATTACATTACATTACATTACATTACATTACATACATACATTACATACATACATACATACATACATTACATTATATTATATTATATTATATATATATATATTATTATATTATATTATATATAACTATATATATAATATATAACTATAATATATATACTAATATATATAATATATATAATATATATACTAATATATATAGTATTTAATTCATATAGTATATGTATACTAATTTTTATGTATACATATTAATGTATACTATATATTGTTTATAATACACATAATAGTATACGTTTATTAATGTATATATTGTTCATAATATATGTAATATGCGTAGTATATATATATTAAGACATATAATGCACTATATACTACAACATACAGTATACAGGATGAGCCAACAGCTTTCTCTAGGAATATGAGCCGTTTATCTTAAAAATGGCAGAAGCAATTTTGTCTTGAGATATTTAAGGCGAGATTATCATCAGTTTCGATACTCGAACGTCTTAATTAACAGTTGTCTTATTTAACCATTTTTCGTCGATTCGAATTAATTTCCTCTTGCGATGATTCGATGATGTACGAAAATTAGGTATTTGCTGAGAGCCATGTCGTTTCATTCCATTTTCGCAATTCTATTGTTGAATAATTTTTGTTGTTGACGCTGTGAAAGGATATTCACTTGATATTTTGCTAAGCATGTATAACCTAAATATCAGTATAATTTCATTAAAATTGATGGTAACGTCGAAGAAATGAAACGCAACGTTGGTTCCTAAAATGATAAGTAAATCCAAATTTTCATACATCGTCGAATCTTTTATTCTCGAATCATCTAGGAGAAGATTAATTTTAACCAACAAATAAAATGGACTCGGTCATTGATTAATATTTCGTTCGAGTATTGAAATTCACGACAACCTAAATATTTCAACGTCGAAGAAGTGAAACGCAACGTTAATTGTCGATCCAAATTTTCGTCCGTCGTCGAAACTTTTATCCGCGAAATTAACAAAAGAAGATTAATATTACCGAAAAAAATGGACACGTTCGTTAATTAATATTTCGTTCGCGTATTGAAATTCACGATAACCTAAATATCTCAACGTCGAACGAAACTCAACGTTAATTGTCTGATCCGAATTTTCGTCCGTCGTCGAAACTTTTATCCGCGAAATTGACAAAAGAAGATTAACATTAACGAAAAAAATGGACACGTTCGTTAATTAATATTTCGTTCGAGTATTGAAATTCACGAAAGCCTAAATACTTCAACGTCGAAGAAGTTGCAACGTTAATTAAATCGATCGAAATTCTCGTTCATCATCGAATATCCTCAAAATTCGCAAAAGACGATTAATATTAACAAAACGAAAAAAAAAAAAGAAAAAAAACCGGTGTCGTTCGTGTATCGAAGCTCGCGATAACCCAAATACAAAGTGACAAACATCGAAACACGAAAAAACGACGAAACGGGACGATTCGTGTAAACGGAACGAAATCATAAATAAACGGCGGTTTAAATCGTCGTCGTTGCCGATCGTAACGATGATCATCGTCATCGCGTGGATTATCGAAAATTCGCTGGAGCGTTGCCGTATTAACGGTGATATAATAGCGATGATCGCGATAAGTGACTGCCTGAATCCAATAATACACTACAATAATGTTAATGAATTCGTTAAATATTCCTCCGACATCGAAGGTTCGTGTATCGATTCGATCGGTGTATCGATTCGATCGGTGTATCGATTCGATCGGTGTATCGATTCGATCGACGTAACCGAACGTCGCGAAAACGCTCGTTCTCCGCGTTAATTAATTACTTATCGCGAAAGTGTCAGATCTGCTGCTTTAATCCGGACGAGTTGGGCCGAACGCGGTGTCCGGTTCCGGTTCCGGTCCTAATCGAATCTGTAATCATTCATTTCGATTCCCGATACACTTGCGGGATTTGTTTCCATTACGATAGCTTGGAACCTGGAGTGAATCTTGGAGAGAGTTTCGGCGAAAGTAAGGATTTGGATTCTTTTTTTCCTTTTTTTTTTTTTTATTTCGTTCTAAATTTTGGCATTGCTTTTAGGGTTGTTTCTGTTCGTTTAAGAAGGCAGAGCTTTGGGAATAGTTTGGGTACTGGATTTTTTCCTTTTTTTCTCTCTCGAAGGCTTTCTCCGAGAGTTGCTACTTCATTTAAAAAGGGCAGAGATTTGAGAATATTCTAAGTTCTTGATTTCTTTTGGGATTTCTCGCACGAGTGGCCTTCTTATTTAAGAAAATACAGTCTCTCGTGGTTGTCTTTTTTTTTCTTTTTTTTTTTTTTTTTTTTTGAGAAATTGATAGAAATTGCGAATATTTGACGACGAAAGAACTTTCATACTAATTCTGTACATTTTTGAAACTGTTCTTCCACATCTGGGGTCTCTTACGGAATTTCGAAACTATTCCAGTCCCGCTTCTTACTTAAACATTGAGAAACAAATATTTTCTTTTGCATCGAATGGGAAATGGAATACACTCTGTGATATTGGAGCAGTTAAGTTACAATGAACGATTCTTCGAATGTTTAATATTATAAATAATACTTTCTTCTCCTTCTTAAACTAACGAGGAATATTTCCCTTTCAAGCAGAAAATTGAGCAAATTCTTCATTATGCTATTTCAGACCACTATAGTTGAAATTATTCTTAATAATACACTCGATATTCACCCATTTGATATTTTTATTAATCGTACTCTCCGCATAATCAAACTCTCCCATTTTTTGCAACAACGCCGACCGAAATTACCCCCTTTCTAGAATACCTTTCATTTTGCCTTCCAAAGAGTCTCTTTTGCTCTCGACTGCCATAAACTTTTCACAGCGGAACAGCCACGGTAAACCAGCCAAACAAGCCATAACCCTCAAACATCCCTTGGAATCACCCCCCCCTCCTCCCCCCTCCGCGCTGAATATAATTTCAAATTCCTCGCCCGTCTGTTTCTCGCCCGCTTTATTATTAGCCAGCCGTGGGTATCTTTATCGGGAAACTATTCGCAGTTATGGCCGTTATTACATTAACCAGGCTTATCGCCCTCCCCCCCCCCCTCCTTCAAGGGGAATACGTAATTCGGCTGTTAATGGATTCGGCACAGCGACGACCGACTCGTCGTTTTCCTCGTGAAAAACGCATACACCCTCGTTTTAAGGCTCCATTTCCTTTCCACCGACGAGACATACACGCGAGCCGAGTAAAATAACGAAGTACGCATCGATAGTGTTTTATCGATAGTATTTTATTACTTTTGCTCGCTACCCGGCGTGGCCTCGTTGACGAACCTCTTGCTGACTTGATTTTCTTCTATTCTCAGGGAAATAACAAGAAGCAAATATTCCCTTTTGTATTATAAGAAACGAAGGATATTCTCTGATATTAGGGCATTCTCTCTGCGAATGTCGCCGTTCATGGAAACTCGAGAGACCGAGAGGCAAATTTGTGGGGAGTGGCTATTTAATTTTCTTTTCCTTTTTTTTTTTTAGAGAAATATTTTACGTATTGTATTGAATATTTTATATCGAGTAAGAAACGAAGTATATTCTCTGATATTAGGGCATTCTCTCTGCGAATGTCGCCGTTCATGGAAACTCGAAAGACCGAGAGGCAAATTTGTGGGGGGTGGCTATTTAATTTTCTTTTCCTTTTTTTTTTTTTTTAGAGAAATATTTTACGTATTGTATTGAATATTTTATATCGAGGAAGAAACGAAGTATATTCTCTGATATTAGGGCATTCTCTCTGCGAATGTCGCCGTTCATGGAAACTCGAGAGACCGAGAGGCAAATTTGTGGGGAGTGGCTATTTAATTTTCTTTTCCTTTTTTTTTTTTAGAGAAATATTTTACGTATTGTATTGAATATTTTATATCGAGTAAGAAACGAAGTACATTCTCTGATATTAGGGCATTCTCTCTGCGAATGTCGCCGTTCATGGAAACTCGAAAGACCGAGAGGCAAATTTGTGGGGGGTGGCTATTTAATTTTCTTTTCCTTTTTTTTTTTTTAGAGAAATATTTTACGTATTGTATTGAATATTTTATATCGAGTAAGAAACGAAGTATATTCTCTGATGTTAGAGTATTCTCTTTATGAATATCGCCGTTTATGGAAGCTCGAGGGATCGCGCAAGTATAAACTGGAGAGAAAGTGACTACATTGAATTATACAAGGTGTATGATTTTTCGTGGATTTTCAATGCTCCAAAAAAGAAAAAAGATTACTTCAACTTCTAGTGCTAACAGGAAAAAATATTTCGATCGAAATATTCTGTGCGATGTAAAAAGTTCCTCAAAAATTCTTTTTCGCTAAAAGAAAAAAAATCAAGGTCACCTTGGCTTCCTTAAGTCTTAAATTATACAGGGTGGAGAGAAAAATATGTCCGTGGCTATAATAAATGAATTAATGTTGACCTTGAATTTCAAGATTAAGAAATATATTAAGGAGTTATACTAATGCTAATCACGGAGGTAAAAATTTTTCAAGGAATCACAGATCGTAATAGTTCGCTTGAAAAATGATAAAAAATTAACGCGTGCGTTCTAATAGCGACTTTATAGTTTTAGACGCGTATGTAATGTTTACATTTCGAATAATGTTTACAGTTATTTGATTATTTAGACACTGATGACTACAACTGTACTACAATAAATCAAATGATAGTGAAACCTAATTCCGAACCATTAAGTCGCTGTTAGAACGCACGCGTTTGCAGTGTTAAATGATTAAGAAACATTTTTCCCCATTCTTTCAAGAAAACTGTTAAGTTGCGAGCTATGGTTCCTTGGTAAAGTTTCATCCTCGTGACGAGTAGAATACAATGCAATTGAAAAAAAGAAAAATTTTTGATTTTGAAATTCAAGGTCAAGGTCAATTTTGCAGCAATTTTCTTTTCATCAGATCGAGGATGTAGAATTCATCTGCAGCCACGGACAAACTTTTCTTTCTGTGCATTTCAGCTACACGCTTTTGGCAACACATATGGACAATTAATTTACGATTAATTAATTAATCCTATAAAAAAGGCTACTTCCATTCGCGAAAAGAAATAAATCTGCGATCTTTAGTAAATTTGCTAGCCAGAAAAATAAATTCCAATCGTCAATTCACGCAAGTAAAATGTTAAATTAAATTTCTTTATTCGCGTCCGTGACGGTAGGAATTTAAGAACTATATTCTGGGAGTATCTTGTTCAACGCCATCAAGACGAGATATCTCGTCTAAGGCAGCGAAAGTGTCGACGAACAATTAGAAATAACGGTGAAAGATCATTAACGACTGTCTTTTTTTTCTTCGATGCGTTCGTTTTATCGGTAGCGTAAACGACGCGTTTCAAACTCGTTTTAGTTTATCGCACGCAGCAAGCGGCGAGGCCGCGTTAATTCGTCGAACAATAGGCGGCGTTTCGAGGTTCGAGAGATCGTCGAGGCCTCGACGAGAGTCGCGCATTGTGCCAGCGGCGCGCGTATTTTCAAGAGGAGACGCTGCCACGTACCGGGTCGAGTGGCCCGAATTCTCGACGAGGGTGCGGTTTTATAACGAGTTCAAATGGAATGTTTTACCATTCGCCAGTGTTTTTCTCTTTCTTTTTCTTCTTTTATCTTTTTTTTTTTTTCTTTCTTTCTCGAATGGGACGGCGATGCTTGCACGAAACAATACACGAGGGCACGTGTATGAATTCTCTGCGTGAAAATTGCTTCGAGCAGCTTTTTTTTCTTCTTCTTTCTTTGGCGGACGGATGTTGGCGATGGATTTTTTCGGATGTTTCGGAAGAATGTTTATACAGATTCGCGGAAAAATTTCGCAGGTTTTTGATATTCGGTATTCTTTTTTTTCTTCTTTTTTTTTTTTTTTTTTTTGATGTGGAGATCATCCGTATCACACTCGATATTGGGAAATTGTGTGACATTTTAACCGGGTGGGGAAAAAACTTCGTGGAAAACAATGCACGTCAATCGAACGTCGGTCATTCTGAAAGCGTGGAAGCTTCTACTTTTAACTCGTACTCGTTCCCTTTCGAGAGTCGTGTTTTTCACGTCACTTTGACAAGACACTTTCTCGATCTCGAAAGTTTTGTGAAATTCAGATTCCTCTAATTCTGTCAAATCTCTACGAACGCTGGGAAATATTCTTCGTCGACAAGGTCTGTCGATCCCTTGAAATTTGATGTATAATTTCATTTCACCAAGTTACCATTAATGCAACACACAAATTTATTAATTTAACAATCTTTATTAATAAGCTTCTGACAAGTTATCCATTCGAACGCGTGAAATAATACAGCTCGTGATAAAACAATAAGCACGTTACTTCATCTGCATGGATTTCACGGCGACGGCGTCCTGTTTACGTTAGTTTTACGCATTATTTCACAGTTTGGCCCCCTTAATGGGTTAAATCCAGCGTGCTACATTGTTCGTATTACGGGCGGCGGCGAGTGGAGACTGCTGTTAGAATCTCTGCTCGATGAACTTTTGCTTAATTGGCTGACATTCTCCCGTTGGAAAATCTGTTTTTCCAGGTGTACTTTATGTTTTTGCGTGTCGCCGGTATTTTTCGGTATCAACGTTTAATTATCCGCTTGTACCGCGACGAATGGTAATTTACATCGCGCGCTTTACACTCCGGCAAATTTCTCGGCGAAAATTTCAATTTCGAAAACGCGGCAATTAATTATCTGTGGTTTGGCGAGAGGCAGACAGGCAAGTAATTTGTGATTTTAATTCGTTCAATTTCGATTATTTTATACACACTGTTCTCATATATATATATATATTTCTGTCACTGTTATTTATTTTGGCTTTCGCGAATATTTTCAGTGCAACTTTGAACTGACACAGTCTTTTCTCAACTATCGCGTTAATAATATTAAGACTTTCACTCACACACAGACTATAATCGCGATTTTATATCTTTTTCAAATTGTCAAGCGACAATGACAATTTAAATTCAAAGCATGCAACGAAAATTCAAAATTGTCTTAAAAATTTACCTCAAAACAATCATACGCGAAGAAACGTTTTAATAAATGTGTTATTTGATGTGTGCTAATTCGTATCATTGATGAGAATCGTGATGATTTGAACTTAACACATTGTTACGATTATAATACGTGTTAATTCGCGTTTTTACACACGAAGTGAATAATTAAAAAATTATTCCGGGAATTTCTGAGATAATGAAATCGAAATATATAATAATAATATAAAATAATGAGACTGCGAATTTTCATGCATTTACAGAAAAGACGCAAAGGTGAATACTCAATGCACATAGTACATATGTATATGAAAACATATAAAATGTCACAATATGATATAACATCTGTAAAAATATTCAATTCATAAAACGTATCTCTGTCTAGATGCCTACTTTTCGAATTACTTTCACAATAATATGAATCTGCATAAAAATCCGCAATCTGACAATAATATACATGTAATACAAAGTACAGAGTATACAAACGTTTACAAATAATTAAAAATCCAAATTTCAATAGTCCAACGTGAATTACAATATTGTTAGTTTGACTCAGGTTTCTGTTTTAAATCTTGCTATAATAATATAATTATAATGCATAAGACATAATATTACAATTATAAATAATAATGTTATATATAATTATAACGTATGAAATATTTGTTACATTTTATACATTATGATAGTGCATTATGTTTAAATATTTTAAAATTAAAAACACCATACATAACTGAACACTTAATACTTTTAACACTAGAACTAGCAAAACGGTCAAAATGACCAATTTCCAATCTTCTATGGAAATTTCATATATTTGTAACAACGTATTATTAGACACTCGAGTGATTTTTAATAAAATATATTAATATAGAAGTTCTTTTTCTTTGCACCCTCCGCTTTAATTTCTTTCCTACAAATATTATACCTCAGTCGTCTAGTGTGAATTTCACTAAAAAAGGTTGATATTTTTGTTGCGCCTCAACAATTATAATCGACGAACGCTTGTCCACTGTTCATTTTATCGTTCATTTTCCGTGGCTCGCTCTTTGCCATACACCGGTCCTCCCGATTTAAAATGAAGAAAGAAGAAAATTTTATTTCGTATCCTCAGTTGTTAATAATCAATCGGGTCGTTATAAAATCTTGTTATAAGTTAATATTAATGAATAGTTATTGTTATATATAATTTCTTGTTAAATCTCGTAATATTAATATTATACGTATTATGCATAAGTAATATTAATATTAATATTGTTAAATCTCGTAATATTAATATTATACGTATTATGCATAAGTAATATTAATATTAATATTGTTAAATCTCGCAATATTAATATTATACATATTATACATAAGTAATATTAATATTAATATTGTTAAATCTCGTAATATTAATATTATACGTATTATGCATAAGTAATATTAATATTAATATTGTTAAATCTCGTAATATTAATATTATACATATTATGCATAAGTAATATTAATATTAATATTGTTAAATCTCGCAATATTAATATTATACATATTATACATTATATACATATTATACATATTACTTATATTACTATTATTTATAATTATTATTATTACTTATAATTATATACATATTATACATATTATTTGTTAAATCTCGTAATATTAATATTATACATATTACGTATAAGTAATATTAATATGTATATGTAATATTAATTTTATACATTTTATTTTATATATTTCGTTTCATTTTACCTATTTATCTTATATTTTGCTAATACAAAGGAGTGAACCTCCATATTCCTTCTACAGCAGCGACATCTGTTTGCGTTGAAGAACGCGTGTACGTGGCGCCACTGTCGCTTCCCGGGATGCTGGAGGGCCCCCGAGGATCCTTTTGTAAAATTCCCACGTATCGCCGGTTACGGAAACCGATAGCTGGAATTCGGATGCCGATGAATGGCGTTGGAAAGGCGGGATGCTGCCTCTATGTTTGCGAAATTGCAAGGAACTCGTACGGATTTCAAATCAGACGTTTTCCCACCGCGGAATATCGCGTTGCATTTCGGTGTCCATCCCTCGCTTCGAATCGTAAACCTAACCTAAACCTCTAATTGCTTTATTTCAGCATGTTTTACGAAACAACATTAAACACAATGGTTTGTTTGAATTAGCATAACTTTTGTACTGAATACGATATTTTTAAAGTTTGTCAAACTTTTGCTTTATGCTTTGTTTCCTGCGTTTATTGGACAAAACCTAACCTAAATCTTGTTACATTCGGGATTGCTTTATTTCAGTATGCTTTACGAAACAACATTAAACACAATGGTTTTGTTTGAACTAGCGTAACTTTTGTACTAAGTACGATATTTTTAAAGTTTGTCAAACTTTTGTTTTATGCTTCGTTTCTTGCGTTTATTGGACAAAATCTAACCTAAACCTAACCTAAACCTTATTACATTCGGGACTGCTTTATTTCAGTATGCTTTACGAAACAGTATTAAACACAATGGTTTATTTGAATTAGCATAACTTTTGTACTGAATACGATATTTTTAAAGTTTGTCAAACTTTTGTTTTATGCTTTGTTTCCTGCGTTTATTGGACAAAACCTAACCTAAATCTTGTTACATTCGGGATTGCTTTATTCCAGTATGATTTACGAAACAACATTAAACACAATGGTTTGTTTGAACTAGCGTAACTTTTGTACTAAGTACGATATTTTTAAAGTTTGTCAAACTTTTGCCTTATGTTTCCTGCGTTTATTGGACAAAACGAAGTAAAATAATTTTATCACTTGCTTCCTCTTGCCCGAACCGACAGAGTTAATAAAGTTTCGTGAAGTTGTTTTGTGATGAGGCACGATCGAGCCAGTTTTATTTTATTTCTTATCTATAATTAGATCGTTTATGGTCGAATATTGATTTACGAAATTGAAGGATTAAATAACCCAGCGTCTTTTTTTTTATATTTTTTTAAAAATACGTGAAACAGTACGACGAACTACTTGGAAAGTTTCTCTATGAAATCTCTCTCGATGAATGTTTCATTTTTATTAGTAAAATTCAATTATGCAATATCGTAAATATGTTACGAATTTTCAAATTTCTCTGACCATAATTCAAAAAGACGTAACCTAAATTTCTTTCGTCGATTAAACATTACGAATAATATATACCTCGCTTTGCAAATTTTCGAAGTTTTCGAAGGTTTTAGCAAAACTAGATTCACCAGAATCTTAAATTTACCAGAAATCAATTGCATGCTTTTTAGAATCACGAGACAGTAAAATTCCTCCTGTAACTCAATTTTAGCAACCACTATTGTTACTTTGAACCTGGTAAAGAAAGATAAATTTAACAAATTCGGCCGAGAGAGAGAGAGAGAGAGGTTCGATTTTTTATTTACGCAACGTAACAATATGAAGTTGTTACGAATTGACATCGCAGTTGTTACGAAGTCGAGCTTCGTTAAGGGTTAATTTATGTAATTATTCCCCACGGGGCTGCTAGTAACAACTGAATCTTCGAGCCAAGCTTTTAAAAATGCTCGTGAAATTATAATACATGGAAAGGACGAACGAACGTTGCATCTGGGATTCGAAAACGAGAGGGCTTCGGAGAACTCGCCGCCACCTATTTCAATACCTCCTTTCTCGTCGTCCCGGCGAGCTTCATCTACCGGGTGTTCCGTTTGTTCCAAACGCAAGAGCTCTGTCGATCCGTCAGTTTGAAAAGCGAATCACGTTCCGTTCGATAAGTTTTCATTTTTGTGAATATCGATATCACGTTTACGCTTACGTTATCAATTGTAACCTGTTTCTTTTTTTTTTTTTTTTTTGGTAAGAAGGATTATTTAAATTTTCTTTTCTTTCAAAGTAAGGTAGAAACTGTTCAAATCTATTCGCTGGAAAAGATTCGTCGCGTTAATAAATTTCGTTTCTATTATTCTTTTTTAATCCAATTCAGGGGGATTTAATCTTTAAACGTTCTCTCTCTCTCTCTCTCTCTCTCTCTCTCTCTCTCTCTCTAAGAGACAGAACTGTTTCAATGGCACCCGTTGAAAAAGATTCATTGCGTTAATAAATTTCATTTTAGGAAGATCTCGTCTCAGATTCATTTCGCATTCATTTTTTTCAATCCGTTCGTTCGGCAGAATTTGATCTTCAAACGTTCTTTTTTTTCTTTTCTTTTTTTATTTCTCTAAGAGACGGAACTGTTTCAACGTACTCGTTGAAAAAAAAAATCAATCGTATTAATAAATTTCATTCTGCTGAGTGGATATTGCATTGCAATTAATTAGATTCACTTTTGTGAATCTTTTGAGGGAATTATTTCAATGCCTTTCTCCCCTAAAGACAAAAGACTGCGACGATACTACTCTGTGAATTACGTTAATAAATTTTATTGTAAAGAATTGTATACTGTCGACTGGATTTTTCAAGATTTCTAAGAAGATTATTTAAATATTCTTTTCTTCTAAAGACAGAACTGTATCTACACTGTATCTACACGTTGAAAAATTAATCAAAAGTGTCAAAAGTTAATCATCAATTTTATTTTAAATAATTAACACTATTAATTAGATTCATTTTTAGCTCTTTTTAAAGAAGATCATTTAAACATCCCCCTGTTCTAAATATAACTACATCGATCCGATCGTTGAGAAATTAATTGCGTTAATAAGCTTCGTTCTGGAAAATTGACGTCAATTAAATTCATTTTTTTTTTAATCCCTCCGGAAGAATTCTCTATAGTTTCTGTTTCCCTGAAGACAAAATTACGTCAATTTACTCGTTGGAAAATTAATGACGTTAATAAATTTCGTTTTAGTTAAATTGTTTTCTTGCCACTTTTTAAAGAGGATTATTCAAATATTCTTCTCTTCTAGGAACTGTATTAAAAATCTGCTACGTTAATGAATTTCATTTTAAAGAATTGACGCTAATTAATTTTTTTTAAATCATCTTTAAATGTTTCTTTCTTTTCTTAAGACGAAACTGTACCAACTTGCTCGTGAAAAAAAATTAATTTACGTCGATCAATTCCACTCTTGAGAATTGGCATTACAATGCAATTAACTAGATTCATTTCTATATTTACATCTAGACAGATGTTTTCAATTAACAACATTTATTTTCTGTTATCTTTGACAAGAATAAGATGTATTAAAATTTGAAATCAGTTTTATTAATGAATACTTTTACTGATCAGTTAAACTGTCCTGTGAAAAATTGAATATTTCAATGTAACTTTAATATTTCTCCAAGTGGAAAATTTTTGCCAAATCCCGAAATTCAACGCACGGTTTTCTCGAAGGAAATAAATAATTTACGATTTCATTATAAATATAGAAGAATGATTTTTCTCTCTCGAGAAAAAAAGAAGTGCAATTCACCCTTCGAAAGTTGTAAGTAATTAAATTCTAATGTAAATAAAATTCCTAGAAAAGGCACAGAGAGAAAATTCTCATCGCAGTTTCACGTTCTCGTAAATAAAATAATAAAATTTAGAAAAGAAAAAGAAATTGGCTTTATATATGATAATTGGTCTTACAATTGTATTTTTATTTATTTATATACATATAAAATTAATATATATATACATATTAATAATAATATATTAATAATTTAATATATATAATATATATATTAAAAATTAATATATATTATATACATTAATATATATATAATTAATATATATATATTAATATTATAAACTAAATTATTAACATTGAAAAATTACAATTAGTTACATTTAACGTAAATTTTGATTTTAAATGAATTGTAAGTAATACTGATTTTGATTTTAATTTTAAATGAATTATAAGTAACAATAATATAAGTAAATTGAATTGAAATTTAATTACAGTTGGATTGCTAATTATATTAATATTCTATATATAATCTATGTATTGGAGCAAGCGGTGGGAAACATAGGACACCCTGTAGAGAAGAGAAGAAAGCGACTCACGCCGAGCTTCTTCCATGGGGGGGGAGGGCTTTGATCCCTCAGTAAATTTCCAGCGGCGCGAGATGAAGAAACCAATGGAAAGGAATTGAAGAGAACTCCCGTTGAAATTTGTGCCGGCCCGTGTAAGGACACCTTAACTATTTCCGGGAAATTTCATATCCGGGCCGACCACTGCCTTCGTCGTAATAAATGTTTATCCGATATATATCAAGGTTAACCTAGCAACACCTCGTTCACGCTATTCTTTTTCAATCAATTTGCATCAGAAAATTCTGCATTGCGTTCTGCTTACCGCGAGAGAACAAATCATTCGCTCAGTGTTTTTTTTTTTTTTTTTTTTTTTGATCGTTAAAAGAAAGTAAATTTCATTCAAATGATCAGCATGTCGTAACTCGTAACTTCGATACAACTTAATTTAATTTGATTGCTTGTAATTTTACGAAATTTCCTTTAATTTCGTAATTTCAATTAAATGTATTAACTATAAAATTGTAATAGTTTTTTTTATTTTTTATTTTTTGTAGTTTCAAGAAATTCCAATCCGAAGGATTTATAGTATTACGATCTTGCGCTGGAGAGATATTTGTGCAATAATTAAAAAAAAGAAGAAAATGGTATCTAGGTAAATTATTTTACACGTGTGAATAAGGAGTATTACTTTTTCTATATATTCTCGTGTATTACATCTCGATCTTCCACAAGTGCATGAAATTCTGTCTGATTATGATAAATTATTAAAAAAAACTTCGATAAATT
Source organism: Tetragonula carbonaria (assembly GCA_032399595.1). Taxonomy (NCBI): domain Eukaryota; kingdom Metazoa; phylum Arthropoda; class Insecta; order Hymenoptera; family Apidae; genus Tetragonula; species Tetragonula carbonaria. The sequence goes on from JAUCRC010000008.1 coordinate 12,707,439, forward strand.
CTATGTTTAACTTTTCGTTTCTAACAATTGCAGAATCTTTCAATGATGCGTTCAATATGTTATACGCGCTGTTCGAAATATTTCGAAGTGAACTGCCTTCAGATTATATCGGCGAAGCATTGACACGAATTTGTACGAAATTTCATACGAAAATCAAATAATATTTATTCCAATTGGTCAGTATTTACTAGAATAAAAACTCACAATACTTGGCATATTTATTTATTTTCTATTTCAATTTATTTAGTTTTTTTCTTATTCCATCTCTCATTTTTTTAATTATTTCAATGTTCAAAATTGAAAACCACTGTATCTTACAAATTTACCAAACGAAAATGAAAATTCCACCATTTTGATCTCGTCAAAATTTTCACCCAAGTAACCAAGAATTTTCACCAATTAATAAACATAATATTTTCCATAATATTTTCAAACGTCCGAATTGCTGTCAGAATTTTTATCGTGCAACTTTCCAATTTTCTGCTCGACGCTAAATATTCGCTGGTCATTGATTTATCGAAGTTTCGATACTGTTCGCACACAAATCGACAAAAGTGTCCAGATATTTTTTAATAATGGCCCGCCGAAAGATAATAACAGGGTAGGGGGCAACGTTCGTTCGTATGCAGAAAGTGCATACATTGTACGACACGCTATAGCGATCAACGAACGACACAGTCACTCGTTAACAGTGATTGTACACTCGAATCGAGCATGCTCGTTCTAATGGAATTTACATTACGGGACCTCCGTCACTGAAAACGTCGCGCCCGGACAAATGGATCAACAAGTCACCGACGATTTTAGTTATTAATCAACTAAATGGAATTTGCACAGTGCTCGCGAGAGTTGCTGCGAATATTTCATCAAATTAAATACTTTACTCGCGTACGAAATTTCCACGAACTTTGAAACTCTCATCGAAACTCGCGAAACTTAATCCAAGGCCTTTTCCGAATCGAATTTATAATAATCTGAAACCGAATCGAGGTTATATGTGTCAGTTTGTGGCAAAGATTCGTAAGACTGCACGGTTGACACTGTGTGGATGTGTTGAAATGGATAGATAACCGCGAAAGTCTTTCTTTACTTCGTCGATAAAAATAACTTTCTTTTAAGATTTTTTTTTAGAGAGATTTGTTGAAAGAGATTTTAGTCAGTTGCGAAATTAGGTGCCAAAGATTCTGATCGAATGTTACTTTAGAGCAGTGATTTCTAACCAACAATTTCAAACCTAACCTAAACCTAACCTAAAACTTTTCTTTTCAATTCTCCGTTAACTTGATCTGAATAAAATTCGAAAGAACACGACTATCCGTGAAAGGAAGAAATTACAAAGTTAAACTTTCAACAGAGAGAATGTTCTGTATTACAATTTAAAAAGTTATTAGAAATTTACAATCTGATTCTGACAAAAATTAGAGAATATCTAATGAAGGAAATTTCGCGTCAAAATGAAAAACTGATTGCAAAAGTTGATCGTGATACCAAACCTAAACCTAACCTTGATACCCAAGATAGATATACTTTACATCATAGTTTAGAAAAATTGACATTTACAATTGAAATCGAACAAAGTCAGTGTATTACAAATAATTGATTCTATCTGACAAAAATTAGAGAATATCGACGCGCAATTTCCTTCATTGAAAATGAAAAACTGATTTAAAAAATTGATCATGATACCTAACCTTGATATCCAATATAGATATACTTTATATCACAGTTCAGAAAAATTAACATTTCCAATTGAAATTGAACGAAGCTAGCGTATTACAAATAATTGATTCTATTTGACAAAAATTAGAGAATATCGACGCGCAATTTCCTTCAATGAAAATGAAAAACTGATTTAAAAAATTGATCATGATACCTAACCTTGATATCCAATATAGATATACTTTATATCACAGTTCAGAAAAATTAACATTTCCAATTGAAATTGAACGAAGCTAGCGTATTACAAATAATTGATTCTATTTGACAAAAATTAGAGAATATCGACGCGCAATTTCCTTCAATGAAAATGAAAAACTGATTTAAAAAGTTGATCATGATACCTAACCTAAACCTAACCTTGATAGCAAAGACAGATATACTTTACATCACAGTTCAGGAAAATTGACATTTACAATTAAAGTCGAGTCCGACGTGAATAATAATAACGTGAGGAAATAATCAGAAAATGTAACTTCTTTTACATCCACAGACGCGCTTTCGAGAGAAAATTTGACAATTTTAAAAATTGGCCAGACACTCGCGATACATCTATAAGACTGATGATCCACGATCGAAATCGGACAAGCTCGACGAGAAACGAAATTCCACTAAAATTAAAATCGACTGAATTGTAGCGAGATGGATTTTCAAGCGAAGCGAGTGCCATTTGCGGTATATCGAGTTGAGGGCACACAGCTGAAACCGTAAGGGAGTTAGGGTTAAAGATGGCGCGGTGGTGGTTGCGGTTGCATTATATTCAGGATATGAATCTCCATCCAACAGCCACGCGCACAAACGATTCGCATTTCAATGGTGTCCCTCTTGTCAAGATTCGCAACTTCACGCGAATAATGCCTCCTTATTCTCGGCAGCTATTGCAAAATTTTTGCATAATCGGCTTCCCGTAAGAATATTATTTCCCCCTCTCCAGCCGAGGATTTTCTTAATTTTAACCAAAGTCGTCGCTACTCAGAGAACACCCGTTACGTTGCCTCTTCAAAAACAAACTGATACACAAAGAGAATGAATGGAGGAAGTACATCTACTTTTCCTTGCGACATTTTTTTGCCAAGGCAGAAAATCTGTTTTTCACAAAGTGTTGGCGAAAAGGTGTCCACCCTCTGATCGTAGTGATTTTGAAAGAGCAAACAATTGTTTTGGAAAACAATTGCTTTTCAATGCTGCGCACATTTATATCACATAAAGAAATCTTGCTACAAACTTTACACTATGAATTCACCCTTTTGCAGATTATATTCACTTTCAGTGTTAAACATTCGTGTTACTTTCACGTCGTTTTATTTCTTGTTTTTAAAGTATTATTGCATACTAATTTAGTAAAATTTTTATTCATAACTTTACATTGGAACTTTTATTTTCATTGCCAATGGCTCGACGAAAACGAACTTCATTTCCAAACACGACGAAATCTCTCTGGTAAAGTTGCCCGCTCGTCGACGACGATAATTCGAAAAGTTGCGAGCGATTGGACGCGACTTAAATACTCGACACACACACACATACACACACACGCTGGACCGACACGTAGCGCAATTAGGGTTGTCGGCGTACACCTTTCGACGTTTCCCTTGCGCTACACCGGCCACTCGCGGCTTTTATTTCGTTTCACCTTTTGCAAAAATTTCGCCGCACCGGTCAGAAAACTGTGCCAGAATTAAATTCGCGCGTGACCGGCACGCGAACGAACACTCATCGCCGGCTGAAAATCCCGTAATTCTGTTAGTATCCATTTTCTTTCTTTTTTTTTCTCTCGCGTCTTTCCTACGTCTTCTTCGCCGAAGGTTCGAAACTCTCGGTTCGAGGTCTCTGCCTCGCTGATTGAAATTTTGACAGTGGCAGCTTACGTTCGACAAGAATTCGTGACGTAAGAGGAGTGCAGCTGAATTGTTGACAATTTTTCTCTCAATTGTGATATATATATATATGAAGATGATATATATATGTATATATGTATATATATATATGAAGATGATATATATATGTATATATATATATATATATGAAGATGATATATATATATGTATGTATATATATATATATATGAAGATGATACATATATGTATATATGTATATATATGTATATGTATATATATGTATATGTACATATATATATATATATATATATGAAGAAGAAAACATTTTGTATTATAATTATAATTATAATAAAACATAGTAATTATATATTGCAATTTGATACGAATGTAAATCTAGTATCAAACGAGTAGTTTATTGCAAGTTTTGAACCTGCATCTATTATTTTTTTTTAATACACAGAGGTTCTCAACCGAGGGGCTAAGAATCGTAGTTCTTTTCCTTTTTGGACAATTTTGATAACGATTTAATATCGTTTTTTAAGTGTTCAAGTTCAAAGGCTCCAATATGCCAACTATTGTTGTAAATTATTACTGAAAAATATTATATTAAAATATTGTAAAATAGTATGAAATAATTATAATATTATTATTCTATAATAACAAGATGATAATATAATATAATATGATATAATTATTATTTTATAATGTATGATTATTTTTAGGTTGAATTTCAATGGCAGATGTATTATGTTGCTATTTTATAAAACTCTGATAAAGTAAACATTATGTTACATTAAATTATGTTACAAATTTATTTAAATCTGTAATTAATGTAATATAATATAACTAACATATAAATTTAATAAATTATATATATATATATATATATTTATGTTTATATCGATTTCTCGATTAATATCTTCTTTCGTTGAATTCAATCCATATGTATATGTTTATTGAATAACAAAGAACAAGGTGTGAAAATAAAACTTCCTTAAGCGTCAAGTCTAAAAAGCTAACGTTTCGAAAATGATCTTGAAATGAATATCACATCACTGAGAAGTCAACAATTCGTTGCAATTATCTTATAACTGTTTGAAACAAACTGATTGACTGAAACTCGAGATAATAAATCCCGATTCTCTGTCAACGATGATTCTAGAAATAGTCCTCCAGAACTTGTTCTCTCGAAAACAGCGATACGATATTACACCCCCAGCACGTAAGATCAGTATAATCAAGACTTCTTCATGCTCGAGATCACGTCGAACGAGATCCAACAACGAGAGAGATGTCTAACATCTAACAACTGAATTAAAGCTCGACAAAACGCGTTGCGTTTCCTAAATTCGAGTTCGCTTTCGCTTTAACCCCCACTCCCCTCTCTCGCGGAGAACACTTAATTTTATTCACCTCGACCCTCGGAACGCCTACTTGTCACGTACTATAACAGCGAGTAGAAGACCTACATTCTCTCCTGCCGGGAGTTCAACCCTCCCGAGGCGTTCTCCGACATCCGAGTCACCCCTTACACTCGGTGAATCGTGTCGCGTAAACGTGCAGTGCACGTACGAGAAAACACGGAACGCTTCGACGCTCTCCAGCGTCGCCTGTACTTCTTCCAGCCTGTAGTTTTCCAACTCGATCGCTCGTTCGAACGCGTGAGCTCCTCAAGAGACACACGTGCGGATTGTTTGCGAGTCTCTCGAAATTCGATACTCTTGCAGATCTGGTTATGAGGTGTGTCGGATCGGTAACTACATGAAACTCAATTTGTGCGTAATTAGTGCTTCTATACCGAAGACTGGAATTTGTGAAAATCGAGGACGAAGTTTTTCTGACAATGAAGTGAATATGTTTTTTTGATGAAGAAGCGAATGAGAGAAAATCGAATCGAAGTTTTTTTGATAAAGAAGTGAATATATTTATTTTCCCTAATTTTCTATATATATATATAGAATATATATTATATATATAATATATTTTATATATATATAATTATATATAGAAATTATATATATATAGAAAATTATAAATATATATTATATATTTTCTATCTATATATATATATAATTTTCTATATATATATAAAATTATATATAGAAATTATATATATATATTATATAATTATATATATAGAAAATATATTATATATATAAATATATATTATATATTTTCTATATATATAATTTTCTATATGTATTATATATATATAATTTTCTATATATATTATATAAATATAATTTTCTATATATATTATATATATAATTTTTATTATATATATTTTTATTATATATATATATATATATATATATATTAACTTAGTGTTAATTTAAAAAAAATCTAAAATTAAAAACAGGCAACAAAACAATAATTACCTAAAATCAAAGATGTAGCGATGAAATACGAAGCCAACAGCAATATCCGCACTTGTTTACGTTCATCTGTCTGTATTCTCTTGAATACTCCGAACACTCTCGAATCTAAACGCTCGATCTCGGAAAGATCGGTCAGTTTCGCGGCGAAGAAGTTTAAAAAGAAAACCAGCTTCCGGAAACGTTCAACGATCGGCTGAAGGAAGAAAAAAATGCCGGAAGCCACAAAGACCGGAACACGAAGCGACCACGTGGTGCAAAACGCTGACGAACCGACTATTCTTTCGAATCGGCGCGCGAGAAGATCGATTCAAGCACGATGTCAATAATGAGGTAATAACGCCAGGCGAAGTCCACGAGGAGATATTTCATGGATTCTCTTCATGGAGAATCACCAATTTCATCGTTTCAGACCTCGAATCCTGAGGAGGTGGGAGATCGGCACATTTCGAAAGGCGCGCACATTTCTCTCCTCCTTTTCTTCTTTTTATTCTCTCTTTCTCTTTCGCTTCGATTTTTCTCCCCTATATAAGGTGGCAATCGCATGATAATCAGTGTCGTCGCGTCGCGTTATTGGAAATCCGATTTCCTTGCCAAATTGCGCGCCGAATCGATTCCGTGCCCGGCATCGAACACTGGATTTCCTTCGCCGTAGCACGCAGCGCTCTCTCTGTTCCTCTCTGAACGACGAAGGTGTTTACCAACGCACGCGCTCCCTTTCGAAGACTCTCCTCGCAGTCGCCTCATCTACGAATGCGAAAAAAAAAGAAATTCCGCCAACGAAAAGTTGCGTCAAAGTTGCGGAAAGTAGAGGCGAAATTGGGGGTTGGAGTTCGGCTTGATCGATTATGTTTGTGGGCCACCAGGTTCGTGAAATCCTGCTGATCAGACTCAGATCTTGTTTTCGTATCGACGCCAACACGTGTTTTAAAATTGAAGAAATTAAAATTAAAATTTAAAAAAAAATTAAAATTAAAAAAATAAAGGTTTGTTATTACTCGCAAAAAATAGAAAGAAATGGGCGAAAAGGTGATTGATCCAGAGATTAACAGATTCTTTCAATTCCGCTGAAGACAAATGAATCTTGTAATTATGGAAATGATACGAATGACTTTTATCGAATAAAATTCGCCCAAGCATTGAAAAAAGAGAAACAATCGTGAGAGATGCAGAGGAAAGACTATCTGCAACACCAAGGTTTAAGTTAGGTTTAAAACTAAAATTTAAAAAGAAATTAAAATTAAAACAATTAAAGGTTTATTATTACTCGCAAAAAATAGAAAGAAATGGGCGAAAAAATGGTTGATCCAGAGATTAACAGATTCTTTCAATTCCGCTAAAGACAAACGAATCTTGTAATTATGGAAATGATACGAATGACTTTTATTGAATAAAATTTGCTCAAGCATTGAAAAAAGAGAAACAATCGTGAGAGGAAAGACTATCTGCAACACCAAGGTTTAGGTTAGATTCTTAGCAACTGGAAAGAGTTACGAAGATTATTAATTTGTTAATCGATTGATGTCCGTTTAAACATGCACATTGGCACATTGGCCTAATTTCGCCTTCATTTTGGAAAAAGGAAAGCAAAGATGTGTAAAGATGATTCATTCAAAGGACAGTTCATTGAACTAAGGAATTATCACCACGTAAATAATAAACAAAGTGCTTAACGGGATTCACAGTTTCGAAGGATGATCCAAAATGATCATAGTGTTGGAGAAAATTCGACGTGGGAAAACTATATGACTATATCGTGTGAAATTGTCTAAATCGACGGTATCAAATTTAATCAACAGGAAAGGGTCATAAGGTTCATAAATTTGTCAATCATGTTAAGTGGATATTAATTTATTTATCATTCGACTTGACGCCAGAAGGATAAATATCAATAGAAAGAACGAGGATTGAAATCAAATACGGTGTGGATTTGTCTAAACGTAGATACAAATTTTCATTTTACGTATAGTTAGACTTTATTTTATAAACCTACTTTAGGACATTTCGCGACCAACTGCAGCCAACTGTCGCCAAAAAAAAGAAAAAAAAAAAAGAAAAAAGGCCAACCAGATAGAAGAAAGACGCTCGAGGAGAATGGAGAAAACACGACAGCGGAAGAAGCTCGTCGAGCGGAAACGACTACTCGCGGCAGTCAAAGCGGGATAAACTGTCGGTCTGTATCAGTTGCATGAACCGGGCCTATAACTTTATTTTATCCTCCGTGGGGAGGGTTATATCTAGATTTATTGGTCGGACGTTGGACACGCTATTTCGGCGTTATTTATGGCGCACGTCACGCGGCAAAGTTGCAGCGCTCGCGCTCGCAGAGAGGAGTGAGAGGAGTGACAGAGAGAGAGGCGGAGGTTCCAACGATTTCCCGCGGAACTATCGAGGAGATCCGTCGATTTATCTATCCAACGGTGGCTGCACGGTTCCTCGATTGCTGACTCGCGATCATTCCACGCCGGAAATAAGCATTCTTCGCGATGCGCCGCGTGTTAAATGCGCTCGCTTCCCGGCGAAATCGATTCATCCGACTCCGTATTTGTCCGAAGATCTCTCCCTCTCTCTCTCTCTCTCTTTTTCTTTCTTTCTTTCTTTCTCTTTGTCAGCGATACGGTGACAATTTCGAAATAGCGTCGATATTTATTGTTCCTCCGTCGACGACGACGTTTCTCATCCTCTTGCCGAGAACCGCACGCTTCTCGTTTCTGTTTGTTATTCCGTGCCGCCGACTCCTCCGTGGGATTTATTGATGATTGCCCTCGCAACGTTTTGTATTACGCGTCGCGCGTTACGTTGACACGAGCAATTTGATTTCTTTCCTTTTTTTTTTTTTTTGTTTTTTTTCTTTTTTACTTTAAGTCAGACGGATCGCCCGTTTCGACGTCCACGACGGAGTGAAATGAAATGAAATAAAATCTGACCGTGGTTAGGGTTACGATGGACGGAGTTTCTAACTCGGGCGGGATTGTTGTAAAACAACACGCGGAGGAAAATGGCACCTAAACCAGGCTGAAGCACTGTCCCGCCATGACCTGAGATGTTTTAGGTTAGGTATGTGTGTCGCTCTGCCATCGAGGATTATGGAAACTGTTCTCTCTAAACTGCAACATCCCATTTGTTTTCTTTTTTTTTTCTTCACCATGTTTCCAATATCTCTGAAGGATCGCGAAATAAGAATATTTTTGCTAATTTTTTTTACATTTTTCTATCTAGAAAAGGTTTCTCTGCTTTCTTCATTCTGGACTGTTGAAATATGGTTAGAAATTCGCAAAAGTAAAAGTGTAACTGTAATTACAATGATTTATAAAGATACGATTATCAAACTTTATCGTTTCGTTATTTAATTCGAAACTTCCGAATTAATCGATTCTCAAATTACTTCGAAATCGATCTCGAATTTACTTTACTTTCAGTTACAGATTTTGACAGTGAAGGGTATAATGATGAAAAATTGTCCCCTTTCGAGGTAGATTTTTTTTTTTGGACAATTAATGCAATCCAAAATAATTCTCGCTATGATATATATTCAGTTGTAAAAGAAAATTAGATTTAGGAAATTTTTCAAAGTGGGGTACATTATCTCATCAGTATTTTACACTGTAGGGATTATTATATTTGAGTAAGCTCACTGACGATAGAAAAATTACAAATTTACACAGAATTTTGTCAGGAAAAAATTTATTTATAACATTCCAGCAAACACGTAAAAAGTTATATTGTTCCAATAGTCTCAAAAAAAGTGAGAGCATTATAATTTCGTAAAAGAAGATCACATAACAATCTACTTTTACAGTCTTAAATTCGTGTACTTCAAAGATAATTTTACATTATGCAATGCAAGTGAATGAGAAAATAGAAAAAATTTAAAAGATAGAGAAAATAGAAAATTTTTGTCTCTGAAAACCATAAAAAATTTTTTTCATGATTGGATCCATCATTACATGGAAGATTGAAATCTCCTCTTCACAACGATCTCTCAAAATTTACTAACATGATTCTGTTTTTCTTTTTTTTACTATTTTATTGAACGTTGAACGTCAGGGTCGAAAATTCAAGAACTCCAATTCAACATTCCGTCGTCTAATCCTAATATTCAAAGTTCGACAAAATGGCGAAACAAAAATCGTACAGCGAGTTCCGAGCGATCGTCGTAAAGAGGAGATTCATTCTAAAAAATGATGCTACATCTAGTCCAAAATAATTTTCCAAACTTTGAAAAAATTTTTTCTTACAACTTCCGATTTAAACAAAAGTGTCGTAACTTTCCCACACAACACGATGTAAAATTATCCTTGAGAAAAAACAAGAAATTCACTATTCACTGCACGTTTAAACACGAAAACAAATTGAACATTTAAAATGTTTTTTTTTTCAAACTTCAAGCTATTTAATTAAATATTGAAAATATTTTCAAACTTCGAACTTTTACGTTTCCAGTGATTCCGTGAATCCAAAGTATTCGAACCGCCGAATTTCCACGTTCAGCCCGATTGCAGACAAAAACTGATTAAACTCGGGAATTTCTTCTGAGGCTGTAGCCTAGGATCGCCTATCGATGCAAAGCACGTATGAATAAAATATGTCCGACCACGGCAAAAGAAGGCTTCGCTCGGCGTTCGTTCGGTTCCGGCGCTCTTCTTTCGATTTCCGGCCCCCGTTCTCTCGATCGAAGTTTTTCTTTTTCTTCCGCGTCACGTGGATCCACAGAGAAGTAGAACACGCCCCCCTCAGAGAGGCTTTAACCCCTTGACTGACGGCGCGTAAACACGAGAGAACGGAACCAAGAGGATGCGAAACGATATCTCCATGCGTCGTTCGTTTGAAACGAACGATGATTCGATCCGCGTACTCGGATCGGGACACCACCGAAATCGATCGATCGATCGATCTTGCGATTTCGTCGTGACGCTCTTAATTTCGTAATTATGCAATCGATACTCGCTTCTTCGTATTTTTTCTTCCATTTTCTGAGAAGAAACCCCTCGTGATCCCCGCGTCTTTCTTTGTGAAATATTTTATTCGTGTCAGACATACTCGTCTCGCATGTTTGTAACGGACTGCAAATTTTTATGAAAGTTACTTGTTTTTGGAGGGGGGGAATAACGAAGCAGAGAGTTTTGTTTTTTTAAATTGAAATTTTTAATCTGAGTGTTTGACTCAGTGCTGCAATAGGTTACAATCGAAATTCTTTTTTCTTGTTTTTTTCAATTATAGAACGGTGAGGCGCCATTTTGTGGGATGAAAATTCCCGAACATCTTGTACGCCTTTTATTTAAGATAATCTTGTAATGCAAAGCCAATCGCTTGATCACAATCTGGTTCGCATCGCAGAGATTGCAGCAGCTTTCCGAATCGAACGCAATTGTGATGTGTTTGATAAATCGTGCACAGAGAAATAGAAATGTGCGATCCAAGAATCTCTGACGTGCGTCGAAAAAAACTATCCACCTGCAATATTCAGAGGACTCTCTGTTGACGTGTCGTCAATTGTTTTATCTCCGTTAATTGTCAAATTAAGTTCCAAGACACGTTGTAGACGATTTCGGTAAAATGGAGGATGGAAAAAAGGAAAACGAAAACTGGTGACATTTCATTAAATTTAAAAATTGTCCAAAACCTCGGACGAATATTCAAAATTATCTACCTGTAACATCCGAGCACTCGTTAAACTAAAAAACATATTATCAATTTCTCAGTATTGTCTTCTTCATCAATTGTGAGGTTAGGTTTCAGAACGTGTTGAAGAACGATTTTAGTAAAATGGAGGATTAAAAGAGGAAAACAAAAGCTTAATAAATATATGATAAGGCCGATTAAGTTAGGTTTAAAGTTAAGATAGAAACATTCGCGTCTGAGAATTGTTAAAAATATTTCTTATGCACAAAAATTATCTACGTGATACATTCGGGGACTCTTCAAAACTAAAAAACACGTCGTCGGTTATTTCTATTCCGTTCTCCATTAATTGTTAGAAAGTCTCTGAATAAGTTTAAAATGGAGGACAGAAAAAGAAGAATATTTCAACAAGATCAGCTTGGACTAATTCATATTTGAAAATCGTTAAACCTCTCTGACGCGCATCTCTAGCAAGAAGTTTTTGATGAAACGTAGATATTTACTCATTTCAAATGAACGAGTAAAATCTCTGTTTCACAGAAAAAAGAAAGAAAGAAGGTACTACAATTTTTAAGGTGTAAATCACTTAAATTGCGTTCGTTCGAGATAGGTTGCAAATTCAATTCGCAGGCAGGAGAGATATATATTTAAATACGCTTGATTGAAAGCATTAGTCGAACATAGAAAGTCAGATTTCGCTGTCGGTAACGTCGCACAGCGGGCCGAGCCGAGAATTTTCGCGACATGTTTGAATAACCCTTCACTCGCGAAAGATATCGCAATGAAATTTGACATAAATATTTATAAAAAAAAATATTCCCTTTCGATAACATGTGCAATATGACGTGTATTTCACGTATGTTCGATCGCTTGTTTGTTTCATTAATTTTATTCAATCAAATTCGACGAGTCGTTTCACCATGTCTATTCGCTTCGCTTTACATTTTCAACCGAATTTCACCGAATCGATACGACGAAACTTGCAATTTTGAAACGGATTTCACCAAAACAATCGTACGATAAAAACTTTCAATTTTGAAGTTGAACACGCGGCGTGCAGAAATTATGCTCGCAATTTAAATATGTGAGAGCGAATGGGCAAGCGCGATCGAAGAATACACCCTCAGCGCCGCTGTTGGAACGTCGCGCATTGAAAACTCGGAAGCCTCTTGCGCCCGCCAAGAGCCTTGGGCTCCTCTGTTCCATCCTCTCTCGTCCTCGTCCTAGAATTCTTTACTTCCGTTCCGCACACCGTCCCCCCATGCCCTCTTACCCCCCTCCCCATCCAACGGCTCTAACAACAAGCACGAATCGACGTTCGCGGCGTTTTCACGTAAACACGAGACCTCTCGAAGCGGCTTTGAGGCCGCGTACGCCCCCTCCTTCAATCCCCTGTCTACACAAAAGAACCTAACCTCTACTACGTTCCACGCTCTACACACGCGCGTTACACGTGTCGTCGGGCTGTGTGTGTATCGTCGAGGCTACCCGTGTCTGGGTTTTCGCGAAATCGAGTTTGCGTATACGTGTCACGGTAATAATACATTTTCGAGTAGACGGCGAAACTGGCGGAGCTCGCTGCAGACCTGCCACCAGCTTCGAACAAACACGTGAGTTACAGCTAGTTTTTTTTTTGTTTTTTTTTTTTTTTTTTGATAAACAAGCGATGGGAAGAATCGTTGGGGAAAGTTGAGAGTGATTGAAGATCGTCGCAACAGTTGATACAATAATGTATCTCGTAAATTAATTTATTAATTTTGATAATTTGTAATTTATAATTGATAATGTTAAATATTGAAACTAATTTCGCGAGAAAGAATTAAGTATGGTGACTCTGGGCAACATTTCCTTTCCTTGTCTTCACTTAGGTGTCACGTGTCATCATGGCGTTGGAAAATTCTTTTCATCGATGTATCCTTTTTACGATAAGATCTTTTACAAGTAAAATTCTTCTTATCGCCAATTTAGTCAACTTGAAATATAAATACAAGTTTCACGACTTCTTGAATGTTTGCAACCTAATATTCAAAATTCAGTAAAGTAGCGTCACACGTCAAGTATTTTTTTGGAGGCTTCAGTCTTCAAATCCATCGTAGATTCGTGAAAGAAATGTTCAAATTTATAGAACTTTCGACAAAACTTTTACTTACCTGTTACACGATGTAGAAATATTTTTCGAACAGAATGAACGAGATGAATGTCGAAAACAGAGGCTTCAAGCTTTAAAATCTAACCTTTACTAACCTAAACCTTTGTTGTACTTATTCCTTTCTACGAAATTACAACAACAGTTTAAACGTTTCGTGTTCGAATATTTAAATTTCCAAATGATATTCTCAGTTCGCTATTTGCCAAACAATTCTAAAAAAAAAAAACAAAAAAAGATTCTAATGAAAGTTGCGTTGTTATTTCATTTTCAGGTTAAATATTTACGCCGCGCAGGTATATGTGTAATTAAGTTCGTCGGCAGAGGATTAAAGGGATTAAGTTTCGAAGAAGGTAATACTCGGAATAACGAGGATTCTTCGTTGAAACAAATTGCAAAGATCTCCGGTTGCAACCATTGTCGCGAAATCCTAAACTTTATAATTATCCAACTGCAGGAATCTTCTTTAATAAATATAAAGTTACATCGCCCTCCTTTCGACTCTTCAAATACGCCACGGAAAAGCCTGCCGTTGCGATACTACTACTTGCCATTAGGAGAGGATAAAAGATCTCAACAGTCATTATCAACGAAACTTTGAACTTTACAATTACATCATTGTAAAAATCTTCCTTAATGAACATAAAATTATCATCGTTTTCCTTTCGAATCTTCAAGCATTTCAGAAATGTAACGAAAAAGTTTCTCCTTGCGACATTGTCTAGGAGGAAATAAACAATTATGAAACACAAATCGTTACAAATCTGTGGATGCAACCACTTACTTTTCAAATAATAATTGTAAGAACATGCACAGGATGATGCTAGTTATTCTAGTTGCAATTAGAAAAAGATAAAATGTTGCTACGAATTTTGGTTTGCAATTACTATCACAAAATTCTAAACTTCCATAATTATCCAGCTGTAAGAATCTTTCTTGATAAATATAAAATTACTTCATTTAGTTCTTAACTCTTCAAATGTTCCAACAATTGCTACAAGAAGTTTTTCTTTGTTATACTACGTAAAGATAAAAGATTACAAGAAGAATGTAATAAAGAAATTGTCATTGAGAGATTAATTACAGTTTTTAGAAGAATGAAAACTACGAATCTTAATTTGAAATTACTGTCAAGAAACATAATTATTCAACTATAAGAACCTTCCTTAATGAATGTAAAATTTCTTAAACACTTTTCAAACACTTCAAGCTTCTCAAACGTTTCAAGAATACAACAAGAAAACTTCTGTTTGTAGAAAAATGTTTTACTTAGAAAAAGATAAAAAATTCCAAGGATTACTAAACTACAAAAACTCAAGTTGCAACCAGTATTTCAAATATTTCAAGCTTCTGTACTAGCTACAATTAGAAAAAGATAAAAAATTACGAATCTCGATCTGCAACTACTTGTCACAGAATCTTCAACTTTACAATTATTCAACTACTTGAGAATCTCCCTTGATAAATATAAAATTCGACTCGAAGAGCTTCTTTTCACGACACTATTTAAAAGAAGATAAAATTACACGAATCTCGGGTTAGGCTTACTATTTCACATAAACATAACGAAAAGCTTGTCGTTGCGATACTACCAGTTACAATCAGAAAAAGATTGAAAAAGAAATCGTACTATCACAGAAGCCTAAGCTTCACAATTACCACTGCAAAACTGTTCCTCAACAAAGGAATACTCCAAGAATGCAACAAAAAAATATCTTTGATAAGAAAAAAAATCGAACAAAAAAATATCTCTGATGAGAGAAAAAGAATGGAACAAAATCGAACAAAGAAATATCTCTGATGAGAAAAAAAGAATGGAACAAAATCGAACAAAGAAATATCCCTGATAAGAAAAAAAATAGAACAAAATCGAACAAAAAAATATCTGATGAAAAAAAAAATGGAACAAAATCGAACAAAAAAATATCTCTGATAAGGAAAAAAAATGGAACAAAATCGAACAAAGAAATATTTCTGATAAGAAAAAAAATAGAACAAAATCGAACAAAAAAATATCTGATGAAAAAAAAAATGGAACAAAATCGAACAAAAAAATATCTCTGATGAGAAAAAAGAAAAATTGGACAAAAATCGTCGCTCAGGCGTAACAAGAGGATCCCGGTCGCTGATTAGGGAGAACTTGGACGAAAAATGATCGGCTAATTTTCGCGTAGTGGACGTGGAATAATACGACCGTGTTCCGGCGACCGATTAACCACGGCATGCATATTCATTTAAAGGGGACGTGTCAGCAGGCACCGGGAAAAAGATGTATCGGACAAGCGAATCGAACGAGCTGTAACGCAGCTCGTTCTACCGCGTCTATGAATCGCCCGTGTAAATCGAATCGTATAAACCATCGAATCGCGACCTGGTGCGCGCCGTACGTGCAAAACGATGCGATCGTTTCCCGCTCTGAACGAAAGATACGAACGCAAGGGTGAATGGATGTAACGCAGATGTTCCAGTGACTAATTAAAGCTTGTGCACGTTGGACAATGTGTCTGTTTCTGGCATCAAACAACCGAAACAACAGCCCGGTCGATTCGTAAAACGAAAACGAAAACGACGTTTCTCTCGTTTCTTCTGCTTTTTATTCGTGACAAAGAGTTGTTGGCAGATGTTCAACGAGAACGTTGCCTGATGTTTCTTTTTTTTTAATTTTTAACTTTCTGTCCATTATTGAGATTTGTGTTGCTATTAGTAATAATGATATTCGACAGGTTTGATGATAAAAATTTGATGTGAAATTTTGTCGGCGTTGAAATGATTTTTCGACGAAGATTGTTTGTCTGTGTGTTTTGATAATTGCTGAAATAATTATGTTATTATCCATTTCGGATCGTATGGGTACAGAGAGGGCAGCAGGGTGAAGAAAATTTATTTTGGACATTGGTGAATTCATGCGAATTCGTATATCTTTGTTAATGTAATCGGGAATAGAAAATTGTTTCATCACGCTCGTCTGCATCTGACGATTCCCCGTAAATGCACTTATAATAAAATCTCTAAATACGCGAAAACTTACGAAACATTTGCTGAACAATAGCTAGAATACAAAATCTAGTAGCATGAAAACATATATAGTCGGGCAGCTTTTGTAATAAAACGAAAGACGTCTAGAATCGTTAGCAAACTTTCAGAAAACATAATCCAAGTAGTGCGAGAGCGTATATAATCGGACAATCGGTCTATACTCTATTAGCAGGTATTTAAGTAGTATTAGACCCGGTATAGTCAGACAATTTATGAACCAGCCCCATGCGAACAAAGTCCAAGCGATATTAAGCGTGATGAACAGAAAATTATATTCATTGAAAAGTTTTCGTTTCAAGTAGCATATGATTGTACATAGTCAGACAGAAGATATACCTTGTTAGCAAGTAGAATCTAAGTAGCGTAGTATCTTAAACGATTTGAATCAATTTATTTCTTTTTCAGGCATAATATTAAATTTAAAGTAATTTAATTACTGTTAATATTTGAAATTAAATTTTAATTTTCATAATAAATTTTTATAAACAAATTATCAATATCGACTAATCACAAAAATATTGGTGTTTTACATATAATTTTTGCTTTATGATAATTATTGGTTCATTTAGTCTTTTAGAATATTAATTCGAATAGAATTAAATAGACCTAGGATATGAATGAATAATGATCAAATTTATTATAATTCAATTATTACAATTTATTATAATTCAATTATTACAATTCATGCATTTTTGATCATTTCTCTCATAGTTGTACCTTTTGTAATTGGTGAATTTGGAAATGTTTTAGTCCCATTGATATTAGAATCACCAGATACAGCCAAATAATAATTAATGATAATAAATGGAAAATTGTTTTACGAAAACTCTTACCTGGTGAGTAGAGTACAATGCAAAAAAAAAAAAATAGAAATAAATCAAGATCCAGATGAATTTGTATTTGTTGTAGAATTCATCTACGAATAGCCACGAACAAACTTTTCTTTCCACCCCATGTACGAACTATTGCGGAGTCTAAGTAGCACAAGACCGTGCATAGTCGGACAGTGCTTATACAAACTAGAAATCCAACTGTAAATAAATTGTGAATAACGAGTAATCATTCTTCTACACGAGACTGTGTTTCATCTACATCGCTGTTCTCGATAGAACATAATAAAATCGAATAAAGAGAGAGAGAGAGAGAGAGTAACGCGATTGGGGGAAAACAGCTTTAAAATTCCTTGTGGCCATTCATCGGGATTTATCGTTGGCGATAAAACATCTGGACCTGCAAGGAGTAGCCCTCCTCCAGGTGTAAGGATCGTTTATAGGCCGGCCCAATAAAATCTCGATAACGTAATCGACTGTTTGTAACATCGATGGCGGTGATGAACGATGAAAGGAGATAGCTTTCTTCTTCACTGACGATTTTTCGTTAGAAAATCGAAGACTGAAAGCGAGAGAGAGAGAGAGAATGAAAGAGCTTGCAGAGCAAAGTATCTCTCTTTCTCTCTGTCTTCCTTCGGGAACTGTGCCGCTCGTAAAACGTCAAATTATCGAGCGAAGTTCCAGTCGGCGTTGAACAACCTTCGGTGGCCTCTCCTCTCCGGGGATGGCGCAGTTCCTGTTGTGTCGACGTGGTGTCCATCAGAGAGAGGCGACGAGAGCACGGGTCGAGAGATCCCTTCTGGGGATCCGTGTCTCTCTTTGTACGGGCCGACGTGTTTCGCTGTTACGTGACTTTGATAATAATCGGTGTCATTGGCGGAAGAGTTTGCCCGGCCTGTTCGAGACGATGAGATTTAGATTTCTCTCCATCGCGTATACATCGAAATCAATCACTCGGACTTGAAGAAGAACACATCCCCTCTCGCATAGTGGCGACGTTGCTGAATTCTTTTCGACTCGTGATGATAAAAATGATATGCCTCGGGGTTCAATGTCACTTTTGCAATGCCATGTATCGCTTGCAAAATACGACAAATTTCAGATTTGCACGTTTGCAATTTCCCGTACAAAGTAGAAATTCGTCGAGAAATAACAATGAACAGCTGTGATAAAATACAGGGTGGCCGCTGAAAGACTGAACGACATTGAACGAAAATAACTTTCACAAACGTGTTTTTTTTTTCTTAACTTTTTGTTATTCTATTTGGTAATATAATTAATGAAATTTTTCACCAAAAAGATTGGAAACGAACAAGTTGTGACTTTTTTCAAACCCGTCAGTTTTTCAGTGGCCACCCTATATATAGTGAGAAAGTAGACTCGCGAAATAAAGAGAACTGTTTATTTTCCTTTTCAGATTACAATTTCTTGTAATTCCACGAGTTTAACTTAGCAAACAGCAATTTACGAAATGATTAATTTACTAAAATAGAGCAATTTATCAAATGATGAGGATCATTTCAATGAACTACCTGATCTATAGGCATTCGAAAAAAATTCGAAATTCTAGTCGATACCGAGTACGATGAAAATGTTTAACTATTGAGATGATTATTCGGTTGAAATTCGTGACGTATTCCAATTAATAAGTTTTCAACTTCGTGGCTTGAAGAAATAAATTTCTCTTTTAATATCGATGTGTTGAAACAAAAGTCTTCTATTTAGGAATAAGGAAAAAAAAAATTGTTTCATTGCATTTTCATTCTGAACTGAATCTATTGAAAGTGACGTGACTACTTTTAACTAGTTTTTGTATTTGTATAATTAAAATTCAGCCAAAACTTTTTGCTTTTATTCGTAATCAAATTAATACAAAAGTGGTGCAAGTTAATTTTAACACACACGCACGTTTCAAAAATTTGAGCTTCACTTTTGCATACTATTGCATTTCGCAGAACAAACTTCATTGATAAAAAATTAATTTTTCTTTCTTTTTTCGCAGAAACGCAACTCCTTTAAAATGATTCCGCGAATAGTAGAAACGGATATCGAATAAAAATTGGGAATCGAATCGCGAGTTGGAAATTGATTCAGGATTATATTAAGTTACCGCGCGATTGTATTATGTCAAGTTTAGCTGAGGATTAGTTTTCAATCAGATGTACATCGGGCCTGGATTCGAATATGTGAGATTGAGTTAGGTCTATATCACATGCAGATGCGGTTACACAGGCTGTGCACAATGCATCTGGATACTAAATTAAAGCATCAAGTCGGGGCCATCGATTAACGTAATAATAACGAGGATTATGCCACGTGTGCGGAATATTCCGGCTTTCTTTTGAAACAGAGATTGATTCAAGCCTGAAATAGACGTGAACGCACACTCAGGCTGATATCTTGGTTTTTTTCGAAATGCTAATCGAACTCAGTGTGTCATATATTTGACAGGATAGATGATCAATTATAATATGTAATATAAATATCAACATAAAAACAATAAATATCAACAAGATAAATATAATGTGATAAATATATATATATGTATATATATACGTATATATAATATATAATATGTAATATGTAATGTGTAATATGTAAAATATGTAATATGTAAAATATGTAATATGTAAAATATGTAATATGTAATATATAAAATATGTAATATATAAAATAAGTAATATGTAGTATGTAATATGTAATATGTAATATGTAATGTGTAATATGTAATATATAATATATATGTAATGTAATAAATATGTATAATATATATGTATGTAATAAATATATATATTTACATTTGAATAAATACAATATTGATATCTACGTGTATTAATTTGCAAATATTTGTTTCAATATATATAAATATATATACAAATTTCAAATGAATATATATAGAATTTCAAATTTTAACACTACACTTGAGTTCGAAGTATATTTGAATATTTTTCGAATATAAAATTGATACAAAACGTCAAATGTAATATACGAAAATCGTTGAGGACTTCGATGAAATATTTATTACTAAAAAGTATTTATTAGTTTGTTATTAATATTTCTATTGAAAACTTACAACTTTCCACGATTCAAATAGTTTCTATTATTGAAAGAAAAAGAGAAGAGAAAGAACAGAATCAAGAAAGGAAACACCGTGAACGTGAAAACCAGCTGCAAACGACAGGAAGGAGGAAAAATTTGACAATTGAAGGAAAAAACCGATCGCGAAACAACAACAACAAAAAAAGAAGAAGAAGAGAAAACGAATTGCAACGACAATGAAAAGAACGTCTGCTTCAAGAACAGAAGTATTTAACACTTTACCGACCGTGTATTAGCGGTGAATAGTTAGCCGATTAATAGGCTACCGGTCGGTAAAGTATTAAAATATGTTAGTTAGCCGATTAATAGGCTACCGGTCGGTAAAGTGTTAAAATATGTTAGCTGATTAATAGGCTACTTATCGGTAAAGTGTTAAAATATGTTAGCCGATTAATAGGCTACTTGTTGGTAAAAGTGTTAAAATATGTTAGCCGATTAATAGGCTACCAGTCGGTAAAGTGTTAAAACATATTAGCCGATTAATAGGCTACTTGTCGGTAAAGTGTTAAAATATGTTAGTTAGCCGATTAATAGGCTACCGGTCGGTAAAGTGTTAATAGGAAACGAGAAATTCCATCAGCGCGAAAGAAGCGAGAAGAGAAATCGCAGATGCTAAAAATCGCGAGAACAAAATAAATAATCGAGAACACGCCCTAAAAAAAAAGGGCGTATCTCTCTCTCTCTCTCTCTCTCTATTTCTCTGAACGGAGGAAGCGAAAAGAACGACGAAAGGGGGAATCGACATCGGGTCGGTAGGGAAATGAAGCAAGAAACAACAACAACAACGAGAACAACGAGGACGGGGAGGAAATAAAGTTTGGCGAAAGATTGGTAATGGACGAATCACCCACCGTGCCTTTGCTCGAGCTGACTGTCGTCGAGCCGAAAAAGGGGAGCAGAAAAGTATTTTGCAGAAAGGTAGCGGAGCGGAAACAGGGAGAAACCGCTGGTTTAATTCGTTGTCTCCCTGTTGGGACGGGCCGGGCTTGCTTAAAATTCTATTAGCCATGCCCGGAAAAACCCGGGGAAGAACTGGGTCAACGCGTGCGAACGAGCAACTCGAATCCGCTGGAAACAATGGAAGCTTCCGGTGGAATTCAAACAAAACGAGGCTTCGATTTCAAGTAAATTACGAGAGAGGCAAATTATTTCGAAACAATGGAAACAAATTTCGCCACCGGGCGCGCCATGGATCTTCGCGGCCGATCGCGAGCAACTTTCATGATCGTTTGGTGTGTTAACGCCGTAGTTTAATTTAATTTAATTCGATTTCACTTCAATCACGGGTTGAACTTTGTTACATGAAAAAAAGAAAATAATAATAATAAAAAGTTATATAGTTCGTTAATCGTGTTTTCTCAATGAGATTTTTTCGGAAAAAATAGTAGATTGCATTGTTGAATAGCAACGGTTTATAGATTTTTTTTTTTTTTAATTGCGGTCATCAGCGTTAAACGTAAAAATCTGGTTTCATCTGTTTAATTTCAGTTTCGATTTAATTTTTTATACCGTTAAATGAATTTTAATGCATATATTTTGACGTATAGTTTTAATTTGTCAAATTATTTATATTTCGTGTTGTCATATAATTGGATTGTAATTATTGTAACAAAATAGGTACGTGATGAGACAATTTATATATTTGTATAGTATACTGATCACAATATTATATGTATAAAAATTTTTCAATGTTATATACTACGACATTTTACAACGTCTTTCAGAAGCAAAGTGTTTCGTCTTACTCACCCGTTATATGATGTGAAAACATAAAAATTCGAATGAAAAGAATAGCACATTTTAAAAGTAGCTGCTCCAGAACGAACTTAGGTTTATTGCCGTACAATTTTGTTTTACGAAATTATGACAGTTTGAATACGACAGTGTCCAATATTCAGAATATTAACATTCTCTTCTAAACATTAGAACATTATAATTTCAATAATCCTGCAAATTTTTCTAAAAATTCTAAATATTACAATTCTGATAATTCTAAAAATTCCGAAATATCATAATTCTGATAATTCTAAAAATTCTAAACATTATAATTCCAATAATCCTACAAATTTTAAACATTTCTACAATTCTAAAAATTCTAAATATTACAATTCTGATAATTCTAAAAATTCCGAAATATCATAATTCTGATAATTCTAAAAATTCTAAACATTATAATTCCAATAATCCTACAAATTTTAAACATTTCTACAATTCTAAAAATTCTAAATATTACAATTCTGATAATTCTAAAAATTCCGAAATATCATAATTCTGATAATTCTAAAAATTCTAAACATTATAATTCCAATAATCCTACAAATTTTAAACATTTCTACAATTCTAAAAATTCTAAATATTACAATTCTGATAATTCTAAAAATTCCGAAATATCATAATTCTGATAATTCTAAAAATTCTAAACATTATAATTCCAATAATCCTACAAATTTTAAATATTCCTACAATTCTAAAAATTCTAAATATTACAATTCTGATAATTCTAAAAATTCCGAAACATTATAATTCTGATAAATCTAAAAATTCTAAATATTACAATTCTAATAATTCTAAAAATTCTGAAACATTATAGTTCCAATAATCCTACAAACTTTAAATATTACAGTCGTAAAACTAACTCTAGAAATTCCGAATATCACAATTCCGATTATCCTAAATATTATAACTCCAATAATTCTAAAACTTCTGCAACATCAGAAATATTATAACTCCCAGTATATTTCGAATATTAGAGTAAAGGAATCGTTGCAATTATCCGCAACGTGTGTTACACTGTGTTATACATTGTTCCATCCATGTGAGAAAGAGTCGTGCAAAATCCTTCGAAAATAAAGTCCAATAAAACTCAAAATAACGCGAGTCGTTCGAGAGCAAAAAACCTTGTGATCTGAATGCGAGAACGCAAGAACCAAACCGTGTACGCAAAGAAAACGGGACAACAAACAATTCTTTTCATCTTCTCTTCTTTGAAAAATGGCGGAGTGGGGAGGGGGAGGAAGCGACACACGAACGGACGGTGGAAACAAAAATGGGGAAGAAAGGTGGTTAACTAAGCGGCTGATTTGATAACACGTGCAGAAACCCCCTCTTGACCCAGAAACGTCGAATGCTTAAAGCGGGGCAGGGGGTGAATATCGAATCGGAATGTAGCGGAGGATGAAAAATGCGCGTTTAATGCGTTGACGTCAGCGCTCGCCGGGGGAAGAAGAACCATTCTTTATACCTGCGGCTGCAATGAACAGGTTCGCCTTTTCTTCCCCGAGATTTCCGCCAACTGAAAAATGATACTCTCTCATCTCGGTGGTGGTACGGACGATATCAAATTTCCTGATGCTTTTGTAAGCAGATGATCGCTTGCGAACGACGAAGAAGCTGAATAATTTATTAATGGAACACGCGTGAGTGTGTGATAATTGTGCAGCGAAAAAAAGAACGAATTAAATCGGAAATACAGTGAGATTGTATATATACACATTTGGTATTATGTGCATCACTATTAATGTATAATTATATATCATTATTAATATTATTGAAATATTACCGAATTGATGTCAATCGATTAATTTATTGATACTATTGTTAATTATATTAAATTAATTATCATTTAATTTGTTAATATTATTGAAGTTAATATTACCGAATTGGTATCAATCAATTAACTTATTGATAATATTATTAATTGTATTAAATTAATTGTCATTTAATTTGTTAATATTGTTGAAGTATTATATCGAATTGATATCAATCGATTAACTTATTGATACTATTGTTAATTATATTAAATTAATTATCATTTAATTTGTTAATATTATTGAAGTATTACCGAATTGATATCAATCAATTGTTGAATTATCATTAAATCGATATCACTGAATTAATACGAATTGAATTAATGTTAGTCAATTAATATTGAACTATTATTAGTAAATTAATATTATCGAACAACTATTATTAAAATCGTACAGTGTTATTCTAGCTATGAAACACTGAATAAATTTCTACTTGAATTCCATATCGTTAATTGTATTTATATGAACGTGGTCTAACACTCGGTGTCAAATAATTAATATATTTGCTCAGAAACACTCGCCATATTCTAATATTCAGCATGAAAAAGTTACGATATTTCTTCAAAAGTACAGAAATATCTAGGTAAGATATTTATCAAAGTATAAAAATTTCTGAGAGGCATGCGAAAGAGTGTAAATTAAATTTCAATCAAAATAATGCAAATCTCGAAGAAAAAAAGGAATGACATATATTTTAAAACAAAATAGGACAAAACATATGTTAATAACTTTCACGAACCGACCACATATCATCCAACACGTAATTTACATTGTTAATCACATTATTAAATTCAAATACTATAAATGTCATTATTGTTATTACAAATATTAATACATATGTTATTATAAATATTTTTCTTACACTTGGTCTTCAATCTCTCGTCAGAGAAATATTATTTAACAAGAATACGAATTTACATAAATAACCACAGTGTCGATACTCAAAATGAAAGTTGTTATTAAATTTTACGATTTCACAATAGATTTGATAGAAATGTATTTTTGAGGTATTTGAGTGATTATTTATAAAATAAGCAAATAGATTTCTACAATATATATCATGCGTGAGTATTTCTTTCATCGTTAAATTATTCCAACATGACATACAGTTCAAACGAATTTTTTCAATTTAATTTCAACACTGAAAGTAGGTCTACGTATTAAAATATTCTGCATACAAATCATTATAATTTAAATGACAGTTAAAGTAAGTAGATTTATACAGTTGTGTTTTTGTGTTACGATATCAACTTTGATAAAAAAAATATTCGTGTCTTTTAAGGAATTGTAAAAAAAAAGGAAATCTAAAATTCGTCTGCTCGTCCTATCGTAGAAGGCAATCGAATTTTTAGATAACAAGTTCTATCAAATTAGGCTAATATTAACCTAGCCTAACTTATTAATAAGTTAATAGGTTATTATTAATAAAAATAGGTTATTATTATTATTAATAATAATAATAATAATAACCTATTAACTTATTAACCTAGCTCTAATATTATCATCGAGGTTAATCGAATATCAAATAATCCGACGAGTTTCATCAAGCTCATAATTCAGGCATCGCTGTCTGAAAATAGTCGAATATTAGATAATCCGAGTTTTGTAAAATTCACACAACTTCGACATTACTGTTAAAATGTAATCGAAAAGTGAATTTTTTCGAAATCATAGTTCAGAAATTACTGTTCGGAAATACAATGAGTTTTGTCAACAATCGTAGTTCTAACATTATCATTGAAGTTTAATCGAGTATCAAATAATCCGACGAGTTTCATCAAGCTCATAATTCAGACATCACTGTAGAAAATAATCGGATACCAGTTCTGTCGAATTCTAATATCATCGTCAAATTTTGCATAATGGGAAAACGGAAATATTTCTGAAATTCGTCGTTATTATCGTCGCGAACTCGGGTGAGACGAGATACAAAAGAAATCGGGACGAAAACGCGTCGATACTACCCCGCAGAAGTAGGCTTAATAGCTAATTTCAGTCGTTTAATTGCTAAACCGAGTTGCTAATTCCCAGGCACGTCAGTTAGTTACAGCCATTCAGAGACTTCAATTGTTCCCAGCTGGCCGGAGAGTTTAATCGCGCGCAGTTACTCACTCAGTTACTTACAGACACTTCAGCCATTCGCGGGCTACGAAATCGCTCGCAGTTAAAGCTACTTCGGAATCAATTTGTTACAAAGAGTCCCCCATTCCTCTCTCTCTTCCCCCCTCATGCCGCGGCAGCTTGCAACCTTCCAACACACGTATCCAATTTTCGCCATAGAGAGATTCCCTATAATCCTCGATGCTTAAGAAAATGGCGCTCGTTTGATATCGATAATTGTCAAACGCGATCGAGGCCACGAATTTTTCTAGATAATTCTAGAAAATTCTAGGAACCTCTCTAGATACCTACATTATCGATGGCCAATAATTGTGGAACTTTTTTTTTTCGTGTTTTCGAGAGCGTAATTTGAAAAGTGCGAAATTTAATGGGGGGGAAAAAACGAATGTTACACAAAGTGCTATACTTTCAGATATTTCATATATTTTTCTTCATATTGTGTTTTCTTATGTTATATTCAACTTTCACGTTTATGTTTTGTTTGTTGAAATTCATTTATTCTGGGCATGATTATACACAAATGAAGTGAACTTCACGTTCTAGAATTCAATCAAATCCTTCAAATTCCCCCCACCAAAGAAGAAAGTGCAAGATTTATTCGATCGTATTTGTCATCGCATAGAAAGTTGAAACATGAAGATACTCGTGTACTTCACGCGCTATAATTGAAAGAATGAACGTTCAAATCCCGCCAGACACAGGTCTGCAAAAAACTCCTCGAAAAAATGCGAAATTCAAAACACGATTAATACGATAATTAAGCGTGGAGGTTAACTCTAGCCAAGAGAATGCAATAACTATCGTGTAATTTGGCCAACAGTTGCGTAATTTATAGAGAGCCAGGTAACTCGAGCGGAAGGCTTTACGTAATGTCGCGCGATATCGATCGATACGTTATAATTAGAGAATCCGCGTTGGACGAATCGAACGCACAAACGATGTTGATTCGCTACCCGGGAGTGTTTGTCAAAGTCATCGTCGAAGATTAGGATGCACTCACCGATACGTGGACCGCTTCTTGATCGATGTACCTGGAGTTGAGTGAAGTTGATTGAAGATCCACGATGATCCTCCTCCTCATTCACTCGTGTATAAATCTCGTGTCTGAAAAGGAAATTTTATTATTAAGTAACTGGATCTGGATCACTGATCGACATCTGCGTCAATGCGACGAGACACAATTGTCGTGATTATTTATCGTGTCTATAGATTTATTGTGTTATGTGTTATGGGTTAGATTGTGTTATGTGTACTTAATTACAGTCTCGTGTATGTATATGTACATGTTGTATCTTTCACAGAGAATGAATCGACGAGTTGAATCGATTAATGTAACAAGAAGTATGAGAACAAACGTGATCTTCGAAAGTGACGTTAAAAAAAATGATAATTATAACAATTAATAGCTGTCGAAAGTTCTCGAAAGCATTCAAGCTTTTGTCTAAAACACTTTTTCGATATCAGTTCATCGTTTAGAAAATATTTCAACTTCTAGTTTTAGGTCACCGAATCACTCGCTGTATACATATATGTATACAGGATGTGTTGGAATAATGTGTATAACCAGAGGATGATTCCTTACTAGAAAATGAAGAAAAAATATAGAACGAAGTTTGTTAATTTCAGGCTTCGTTTTTTGAGAAAATTTCGTCTGAGGATTTATCAAGAAGACTTGAAATTAATTAATCCTGACGTGATAGAATAGAATAATTAACAGGAGCAATTAATGAAACATAATCAATGAATTTTCTTGATATATTACATGTACATATATTTTATAGTACAAGAATATATCTTTATATCTTGAATATATATTCTTGTATTATAAAATATGTTTTATATATATACATGTATATATGTAACATATATAAAATATATTATATATATGTAGGCATAAAATATATATATATATATATATATATATATATAGGCATTATATAACGAGGCATTTTATTGTTAATAAAAATATTGAATTAATATTCTAATTTAATTGAAATAAAAAATTAGAGCTCCTAACTTTATACAATAGATTAAAAAAATCTTTATTTCCAAATTTCTAGTTTTATTTTAAATTATTTTTTTAATAAAAATTAATTAATATTTAAAAATTTTTAATTTCATTAATATTTTCAATATTATGCTCTAATATATATATATATATATAAATATATTTTATATATATATATATATATATATAAAACATATTTTATAATACAAAAATATATCTTTACAATATCTTGAATATATATTCTTGTAATATAAAGTATATATATATATATATATATATATATATATATATACCGTATATATATACCGAAAATACATAGTACCGAAGATATATAAAACAATTGCAAGATACCCATTTTAAACAATCCGTTCGCAGGCACAAAATTCAAAAAAACGCATAGCAAGCATTCATAATAGATCTTTCAGCGTTCAGACTTTTATGTGTAATCGAGACTTGTGTAACTTTCCGCCAAAGCTTCCCGTCAGCTATCGGTCTCGGTCACGCGTGAAAATCGTCGAAACGCTGAATCGAAAGAAGGAAAAGGAAAACGGCGTATATTTTGTGAGCATATGAGAGAAAGTTGTTCGGAGAAAATGCGAAAGTGGATTGTCAACTTGTCAATCGAGATCGTTGTAAATAAATCTCTAACGAGATTTCAGGTGGCCATTAACGGGCCTGAAAGTCTCGACAGAGGGCACGTCGAATATAATCGCGGATAACTTTCCTAACGAGAGACCATTTACAAGCGATCGAGCTGCGGGACCAATGACGGAGGAGCATTTCACCTTAATTGGTCTTTCTGATCCGAGATCATGGATCTTTCGGCAGGGTCGCCGTTAGGTTAAGAGGGTGTATAAATTAGAATCCTGCGCCAGAAGGATTCTCAGGGATTCCTTTCAGAGATTTGCGAAAGAATTCCAAGGGATCTCACGGAGAATATGAAATTTATTTCAAACGTGAAAAAATTTGTATCGAATTTGTATCGAATTTTGTATCGAATTTGTATCGACAAGTAGCCTATTAATCGGCTAACATATTTTAACACTTTACCGACAGGTAGCCTATTCATCGCTAATACACGGTCGGTAAAGTGTTAAAATGTCAGATCGTCTTTCAGCTCCAGTATCAGTGATAGTAATGTTAGGTTCATTATCACGGACTTTCTTTGTCCAGCTAAAGCTAGAAGTCTATTCCTGCATCAGTGATTCCTTGCTTCTCAGTGGTGCTTGCATCAGTGAGTATGTTTCAACGTCTATGGGGGCCTTTACAGCATCTACAACCGATGGCACATCGTAAACTAATCTCTCTCCTTAATCATGTGACACTCCCCCCTCCTCTCCTAGTTCCTGATCTTTGAGCGTGACGCGTTTTCGTTACATTTTTTGCCCGAATACCCCCCGGTAAAACATATTCTATGTTAAAAAAAAAAAGAAAAGAAAAACAAAAATCACATTTCCATGGGAAAAGGAAATTCTCGCTGGAAATCTTCGCTTCGTTATCCAGTCGACTTAAGACGTACAGCCGACAGCCAAGCTCTTAATGGAGTTTAATCGCGAAAATGGCCGCGCCGCGAAGTGTGCTGTCTCGAGGCTTCGCAATTGCGCAGGTTAGATAAATTTTCCACGCAACGTTGATACCTCTAACCTCGCATTAACGTATCACCGGTGGATTAGCCGTGTCCTCTTAATTCGACCGGGGGGAGGGGGGGGGAGGTAGCAACGTTCCAGGAGCTTGTAGGCTACGAGGGAACTCTAAGCTCCGCCGGTTTGCGGGTTAATAATAAACCTGCTGGCATTATGCCAACTGTAACGATAGTAGTTGCACGCACCCTAACGTTCGTCGTAAAGCTACCCCGTTACACGGTGCACGGTGTGCATCTTTACGAGCACACCTCAGAGACGCTTCTTATTAAATATCACGTCGGTTGAACGAACAAACACTTGCGATCTTACGTGCTTCTTTTTTTCTTTTTTTTTTTTTTTTAAGGACACAATCGCGACGAACTGACGACAAATTTGAAAAAAATTCAAATCGACAATTTAAACTGATATAAGAATATTGGCAAAAAGAGGATCATATAATATAAGGATTCGTTTGATTCAGTCTTAGGGCGTGAGGCTTCTATTTTTCACGTAAGTTCTTTCTTTTCCTTGAGAAAAATTTTGCGTCGTCTGGTAGGTGAGAATTCTTTCTTCGCGATGACTGTAAAAGCTCGATCATGCGATCGTGCAAAAGCGTGAAAAAAATTTCTTTCCGAACTGAATCCGCCGTCATTTTGAAGATCGAGGTTTCACGAAGTGAAACTATAGAAGTGTATAATACTTTTTTCACCTTTCTTTCAGGATTAGATGACAGAGTGTTGTAGGATCTCTTGAATATTAATCTTGATTATTCAAAGTTCGACGAAACGATAAGAAGAAAATCATACAGCGAATTTACGAAGCATATTTCACTATATTGAAATTTACGCCGTGCATGAGCCCCGGCTCTCTCAGTCTGT
Organism: Tetragonula carbonaria; assembly: GCA_032399595.1. Classification (NCBI taxonomy): domain Eukaryota; kingdom Metazoa; phylum Arthropoda; class Insecta; order Hymenoptera; family Apidae; genus Tetragonula; species Tetragonula carbonaria. Next base: position 12,738,317 of record JAUCRC010000008.1, read on the forward strand.
CGGATCTCCCTACCAATCAAGCGGAGAGATGCAGTGGAGGGGGTAGCGAGCAGGAGAGTGGGGGGAGCAGAGGCCGCCAGTTAGCCGACTCGAAAGCAAAATCAACCAAACTCACGACTGTCGAAGAGTAAAAGCTTCACATCCTATGAAAAAACGTATCGCGATCTTCTTTGAATTATCACCGTGAATTTAAATTCAAGTTATCGACAATTTTTTTCATTCGTTCCTCGGCACTTGCGTTTTCATCGTGCAGAAACGACTGTGTCGGGACACCTCTGCTATATCGTCCAATATTTTATTCCGTGTTACCGGTGACACCGGTCCAAGCGACACGGTAATTTATAAAGTCTTTAAAAAGTCAAACGTTCGAAAAGCAGAGAGAGAGAGAGAGAGAGAGAGACGAAGGACAAAGCAACTGGCTGGCACACACGTCGCTCTGCCTTAAACGACGAGCATCTGTCCTGCGCGCGACGTGCAGTCGCTTCAATTTCTCAAAGCTGTATCGCACGGCCCATTCAGCCGTGTTTCAGAAAGAGAGAAAAAGAGAGAGAGAGATTACGAGACGAACAGGACGTGACAGAGAGAAGACGGAGCTGGAAACGGTGTTAATTGCCGAGCCATCGGGGCGGACTTCATCGGCAGTTCAGCACGTCGGTGAAAACGTCGTCTCGTCGAGATAAATTCGTGGATCTGGCTGCGAGATTCTTTGACACGGCGTTTTATTCACACACGGTGGGAATCGTTTGCCAACCGCGGCATCACGTGCCCCCCCCCCTTTTGAATACACCGTGAAACTGAAATAAACGCGAATTTTCGTGCCAAGCAACGACGTTACATCCAACGACGATGACGCAGCACGGGTGTTGGATTGTTCAAGTCTCGAATTAATTGCTGGTTGTTTTGACACGATTGTTGTTTGTACACGGCAGTACGAATATTTCGGCATCTTTGAATTATCGCGTAAAACAATGGAAATACAATTTTCCCTTTAATTTGATCTTAATATACAATTAGTGGAAACGTAAGTGAAATAATAATTAAGACCAAGTAAATTAAAATTAAAAGTTAAGTTAAACATCACTTTTGTTTTAGTCACGAGACGTACGTAGTGATTCGTATTAATAGTGTTCGAGCACTGAATTAATTTAAATTATTTACTCAAGTTTTATTTACACGTATTGCTACTCGAATTTATGAATAAAGATTATAAATATGGATAGCAAATTTCGTAGAATAATATTTTAGATCGAAATGTAGCATAATTTAAGAATAAATTGATTGAAATTTTATTTTCGGACGATTAATTTCAAAATTAACTACGAGACGTGATACAGTGATTCGTATCAATAATATTCAGGCACGAAGCATTGAAACTGTTAGGATTTTAAAGGGAGAAAATCCTGGGCTCGTTTTCAAAATTCTCTACTTCGTAACGAAATGCATCGTTCGTTGTCATACTGAAATATTTTTACATCAAGATTGTCACAATATGTAAGTGAAAAAACATTGAAAAATCTTTTTTCACGATTAAGACCACAATGAAGTTAAAGATCGAACTCTTCTCTTTCATCAATCACCGCAAAAATTTAACGTACAGTTCTTTTTCATTATTTCATCGAACTTTCATTTCATTATCGCGTGATAATATATATATATATATATATATATATATATATATATATATACATGCCCTGTTGCATATTCAGTTTTGTTAATCAAGGATTTATAAGCCTGATAAAGTTTGAAATATTATAATTAAGGCCAACTGGATGTTGAAAGACAGTATTCTACGATGCACAGTATCGCGTGCATAAATAATTGGACATTTAATGCAATTCCATTAAAAGCTTCGCATTCGATAATTATGATGGACGAGCGTCTTTCTATAATTAAATTTCGCATTTGTTTTCGAATAAACAGTCGACATCTAACTAAACTTTCCTCAATTCCGTATAAATCTTTTTTCAATGCAGTTTTGAAACACATGTTCTGAAATTGAACATTGAAATTTCGTTTCTAAATTTCCACCACAGACTTTCACAATTTATATTTAAATGTCGATCTGCAATCACCTAATTGTTATAATTATTTACTCTCTATATGAAAGAATAATGTTACACGAACCTAAGACTGTAACTAATATTATAAATTTATTCCAATTATCATTGCAAATTAATAATAAAAGAACCAAAATTAATTAGTCTAATTAATTTTCCATGGAAATGTTGGCTGTGTATGTTGTGTATAATTGTTACTGACACACATCGGTAGTTAGTCGAATAAATTTGCACTGTAATACTTTTGTTACAACCTTTTGACAAGGTATTCACAACTCTCTACGTCTTCATAATATTTTTTTTAATTACAAAACATTCATCACACAGCGAGACACACGAGAAATGACACGCTCTGTATTAACGCTGGAACTTCACAGCAAAAATGGTGTTCAAGATTGAATTGACCAATTTGAATTTTCGTTTCGGATATTTCATAGAATATAAAACAGTATACTCTCAGAGACGTCTCTGAATAGAAATTTTATGATATAGCTCTAGAGAGCTTCAGATTCAGATTTAAACAGACTCGTTCGAGATCCTATTTAGAAACGCGACAGATATTTCAGAGCTTGCTCGCGGGGCAAAAAGAAAAGAAAACATTCAGATTTCCCACCATTTTTCAATCCATCGGCGATTGCCGTCTATTTTCTAGCCTCATCCCCTCGCGTTTCTTTCTTTTTCTTTCTTTTTTTCGAACGCAACACCGGCCAGATAAGTGCATACCGAAGTATGTCTTTATCGAGGATCGGCGTTTTTGCCACGGGGGGGAACCCGATCTATCGATTCGCGCGGATGCTTCCTAGTTTACTGGTCGGGGCCAGCGCGACCAATCTGAATGCCAGCCGTTCGTGGTATCCTGGCGTCGTGATGCCACAGTTATTGCATTACTGGGAACGAGCATTCCTCCGGTTACAGCGAGGCAACGTCACAGGGTTGTGACAGCAACGGGATCCCGATGGGTTTCCCTGCTAAATACACCTCGATGAAAACCTGTTCTTCCGCCGGCTGACCAACCCGATCGGCTGCTCCCGATATCACGCGATTTTTTTCCCTTTTTGAAACAAGGTCGCTTCGGCTGGGAAAAGCTTTCCACGTGCGCGTTGCGCGAATTTTTACAAAAAATTTCCGACGTAATAATCAATTATTATCGGTTTATAATCTGTCGTAATTTATCAAACGGATAACACCTCAAAATAAATATTGTTTCTGTGACTGTTTTTTTTTTTCATAAATTAAACGCTTTACGTATGTTTAACACAGTATCGGGTTGCTAAACATTGATTTCTACATGCTCGAACTTTTACATTTTTATTTCATTTTATTTACGTTAATTTCCCGTAATTCATCGGTCGTACGATAGGGATTAGGATCGCGAAGCTTCTTCTTTTCATAATGATTTCATAAATTAAACATATTTATTTGCTACTTGAAACATTATTTACAAAGCTTTCTGATTTTCGGAGATACTCTTCGTAATGCAAAGCATCAGTAAATACGATATAAGAAACAAATTCACGAATTTCTATAATATAAAACGCGAAAAGATGTTTCTGGAATAATAAGGATTCTCAGTATTACTTGATGTTAATCTTGTTTTACTTTCCTTTTTGCAACATAAAATTCGACTGAATTTTTAATTGTAACCTCGTAACCTTGTGAAATATTAACGTTCAATTTTAATCGATGATCAATGAATAATCGGAGAGAACAGCGTTCCACAGACCTAACCTAAACCTAATTTAAACATAAACCTAAACCTAAACTAATCTAAACCTAAACCTAACATTAACAGAAAATTCTTTGACATGTCTGTAGAAGTAATCAAAACCTAATCCTAATCTAAATTTAATCTAATTTAAACCTAAACCTAAACCTAAACCTAATATAACTCTAACCTGAATCTAAACCTAAACCTAATGTAAATCTAACCTAAATCTAAACCTAAATCTAATTTAAACATAAACCTAAACCTAACCTAAACAGAAAATTCTTTGACACGTAGAAGTAATCAAAACCTAATCCTAATCTAAATTTAATCTAATTTAAACCTAAACCTAAACCTAATCTAAATTTAACCTAAATCTAAACCTAAACCTAATGTAAATCTAACCTAAATCTAAACCTAAATCTAATCTAAACATAAACCTAACCTAAACAGAAAATTCTTTGTGACATGTCTGTAGAAGTAATGAAAACCTAAACCTAATCTAAATCTAATCTAATTTAAACCTAAACCTAAACCAAATGTAAATCTAACCTAAATCTAAACCTAAATCTAATCTAAACATAAACCTAAACCTAACCTAAATAGAAAATTCTTTGTGACATGTCTGTAGTAGTAATGAAAACCTGAACCTAAACCTAAACCTAAGCCTAAACCTAAATCTAAACCTAATCTAAATCTAACCTAATTTAAACCTAAACCTAAACCTAAACCTAATGTAAATCTGACCTAAATCTAATCTAAACATAAACCTAATCTAAACCTAATCTAAACAGAAAATCCTTTGTGACACGTCTGTAGAAGTAATTTGCAAATCTCCGCGAACAAAAACTAAAGATACGTCTAACAAGATCGAGCGAACTACGTTAGAATGAAATAACACGCGACTGTCAATGGCCGTTTCTCAGTGAAGAACGTGTACGAACGCGGTGAGAAGAGACGTTAACGGGACGAAGCAGAGAGGAGGCATTGTCTGGACAATTAGACGATGGTTGCAAATAACGAAATGGACACGTGCCTGGCCGTGTCCAAATTGATTTACGAGCGAAGCCATTGACGAACAGACCTCGGTATAGTGCTCGCGCCGGAGATGGCCGGGGCCAATCGTCGAAATAAATTGCACGCTCGGCTATCGTCGGGGGAATTAAAGAAGAGCTAACGTCTAGTTTGAGAAGAAGAAATGGAGGCGGACGGAAGAAGCCCGGAAGAGAACAGTCACGTTCTAAGCCAAGAGAAAAATAACCTCCTGAATTACAAAGCCAACACACACCACGCGTTTCCACCCTCTTCCACGCTCTCTCTCTCTCTCTCTCTCTCTTTCTCTCTCGATACGACCACTTGGGACATCTCTTGTACTACAAGAGGACCGAAGAAGGAAAAAGAAAAAAAAGATGTGTACTCACCGCGTGGTTAATACTCATTAAACTCGAAATTTCGTTGATATTTTTCTTTTTTTCTCTTACGGAGTTTCGGTCGAAATCAACGAATCAAAATCATTTTTTTATTTCCTTTTTTTCCCTCTTATTTGACACGTTCAATGCTCTTATCCTTTGACATTCTGATTTCTAATGTCATTTTATTTTCTACTCGCATCGTCAGTCATTGTTGATGTTTAACACATGCTTGATTTTGGCCACGATTTCGGAAATACTCCGTATAAATGTAATTAAACTGTGTTGGAGTTTTTTTTTCTAGAATTAGAACAGAACTACACGAGATCGTGGGATTAAGAATTAATAAGGATGAAAATTTAGGATCAACGCGTGTCCGAAACTGTCAACTGAGAATCTCGTTATCTCTCAGAGTACTAGTTAGTTAGTTCAATAGAACGTTATAATTAATACGAAAATTTCAAATTGAACGCAGAGTGCGTTCTTTCTCTATTTTTCTTTCCGCCAGTGATAAATTATAATTATTACATCTACCCGAGAATTTTTAATCTATGAATCATGTTCAGCTTTCATCGAGAATCAATTCTCTCAAACTTCACTTGACAATAATTGACAAATTGAACACAGAGTGAGTTTTTTCTTTGCGCGAGTGATAAATTATAATTATTACATCTACCCGAGAATTTTTAATCTATGAATCAATAATGTTTAGCTTTCATCGAGAATCAATTCTCTCAAACTTCACTTGACAATAATTGACAAATTGAACACAGAGTGAGTTTTTTCTTTGCGCGAGTGATAAATTGTAATTATTACATCTACCCGAGAATTTTTAATCTATGAATCAATAATGTTTAGCTTTCATCAAGAATCAATTCTCTCAAACTTCACTTGACAATAATTGACAAATTGAACACTCAGAGTATTTTTCTTCGCGAGTGATAAATTATAATTATTACATCTACCCGAGAATTTTTAATCTATGAATCAATAATGTTTAGCTTTCATCGAGAATCAATTCTCTCAAACTTCACTTGACAATAATTGTTCTTTATCACTGTCTGAGAAAACGTCTTTCGTCGCAATCGAAATCAACGAATCAGCTTCAGAATTTCGTTCCTTCGGGAAACGTTCCAATTTCCATGATCAGTGCTCGCCGGCAATTTCAAAATTGCAATAATTCTAGTAACGGGCATAATTGTCCGCATAAGTCAGAAACTCCTCGACTCTCAATTTGTCCCTGGCTTCGAAACCGCCAAAAGTTTCATTAGCCCCCGTGTTCCCGCCGTACAGTGCTCGGCAAATCACCTTCGAACATCACGCAAACCGCGCGCGTGTGAACTTGCGTGGCACTAAATTTCCAATGTTTCGAGGAAATATCGACGACATTTAAACTGTCGTTCGTAGCTTCGTAACAGCGATGAATCTCGGCTCATTTCGAAAAAAAAAAAAAAAAGAAAAAACGTGAGCGACTTGCTCGGACTTTGAGGTGAAAAATCATTTCGTATCTCATCGCAATCAGTGCGAAAGTGGAAACAAGCTTTTCTCTCTTTTCATACATTAAACGAAGTTCATCCAAACCGAACTTAATTTTTCGTTCGACCGTCTTCTGCCATTTTCGGGATCGAGATCGTTTTTAACTTTTTTCACTGTTGATTTCCGCGAAGAAACAAGAGAAACGAAGAGAAATCTAGTTTATGTGTAATTATTAAGTGTCGATTGCATCTCGAAAATTCTTTTATTCTTCCCACGTCGTCGTCACTTAGCTTTCAGCCTCTAGGCGTCTCTGTTCAATTATTATACTATCGTAGAGATTATACAATCTCTAGTTATTATATTTTTGGTTGCATTCAATTTACACTAGATGGCTTGCAACTTGTTTGTTGATTGTAGGAACGCGTGAAAAGGAAACAGAAAGCATTGAGAGAGTTGTCAAAAGAGAGTTGTTAATCCGTTGTTTTATCACTGACATTATTTAATAAATATCATTTACATTTTATCTGTACGCTTTTTCATTATTACATCTCGTACAACGCTCGTAAACGTTATATCTACGTTCGTTATAATTATGTTTACATTAATAATTTAAAAAAAAAGTCCGCGTCTGTCGGCTCAGACGAAAGCACGATGTCCCCTCGATAAAACAGACAATTAAATAATCATCGATCGATAAGTTTTCACGAAACATGTAACATGGCGCAGGCTCGCAGCCACGAACAACAGAAAGTACGCGTCACGTTCCCTCGCAGTTCAAACAGCCCTAAGAATCACTTCCGTGACAACAGGAAAGACCAAAAAGCGGAAGACAGTGACGAGATGGACGAGGTTGGACGAGAGAAAGGAAAAGAGAGCCATTGGCCATCGATGATATCGATCGTATCGAATATATAAATTATGAATTTAATAATTACGAAATCAATTGTTATATATAAAAAAAAATTAGATTTATAGCAATTATTATTAGAGAGAACAAATTATTACAATTTTATCAGTTGAATTAATTCAAGTATAAATAGTTGAAAATTTAGTTGATATAAAATTTCGATTATTAGAAACTGATAATCGATTAATTATTCCATTAAAAATTTCATTACGATTAATTGTTTCGTCTTCAGATGTTACTCATTCATGAACTACTGAATCCTTGGGAATTAAAGTTGATGCAATTCCTGGTCGAATTGATCGATTAAATTTACTCTCAATTCGACCTGGACTGTATTTTGGACAGTGTTCAGAATTAATCATAGATTTATACCAGTTATATCAGAGAGACAAATTATTACAATTTTATCAATCGAATTAATACAAATATAAATAATTGAAAATTTAGTTTATACAAATGATTATTTAGATATGGATCAATTTCGATTATTAGAAACTGATAATCGATTAATTATTATTCCATTAAAAATTTCATTAAAATCTAGTTAACATAAACTAATTTCATAAACTAATTTCATTAAAATCTAGTCAACATAAATGATCAATATCATTTTTAAATGATCGATATTCATTATTCTCAATTCGACCTGGACTATATTTTGGACAGTGTTCAGAATTAATCATAGATTTATACCAGTTATATCAGAGAGAACAAATTATTACAATTTCATCAATCGAATTAATACAAATATAAATAGTTGAAAGTTTAGTTAATATTTAGTCAATATAAATGATCAATATCATTGATGACCACTGCTGCAGGAGGCAACAGAACGAGAGAAGCACCAGCAGAGGAGAGAGGAAACTCGTCGGAAAGGTGGAAGTGGGAGGAGGAGGAGGACGAAAGCAAGCATGCAGACAGCGAGGTTGCCTGGTCGTACGTTGCCGCGTATTACGAAGGAGGTCCGTACATACGTAGCCGGGGGTTTGTGTATCCATGGATAACGAGCTTCCTCTCTTGCTCGGCTGCCTGTTACCGCTAATGAGCTACCGTTCTGTTTTCTGCCCGTGCAGAAAGACCCACCCGACGCGGCGTCGCGATACGCGAAAGCGGTTGCCCGGCGTCTTTATCTATCGGGCTTTCGGCGTTGAAAAGAGCGAATTCGCATTCGCTCTCGGTCGGTGACGCGACGCGTAGGCGTCGCAGACAGCTTGCAACTCTACGCTGTCTCTGATTTTTCTCTTTCTCTTGTGCGGTCGCAGCATTTTTTTCCATTCGTCGCTACTAGACCTCCCCCCTCTCTCCCTTTTGTCCACGACGCCCGCGTATGTCAGAGAGAAATCGGCTCTCCGGCTGTGGCTGATCATCGAGACGCGATCATCCCTCTGCTCTCCGCCTGTCGACAGCTTTTTTTGTTCAGCTCGTGGGTTCAGTTCGCCGATGCTCGCGCCTCGTCTCGATAAAACGCTGATTATCAAGCGTGTCTCGCCGAGCGATTTCACCCCGGTGAAGACGAGACCTGGTTGGATTAGCCACATCGTTGACATTCGTCTGATGCAGGGGTCGCCGAACTTTTTTCACAGTGGGCCACATAGCGCGGGCCGCATAATCACTAGACTAAGGTCAGCGTGTTCCGTGTTAATCACGGATGAGTGGCATGCACAATGCGCAAAAAACAACCAACCATATTTATTTACTAAAAAAAGTTATCAAAGAAAGCGACGTTAGCAAAATGATAGTTACATCAGACACCTAGTGTGCACCGAATCCGAATTTCACGCAAATTCATGTACCATGCAGCGGGCCGTAGTTTGGTGACTAATGACCTGGTCTAATGTGAAAGCGCGACCTTCAGCCGAATATATCGGCACACGTTTTATATATATAAAATACTTATATATATATATATATATATATATATATATATATACACACACACACACACACACACACACACACACACATCGCGTAATTTCTACCCTTCCCGTCGATCCAATGGTTTCAATCGATCGATCGATCGACCGAGTAAATAAGAAATTTCGTACGCGACCGAGGCAAAATAGGCGAATTATGTAACTATTAACCTGATCACCAGTTGAACAGGGGTTGTTTCGCGGTGTCAATTGCCCCGAGACTCGATTTACACTGCTCGATTCATTCAAATATTCAGAACACCGTGGCGAACTACGAGCTGTGTTTCGTCTTCGTCCAGCCGTACGATAATTTCGAGCAAACAGCGAACGGGGTGTTCTGAACAACAAGCTGCCCTCTGGAAACGATATTCGGAGGAGGAAGACTTCTCCTCGATGTTGTGAATCCACCACCGTTGTTGCGATTCATAAAGTCAGGGCTATTTGTATTTTAAACACCGGAAGACTTATGACCGCGCCCCCGACTACCAACAATTTTTCCGAATTTATCACTTTCATCACTCGCTCCGCGGCTTCCATTTCGAATCGTTCGGGATTACATTCGACCGGTTCGTTTCTAGATTACATTGTTCGTTCGTTGTTTGTCATTTCGAGTGCGTATGTGCTCGCTGTGGGACGCGGGTGTAATTTCTTGACTCTCCGCTCGGAACTATTTGACTGTTTCAATATAAAATCTTGGCTCTTGACTATTTTACTATAATCTTATTTCTGGCTATTTTACTGCGAAATCTTCTTGATTTTGATCTGAAGTTTTAATTATTTTACTATGATATCTTCTTGATTTTCACTCGAAACTTTGACCATTTCACTGTAAAATCTTCATGATTTTGACTATTTTTACTACAAAATCTTCATGATTTTGACTATTTTACTACAAAATCTTCTTGATTTTCACTTGAAATATTGACTATTTTACCATACAATTTTCTTGATTTTCATTATTTTACTATAAAATCTTGACTTTGACTATTTAACTATAAAGTCTTCTTGACTTTGACTTGAAATTTTGACTATTTCACTGTAAAATCTTCTTGATTTTCACTATTTTACTATAAAATCTGATTTTGACTATTTTACTACAAAATCTTCTTAATTTTGATTATTTTAATATAAAATCTTCTTGATTTTCACTTAGAATGTTGACTATTTTACTATAAAATCTTCCTGACTTTGACTCGGAACTTTGACTATTTAGCTATAAAGTCTTCTTGACTTTGACTTGAAATTTTGACTATTTCACCGTGAAATCTTCATGATTTTCATTATTTTATTATAAAATTTTACTTTTGACTATTTTACTATAAAATGTTGATTTTGACTAGAAACTTTGACCATTTTACTATAAAATATTTTTGATTTTCACTATTTTACTATAAAATCTTCTTGATTTCGACTCGAAACTGTAACTATTTCACTATGAAATTCTCTTGATTTTGACTTGAAATTTTGACTATTTTACTATAAAATCTTCTTGATTTTGACTCGAAACTTTTACTATTTCACTATAAAATCCTCTTGATTTTCACTCGAAACTTTGACCATTTTACCATAAAATCTTCTTGATTTTCACTATTTTATTACACAATTTTACTTTTGACTATTATACTATAAAATCTTGATTTCTGATTCGGAACTTTACTGCAAAATCTACCTGACAAGACGAGAACGATATTTCTCTCTTTCAAGCAAAATTCTATCGATTTGAATTCGCAAAATTTCGCGATCCTTTTCACCTTTGTTCCGTAAACTTCAGAAGGGGGGGGGGGGGGAAGCTGCTCGTTCGAGATCTGCATTTCGTCAGAATGGGTTCGAGAATTTGGCGAAATTTCGAACCGATCTATTTCCTCGAAATTTAACACTTCACGGACCTATCTTTTTTTCTTTCTTTCTTTCGTTTTCAAATCTTACATAGATACAAAGATCTTTCGTCACTCTGAGTGACATATGCCTGGCGTTATCTTTCCTAAGTGCAACTCAGCGAGCTTGACGAAAAAAAATCGACAATATTCCAGATTACTCGTAACGTAAGTCTCGTGGATTTTTTTACGCAGTCGAGAATTTCACGTAAAGCAGAAAAGACCAAAATCACTCTGCTCTTCGCTCGAAGATTCGCCCGGACGTTCGAAATACCTTTTATTTAATCCCAAACAACTTGTTCGCCGTAATTGACGACAGGTGACAGGGGATCGATCTCAACTTCCTTCCCGCCTCTCTCTCTCTCTCCACTCGCAGACTCAATTACGTCAGCCCCGTCACTGTACGCGAGAATTTCACTCAAGTGCGCTATCTGTTCCGCGCTATCGTTCTGCGACCTTGCGCGTGCGAGATATTGACATGCCGGTTAACGACGGTTAATCAAAGCTGCCCGGGTCGCCATTGTGGCCTGGCGACGGCGCGATTACGTCGCGATTTCGATAATTGCTGTCTTAGAGCTCGCATTGCTTGTTAATTGTCCCAATATATCAAGTAGCTGGTTACACGCACACACACGCGCGCGCGGGTATTAACAACGTTTCCGCTTTTCGTCTCGGCCCGACGTACGAAGTCTGCCAAGGCCGATCGGTGATACCGATCAATGGTCACAGACCCTCTGTCGACAACTATAGACAGAGTTCACGCCGATCAGTTATAGTAGTGAAGTTGGAACTTACAACTATGGAGAACGGAGAGAATTCTAGGAAAGTGAATTTTCTCCAAAGCATGTTTCTTGAAAACATTGTTCACATTGCACGCGGTTTTTCTTCATAATAGTTGTTTAAATTTTTTTATTAGTTTTAGAGGCTTTATCTCGTCTTGACCTCCAAACATTTTTTCTTTTTTGAACGTATCTTGAAATTTTGCGAATATATATTCCCGTTTATATACTACGATTTTTAAATAGCCAACGGTGACTACTTTTCACGGTTTTTCTTCATAATAGTTGTTTAAATTTTTTCATTAGTTTCAGAGGTTTTATCTCGTCTTGGCCTTTAAACATTTATTTGAACGTATCTTGAAATTTACGAATATATATTCCCGTTTATATATTACGATTTTTAAATAGCCAACAGTGACTACTTTTCACGGTTTTTCTTCATAATAGTTGTTTAAATTTTTTTATTAGTTTTAGAGGCTTTATCTCGTCTTGACCTCCAAACATTTTTTTTTTTTTTTAACGTATCTTGAAATTTACGAATATATATTCCCGTTTATATATTACGATTTTTAAATAGCCAACGGTGGCTATTTTTCACGGTTTTTCTTCATAATAGTTGTTTAAATTTTTTTTATTAGTTTTAGAGGCTTTATCTCGTCTTGACCTCCAAACATTTTTTCTTTTTTGAACGTATCTTGAAATTTTGCGAATATATATTCCCGTTTATATATTACGATTTTTAAATAGCCAACGGTGGCTACTTTTTACGCACGACGAGTATACTCGTCGTAACGCAAAATATTGCCATTCTCTCCGTGAAAATGACGTGTACTCGCCAATACTCACAGCTAGTTGGTTAACAAACACGCGAATGATAAAATGTTCCTGTACATAAAATTTCAGCCCCGAGGAATTTTTGGAGTTTTCGTACTATCCTTACCCTGTGAAACATAACACTCACACACGAAACAAGCGATATATGCATTGCGTTGTTGTTCACAGCGTGATTGACAGCGCTCTGATTCCGTTACCTTCGCCTCTCCTCTCCGCCTCCCCCCTTTGCGATTGAATTATTCATAAAACCTGACCATATTAAATATTCATGCTCGTTCAATTTCCGATTTATTCTCCCTCCGTCTGATTATTCCCAGCCCCCCTCTCCTCCTCCTCCTCGTCTCGTCGTCTCGTCGCATTTTTAACGAGCCGCGCAGTCTCGGTTATGTTTATTTTCCAGGAGGGGGAGGGGGGTTTTCAGTAATAAGAGTGACTGACTGCTTTCTGTTTGATTTGGTACCACGGATTTTATTCTCTCTCTTCCTTCTTCCTATTTTTTCTTTTTTTTCTGTTTGTTCTCATTGCGAGGAGACGCGATGAATCAAATTGACTCGCGCGACGATTTTCTGAACAAAATATTCGGAGAATGATTGCTCAAGTAATACCTGTTAATTCGAACAGAATTACACACGTCGTGATTCTTCCCGAAAATTATTCGAAATTGCTGTTACTGAAATTGTTCGATTTAATTGTTTATTTAATTGGCTATCGAGTGAAGTAACTTTCGAGTCGGGACTGCTTGTTATTTTTCATCGAGTTAGAGTCTGATCTGAATCCAGAAGGTGAAGGTCTCGCTTTAATATTTCCAATTTAATATTTATTTTTGAGATAAGGCTGACAAGATTAGTGGAAATGATTTGTCACTTTGAAGAAAATTCTTAAATTCTGGTATCCTTTCACATTTCTCAGAGACCTAGTAGTAAACGAAAAATTTAAGTGTAAAAAGAATTAAAAGACTGTTCTGTATTCGCGGAATACAGGTGACAGGCGCGATATCTCGAATTATATCTCGAATTATTATATTCCAAGTGAAGTGTGATAATTCCAATATCAAACGCTAAAAGGCAAACGCCTTGCAATCTGCGCTCGATCTCGCCCCGAACTTCTCCAGCTCTCTTTCGACAAACGTTCTCAAGCGCTTTCACGAGAACTTTATCGGCAGCGAGTCTTTATCGCCTATCAAAATCACCTTTGACCGAGAGACAGACAGAGAGAGAGAGAGAAACGGCGAGAAACAGAGAAGACGACGAAGAGAGGACGACAGAGAGAACACAGAGGAGAGCGAGAGCTCGTAATCCTCGGGGAGCTCGTGCAACGATCCCCGATAACAGAGCATATTTCTCGCGAACGATGTCCGAATAAAATTTCGAATAAAAAAATTTACGAGTCGAACCGGCGTATCGCGATAGCTCGATCGCGAGTGTCCCCTCTGCGAGAGGGTTGAGCGAAGAAAAGGAGAAAACAGGGGTTGAAGGGGGATCGATTCGAGTCGACGCCGTAAAACGCCGGCGATCTTTCGACCCTCGAAAGTTATACGATCCGGCTGCGTCTCCGAGAGCACGAACGAGTGAAAAAGGGGAGGGGAGGGAGGCGGTGAAGAACAGAAGAGAAGAAAAAGAGAGAATTAATTCGTGGACACGGTATATATTTAAATACTGTGGCAGCGTGTCACGCGCGATTGCCTTCGAAACTATTCGTTGTAGAAAATCACATTTCAAGTGATACTCACTTTCTTTCGATGGAATATCTTGGGGGGACGATCGCAGATCTTAGTCTAGACGTGAGTTGATAAAATCTCAGAGTGACTCTTTTTTTTTCTCTCTTTTTTTGGTGAAACTGAAGAAAAAAATTTATCTTCAGATATATATATCTATATACTTTTGATATTTCAGGGCTATTCGAGATCGTTCACTGCCTTTCAAAAAATTCTACCAGGAAATTATTATCATTATTATCTTATCTTTCGTATTCAAAATGGCGACTGAGTCGAGAGTCAATGCACTGTATCACTGAAGGGTAATTGCATCTTCTCCAATTCTCCATCCTTTCACAGGTGTTTGAAGGTCACACATGACAGGTCGATAAATTCGTCATGAAACGAGCCGTGTGTCTATTTGAAGGAAAATACGTAAGTACATTTTTAAAAGAACAAATTTCACCTTAAATGTTGGAAGAACGTCCACCTGGACAAGATTTGTGACCGCACGAATAAAAAATGCCCACCTTTTGAAAGGAAATAAGTTTTACTTGGATTACATTTTTTTTTCTATAACAAAAATAGTTTAGAATGTTTCAAACGGGACACCCTATATACTTACTACGCACAAACATTCTGAATAAATTGGATATGTTAGATATGTTCGACAAATTGTTGTATGAAATAATGAAGAGAAGTAAAAATAGCGATGAGAAAGATGATAAAATTTATGCAAATTCATGTTTCTGAGAATATATATTTGGAAAAAAATTGTTTTATGTTAATTTGGCGAGTGTTATAGAATATTTATTCTAACAGATAAATAAGGGAAAACTTGCTTTGTTTATATAAAAGAAGAAGAAGAAGAAGAAGAAAGAAAGAAAGCTGTAAAAGAAAGAAATATGAAATTAAAAATTGTAAAGAAGAATTGTAAAGAGACAAAATCAAAGATAGTGTAGCAGGCAGAATACAATAATCGGTAAATCAGACAAGGTAGAAGATAAATAAATGAAATAAATACAGTAAAGTGACAAATAAAAAGTATAACAATCTGTGTTAATACTTTGGTCCAGATTCCAATCGAGATGGAGAAGAAATGAACTTCGGATGCTTTATACATTTTTTTTTCCATGGTTAATGTGAGACTCGCGATCTAATTTTAAAATTTCAATTTTAAAAAAAAGTCGTAGAATTTTTTAAAATCTAGAAACTTTTTTTATTCAATTTCATAATGACAGATAGATTTTTTTTTATTAATTATATATAATTTTAATCAATTGTACGGGAGAGGGAGAACAAGTGCAGAGAGTGCCCGAAAAAATTAGGAAGGCAATTGAATTTTAAAAATACACCGAGTTGTCTGACAGAAAATTAACGCGCGAAAATTAACTCTCGTTTGAGAGAGATTGGCAAACATCGACTCGTAGAATGCCTCGATACTCCATTTATGGTGTATGCTGGCTACATATTTTACGGGGCCAACTGATTCCCGATTAATAGATTTCATCGAGTAGCAACATCGGCCGAGGATCGGGTTAATTAACGCGTTAATATTGATCAGCTGCTGCCAAAACGCAGCATCCTGCAATCTGGACGTCTGAAACTTAAAAATTCACTACGGTAAGAGCAGTTTGAATAAATCCTATCGTGGTTACCTCGATAGATGGATTATTTAACGAATCGAAGTGTATGTATATTGGGGATCGTGATTTTCGAAATTTCATTCTCGAGCAAGAAATCATCGATAAAGAAAATTAATCAGCTCAAATTAATTTACAACACGTACCAACATATTGTATTCAATAAGATCGTAATTTACATTGTTCCTGCTATCAACAGTTCTTGTTCTTGCATCTTAAAATTCAATATCTATAATTAATTCAATAATTAATAGTGTTATTTCCAAACATTAATATTGCTTTGAATGTGGTATATGTTTTTCAATCACGATATAACAACAAATAGAGAAGATTTAGAATCACTATTATGTTTTTAATTCTACTTGTTTGTAATTTCATTTCAATCCTTCTTTCAATCAATATCTCTTCTTCTATAAAAGAAAGACCAATAGTAGTTTAATCCGTAAAAGTTTAAATTTCAACTGTCTCATCGATGATTTATAATAATCCAATCTATTTTCACATTTATCTACTTATACTATATATGCTACACCATTTTATTTTCAAAGTCAGATCATCATCTCGATCAATATTCTTTTACAGCAAAGAACACCAACTATTCTCTGACTTTTTAAAAGTTCAAATGTCCCTTATTTTTGTCTCAAGAATCATTATTTCCAATAATAACAAATATACAAAATCTTGAAGTATTCCAATCTTAATTAATCAACAAAATCTCAAATTCTCTCAAATTATCTTCTAATCTCTACTCTTTCAGCTCTTTTGTTTCTTTTTTTTTTAGAATTATTATTTTCAATAAAACATGTACCATAACAATTATATTATATTATTAAACAAATGCACAAAATCCTCAATTATTGCTATTTGCATTTGTCTTTTCAACTTTATTTCCAAAATTTAATCAATCACCTCATCAAACTCATCCTCTCAAATAAAACCAGTTGTCTTTTAAACTCTAACGCTTCAGCACCCCTGCTTTTTCTCTAGAATCATTATTTTCAATAAAACATGTTGCTACACGATACACAAAAATCTTGAATTGCTCCTATTTCCAATTCTGTTTTGGAAACTCACCAAATATTGGAACCTCATGTTCAAAATTTTTCACTGTTCTCATCAACTCTTTTGTTTTCTGTCTAGAATCATTATTTTCAATGAAACATGTCACTGCACGGTACAGTAACAAATACAAAGAAATCTTGAATCGTTGCTATTTCCAATTCTGTTTCTAGCTAACTAAAAAATGAACCTCACCTTCAAAACTTAATCACTGTTCTCATCATCTCTTTTGTTTTCTGTCTAGAATCATTATTTTCAATGAAACATGTCACTGCACGGTACAGTAACAAATGCAAAGAAATCTTGAATCGTTCCAATTTCCAATTCTGTTTCTAGCTGACCAAAAAATGAACTTCACCTTCAAAACTTAATCACTGTTCTCATCATCTCTTTTGTTTTCTGTCTAGAATCATTATTTTCAATGAAACATGTCACTGCACGGTACAGTAACAAATACAAAGAAATCTTGAATCGTTGCTATTTCCGATTCTGTTTCTAGCTGACCAAAAAATGAACCTCACCTTCAAAACTTAATCACTGTTCTCATCATCTCTTTTGTTTTCTGTCTAGAATCATTATTTTCAATGAAACATGTCACTGCACGGTACAGTAACAAATACAAAGAAATCTTGAATCGTTGCTATTTCCAATTCTGTTTTAGCTGACCAAAAAATGAACCTCACCTTCAAAACTTAATCACTGTTCTCATCATCTCTTTTGTTTTCTGTCTAGAATCATTATTTTCAATGAAACATGTCACTGCACGGTACAGTAACAAATACAAAGAAATCTTGAATCGTTGCTATTTCCAATTCTGTTTCTAGCTAACTAAAAAATGAACCTCACCTTCAAAACTTAATCACTGTTCTCATCATCTCTTTTGTTTTCTGTCTAGAATCATTATTTTCAATGAAACATGTCACTGCACGGTACAGTAACAAATGCAAAGAAATCTTGAATCGTTCCAATTTCCAATTCTGTTTCTAGCTGACCAAAAAATGAACCTCACCTTCAAAACTTAATCACTGTTCTCATCATCTCTTTTGTTTTCTGTCTAGAATCATTATTTTCAATGAAACATGTCACTGCACGGTACAGTAACAAATGCAAAGAAATCTTGAATCGTTGCTATTTCCAATTCTGTTTCTAGCTAACCAAAAAATGAACCTCACCTTCAAAATTTAATCAACTCTTTTGTAACAATAACAGATACACAAATATCTTGAATCACTACTATTTTCAATTCTGTTTTTAATTGACCAAATATTCGAACGTCATTATGAAAATTTACATAATCATAGCCCTTATCGAAATTCTCTTTCCAAATAAAGCTAGTTGTTGCCTGGTCTGTAATATATTTCAGTTCTCCTGTTCCCTCTTCTCGAGGGCCATTATTTCCAACGGGAACACGTTGCACCATTGGCAAAGTACAGTGACAAAATCACATACTGATGCTATTTCCAATTCTAGCCGTGATTAACCAAATATTGGAGCCTCATTTCCAAAGCTCAATCACTATTTATCCTCGCGGAAGGAAAACAATTGTAGGTCTCCCGGATCTGGAGGCCCACACGTGACCCAAATCTGCACACATTCTCTTGTACTTGTACGAACTGTAAACCTGAGAATTCTCTAGCAAGGAGAGATCACGAAACCAGAGATCCAACTGGCCAAGATCCAAGGAAATCTCAGACCTCGTACGCCTTGACTCGCGAGTCGTACAACGTATTGTCCTCATCCACTGATGGCGCTGATGGCCACGTTGCCTGCCGGTTGAAGAAGGAAGCTGAAGGAAGCTGAAGGAAGCTGCCGCTGCCACGCAGGGGGAGAGGGAGCATAGATTATCCCGTGGCCCGACACAGACAGCCCGGAAATTACTCGTTATTCGACGCGACGAGCGACGAATTCCAAAGCTTCGGCCTCCTTCCTTATTTGTTTATCCCACGTGTCGGGGGAGGACTGGTTGTTGGCCGGTTGGGTCAACGCCAGCCACGGTATTGCTTCATAAATCCTCTCCCAAGGAACTCGTGCATCATCTAACTTCGTGTCGCAAATAGCGCTCACCGTGTACCAATAATCGAACGTGTCCCCGACGATTTATTGCTGTTGCACTCCGTGCTTTTCGCAAACGGGGTCTGTTGGACCCCGACTGTACGAATGTAATCGCGGTTTGCATGATTTGGTTGGTATGCAACGCGTACCGTACGATGTGAAAAAGTGTTCGTATCACACGTTTATAGTTTACATTTAAATATGTTCGACTTTACGTGATGTACGTCATGTGGGTTTATGAGCTGACCTTTGCAAGACTGGATTCGACTATAGTATTTTTTTATTTTGATAGGTTGAAATGTAAGGAAATGTGAAAACGTAGGGAAAATGTAATATATCGAATGGGGATTTCTGCATCTTTGGATATTTGGACTTTTGAATTGTTCAAGCTCTTTAGATCCTCGAATCTTTAACTCGTTGAATTTTGTTTTGAGTCTTCGAACATACACGAATCTTTGAATTTCTTAATATTCGGATCTTCGAATCTACTAAATTTTTGGAATTTTTGAAATCTTCGATTCACCGAATCTTTAAATCTTCGAATTTTCGAATTTTTCAATACACGAATCGAACATCTGAATCTTTAAATTTTCAGATCGTCGAAACTTTGAATGTTTGAATTTCTGGGATTTTTTTTGGATCTTCGTAACATTGAGTATTCAGATGATGAAATACTGCTGGAATCCCGGTATATATAGTTATCTGCGAGCAGAGAAGAATTTATTATCGCCCAAACGCAAGTAGATTTAGCAGATTATACCGTATAAATGTAACAGCAAACAAAATGTTGACAGTTTGTAAAACTAAAAAAGTAGAAAGCGGACGCACGAAGGGGCGAAGAAATTCTTGTACGGAAGAATTATTTCAGACGTGGTAAAATTACCATATTTGACACTGAGTTTCAAGCGTGTTCTTGAAGGAACTTTTGGTTGGTTTAAGTTGGGTTTCGGTTAAATTTGAGTCCCGTGGAAACTGGAAATGGAAACACGAGGGAAACGTGAATTGAAATGGAAACGAGGCGACGTTGGCTTCGCCGGCGAAAGAAAGGATCAAGTTTTCTACGGGAAGATTACGACGGGAATCCTTCTCTCTTGCGTCACTATTTCAAAAAACCATTGCGAAGACACGAAACGTCCATTCAATTTGCAAAAAAAAACAAAAGAAAAAATCTCAGAAATGTACAATAATGTATAATCTTGATTTCACTCTGGCTGGCTGAAAACGAGGTTGAAAACGAAGGCACCTCGACGAAAATACAAACGTGCAAAATGCAGGCGTGAATGAATTAAGGATATTTTATAAAAAGACACCCAATACATTTGAAATAGTTCGAGGAATATTTAATCGCAAAAACTAAATAAAGAATAGAGTTTTAAAAAATTAAACATAGAATTGATTGACAGCGATGTTCCATTTTATATAATAAAATTTTCTCCAATCTGGAATTGGAAACGTTCACGATCACTCTCAATCAATTCTATGTTTATTTTTTAAAATTCTATTCTTTATTTAGTTTTTGCGAAATTGTCACGCTCGTATAAATTAAATCTCTCCCTCATTTTTCCAACTTAATTTGCCCCTTGATGTAATATCTATTTAATAAAAAGATAAATTAGCAAATTCTTTGTTAACAGTAAAGTAAAGTATATTTCTGTTTGCATTTTGCATGGGGGAAAAAACGGACAAGTAAATCTAATTACTTGCGATATTTAATAATTTATAACAATTCTATTTATGAACCTAAAAACTTGACGAACTTGGCGTGTTCCTCTTATATATTATATATCAAATTCTCTTCAATTTTCGCTTTCAATGAAATAAAATCTTTCAATGAAATAAAATGATTGTACTAACTGAGTATTGAACTGTATATAATTAGACATGCATAGAATCTATGTAATTTGCCAACAGTGTCTAAATATCAAATACTATACAGCCAGACGAGTAAAGGAGTTCTAAATATAGTTACACTGTTTAACATAAATCACTGACTTGCACAATGTACAAGTAATATTGATCTGTATACTATCAGACATGTATGCAAATGTAACCTGCCAGTAAATAGATTTTAAGTATCAAATATTATACACATGAAAAATTCACTATCAACAAGGGAAGTTGTCACATCAGCTTATACAGTGACTTGTACAAGTAGTATATAATCAGACATGCATCCAACAGATTTGAAGTATCAAATGTTATACGGTTGGAAAATTTAGATAAACTATCAAGAGAAGAGATTATCAGACAGATGACATCAGCTTGCACAATAGTTTGTACAATATATGAGTAGTATTGATTTGTATATAATCAAACATGCATCCAGTAGATTTGAAGTATCAAATGTTATACAGTTGGAAAATTTATAAACTATCAAGAGACAGATCACATCAGCTTGCACAATAGTTTGTACAATGTACGAGTATTGATTTGTATACAATCAAACATGTATCCAGCAGATTTGAAGTATCAAATGTTATACAGTTGGAAAATTTAGATAAACTATCAAGAGAAAAGATTATCAGACAGATCACATCAGCTTGCACAATGACTTGTACAATGTATAAATAGTATTGATTTGTATATACTCAAACATGCATCCAACAGATTTGAAGTATCAAATGTTATACAGTTGGTTATAAACTATCAAGAGAAGAGATCAGTTTGCACAATGGCTTGCACAATAGAGCATTGACCTGTATACAATTAATCATGTACTTAAAATCAGTATTAAGTATCAATACTACACAATTGGAAAATTCATATGCATATATTATCAGCAAGAGAGGTTATCAAACAGATCATGTCAATTACTAATGAACAGAAGATAAGTAGTATGATGCTACATATAATCAGATGCTCTTTAAGTAGCTTCAGATTTAGATTGTGTGCTATCAGACAAGTTGTAAGTAGTATGGTGCTGTATATAATCAGACGCTCTTTAAACTGATTGTATGCTATCAGACAAGTTGTAAATAGCATATAATTCAATAGAAATAGTATATATTCAATGTAAATGTATATTCAAATAGAATCACGTTAATATTTAGCCAAACAGGACATAAACTGTGAATAACAAGACCCTACACATTACATCATGTGTGATGTTACAATCTAATATTAATGATATATATTAGTACATATATATATATATATATATATATATATATATATATAATTCACTAGTAATACCTCCTAAATTAATAACTTTAGCTACTATTACTACATTACCCTCGATTAATAAAAAATATATAATTTAATAAATATAATAAATTTATATAAATTTATATATATATATATATGTATATTACATATAATAATAAATTTCTAAAAAAGTGGATGTGATCTTGAGATCACTCCTCCACCAAGGCAAATAATTTATCGCCACCATACATTAATCATCATTCAGAAGAAATTTCATTTCAAACATTTTTTTCCGAATAACATACAATGTATTGTTAAATTAAAATTCGATTTCTCTTATCTTTCACCGGGTGAAGATTATACGTGAGTACGTAGGCGAGTGTTATGATTAACATATTCTTCAAAATAAGCTTCATTCACGGTGACACGAGCGGATTAACGGACAGAGAGAGAGAGAGAGAGAGAAAGAGAGAGAGAACGACGATGAAAATGTCTACGATCGCATCAATCAAGTAGGATAGCCAGGGTAATCGGTTTGCAAACGCGGTATCTCGAATTACTCCGCGATCTCCGATCTGGTTACGGAGGGCTGTTTGTAATTGGCATAATGGCGAGTTTACGCCGATTGAGTATTGTTCCCTGGCTCGTGGTAACATGATCCGCGGGATATCCCCGGTGATTCTATTCCCGTTCTTCGTTAACGCTCTCGGGGTATTATTGTTACCACGCCGCCATTCAGGAAGTTCGGTCGAAAACGATGATTTTAGATAACGTTTCATCTAACGGAACGACGATCTTCCCGATGATTCCTCCCCCTCCCCCCCCCTCGTAATTTGTCAACTGGGGATTCGATGACGTAATTAATTCGCCGGTACGGTTGTTTGTTACGATCAGATCGCCCGGATCGGGTTTCAATTTCACGTGAAAGTGCGAATCTCGATATTTGAAATTTAGAATTTAGAATTTCAATAAAGAGATTGAATAACGATATAACCTTTTTTTTTATCAATCTCTTTGATCTTAACAATCACAATGTTAATCTTTTCTTATTAATTTATGGATCTTCTATTTTATGAATTGTAATAAAACAAACTACTAAAGTAGAATAATTAAAAATCGATGCTTATTACTTCTCCTATAAATTATTATTATTAAATTATACAATATATATTATATATTATATATATGTTTATTATTATATTATATTATGTATTAT
The DNA here is from genome assembly GCA_032399595.1 of Tetragonula carbonaria. Classification (NCBI taxonomy): domain Eukaryota; kingdom Metazoa; phylum Arthropoda; class Insecta; order Hymenoptera; family Apidae; genus Tetragonula; species Tetragonula carbonaria. Next base: position 12,762,078 of record JAUCRC010000008.1, read on the forward strand.
ATATATGTATATATATATTGTGTGTGTGTGTGTGTGTGTGTGTGTGTGTGTGTGTGTGTGTATATAATATATATATATATATATATATATATATATATATATATGTAAAAGTAGATACATATAAATTTATAATTAGTATTGTAATTACATTTAAATATCTAAAACTCCTTTATTTATAGTTTATATAACCTTTCTGTTTGTAAGTTACATAGATTGATGCCTGATTATAAACAATTCAGTATAACCTGTATCTTGTATGCCAATGGTTTATTATCATTTAAATTACATACAGTTGAATATTACTTATACTCTGCATGCCAATAGTTTGTTCACGGGTTGGGTTTAGCATGAGTCGTACACGTATATTTCTATCAATCGGCCGAGTCTAACTACTTATGGCATCGTGTTTGTAAATCGATTATTTAATCGTAGCAATCTCGAACGAACAGGTTGATCGTTGACAATTTCGCACCCTCGTTCTCGTTTACCTTTGATTCGCCGAATTGAAATCTACCACCAGTCCCTTTTGGTTTTGATCGTTCGCACTTGGCGCGAAGTTATTCTCGAGTTAAAAAAAAAAAAAAAGAAAAAACAACAACAACAATCGTCAATCCATCCGGCGTTTGTTTCGTAATGGCTGGAGGACCATCGAGATTTCGGCGAATCTGAACTCGTATATACACACAGAGTGTTCAATGATCAGAGTGAAAACGTCCGTCCTTGTCATTTAGAAAATACTTTCCTGCGATCGACAGGATATATTTTTCGCCAAAGTGAAAAAAATAGTAAAACTTTAATGATAAAATAGAGTGTATATAAGCTTTCACTTATTCGTTTGATGAAAAATTTAAATCTCTGAAGGATACACTGTTTCACTCTGGAATGTACTCTGACAAAAATTACAAATCATTTATTTCGAATTACTTGGCACAAATTTTAATATTAATAACAGTTCTAGTTTTTGCCGCTTAGATACTAGTTCCAGTATCAAAGTATCAAATATATTCACGAAAATATTAAATATATCGCAACGAGCCGGACGATATTTCTTAATTTCCATTTAAATACATCAGATAATTAGACGATCTACTAAAATAATTGAAGAGTAAAAAAAGAAAAACACTCGTGGATCGCTTCGTTACGTATTAATTTGTCATTTTGCAGAATAAAACGATCAACGAAACGCCGATTGTCGCGCGGCTACGTTCGGTTGGCTTTAAGCTTTCAATTATCGATAAACATTACTTTCAGTCATTGGATTCTAGACGCGATTTCACACGATTGAAAAAAAAAAAAACTCTCTCTATTCATTTGAATTACCATAGTGGCAAACTGGCAAATCCACCACTATTGTCGGAAAAATTCTGTTCACTTTTTTTTTAAATTACGAAGCAACGATGCATTCGTTAACAAACAATTGAAGCTCAACAGGTGCTCAACAGGAAGAACACGTTGTATTTACTGGATATCTCTCCTCGAATGCTTTCACCACGAAACGATATTTTTCACAAAGGAACGATATTTGCAAAGATGCAAATATGTATGTAAGGTAAATAGTATAGCCTGTGGGCAGAACACGACGCGTGCATCGATCGTTTCTTTGAGCAGCCATTACGCTACTTCTTTAGCGTGCCGTGCTGAAGTTTCAAATACGGGATTACCGACAGAACGTAATCCGGCAGATTACGTTGTTTTGCTCTTGTTATTTAAGTTTGTGACCAGTTTCTTGCTCGAAGCTATACCGATCGATGGATCGTTGGCCGTAAACACGACTCCGTCTCTCGGAGTCTCATTATCCGTGGGCAAAATGTGAACACGACTTATCGCGAGACGAGGATCATCCGGGCAAGAGCGTATGTAACAAAGTGCACTTGTCGATTTTTTCGATTTTAATCGGGCAGACGAAAGTGGTTAATGGAATTTTGGGGCAATGGGACAACCACTTTACTATTTATACGGTGGTATTTTTTTATTTGTTATATGTTGATATGTTAGAACTATCAAAGCGGACGACCGATTTATGTAATTATGTGATTTTTGTAGAAGTATTTCTAGAGTGTATCAGAGAGTGTATTTTCAGAAATTTAGATTTTTATTTTTAATTTTCCGCAAAATTTTTCTATTAATTATGTAATTTTTGTGAAGTATTTCTAGAATGTATCAGAGAATGTATTTTCAGAAATTTAGATTTTTATTTTTAATTTTTCATAATTATGTATTTTGTAGAAGTATTTCTAGAGTGTATCAGAGAGTGTATTTTCAGAAATTTAGATTTTTATTTTTAATTTTCCGCAAAATTTTTCTATTAATTATGTAATTTTTGTGAAGTATTTCTAGAATGTATCAGAGAATGTATTTTCAGAAATTTAGATTTTTATTTTTAATTTTCTACAGAATTTTTCTATTAATTATGTAATTTTTGTGAAGTATTTCTAGAGTGTATCAGAGAGTGTATTTTCAGAATTTTAAATAGATTCTTATTTTTAACTTTTTATTTTCCGCAAAATTTTTCTATTGATTATCGTAATTTTTGCAAAGTATTTCTAGAATGTATCAGAGAGTGTATTTTCAGAAATTTAGATTTTTACTTTTAATTCTTAATTTTCCGCAAAATTTTTTTATTAATTATGTAATTTTTGTGAAGTATTTCTAGAATGTGTCAGAGAGTGTATTTTCAGAAATTTAGATTTTTACTTTTAATTCTTAATTTTCCACAAAATTTTGTCTATTAATTATGTAACTTTTTGAAGTATTTCTAAAATGTATCAGAGAGTGTACTTTCAAAAATTTAAATAGACTCTTAGTTTTAACTTCTAATTTTCCGTAAAATTTTTCTATTTGTTAATTTTTTCACTTTATCATCACTGACGGAAATTTCAGCGTTAATTAGATTTTTATTTTTAATTTTTAATTTTTAATTTTTAATTTTCCACAAAATTTTGTCTATTAATTATGTAACTTTTTGAAGTATTTCTAAAATGTATCAGAGAGTGTACTTTCAAAAATTTAAAGACTCTTAGTTTTAACTTCTAATTTTCCGTGAAATTTTTCTATTTGTTAATTTTTTCACTTTATCATCTCTGGCGGAAATTTTAGCGTTAACAACTGTTTTTTGCTAATAAACTTCAAATCCAAGACGCAACCACGTACAAGGAGAAGTATTTCTCCAGACTGGAGGCACGTTCGAACCCACTTCTCGCCATTCTTTCGTCGAACGACTGTTCGCGAACAACGATTACGGCGACAGAGCGAATCGAGAAGCGGTTTTTTTTTTAATCAGAGTTAAGTGGAGGCCGCGGCGACATTTACCGATTTATTTAGTACGGGTAGACTCGATGAAACTACGGGGATCAGCGGATCTAATTTGTAACAAAAATACTCAGCGTAGAGCGGGCCCGAGTTAATTAAGTTAAATCAACCGGGGGGAGCCTTCGAGCGCGCAAACCGCGTTGAAAATCGTCGAGTCGACTCCCGAACGTGGTTAGTTTTTTTAACGCTAGCCGTTAAAATTTTAGGCGCCGCCTGATTGTGCCTAAAATTTGTAAAATAGTGGTTAGCAGCCAGATTAAACGACGTACTTTCGCGACGTCATTTGCAATTCCAATTCTAACGATTCGTTTAAGAGACACATTAACACATCATGTACAGGGTGATTCATCTAACTTGCACACGTGAAATAACTTTTGAATTATACGCTGAATGAATGATGAAAAATTGTTCGATACAAAAGTTGTGTGGCTTTAAGGGAGGCAAAACGTGGCGTATCAATTGTTTTTCGTGTGTTGAGGGATTTCGAAATTTTCAAGGTCACTCTTAATTTCTTTCCAATTGGATTTTCTCTCATATATTTCTTTTCATCGTAAAAGTTGTTCATTATTAAATTCCAAGTAAGAAAGTATTAAGCGACATTGGTCGTAAATCGAATGATTATTGACCTTGAAAGTTTCGAAACTCTTCAACACGCGCAGAAAATTGGTACGCCATATTTTGCCCCTCCCCCACCCCCTCTTAAAACCATACGACGTTCCTATAACACAATTTTTCATCAGACGCGTAATTTATAAATTATTTCAAGCGTGTGCAAGTTACGTGGATCACTCTGCATTGTCAGAGAAGCAGATATTGAAAATTCTGTGCACAATCCAATGAAGGTGTTTTCATAGAAAAAAAAAAAAAATAGCAGAATTTTCACATTTTCCATTTTAGTTTTTGTACGTGAAATAATGACCCTTTGTACTATGCCTCGCTAGAAATTTTAACTTTCGTAAACCTGTTTCGGCGCCGTAAAAGAGCATGTTTATTGCAACGTTTTAGAAGAACTTCACTTCGCTTTTCCGGGTGGAGAAATTTCAGCGTTACTCTTCGTTAGAAAAGATATTTCAGAAAAACGTTTCGAATCTTACCAGGTGAAAGAAAATTATCAGACACACACGTATGAAAATATTATTTCTGTTTATCTCGATTTTTTTCAGCATACAAATCCCTCTCTGTAATAATATAATCGAGTTCAATTGCTTCAACTTCTATCATATCGTTTTACACTATTTTCGAAAAAGGTGTCGACCACCCGCGCGAAATATCGCCGGCCTGTACAGAAAGTTAACAGAAAGTCGCAGAGAGAAGTCAGAGTCGGAGGACAATGAGTGCGTGGACAAGGAGAACAGAGGGAGGGTGGCCTCCTTCCGGCGCATAAATCTCCGCCGGCTTAATTTTATCGGCGTCACGGAGCAGGCTTCCGGCGCGGGGAGGGTCGCGCCCTCTCGACGACCGGGCTAAATTAAAAGAAAGGGAACCGAATGAGACCCCGCGAAAGTAATCACTTTATCTGTAGCCGGCCACTCCCGGTCCAAGTCTTTGCTAATCTGAGCCCTCCGTTCCGCGGCTGGAAACGTCCGCTCTCCTGCGAATCTCATTTTCATATTGCCTCTTTCAAACACGTTCCTCTCCTTACAGCTACGCAGCTGGCCACTACTGTAATATGTATATTACATATAAAGTATAATTTTTCTTCAATAAAAAGGAACCTAAAAATAACCTAACCTAACCTAATAAGTAGCCTTTAAAACCTAATCTAGAAAGCAGCCTTTAAAACTTAATCTAGAAAGCAGCCTTTAAAACCTAACCTAACAAGTAGCCTTTGAAACCTAACCTAACAAATAGCCTTTAAAACCTAATCTAGAAAGCAGCCTTTGAAACCTAACCTAACAAATAGCCTCTAAAACCTAATCTAACAAGCAGCCGTTAAAACTTAACCTAACAAATAGCCTTTAAAACCTAACAAGTAGCAAACATGTGTTTCTCTCTCCTTTTCTTACAGCCACGCAGCTGGACACTACTGTAATATGTATATTACATATATAAAATATAATTTTTCTGCAATAAAAAAAAACCTAAAAATAACCTAACCTAACCTAACAAGTAGCCTTTAAAACCTAACAAGTAGCAAACATGTTTTTCTCTCTCCTTTCCTTACAGCCACGCAGCTGGACACTACTGTAATATGTATATTACATATATAAAATATAATTTTTCTGCAATAAAAAAAAACCTAAAAATAACCTAACCTAACCTAACAAGTAGCCTTTAAAACCTAACAAGTAGCAAACATGTGTTTCTCTCTCCTTTTCTTACAGCCACGCAGCTGGACACTACTGTAATATGTATATTACATATATAAAATATAATTTTTCTGCAATAAAAAAAAACCTAAAAATAACCTAACCTAACCTAACAAGTAGCCTTTAAAACCTAACAAGTAGCAAACATGTTTTTCTCTCTCCTTTCCTTACAGCCACGCAGCTGGACACTACTGTAATATGTATATTACATATATAAAATATAATTTTTCTGCAATAAAAAAAAACCTAAAAATAACCTAACCTAACCTAACAAGTAGCCTTTAAAACCTAACAAGTAGCAAACATGTTTTTCTCTCTCCTTTCCTTATAGCCACGCAGCTGGACACTACTGTAATATGTATATTACATATAAAATATAATTTTTCTGCAATAAAAAAAAGTCTAAAAATAACCTAACATAATAAGTAGCTTTTAAAACCTAATCTAGAAAGCAGCCTTTGAAACCTAACCTAACAAGTAGCCTTTAAAACCTAGCAAGTAGCTTCAGAAATCGTCGCGGGACAGTGTCAAGCTATCAAAAGAACGAAAGGTTGAAAATGTTCTGACGATTATCCGGAAAACCGTTCCATTTCCCATCGAACTTTCCCGTCGGCGAGACAATAATTCGCCCCCCCCCCCGTGATTGCCTCACGAAATCTGTTTCAGCGAGCTGTTTCGAAACTAAAATAGTTTCGAAACGACACGATGGTAATGATACACAGAGGGTTTTTGGTTAATCGACGCGCGACGGGCAACACGGATTACGTAAGAGAACCTGATTGTGGTTGGAACGACGCCATAAACTTCTTTTTCCCTCCTCCCCTCCCCCTTTCCCCACCCTCCACCCCCCAAACTGTCAGCGTGGGTGACGGTCGGTCATTACGGGTTAACGACACGGTTCTCCGGTTTCGCGAAATCATTCTTTCCGCGATTCTCGATTCCTGCAGCGCAGTAAAATCCAGCCGCACTCGCTGCGGCTGGCACATCAAACTATTTGTTATCCTAGCAAAATAACGAGCTGATACGCGAGCTCGCATAAACACGCACCGCGGGCTCCGCGGCTGCGGCTGACAACGCTGGTTCTCCAGCTTTATCTGTCACTCGCTACGTACACTCGCGCCGCGTGTATTTCCACCGCGCGTGTAATCGTTGCACATCGGGGCGAACAATTAAACGCTGTTCCTCCAACTAGACGCCGCGTTTTGTTGTAAAACTTTCGACGTTTGTTGTTAAAACGGCCGAGAGTTCTTAGAAACGCTAATCACACTGATCGCGCCTGAAGGTGTTTTAAATCACCGACGAAAATCAAGAGATTTATTCTTTGTGTATTCAGTGTATTCTTGTCTTGTTCGGTGTATTTTTTTTTTTTTTTTTTTTTTTTTTTGAAAAACTGCTTGTTTTATTGTTCAGGAGTTGTGGCATCTTGGTATCCAGCTCGAGACTGTAGATCGAAGAATCATCTACCGATGTGAGATTAAATATACTTGAATGATTGCTGTTTATTGACTAATGTTCATGGAATCAATCGGTCTGATGGGAATTGATTTTTATTGATTGTAGGCTGTGGCTTTTGACTGACTGAAAGCTACACTCTTGATTGACTGAAAGCTACAGTCTTAACTGACTGGAAGGTAATCTTGACTGACTGAAAGCTATAGCCTCGACTAACTGAAAGCTACAATCTTGATTGACTGAAAGCTACAGTTTTGACTGATTGGAAGCTAGTCTCAACTGACTGAAAGCTACAGTCTTGACTGATTGAAAGTTACAGTCTTGACTGACTGAACTAAAATTGAACTGACTGAAGGTTGCAAAAAAAGACGCGGTAAATACTAAAATAAAGCCGCCTGAAGGCTGAATTAAGACTGAACTGAAAATTGTAATGAGAGACTGACTGAAATAAGACTGACTGAATACTGAACTAACTCTCATGCACTAAGATTATTAATGATTATGTATTCAGTTTCAATTATTTATGCACAATAGTATACTAGAACAATTAAATACAACATTTTATACAACAGAGAATTTCTTACGTTTTATACAAGAACAAAAATCGTATCATAAAATGCACGTGTAATTTAAATATATTTAACCTTCATCCATCCGGTATGTGAATTTCACACATTTTTCTTGTAAAATATCGCTGATTAAAAATGTGATACATGTTTTCGACATAACACGCTGTCAGAGTTGCAAATAATACTTTGGTTTTCGGCAGCCAATACATTGTCTTCTATTGTACTCGTCACTTCTCAAAAGATGCATTTAAAATCTTGGAATATACAATTGCAGCAGACTCGAGACAAATAATCATAACATTAATCATAACATACAATAACAAATAATCATTAGACAAAACTGAAGAAAATAAAAACTCTGCCAATAGACCAAGATATAATGAAATTAGAATTAATTTCAATTTAATTAAATTAAATTGAAGTCAGTCAATTGGAAATAATTGAATAAAAATAATACATGTGATTTGTACGTGAATCGAGGGACGAAAAAAAAAATATTTGCAAATTTGGCCATTTAATTTTTCAACGCTGCGTCAATTTGACGACCGAGGAGAAAAATGCGATTTAAGTTGGAAAAAATGAGGATCGAATAGATGTCAAAAAAAAAAGGAAATTTAAAAAAAACAGATTACATTGTTACATTGCTTACAAACAGACCGCGGATTATTTAAAATAATTAATTAAATAAATTTAAAATAATTTTAAAATAAATAATTAAATAAATTTATTTAAAATAATAAGAACCTTCGGATAATTTTCACTTCCAAATTTCTCCACGTTTCTCCGATTTTTTATTCTTTTTTTTTTTTTTTTCGAAATGAAAGACCTCGGTCCAGGCAGAGAGTTCGAAGAAACGGTGTCTCAAAACGAACAGAAACGACAGAAAACAGGCGGCTGTCAAAAACGAGAGAGAGAGAGAGAGAGAGAGAGAGAGAGAGGGAAACTCAACGAAACGAAAGGGCAAACACAACGAGAGAACGCGTTCATTATCGCTCGACGAGATTCAAATGAAAGAGAAAGAAAGAAAGAAAGAGAGAGAGAGAGAGAGAGACGTTATTTCCAAATGGAGAATGAATTTAAAACAAACTGTCCACGGTGACGGCGACGTCATTAGCGATTCGTTCCCCGTAAACGCCGCGATACGGTGTTTACGAATTTCCCCGGACGATTATATTGCTGGATTAATTAACGAAATGGGGAGGGGGGAGGGTTTTCCCGATAATTGCGCGAGAAAGAGGACGAGCGACGACGAATTTAAAGTGCGGCTTGGCCCCTTCCTCCGCCTCCCCCCCCTTTAAATTCGTGAATTTAATTACGCTGGCGAGTTGTTTTTCGCCTTGGCGAAAGTCGACGCGTCACCGAGAAACTACTTTTTTTTTTACCAGGGCCTCGATCGAGCTTTAATTGCCACTACCGGTCGCGATACATCGACTTCTTCTTTCAACTTCTTCTTCTTCTTCTTCTTCTTCTCGATTGCGTCGACCGCTTCTTGCGGCGAGTTTCTTTCTCCTGATCGAGCTTCTCGATGGAACGATACTCTTGCGACTTTCATCGGGTCGGAGAATCCACTTAGCTGGTCAATTAATTTCGCTAAGTTTCATCGTGTCGAGATTTTCTTCATGTATCTGTTTTTCACTCGTGTGAAATTTGTGAAATTGAGTGGTTAGATTAGAACCAGATTAAATGACGTACTTTCGCGTCGTTTGCAATTCCAATTCTAACGATTCGTTTAACACACATTAACACATCATGTACATTAGGGGAGGCTTCGAGCGCGCAAACCGCGTTGAAAATCGTCGAGTCGACTCCCGAACGCGGTTAGTTTTTTTAACGCTAGCCGTTAAAATTTTAGGCGCCGCCTGATTGTGCCTAAAATTTGTAAAATAGTGGTTAGCAGCCAGATTAAACGACGTACTTTCGCGACGTCATTTGCAATTCCAATTCTAACGATTCGTTTAAGAGACACATTAACACATCATGTACAGGGTGATTCATCTAACTTGCACACGTGAAATAACTTTTGAATTATACGCTGAATGAATGATGAAAAATTGTTCGATACAAAAGTTGTGTGGCTTTAAGGGAGGCAAAACGTGGCGTATTAATTGTTTTTCGTGTGTTGAGGGATTTCGAAATTTTCAAGGTCACTCTTAATTTCTTTCCAATTGGATTTTCTCTCATATATTTCTTTTCATCGTAAAAGTTGTTCATTGTTAAATTCCAAGTAAAAAATATTAATAGTAAAAGTATTAATCTAATGATTATTGACCTTGGAAGTTTCGAAATTCTTCAACACGCGCGAAAAATTGGTACGCCATATTTTGCCCCCCTTGAAACCATACGATGTTTCTATAACAATTTTTCATCAGACGCGCAATTTAAAAGTTATTTCAAGTGTGATGCAAGTTACGTGGATCACTCTGTATTGTGAAACAAGCAGATATTGAAAATTCTGTGCACAATCCAACGAAAGTGTTTTCATAGAGAAAAAAAAAAATAGCAGAATTTTCACATTTTCCATGAACACACTCGTGTGCGTGTTTCTTTTTTCTTTTCTTTTTATTCGTTTTCTTTTGTTTCTCATTCGCTTTCGATTGTGTATTATTTTCTTCGACAATTATCATTCTTTTCTACTCGTATGTGATTTTCTGAACAGGATAAGAAATCGATCAATAACCTTCTGTATATCTACACGATAAAAGAAATCTCTTCGCAAAATAGAATTGTATAATCTACGAATAATCTTACAAAGAAATAATTTTACGAACGTTTCTAACAAGTCCGACAAAATATTCAGAAACGTAAAAAGAATTTCTGCGGCACGACGCAGATATCAAGAGAACATTCACGAGCCAGAAAAGAATTTTAACAGAGCGTTTAGAATATTTAGAATACTGTCAAAAGATTTTTGGAACGTTCACGATTGTTTCGCAATGTTTCCAATATCATTTAGAAACGTCACGGTTAATCAGAAAAATAAACTGCTCTATCTCTACAAAAGGAATTTCTCTGCATGTAGTGCAAATAATTTTGCAAAAAAAGGAAAGGAACAATCGTTCTAATACGTAGCAAATCGCCCGAAAATATTCAGAAACGTAGATGAAGATCCCTCGAAGCAAATGTAGCATGCTGCAGATAGCAAGGAAACGAGATTCACGAGAGCCAGAGAGAGAATTTTAATAAATGCTTGCAGCGTTTCGAACATTTTCGAAAAATTTTCGAACCTTCACGATGCTTCGCAATATCAATTAGAAACGTTGCGAGTTCGTATCTCAAACGGAAATTAATCGACAAACTTTCCACGAGAAAAGAAACTTCTCTGCGAGACATTGCGAATAATTTTTACAAAACATTCCAACAGTGGAATCCAACGAAAATCGCCGAAAAATATTCAGAAAATACGCAGAATAAAGATTCGTCAAGCAAATGTAGTATGCCGTAGATACGAAGGGAATGAAATTCACGAGGCCAGGTCGATCGTTTGTCAATTCAATCGAGCATAAACGCGCGAACATCCCCCTCGGGCACCGCTGTATTTCGTTTCGTTTCCCCCGAAAAAGAGAAGAAAAACAAAACGGCTCGCGAAGATAATTTGATTAATAACGGCGACGAACGAAGAAAGAAGGGACGAGAAAAAAGAAGAAAAATTGTCTGTGGAATTTTCGTTCTTTCCTTTTTTTTTATTTTCTTTTTTTTTTCTTCTTCTTCTTCTTCTTAAAGACGCGAAACGCAAAGGAAGAGGCTGGAGAGCGGGGGAGGAAAATGGCGGCGTTGACATCATTGAAAAAGGTCGACGTCACGTTGCAGGGCATACGATATTCCACAGAAATGCTGGAGCGAGCTGTTGACACGCCAGCCTATTACGAACTGGCAGCTTTTATCCGACAAAAGACGGCATTTAGGCTGTGAAATTGTAAATTCAATTTCCCGCGAGCCACCCGTGCACTCTTTTTCTTTCTCTTTTTTTTTTCTTTCCTTCCCTTCCGAGACAGAATTACTTCCATTTCCATCGAAGGTCATTTTCAAGCGAGAATCATTTTCTGTTCGCGAGACGCGAGAGTCGAGCTCTTCCAAGTTCGAGGCGAATTAACGAACTGAAATTTCCAAGGTTAGATTGTCCTTCCGAGATCAATAGACAATATTATCATTTTCTAGGGGAATTTTCTAGTAGAAATGACTGCATTGAAATTAATTGAGTTGAAAGAAAAGTCGAGAGGGAGTTGGTCAAGCGTAAGGTCCACATACTTTTGTATAAATAATGAATCTCCGTGTCAGAGAAGAGATTTTTAACAATTTCTCGTTGTTCGACGAATTGACGCTGAATTTTGAAGGTTAAGTTGTTCCTTCGAGATCACCTAGAGGATTTTCTAGTGGAAATGACTGCATTGAAATTAATTGAGTTGAAAGAAGAGTCGAGAGGGAGTTGGTCAAGCGTAAAATCCACATACTTTTGTATAAATAATGAATCTCCGTGTCAGAGAAGAGATTTTTAACAATTTCTCGTTGTTCGACGAATTGACGCTGAATTTTGAAGGTTAAGTTGTTCCTTCGAGATCACCTAATTTCCTCGTGAAATTACTGCATTGAAATTAATTAAGTTGAAAGAAAAGTCGAGAGACAGTTGGTTAAACATTCACATATTTTCGTATAAATGATGGATTTTACATGTGAAATCAGGAAAGAGATTTTTCAACAATTTCTTTATCATTCGATGAATTAACCCTGAATTTTGAAGGTTAAGTTCTTTCCTATTCTCTATCGAAATTGTTTCTTCTTTTTTTTTAAATTTAGGAGCATACGTTACAATTATTTGTCCTATAGAGAAATATAAATAATTAAGAGAACGTGATACAGTAACGTGAAAATGTAATTTATTATTACACGATTTTGATTGATTTGCGTGGGTGAATTCTATTTTCCTACTTTTAACTCTACAATCTACCGTGCAGTTCGAGAGGATTATTAAAAAAAAATAATAAGAATGAATTTTCAATTAGCACGAAAAATTACGTGAAATTTTCCCGATGACAGAGAAACACGATCGAATTTGAAAGAATTTGTTGTAAAAATGAATTATTGTAAATTAATTGAATTTTCGTGTTTCGTCTCCAGGAAGGAGCGAACGATCGAGATAAAAAAAATGATCGTCGAAGCGTACCGATACCGAAAGATACTAGCAAATATCGAACAACACGAGAATTCCACTCGGTCGCGTCGAAATTACTCGATTCGTCCATAATTTTCTCCGGGGCGAAGGGAAATGCATATAAAACTGCGTGCGTCAAGCGCGTCCCGCCTCTACGGCAGAGAGAATGCTCTTCGAGCAGGTACGACCATTGTTCTTCGGAGTTCTTACTCCCGTTCGTTCTGACCCAGTTCGTTGACGACGAGGCAGCCTCCCCAAGCCCGAAGCACGAGTCTTGGCCAAGTGTTAGCACCGACCAGCGTTAACTTTTTTCCGCGATCGAGGGGAAAATTCCGAGAGATTTGAAAATTTCTCTGACCAGCTTCGAGGAGCCTCGCTCCTTGCAAAAGGCAGGTTAGAAAATCGAAAAATTGTAAAACTTGCAGAAGGAAGGTTAGAAATTCAAAAAATTGTAAAACTTGCAAAAGAAAGGTTAGAAACTCAAAAAATTGTGAAAATTGCAAAAGGAAGGTCGGAAACTTGAAAAATTGTAGAACTTGCAAAAGGGAGGTTAGAAACTTAAAAAATTCTGAAACTTGCGAGAGGGAGGTTAGGAATTTAAAAAATTCTGTGACTTGCAAAAGGGAGGTTAGAAATTCAAAAAATTGTAAAACTTGCAAAAGAAAGGTTAGAAACTCAAAAAATTGTGAAAATTGCAAAAGGGAGGTTAGAAACTTAAAAAATTCTGAAACTTGCGAGAGGGAGGTTAGGAATTTAAAAAATTCTGAGACTTGCAAAAGGGAGGTTAAAAATTCAAAAAATTGTAAAACTTGCAAAAGAAAGGTTAGAAACTCAAAAAATTGTGAAAATTGCAAAAGGAAGGTCGGAAACTTGAAAAATTGTAGAACTTGCAAAAGGGAGGTTAGAAACTTAAAAAATTCTGAAACTTGCGAGAGGGAGGTTAGGAATTTAAAAAATTCCGAGACTTGCAAAAGGGAGGTTAGAAATTCAAAAAATTGTAAAACTTGCAAAAGAAAGATTAGAAACTCAAAAAATTGTGAAAATTGCAAAAGGGAGGTCGGAAACTTGAAAAATTGTAGAACTTGCAAAAGGGAGGTTAGAAACTTAAAAAATTCTGAAACTTGCGAAAGGGAGGTTAGGAATTTAAAAAATTCTGAGACTTGCAAAAGGGAGGTTAGAAATTCAAAAAATTGTAAAACTTGCAAAAGAAAGGTTAGAAACTCAAAAAATTGTGAAAATTGCAAAAGAGGAGGTTAGAAACTTAAAAAATTCTGAAACTTGCGAGAGGGAGGTTAGGAATTTAAAAAATTCCGAGACTTGCAAAAGGGAGGTTAGAAATTCAAAAAATTGTAAAACTTGCAAAAGAAAGATTAGAAACTCAAAAAATTGTGAAAATTGCAAAAGGGAGGTCGGAAACTTGAAAAATTGTAGAACTTGCAAAAGGGAGGTTAGAAACTTAAAAAATTCTGAAACTTGCGAAAGGGAGGTTAGGAATTTAAAAAATTCTGAGACTTGCAAAAGGGAGGTTAGAAATTCAAAAAATTGTAAAACTTGCAAAAGAAAGGTTAGAAACTCAAAAAATTGTGAAAATTGCAAAAGGGAGGTCGGAAACTTGAAAAATTGTAGAACTTGCGAAAGGGAGGTTAGAAACTTAAAAAATTCTGAAACTTGCGAAAGGGAGGTTAGGAATTTAAAAAATTCTGAGACTTGCAAAAGGGAGGTTAGAAACTCAAAAAATTGTGAAAATTGCAAAAGGGAGGTCGGAAACTTGAAAAATTGTAGAACTTGCAAAAGGGAAGTTAGAAATTCAAAAAATTGTAGAACTTGCAAAAGGAAAGTTAGAAATTCAAGAAATTGCGAAAGGGAGGTCGGAAACTCAAAAAATTGTAGAACTTGCAAAAGGGAAGTTAAAAACTTGAAAAAGGTTGTGAAACTTGCGAGAAGGAGGTTAGGAATTCGAAAAATTCTGAAACTCGCGAAAGCGAGGTTAGAAATTCAAAAAAATTGCGAAACCTCGTGCACAAGTAGTATATAATTCGTGCGAATGTCAACGAATATCAGAGTTAAAGATAAAGAACCAGAGAAAAGAAAATCAAGAAAATAGAGTTAATAGTAGCCAGAAAGAAAGGGGGAAAAAAAGAATACAAAGAGAAGCAAGAAACGAAAGCGTCGTGAACGTCGTGAAATAGAAAACAGAGGCCATTTTTTTCCCGAAAAATTCTCGCGAATGATCGAGCGCGAGAGACGGGAAATTTAACGAGCGTTTTCGCAGGGCGTAAATTGTTTACCGGCGGATTCCGGCCGAAGCTCTCTCTCTCTCTCTCTCTCTCTCTCTCTCTCTCTCCCTTTCGTCGCGCGCGGCGGGAAGGGAAGAAAATTCGCGCCTCTTGAATATATTCATGATGCCGCTGGTGGGTTGGTTGAAATCACAGCGCCGCTTTAAAATCGCGTTCGAACGACCGAGTGACGAAGCGAACGCCGGCTGACTGCGAATTTTATGCACGAGGAACGGGCGGCTGCTAGGCCCGGGCTAGGCAACCTACAGGAATTTGTATTCCCCGTGGGGGAGAGAGGAGGCGAAGGTTGAGACTCGCGCGGGAAATTTGCTCGACCTACGTGGCCTCGGTGCAGCGGTGGTTGCTTTTGAATTTCGTTGGCTTCCGAACGATGGATTGATAAGTCTCCCTGGATAGAGACGTGGGATCGAGCATCTCGCAAATAGGGCGCAGAATAGTATTTTCTTTTTTTTTTCCGGAGTGTTTCTAATGATCAGATTTTTCAGCCTTTGAGACTTTCACGGATCTCTGTGGAAGATTTCAAAATTTTTCCAAGCTTCCAACGTCGATGCTTGCGAGAAGATGCGTGAGATATTACAAGTTCTAGATTTATAAGTTCTATAAATTTATAGGTCTCTGTGTAATGCTTGGCTCTGTGTAATTTCAATTTTCTGCCTCGATTCTACTTTTTTTCTTTTTTCATTATTCTCGATATTTATAGTTCCACGGTTCTTTTATATTTCGTACTTTTACAACGTTGTATTTTATGTTTTGTAATTTGTGCGATATTTTTGTAATATTATATTTTATAATATTCTCTTCGTTACAGTCGATATTCATGGTACTTTCTATAACATTTGGCTGCACAATTTTTTTCTCTTCCTTTTCGTCGTATTCTCAATAGTGCAAATTTCCGTGAATACCCGCAGTCTGTCAATGATACTTTCGAATATCATTTGAATTATTTGAATATTTGGATAAAGGCGAATTGAATTGGGGAATTCTTTCACTATTAATTGGTTCCATCTCGTTCAAAATTCCTTCAAATATATGTACTGCTACGGTTAATCTGGCGATTCACGAAGAAGATAATCGTTAAAAGAATTGATGATACATCTTTTTAGATTTCAGAAAATCTTTGAATAAGTGTACGATTTTCTAACTGAGGTTTTTGATTTGCACGAAGCATAGTTCGCATCTTTCTCTATTTTTCATTCAATATCGAGTTGTTTTATTCGTTAGACTTTTGATATAAATATCTCCACGTATATTCGAATTTAATATTTTCTCAACAGTTTCGAACTTTAACGCTATACTTTTCAAATACTTTCAAACACGGCAATATACGATTTAAAATCGATCTTTCTGAACTCTGAAGATCTTCTTGCCAAAATCAGATGACAAAAATTCCAAAATTCCGCAAAAGGAATCCACGATAAATCTGTCGAGATGATGTTTACACGATGTTTACGTCGAAGTATTTTTTTTTTACGACAGCGCGCGTGATCGGCGCATTGAAACCGCACCGCGAAACAAGATCGTCCCATTTGTCATCGTAAAACCGGATCGGTAAAACAGTATCGGATTTTACGCGTTTCTGATACGATGCCGTATTCGATGATCAACCCGTCCAATCTCGATGAAACAGCTTGAGTCACGTCGACGAAAAAACAGGTTTTACGCTGTTTTCGGTTCGGTTCGAAGGTTCACGAGCGAGTTAACTTTAGTGTAAAAAACAATCTGAAGAAACGTCTCGAACAAGCATCGAGACTCGAAAATCTCTTGTCATCGGCTTAGCTTTTAAAAAATTCTAGTTCAGATCGATATCGAGACGAGAGTGCAGGATTCTTTTGAATTTTGCAGTCGACGAAAACATCAGCTACGACTTAAACCGCGAAGTTAGCAGCGAAGTCTGCGTGCAAGAACGAGCATCGAGACTCGAAAATCTCTTGTCATCGGATTAATTAGTTTTTAAAAAATTCTAGTTCAGATTAGTTTTTAAAAAATTCTAGTTCAGATCGATATCGAGACGAGAGTGCAGGATTCTTTTGAATTTTGCAGTCGACGAAAACATCAGCTACGACTTAAACCGCGAAGTTAGCAGCGAAGTCTGAAACGTGCAAGAACGAAGCATCGAGACACGAAAATTTGTTCTTCGACATTTGAAAATCTACGACGAGTATCACATTAACTGATTAGAATTCTCAGTTTGATCGCTCGAAATGAGATGCAAATTTTTTTTTTTTAATTTCGCAGTTGACGAAACTGGGAAGAAAATATAGTCAACCGCGATTCGCGACTTAACTCTAGAACTAACAAAATGGTGAAAATGATCAATCTTTGTAAAGATTAAATACGATATTTTCTAGATCTCAAACCAATTGATCAAAGCTTGTGTACCTTGCCGTGTTATAAAGATTTTCTGTCTTTTTTTTCTTTTCTTTTTTTTTAGTTTAATATCTCTGATGGAAATTTTATACTTTATTATTTTTATTATAATTTATACTTTAGTCGTAGTTCCAGTGTGAAAACAGTCCTAGGAAACATCTCGAACATCTTCCATCGAGACTGAAGAAGATCATCAAAATACAACGAGCATCGGATTAAAATTTTCATTTCCAATCAGTTTCGCAAACAGTATCCCGAAAATTGCTTCCGAATCTCCAGCTCGACGAAGCTAGAAAAAAAAAAGAAAAAAATAATCAGCCACGATTATTTCTGGCCGGAACCGAGAGATTTCAACTCGCGTGGTAAAAAATCGGCAAGTTTCGTATTCGTGTCTTCGCGGGCGAAATTTCATTTCTCGTCGCAACAGTGACAGCGTGATGGTGGATCGTTCGCCAGACGAACCGAACGATTTAACAAAACTGCTGGAATCTCCATCGCCGACAGACTTTCGTCGAGTGAAGGAACGTTTCTCTGGAATTTGTTGCCGGGAACGCGCGAAAGATACTTCGGACGGCAGCTAGTAAAAACTTTGCCGATCCGTATCCAGGATCCTTTAGCGTTGCCCGGAAGGCGCATAAATTTGCCTGGCTGCCCTCTGGTGTACGTGTAAACCGGTAGAGAAACGTGTGCAGCGAAAACAAACAAGCGCGGCCAGACTTGCCGAGAAGAATCGGCAAGGGAAGAAGACAGCCGGCAAGACAGCTTGTGTATCTCTCGTTTGACTTTCAACCATCTAACGAACTCGGCGCGTTCAACAGTGCCACGTGGCTTAATTACTCCCTTGGATTCTTGCGAAACTCCGTTGCGGGCCTTCCTTCGAAACACCTTGCCCTCCCTAAAATGCTGCGAAAAGAAACGAAGAGAAACCCTGCGAGAAGCGAGAAACAGACGTCAATTCCGTGCTGGCACGGTGCTATAGATATGAATTCCACATTTTCGACTTGACGGAGATTTACTTTATCTAAAGAAACAAAAACGCCGCAACATTGACTTTGATTTTGATTTCAAAGTCGAAATTTCTTTTTTTTTTTTTTGCATTGTATCCTACTCGTCGGAATAGTTCTCTTGAAAAAAGTTTCTTCGTCATTTAACGCTAAGTTCTAACAGCGACTTTACGATTTCTGAACGTGTGGATGTTTATATTTCGAATAATGTTAACAGTTTTACTATTCATTTGACTATTCAGACTCGAGCTGATGACACTACTACGACGAATTAAATGTTAGCGAAATACGAATGTTTTTTTCGTAAAATATCTACGTGAAACATAAAGTCGCTGTTAGGACGCACGCGTCCGCAGTGTTGAACGATGAAGAAACTTTTCGTGGTGCTTTTTTATCACACGTTCTATGGACCAGGAGCGATGAAGTTTCAATACTTGCCAAAATTTTGCCGAAAACTGCGAGATAAAAAGGCAGATATTAGGCAGCGTTTAACCTTCAAATTTGTATCCTGACTCCGTTAGACTTCGATCTAAAGTTAAGCCTAATTAGCCGATACGATCACTCATTTCGACCGTAACACTTTGATAATTTTCTACGAGTGAATCTTGATTTATCGACTTGCAATTAATCGTTAAAGGATCATTGGCGAGGTCTCTACATGAACCTTCGAGCTAATCATTTCCTTTCCGACCAATCAATTACTTACGATTGTATTTTATAACCTAAAGACTCGTAGTCTCTGACGATCCCACCAAACCAATTTATCGCATATTTATTTATTTATTTATTTATTTATTTACTTATTTATTTTTTGGGGGATTCAACACGTTCGTGTTTCTGCCCTCGAGATGTGGTTCGGAATATAAGTTAATGAGAGGATGTTGTCGATGATAAATTTATGAAACTCGATGATAGAAGCGGGTGTGATTTATAGCTGGGAGAGAAGATAATAGGGGAGAGCGAAATTCTCGTCCCCAAATAAAAATAATTGATTGAAATTAAGAATTGGATCACTTAGAGGGATTCTAGAAATAAATTATGAGAGGGATCCACTAGGAGAGATTATCTGGACCGTAGTAATCTCATCTTCAAAATTGGTTAACGTTAGCGATATCGTTCAAGTTGATTTTCTCAATTGATAATATGCTTCCATATTAAAGGAGAGGATATTTATACACGCGAATCAATGCTATTACGTAGCAAAATAACTATGAATATAATTTTATGAATTGTACTATTATTAAAATTTAATCAGTTCGTTATATATATATTAAATTTTATAGTTATTTAGCACAGTAGAAGTTCGTTTGTACAAACAAATAATAAATGCATAATTACGTAAACGATTAAATTAAGAAAAAATATATAATTGTACGAATTGTGCAATTAATTCCACTTATGTAAACTTGTTGTCGGATAAGAGAGTTTATAAAAGTTTTAAAGAAGTTTATACAAGTAGTTTCTGTTTATAAATTAGTTCTGTTTATAAATTATTCTCATATTGAATAGAAATAGTTCTGCCATTTATCAATGTTTCGTCATTCAAGTAGGAGTGAAAATTCAAATAAGTAGATTCAGCAAAGGTTCATTTACTCTGACATTGACTGAAATAAATTATTCATTCAAACAAATGCAATCTTCCTTCAGAGAATTTTGTAAAGATAAACTTCTCAGTAAACCTTCTATACATTTCAAATATTATTTTGTTCAAAATCTACTCTACGTACGATGTCATCCACAATATAATCTAAATATCATGAAAAAAATGAACCAAGTCTCCTGTATAAAAAAGTTACCATTTTAACATTCACTTCTTGTCAAAAAAAAAAAGATACCTTGTCAAAAAGATTGAAAAAACTCTTTGTCAAGAAGTTAAAGAAAAGAGCCTTGTAATCCAAATGTCATTAAAAATGAACCAAGTCTTCTCAATAAAAGGAAGTACCATTTTAAGTACCATTTACTGCTTATCAACAAATCAAACAAAAAAATCTTGTCAAGAAATAAAATAAAAATCATGTAATCATAAATATCATTAAAAATGAACCAAGTCTCCTACATAAAAAAGTTACCATTTTAACATTCACTTCTTGTCAAAAAAAAAAAGATACCGTGTCAAAAAGATTGAAAAAACTCTTTGTCAAGAAGTTAAAGAAAAGAGCCTTGTAATCCAAATGTCATTAAAAATGAACCAAGTCTTCTCAATAAAGGAAGTACCATTTTAAGTACCATTTACTTATCAACAAATAAAGGAAAAGAAATCTTGTCAAGAAATAAAATAAAAATCATATAATCATAAATACCATTAAAAATGAACCGAGTCTCCTACATAAGAGAAAGTACCATTTTTAACTATTCCTCTGAAAGTACAATTTTATTCTATTCCTCGTAGAAAAAGAAGAAAGGGAGAACGACAGAAACGTGGAGAAATTCCGAGGATTCCACATGCAGTGGCATCGGAATGGTCGGAGGTATCGAATTAGCGAAAAGAACGATGGGAACTCGTGTCCCATTCGAAGGGAACGAAGAAGAACAAGGGGGAGGCGATTTCATTTTGCTCGGGGAAGTTTCGACGGGATATCAGTCGGTGAAAAGGGGGAGGGAAAGGGGTGGAGGCGACTGGCAGTCAGTCTGGCAACTGAAATATCATAGATCTCGGCCATCCGGGAATAACTTTGCACTTTCGTTACCGCTTTTCCCTCTTATCGGTCAATCATAAATCCTCTTGGCCCCAGCGGGACAATAATAGCGGCCAGGCGAGGCTGCTCGTATCACCGGCTCCTCCTCAAAGACATTCTAAACAGATTCGTATCTGCCGCTAAAAACGCAAACAGTCGTTTCTCATCGAGGTGAAAACCTCGTGTGTGTGTGTGTTCCACGGGAACCACCGCCGCCCCCTATATTTCACCCAACAAACCGAATCGATGATCCAATTCCCTCCGCAGAACTACTTGAATCTTATATTTCCACTATGATATCTCTATCCTCCATGGTTCTTCCTTTCTTCTCTTTCTTTCTTCGCTGTTCTTTCACATTCTCGTCGATACTGCATAATCATTGCACAGAGACTGATAAAACGTAGAAACTGGAATTTTTCATATTTTGTTGATGTAAATAGATAATGTACATATGTATATCTATATGTATTCTATGAAGTATGTATTCCACTTTCATATTATTTTCTGCCTGATTCTCCACTTCTCCCTTCTTTCTTTCTTACAATTTTATTGTAAAATACATTTGTACAATAACACAATTGTAAAATACATTTGTACAATAATGCTTGTAAAATACAGTATTGTATATTTTACATTGGATTAATGGAATATATTGGAATGTTGTATCATTTTATAGTGAACATTTGTACATTATATTTCACATTGTGCAATGTAGTATGATATTCCATTTTCTTCTTATTCTTTTATTTTCTAGTCGACGCCATTATTGCAAGATTAATCAAATTTGGAAACTGATATTTTTCATTTTTCTTGCAGAAAATAGTGTATATGTATGTATATATGTATGTTCTACTTTCATATCATTTTTTGCCTGGTACTCCACTTCTTCCTTCTTTCTTTCTTACAATTCTATTGTAAAATACATTTGCACAATAACACAATTGTAAAATACATTTGTACAATAATGTTTGTACAATACAGTATTGTATATTTTATATTGGATTAATGGAATATATTGGAATGTTGTATCATTTTATAGTGAACATTTGTACATTATATTTCACATTGTGCAATGTAGTATGATATTCCATTTTCTTCTTATTCTTTTATTTTCTAGTCGACGCCAAGATTGATCAAATTTAGAAGCTGATATTTTTCATTTTTCTTGTAGAAAATAATGTATATGTATGTATATATGTATGTTCTACTTTCATATCATTTTTTGCCTGATTTTTCTCTACTCTTTCCCTTCCTTTTTACAATTTTATATTTGCACAATACAATTTTGTATACTTTGTACATTAGACATTTATACATTATACTTTATTACATGTTATGTTATATTTTATACTACATAATGGAATATGGATTTTCCATTTTCTTCATATTCTTCTCTTCATTCTTTGTTTGTTCTGGAACTCTATATTTATAAAATACAACCTGGTGTATTGTAGAAGATAATGTATAATGAAGGTAATTTCTCCATAAAATATATGCACTGAAACATGATGTTTCACATTTGTGTTACTCTTTATTCGATCCTCTGTCTTTTTCCAACTTTCACGCTTGCAAAAATTGCATATCATAGACTAAATAATGTGTAGTTTCTCTATAAAATGTGTATCAAAGTATACGGTATTTCATTTTCACGTTATTCTCTGATCTTTTGGAATTTTATATTCGTAAAATACAGCGTCCCCATACAGCGTGGTAAATGTATCTGTATGAACTGTACTTTCTACAAAGTACACTGAAACATGATACTCCGTTTCTTATCTGATTCTCCATTTTTTACACCTCTGTATCTATAAAATACAATATTATATATCATAGACGATAATTTATCTGTATATATAGCCTTTCTATAAAGCTCGTATCGAAAAATGTGATACTTCATTTTCGTGTTATCCTTGTTCGATTCTCTAGCTTTTTCCAACTTTTATATTTATAAAATACCATGTTGTAACGTTACAGAAGATAATGTACGCGCATATATAATATAATGTGCGTCTCTTTGTAAAATGTAAAGCATGATATTCCACTTTCACTCTATTTGATTATCTATTGCTATTTTCAAATTCTTATTTACCAAGTATGATACTCCATTTTCATACAACCTTCCTGTATAAATCAAATGACAATTTCTTGTTCGAGTCTCTGTTTTTCTTTTTTTTTTTTTCTACAGTTTCAGGCTTATAAAACACTCTGTCTTCTACCACAGAATATAACAATCTCTCTATAAAATACACATTAGAAAACACAGTACTCACATTTTCACGTTGTTCTCTGTTTTTCTGCTTAATGTTTAAACTTGCAAAATACGACGTTTGCCAGAATTTATATAACTACTACGCAAAATATATTCCACGTGTTTATAAAATATTCGTAATATTACATTTATAAAATGCGCGGACGTATAATAAATGCACAGACAAAAGTGTGTTTTATATATATATATATATATATATATATATATATATATATATGTATATATATATATAAAGTGTATTGCGATGAATTAACAATTATTGAAAAGTGTGCGAGACGTACGAATTTGCAAATAATTGAGGTTAACGTCCAGAAAAATAAAAATGATTATCCTTTCTTTGGCAAATTCATAATTTCGTCTTTGAAGTGATAAGAAATAGTAGGTTATCACAGCAGAGTTACAAAATAAATTTTTACCGACAAAAATAAATGCCGGTAATAATGAAACAATATTAAATAATATAATCATGCTATGATCATAGTATTAAATAGTGTTATGTAATCATAGTACAATATTATAATATAATACTGTTGTCATGTAATATTATTGTAATATATATCATAATAATATATATAATAATATTATACGTGTGATATATTGTATAACCATAATATAACATTATAATGCAAAATACTAATATGTATTATTGCTGTATATATTATATATTATTATAATATTACAATGCAAAATTCATGTATATTATTGCTATAATATATAATATATAATATATATTATATACAATAAATTGTACACAATATATAATAATTGTATGCAATATTATACTATAATATATATCATATATATATATAATATGTTACATGATTATATTGTAATTTCAAGCAACATTAAGTTCCAAATAATTATACATTGTTAATGTCTAGTGAAGGATATACAGGATGGCCACTGAAAGACCAAATAATATTAAACAGAAATAACCTTTACAAACACA
Organism: Tetragonula carbonaria; assembly: GCA_032399595.1. Taxonomy (NCBI): domain Eukaryota; kingdom Metazoa; phylum Arthropoda; class Insecta; order Hymenoptera; family Apidae; genus Tetragonula; species Tetragonula carbonaria. Next base: position 12,786,424 of record JAUCRC010000008.1, read on the forward strand.
TGTTTTTTAAATATTTTTTATTATTTTATTTGGAAATAAAAATAAAATAAAAATACAAGAAAAGGAAAAAAAGAAAAAGATTGAAAACGAAACAAGTTATATAATTTCTTCAAGCCCTTCAGTTTTTCAGTGACCACCCTGTATTACCCGTCTGCCAAATCTACTCTACAAAAGTATCTAATCTGTTGCACGTTTAACACTAGAACTACCGACAGTTCAAGGCGAGGTTATTTCAACCAAAATTATTTCGATTTCTAATAAATAAAAATAAAATAAAATTCATTATATTATTTCTTTAGTTATCGCTGTAAAAGTCATTGCATCATTGTGGAGAAAAAAATTGTAACATGAAATAGAAATTTTAAAATAAAATTGTAAAACCAGTCATTTTAACTGGTGTGGTAGTTCTAGAGTTAAGAACACGTAGTACGAGGCAATGTTTTCTTTTTTTTTTTTTTACTCCATAGTGGAAAATCTACGAGAAGAGAGAAACTACCCTCTTCCCAAAATTTTCAAAAATTTTTCAAAGACGTATATCGTTCCTGAAGCTTCCTAAAGCGGAATCGCATTGAAGCGAACAATGAAACAATGTCGAAGAGACATCTCGTCGAACCGTGGCGATGTTCGTCAACGGGTGTCGATAAGGATTCGGCCGACGATTCGGTTCAGCCCTGAGGGGCTGGGGGGAGCGTCTTGGCGTGTATTCGCGCGTACTCGTGCGTTCGAAAATTACGCGTTCAATTTCGCAAAGTGGTCCCTCTCCGTTTCGCCTTCTGTGTGGACTGCCGATCCCGGTCGAAGGAGAAACAGAATGCAGATCGATAACAAGGGGGTGCTCGAAATTCCCTCTCTCCCCCCACTTTCTGATTCAAGTCGCAGGCGTTTTCTTCTCCGAAAGGCGAGAAGAAAAATGAGGGAGGAAATAAACAGAAAGGGAGACGAAAGAAGACGAGAGAGAGAGAGAGCTTCTTGAATGCCCGTTAATTGATACGATCCTCTCGTGCCACTCGGAGAGGGGGAGGTGTGGGCAAGAAGGAGAGGATTTTTCAACACGTCGAGGACGACGGAGGGGGGGGGGGACGACGAGGAGATTCGCCGTACAAGAGAAACAAATTTCACCCGGACGAATCAGCCCCGTTCGATGGATTATTTCACCTCTCCGTCTCTCTCTCTCCCCCGCGGCCTGGCAATTTCGAATGGGTCGCGAATGAACGAAAAAAAAAAGAAAAAAGGAAGAAAAGAGGAAAAAGAGAGAAGAGAGAGAGAGAAAGAGAGAAAAGGGATGTACAATGGCTCAATCACAGCGACGAGGAGAGTTATCGCGCCTGCAGAAGAGGAAATTAACCGTGATTTAATAGCGAGAATTTTCGGATTCACCGCCATCCTCCTGTAACTCGTTTCAAACGCTCTCTCCCTCTCTCTGTCTCTCTGTCTCTATCCGTTGTTTCTCACTCGCTCGTCTCGTCGCTGCTTCGCCTGCTCTTTCTGGTATCAAATTCAACGTGTCGCGGGGGCGGGAGGGAGAGGAGGCGCGATTCGAGCGAAACACGCCGGGTTCAGCCCTGATTTTCCTGATGAGTTCAGACGCCGTCGGTGAAATTAATTTCGCTTCATTTCGCGCCGGCTTGAAATTCGACGAAAGGGAAAATAAACGATCGCGCGCCGGGCATCGCGGAAAAAATAAGAAGAGGAAATAGAGGCAGTGAAAGAGAGAAAGAGAGAGAGAGGGGGGGGTGATACTTTAAAGATAAACTTTCACAACTCAATTCGACACAATTATAAGACGTTTTGGACGTCTGTGATTGTCACGCTGAACGATCGAATCGAAAGAAACAAAGAATGCTGGATTTGTTATCGCAATCGTTGTAGCAATAATTTTTGTGAATTATTTAATTTCTGATTAGATTCTCTGTAATTTATTCTATCTAAATATCTATACAATATCTATTTCTTTTATCTGAATATCTATTCAAGTATTTTACGTCATGCTTTCCTCGTTATAGCATCATTTCTAATTATTCCGAACGAACTTTACACTGATGTTTATTAGGTTTATTGGTTAGGTTTCTCGTCGATGAAACAAGAATTGCTTCATAAAGATATCTGATCGTTATTTTGTTTATTTACACATTACTCCTGCAAGTGCATTACGTATTTTCTTCTTTTAAATTTCCTTTGATATCATTTGAAAGTACATCTGCATTAATTTTAATTAAAGATGTCTGATTATCACAATTTTTATCCGATGAATTTTTCTAATTTATTCTATCTGAATATCTATTCAAGTATTTTACGTCATGCTTCCCTCGTTGTAGCATCATTTCTAATTATTCCGAACGAACTTTACACTGATGTTTATTTGAGGTTAGGTTTCTCGTCGATGGAACAAGAATTGCTTGATAAAGATATCTGATTGTTATTTTGTTTATTTACACATTACTCCTGCAAGTGCATTACATATTTCTTTTTTTAAATTTCTTTTGATATAATTTGAAAGTAGATCTGTATTAATTTTTGTTTGCACACATTACCTCCTCCAAGTAACATTATATATTTTTCTTTGAAATGATTTCAGAGCACGTAATTTGAGAGCAGAAGTCATTTTCTAAAATAATTCCATTAAAAGTAAAAGTCCTTCATAAAGTAATTAGATAGTTTAATAATTTCAACAATTAGACATCAATGGAGAGATGTTTTGTAACTTTTCTGGTAATATTCTGCCATTAAATGCAGATCAAGCATTTGGGATTACGAGTGTATTGATATTTTGACTGTATGATTAACTGCTTCTCTTGATTGTCTGATTAACTGAATTTCTCTTTTATTATTATTGTGTAATTCATTGTTTACAAATTGCCGCTATGCCCTTTTTGCTTCTATACGTAGCGAATCATTTATAGAAATCGATTTTGCTTTCATTTTCATTTATTTTCATATAAAAATATCGCCAAAGAAGTAGGTAACACTTTTTTGATTCACTAAATATCTGTGCAGTTACAAAAAAAATTGCATTTATGTGTTGATCAAACTATAGAGTATTTAACACAAAAAAAAAGAAGAAGATATGCATGAAAACGAATTTCATAGATTCAAGAAAAAAAATTATTGTAAAATAATAAATTATAAAAAGTAATAAAATATAAAAAAATCATCGTGAAATGATAAATTTATCCGACGTCCAATGAGAGAAGCCGGCGTGAACGAGTTATAAATAATAATTTAAACGATTTTCGAAAACGGAAGCTACAGCTGCAAATGTTCTCTGTTCTCTTATCAAACGCGACTCGTTCCGGGAATCAAGAATTGAACCATCACTTTCTCTTTTTTTCTTTTTTTTTCACAGCTTACGATCGCGTTACAATCGCATTCTCTCGTTCGACACTCGACTCTCTCCGAATTGCACGGCATTTTCCACGGTCGTTCGAACAGAGGAGCTAAATGCGCGGCGTGTTGACTTCCGGGGGGGGGAGGGATTTCATCGTGTCACATCCAGGTGAACGCGATTAAAACTGTTTCGAATCCTTCTGCCATACTTCCAACCTCCTATGTTTCTACGAGACGAGAAACGAAAAAGTATTTCTCTTTTTCTTGTCTTTCTCTTTTTTTTTAGGAATATGCGTTCGCAAATTTACTGTAAGATTTTTTAAGATTTTAAAGCTAGATGCTGTGGAAAAATGAAAGGGAAGTTGTACTGTTTTCTTTATGTGCAATGTGATGGTATATAAAAGTTTTTTTTCTACTCGAATTCTATATCTTTTTTCATATCACGTATGAAAGAGAATTCAATGGCACTTACACAAAGTCAGAAACTATTTCAAAGAAAGTTCACATCAAATATTACTAAGCCTAGCACGATAATTTGAACAAACGAATAGCATAATAATTGCACAAGGCAATGCACTGTATGTCGCGAGTTTGAAAACGAACATTGCTCGAAAGCACGTTTCTGTCATCAAAGGTATCAGGGAATGTTGTATTAAAAATTCTAAGAATATTAAAAATAATATGTTAAACATTGCACTTGAATATTGTATTAAAAATTGCGAAAAACATTGTAAAAATATTATACGTACATTATACAGATCATAGAATATAGAAAAAAAATAATATATACTGTTATAGAAAAATACACCGTGTGTTAGAAAAATAAAAGTCACCCAGTACCTGTGCTGAAAGGCAATGTAACATCTAACAAGAGAAAAAAGTGTCAAGGGGCAAACAAGAATTGATAAACATTATCAAAAACGTATTGTGCAAAAAAAAAAAAATCTACGAAAAACGAAGCAAAAGTTGTTATTGGTGTCTAATTGTTAAAATACTTATATACTCGGCATACTGCTGTTCAGTTACACGCGACACGCGAAATTAAGAATATTCAGGGCTTCGTTTAATAACTAATCGGCCACGATGGTCATCTCCAAGTTTTTTATTTCTCGGACACGCGTTACGCAGAAGAAACGTTCTCGTTTTTCTCGTTAATCTGTCGGCCCTGATACGATGACTTCATCCACTTTGTCCCCTACGTGCAGGAATTCGTCATCGAGGGTGTGTGTAGGGCGCGTTTCAATTTCTAAATGGACGTATCTTGCTGGAGGAATCTTAATTTGGGAGGAAACGAGATGTCTGACTACTCGCCGACTGTTTCCACTTACAGAGCCAGCGCCACGTACATATGTATCACGCGTGCCGAGATATCTCTGTCTCTGAATTTCTCTTTTGCTGATATGGCACTGAATTCTTAGTGTTTCGTTCGACAGAAACGTTGATGAAAATATTCCCAATGAAATTATCATCGTCTCTAATCGCTAAAAAATTATTTCCAAAGAATTGTCCATTTTTCTTCGTTTCTGTATAAATATTTGTGCAAATGGAATGCAAAGAATTAGCCGAATTTCGTGCGAATAGAATTCAGTGTAGATTGTAAAATTGTTATGTAGAAGAATTAAGAAGAAATTATGTAATGATTGTGTAAATTTTGTAAATAATTTAAATCACGCGAGTAAAGTACAAATATGTACAAATAATTCTGTAAATGAAATTTCTTGAATACAACACATTTGCTTGTGCGAATATACTCGCGAGAAGTATTGTTTCTAATCACAAAAATTATTACCAAGAATCGTCCATTCTTTTCTTGTTTCTGTACAAATATTTGTGTAATGGAATTAGCCGAATTTCGTGCGAATAGAATTCAGTGTAGATTGTAAAATTGTTATGTAGAAGAATTAAGAAGAAATTATGTAATGATTGTGTAAATTTTGTAAATAATTTAAATCACGCGAGTAAAGTACAAATATGTACAAATAATTCTGTAAATGAAATTTCTTGAATACAACACATTTGCTTGTGCGAATATACTCGCGAGAAGTATTGTTTCTAATCAATGCAAAAATTATAAACACACAAATTATGTTTCCATTCCTTCTAATTTCTGCACAAATTTATTTACGTGAACAGAATTCAATAAAATGCGAAATTTCATGCAAACGGAATTCAATAGAATTGTAAAATTCTATGCAAAGGGAAAGAAATCGTGTAAATTATGTAAATGATTTACGTGGGAATATTTTTAATGAAAGAAAAAATTCTTCAACGCAATGGCTGCTTACACGAAAATATTCACAGGAAACGTTTCCAATCGCAGAAATTATTCCTCAATTTCTGTACAAATATTTGTGTAAATGGAATTTAATGAACAGCGAAATTTCGTGCAAGAAGACACTGTGGATCGTATAACAATTCACATACAAATATTTTTCTGTAAACAAAAATATTTTTCTTTAATTAGTTTGCAAAACGTTCATCTCCGAAGAACGAGAACGAAAAAAATGAAACAGGGAAACACGACCTGGGATCATTCGACTAACTGATTGGTTTTCGCAAACGAGAGTTCAACGAGTCACGAAGAAATTCGTGTGAACAAAGTTGAACAAACTTCATAACAACGCCTGCATAAAGAAGAAAATTGTATCCTTTATAAATTATTCATACAAACGTTTCGTACGAACGTGGAATGAAAAGAAAAAAAATACGCTTCTCACGCTCGATTGTTAATTCATAATCAATTGAAATTTCCACGATAATAACGTATAATACGCACATATGACAAGATTCGTTCAGAAATTCGTTGTAAAATCTCACGCGAGTTTGCTCGACACTTGCCCGAATAATAATAATATTTCGCAAAAATATCTCGCACGAGCAAGGAAACGAGGAGAGAAAGTTGGGGGACTCGCGCGTGTCCGACTAATTGTTGCCTCGTATCACTGGGCGAGCGCCGCAGCGCACCTGCCGGCACAACGTTGCATTACGTTGCGAGCAACAATAACGCGGCATCTCAGATAAATTGCACTTTGTAGAATTGCGCAGCAGAGAGAGAGAGAGAGAGAGAGAGGAAAAAAAGAAAAAAAACGATCCCGTATCGTCGTGCAATATTAATACCTATGGGATACGAAAGAGAGAGAGAGAGAGAGAGAGCGGCGAACGCCAACATGGAATATTAAATTACCTACGGAACCTTTCTCCTCCCCCCCCTCCCTTGTGAAAAATGTCGCCAGCACGCAAAGTCAAACACAATCTGCGACGTATTTCGGTGCGGCTGAACAACTCGCCGTTTATTTTTACAACGTGCAACCGGCAATTCTGTGATTCTTTCATTAAAAAAAAAAAAAAAAAAAAAAGGAAGAAGAAAAACAACCGCGTAACCGCGGAAAGTTTACTTTTCATACAAACGTTCTCTCCCCCCCCCCCTTGAATGTACAAACAATGGATCGCGAAATATCCAGATCACTGAAAACAATTCCTGCGTGCTGTTACGGACAAATTTGACGTAAATATATGTACGTTTTATGGTTTTCCATTTTCCATAGGGGTGAGGGGAGGACGATAATTGATAATTTCCCGGAAACGATGAATTGACATTTGAAGTGAAACTTTCTGGTCGGAGAAAAATGGAAAAGCCACTGACACGATGAAGAGTGACAAGCTTATTTTACGAGAGAAATTATTCGAATCTCTCTCGCGAATCTATATTTTTAGTATCACGAAGTCGATCGAATTTCGACAAATTTAACTTATTTTTCGACTTCCATCGATTTATTCTCGATGTTGGTAATTTTGGTTGTTAGTTCGGGAGTTCAATTTCGATGAGCAAAATTTCTAAGAAAATGTTTGCAGCAGTGGCGTAGCAGTAGAGAATATTAATTGAACAAATTGAATAGAAAATTAATTCGGTGAGTATTAAAAATATTAAATGGATAAATTAAATTTGAACGACTGTTGCCGATTGAACGATCGTAGAAATTTTTCCAAAAACATTTCAGACAGAAGGTTTCTTTCAGATATCATTTCGTATTATCTCGCAAGATAATAAAAATCTACCTCGTAAATCCGCGATTTTCTTTCAGATATCATTTTCTCGATTAAAGAAACAACGCGACTCGATTTATCATACTATGCATTTCTTAACGACAGTAGCCAAGAACTAAATTATAAATAGAAATTCACAAACAGTACAGTGCCACATGACTGAGAAAGAGTAACGTGAGTTTTCCATTAATTAATGAAATTTTGACAATCTGTGATTATTGACATTTTTCTCACCTGCTGAACCAATTGAATCAAAATCTGATCTGAAAACTCTGTTTCTTCTTCTCGTTCAGAAAAGATGGAAATGTATGAATGGAGAAATTTTATATACTTATTATAATAATAATTCAATATAATATATATAATATATAATATTATATCATATTATGTATTTATTATATATGTTATATTATATTTTAATATATATAATATTATATATAGTAATTTTATATAGTAATATTACATACAGTAATTTTTAACAAGATATACTATTATACTATTATATATAATTAGATATACTATTATATATAATAGTAATATCTAATTAAATATATATATATATATATATAAAATAATTTATATATATTCTAATTAAATGTATATATATAGAGTATTCTAATTAAGTATATATATATATATAATTTATATATATTCAATTAAGTATATATATATATATATATATATAATTTATATATATTCTAATTAAGTGTATATATATATATTATTCTAATTAAGTATATATATATATTCTAATTAAGTATATATATATATTTTTCTAATTAAGTGTATATATATATATATTCTAATTAAGTATATATATAATAATTTATATATATTCTAATTAGATATATATATATAATAATTTATATATATTCTAATTAGGTATATATATATATATTTTTCTTATTAAGTATATATATATATATATATATACAATATCTAATTAATATCTAAGTTATATATATAACAGTAAAAAATATACTACTATATATAATAGTAATTTCATATATAACATTACATATAACAAGAAATTATCTTTTTCTTAATTTTCACAGCCTACTGCTTCATTGAAATCTAACGAAATCAATGATCGTTAAATCGTACGAAGATCCAACATCGCAGAATATTAGATTATCTCAACATACAAATAATATAATGTATTCAATATAAGGATGTAAACGATGTATTTAACATTGGATTATTTTATTATAAATTATATCTGGTATAGTGATAAATCGCGCGGATCGGGCAGATCGGTTTTGTCCTGGCAATTAATTTCCACTTAGCTTTCCGAATCGCTTTTAACCGGTAGCCGGTCTCGTTTTTACGGCATTAGCGCGCCATAGGGCACCGACATAAGTGACCGTGTAAACGATTCCAGCGAAGGGCGTGTGGAAACGCCGCCACGGTAGATAACGACCGGCGGCGACATTACGCGGTGAGTTAATTGGCGAAGGTTTAACGTTCGTAATGGAATGAAACAAAAGGAGAGATTCGAAGATGGAAGAAAGACAGAGTGAATGATCTACACGATGGCAAATCGCGAAGGGATCGCGAGTGGATGATTCTGTGATTTCCCTTGCAATTGCAAATTTCCTCGCGCAAATTGTAATCATAACACTGCTAAAGTTTCTTCAATTTTAATAATTCGCCAGAACTTTTCTGAATTTTTGTGAAAGTTCCTTCCGAATTGTATGCTTGTGATACAAACTGAGAAGATCGTGAATTGCACAAATTCCCCCAATCATCATTTTTTTGTACTTTTTTTTAAATATATTAAGCTGAATATCGTGTTTTCAGAAGTTTCTTTCTATTCGCGAATTAATTTTTAAGAGAACGCAAATTTCTCTCATCTTTGCTGTTTTTTCCTTTTTTTTTTCAATCTATTATATCTCGATGCGTATGTCAACATTTGGGGCAGGTTTTCTGTTCGTAAGTTAATCAAGGAGATGCCAGAAGGTTTCTCTTGCTGCATTTCTTCAATCCGTATGACACTAAATATTCTTCTGTTTGAACTAATCTCGCCAATTTTCATTCTGTTATTCTTTTCTACATGACGAGCTAAACATTATGTTCTATCACATCTTAACACACTTGTGTATCTTATCTCAAATTAACAAGTCTTCATCTCACAAATTAATCTGGTGATCCAAGATTAATTTACTGAATCGCACAGAAACTTCAAAAAAAAAAAAAAAAAAAAACACTTTTCTGTCGCTTTTCTCGAATTTGTTAATACTCGAACTCAGTGAGAAAGAAAACAGTGTTGCTTTTTCGAAGTTTGTATTTAAATGTTTGGGTCACCTATTTACAGATTAATTTACGAGGGAGAGACATGCCACCTTGAGATAAGATTAACAGTTTATATATAGATATAAACTATATCTATATATATAGTTAGAACGAGAAATTATATAGCATACAACGAGATAAATTATATATAGATAGATATATAATTAGATAAATTATATACTTATATATAGTCAGATGAATTATATACAAGATAAATTATATAGTTAGAACGAGAAATTATATAGCACACAACGAGATTACATAGTTAGATAAATTATATATAGAAAGATGTATAATTAGATAAATTATATACTTATATATAGTCAGATGAATTATATATAAGATAAATTATATAGTTAGAACGAGAAATTATATAGCACACAACGAGATTACATAGTTAGATAAATTATATATAGAAAGATGTATAATTAGATAAATTATATACTTATATATAGTCAGATAAGTTATATATATAAGATAAATTATATAGTTAGGACGAGAAATTATATACACACAACGAGATAAATTATATATAGATAGATATATAATAAGATGAATTATATACTTATATATAGTCAGATAAGTTATATATATAAGATAAATTATATAGTTAGGTCGAGAAATTATATAGCATACAACGAGATAAATTATATATAGATAGATATATAATTAGATAAATTATATACTTATATATAGTCAGATGAATTATATACAAGATAAATTATATAGTTAGAACGAGAAATTATATAGCACACAACGAGATTACATAGTTAGATAAATTATATATAGAAAGATGTATAATTAGATAAATTATATACTTATATATAGTCAGATGAATTATATATAAGATAAATTATATAGTTAGAACGAGAAATTATATAGCACACAAAGATTACATAGTTAGATAAATTATATATAGAAAGATGTATAATTAGATAAATTATATACTTATATATAGTCAGATGAATTATATATAAGGTAAATTATATAGTTAGAACGAGAAATTATATAGCATACAACGAAATAAATTATATATAGATAGATATATAATAAGATGAACTATATACTTATATATAGTCAGATAAGTTATATATATATAAGATAAATTATATAGTTAGGACGAGAAATTATATAGCACACAACGAGATAAATTATATATAGATAGATATATAATAAGATGAATTATATACTTATATATAGTCAGATAAGTTATATATATAAGATAAATTATATAGTTAGGACGAGAAATTATATAGCACACAACGAGATAAATTATATATAGATAGATATATAATAAGATGAATTATATACTTATATATAGTCAGATAAGTTATATATATAAGATAAATTATATAGTTAGGACGAGAAATTATATAGCACACAACGAGATAAATTATATATAGATAGATATATAATAAGATGAATTATATACTTATATATAGTCAGATAAGTTATATATATAAGATAAATTATATAGTTAGGACGAGAAATTATATAGCACACAACGAGATAAATTATATATAGATAGATATATAATAAGATGAATTATATACTTATATATAGTCAGATAAGTTATATATATAAGATAAATTATATAGTTAGGACGAGAAATTATATAGCATACAACGAGATAAATTATATATAGATAGATATATAATTAGATAAATTATATACTTATATATAGTCAGATGAATTATATATAAGATAAATTATACAGTTGGAAATTATATAGCATAAACCGAGAAATCACGAAAAAATTCCACAGTCCCCGTAGTTGTCCCCTTTAACAAAGCTTAAAATTCTATGCTTAATTCTCCTCTCTCGTTGCGTCTTCTTCCTCGTTCCTTGTCTCTAAGTTTTCTAAAAAGGCAGCATTTACGTCTAAAGTGTGCGTAGCGATGGCGGCAAACTGGATAAGAGGCAAACTCGAAGCGAAGAGGAGAGAGGCGCAGAGGGTTGAAAAAGAAGAAGAAGAAGAAGAAGAAGACTCGAGGAAGACGAGTTAAAGATGGACGAGCAGTTGCTCGAGCAGAGTGCTCGAGAGGAAGAAGACGAAGAAGGTGGGAGACGAAGACGAAATAAGGTTTTCGGTAGACGGTAAGTGGCGACTCTATTATTGCGCTTACATTCTATTACGTGTGCCTAGGCAACGACGAGTGCGCGAAGGCAACTTCCGGTTGGGGGGCCTGGCGCCACCCAATCCACGAAGTGAAAACTCCGCCTTCCGCCATTACGGAGTCGAGTGAAGGTGTTTATAGCGTTTAGCAGCAGATGCTGCAGTACTCGTAACAGCTTGCAAATGAAAACGATCCCGGTTGCTCGCCCCCCTCCCCCCTGAAAACTTCGTTTCGTACCAAACGAAGGAAGAATGGAGAACCAGAGGAGGGGAACGCGACGAGCAAGGTCACCACGCCTTGAGTTATCAGGGTGACGCGTGATTTACTTTAACGAGTACGGATCGAGTATTTAAATTAAATTGACATTACGAAATTTAATGTAACATCGAAAGGATCCAAGGAGGCGAGGTATGGTTGTTATAAGTATTTGTAAATGGTGATTTTATTTTACTTTTTTGTTGGCAGATGTAATTGAATTAGGTGAACAAGAATTTTGTAATTGAATTACGTAAGTACTTCTGAATGGTGATTTTATTTATTTATTGTTAATAAGACGCGATTAATCTGTAAGACGTATTTAATTGTCTAAATAGGAATTTCATTACTGAATTGGAGGTGCATTTGTAAATGCCTGTTTCATTCACTTCATTTATTTCAGTAAATAAAAAAAAAAAAAAATGTGACAAGGATATCCATGAATTGTGTAAACATTTAATTTTATCATTGGACATGTATTTTCGTCGTCGACAGAATGACGAAAAGCAATGAATTCCTTGTGCATGGGAAATAAATTCATTATTGAATCATAAATTTATGCAATTATGCCCAGTGCCAGTTTGTTCGTAGAATATCTAAAAATCGGTAAATATTCAAAATCTACTAAACCAAACGAGGTATGTATTTCGAGTTTTGATGCATTAGAAAAATAATGAAGCAAAGTCTGATTTGCACCGGGATGGAAATCTACAAAATTACAATGTTTTCAATTGCGATCGAAATTTAGCTTATCCGCCGTTTGATTTAACTAAAAATTAAAATTCGAAATAGATTAATCTAACAAAATTTTATAATTTATATTTTTAATAATTTATATTTATATTTATATTTATATCTATATATTTATATTCATATCTATATATTTATATTCATATCTATATATTTATATTCATATCCATATATTTATATTCATATTTATATTTATATTTATATTTATATTTATATTTATATTTATATCTATATCTGTATATTTATATCTATATCTATATATCCATATCTATATCTATATATTCATATCTATATCTATATATCCATATCTATATCTATATATTCATATCTATATCTATATATTTATATTTATATTTATATTTTTAATACTTTTATAATTTAAATTAACGTAACGAAATTAAGATAATTTTCGAAGTCAATTTCAAAATTAATTCCATCGCGCGATCGATGTTTCCATCGTTAGCCCATCCCGATTCTAAAACGTGCAGGGAAACTCATTCATCCCAAGTGTTCTTCTCGCGTGCTCGAGACCACGGGAATTACGTCACCTCGGCGCAAAACTGTGTAATTTAGAGTAATTGCCACGGGTGTTTAACGCGCATTCGAAAAAGTATCCGCGCGCGAGGATTGTTCTAATAGGAACCGAGACACCATGGAACGTACACCTCAACTATTTACGCGACAATGGCGACGCTAATCGACGCGAGTGATGGCGATGGAGGTCTGTTTTTTTTTTTTATTAAGGGGCAGGTGAAAAAGAGAGAACGAACGAAAGAAGAAACAGGCGTTCGTTAGCGTGGCTCGATGAGAAAACAAAAAAAAAGAAAAAGAAGGAGAGGAAGTGTCGGCGAGTCTGTTATTGACGATCGTTAACGAAACAATTGTTAACGTGACACTCTTCAGCGGCTGCTCTTTTGTCAATTCAACCGTCTCGTTAAGTCCGAGCACCGGAGCTTCCGGCGAACGGGTTCAACGAGAAAGTAGATTTGCCAGAGAAATTATAGAAACGTAGGGGGGGGGGGAGTAGATTGATTGATTCTTGCTCTGTAACTGGAGATAATTTGATTGACCTTCTGAGTGGCTGAAATTACCAGAGTTCGTCTAAAATGTTTAGTAATTGAATAAATGTTACATAACAAATTAAAAATCCATTCATTAGCGAATGTAGTAGATGTACGTATTTATTCAATGCATTACGTTGACCTCTATCGAATGAGCTTAAATTATTTTATTATTGATATTTGTTGATTTTATTATTCATTTATATTCCAGTGTGAATTAAATACACAAAGGACTGACTGAATTTTAAGAAACGTTTTATTTTAAAACCTAACCTATTAATATATTATTAATTACACCTGAGGTAATTAATTATTATTTTATAGGTATATCTTGCACTATATCTAGGTATATCTTAGGCTTAATAGGTTTATCTTAGGTAAACGTTTTTATGTACGAATTATTTTATTATTGATATTATTGATTTTATTATTCATTTATATTCTAATGTGAATTAAATATACAAAGGACTGACTGAACTTTAAGAAACGTTTTATTTTAAAACCTAACCTATTAATATATTATTAATTACACCTGAGGTAATTAATTATTATTTTATAGGTATATTTTGCACTATATCTAGGTATATCTTAGGCTTAACAGGTTTATCTTAGGTAAACGTTTTTATGTACGAATTATTTTATTATTGATATTATTGATTTTATTATTCATTTATATTCTAATGTGAATTAAATATACAAAGGACTGACTGAACTTTAAGAAACGTTTTATTTTGAAACCTAACCTATTAATATATTATTAATTACACCTGCGGTAATTAATTATTATTTTATAGGTATATCTTGTACTATATCTAGGTATATCTTAGGTAAACGTTTTTACGTACGAATTGTTTTATTATTAATACTATTGATTTTATTATTCATTTATATTCTAGTGTGAATTAAATACACAAAAGATTGAGAATTGAATTAAATCAATCGAATTGATTAAAGTAATTGAATCAGTCGATTTAATTAAGCGAATCAATCAGTTAAATTAATCGAACCAATCTTCTCCGTTTTAAGAGAAGGAATATCAAAAAGTTTATAAATTTGTGCGAAATACCATTTTCTCGAACGAGGACTATATTCTATTTTTGTTAATGCGTTAAAAAAATTTTCCTCCATTGCAAATATAATATTACGAATGTAGACCTCAAGGAATTAATTTTGTACCCTATAGTTTGAAGATGGTTTTAATAAAATATTCTAAACCGTTTGCATCCTACAATTTCGTAAAATTTGAAGAAACTGAAATAATTCAGCTGCAATCTGTATTCCAAATATTTAACTGAAATTTCTACATCTATTTAACTTTTTATATGACTTAAATTTAAAGTTATATATATATATATATATATATATAACTTATATAATTATATATAGTTAGGATTTATATAACTTAAATTTATAAGAATTTATACAACTTAAATTTAAAAGTTAAGGTTTAAATTTATACTGGAATTATAAAACTCACAATTATATAAAACTTAAATTATAATTCGAAATTTTCCGTGTTTTTGATTTATGCTTAAGAAGTTTAGTAATCCAATTGTAATCGATATAATCTCGATAACCCGACGTTTGTAAATTATTTCTGACTGATCTGACAGTTGCTATTCAATCGTAATTTCTTTAATGACAACCAAAGGTTTCTCTTCGATAATTCGAAGCCATACATATATGTGTAAATCCCACACGCGAACTTTCAGTAGAAATAGACGGATTCCATTGGTCAATTAATCGATCCACAAACGAGTTTCAAACGATCCGCCACGATGATAAAGGACTCTTAAACTTCTTCGAGTCGAACTCGGAGAATTGTGGCCTGTCTCTTTCAATGTTCAGAATTCACCAATCATTGAATAAAGTTTCTTTCTAACAATGTAATACAGTCCAATATATGACAGATGATGAACTCGAAACATGTCGTAGATTATTTATTAGGCTACTGAGTCAAAGAGAAAAATTGTCTGAAACAAAAGTTGCACGATTTCCAGATTGAGCACCAAACAATCGTTTTGTTGTTACTTTGCTTTCATATCGAAACATGAAGGTCACTTTATAACCTAAACCTAATCCTTTGAACTCTGTTTTCAATGTTGTTGACGTCAAAATCCAACGACGATAAAATCCAACGTTCTTTCAATTATTAAATATAATTAAATTAATTATTAATTGTATGACTATAATATAAAATGTAAATTAATTATTAATTATTAATACTATAATGTATAATGTAAATTAAATATTAATTGTATGACTATTATCATTGTCATACAATTTTTATTAATTTTTGCAATTAACTTTCAGAAGTCAAATTCAATGTTTTTTTTATTTATTTATTTCCTGTTATTTTTTTTTTATTATTTACTCATTTCTTATTATTCATTTTTTACATTTTTTATGTTTTAGTCAGGTCATGTTATGTCATGCAATTTATTAATCTTTGCAATTAACTTTCAGAAGTCAAATTCAATGTTTTCTTTATTTGTTCATTTCCTGTTTTTTTTTTATTACTTATTCATTTCTTATTATTCATTTTTTACATTTTTTATGTTTTAGTCATGTCATGTTATGTCATGCAATTTATTAATCTTTGCAATTAACTTTCAGAAGTCAAATTCAATGTTTTCTTTATTTGTTCATTTCTTGTTATTATTTTTTTATTACTTATTCATTTCTTATTATTCATTTTTTACATTTTTTATGTTTTAGTCATGTCATGTTATGTCATGCAATTTATTAATCTTTGCAATTAACTTTCAGAAGTCAAATTCAATGTTTTCTTTATTTATTCATTTCCTGTTATTTCTTTTTATTATTTACTTTTTACATTTTTTATGTTTTAGTCATGTCATGCAATTTATTAATCTTTGCCATTAACTTTCAGAAGTCAAATTCAATGTTTTCTTTGTTTATTCATTTCCTGTTATTTCTTTTTATTATTTACTTTTTACATTTTTTATATTTTAGTCATGGCATGCAATTTATTAATCTTTGCAATTAACTTTCAGAAGTCAAATTCAATGTTTTCTTTATTTGTTCATTTCTTGTTATTATTTTTTCATTACTTATTCATTTTTTACATTTTTTTATATTTTAGAGTGTGACGATTTATAAGACAGTTGCCGAATTTATATCGTCACGTGCGGCGTGAACCGTACGAGTTCAAAGGGTCAACATAGCCATACATAATATCGCGCAATAATATACAGGTGTATAGTTAAAGCACTTGACTAACGTAAAACTTTCAAAAGCGTATAATCTAAAGCAAGCGAAAACGAGGGAAAGAAAGTATTTCTTTTCCTTCCATATAAAGTTTAGTTCTGCGAACGCTTTGTTGCATAGTTACAGGTAAAATATTGAACGTAACCTGAATATTCACCTACATAACTCTGCAACAAAACGTGTTTACGAAACGAAACTTT
This sequence comes from Tetragonula carbonaria, assembly GCA_032399595.1. NCBI lineage: Eukaryota > Metazoa > Arthropoda > Insecta > Hymenoptera > Apidae > Tetragonula > Tetragonula carbonaria. The sequence continues at coordinate 12,803,698 of JAUCRC010000008.1, forward strand.
ATACAATATCCTCTTTTTTCTTCTTATTTTTGTCCGTTTGAATCGCGCTCCTGAAATTTTGCCGGTAAAGTAGGAAACACCCTGTGTACTTATTTTCGTTACGTATGCGAAAAATTACTGTGAGATCGTACGAGATCAACTTGAATTTGGTCAGAAGGGTTGGAAAGTGTTTCAAAAACAAACAACCGTTCCAGTTGAAAACGGCAATCTCAGATACAGAGTATAGTATCGAGCGAAATTATGACACGCGGTGATCCGTCGCGTCGCGTCGCGTCGCGTTTGCTCGCGTCAGTTTTAATGATTAACAATCGTACCGATAATACAGTGGCCGGCCAATCTCGCGAGCAAGCGCGCGTGATTTGTCGGCCAGGAAATTGACAATTAGCTACGATCGATGCGGCCAGAGCTTTTGGCAAGAAGCGTGTGCTCGACGGCTAGCTGTAATTTAATACCGCGGACAGTCGAACCAGATTGAGACTGACATCAGGCTGGGCCAACCCAACCACTGCGGTCGCAATTTTCATCGTCAGGAAAACGACGCGAAGTGTGAAACATTCGTCAGAAAGTGAAACATTCGTCCTTTTGTGGTGCGAGTGGAAGAGAGAGAGAGCCTCTAAAGATTGTCACAGGAAACATCGTGAATTAATAGATTTGACTTAAATTTCATTTCTTTTTCTTTTTTTTTTTTTGTAATAAAATTCCTGGTTTCTTTTCTTTTTTTTTTTTTTATTGTCGCAAGTCAGTTTCAAGACATCCAGTTGACTCTGAAAATGACCCTGAAATGGAAAGTCATATCATATAAGCTTCGAAAAATCATATTCCCTTGCACGTTGCACGCGAAATTTCACAGTCGTGGTGAATTTTAATGTAGCAAAGACCAAATATTTTGTTTCATAGTGTATACAAGTATTTTGTTAACTTATTCGAACGCAAATTTTCAAATGGGTTACTCTCATAATCACCGGCGAGTCGCAGTCATTCTCTCCGTTCTGGCTGTCGAGACAGAGAGAGAGAGAGAGACGTAGAACTTTTGAAATTGGAATGAGACAGTGGAAATCGATTTCAGCCGACTCGTTTGATAGCTCGCATCGAATTGAAGTCCTGCCGAGCCTCATTTATTGTCTTCAGGGTTACAAGGTTTAGGTTAGGTTTATCCCTTCTAAGGATATCATGAATCTCATAAAAGTTTCGATAATTCTTTGTTTTCAGTTTAGATTAGGCTTAGATCATGTTTGTCCCTTCCATGAATACCATGAAGTTCCTAGAAATTTCGAGACTTCTTTGTTTCCAGTTTAGGTTAGGTTTATCCCTTCTAGGGATATCATGAATTTCCTAGAAGTTTCGAGAATTCTTTGTTCTCAGTTTAGGTTTATATTTAGGTTAGGTTTATCCCTACTAGGGATATCATGAATTTCCTAGAAGTTTCGAGAATTCTTTGTTCTCAGTTTAGGTTTATATTTAGGTTAGGTTTATCCCTTCTAGGGATATCATGAATTTCCTAGAAGTTTCGAGAATTCTTTGTTTCCAGTTTAGGTTTATGTTTAGGTTAGGTTTATCCCTTCTAAAGATATCATGAATTTCCTAGAAGTTTCGAGAATTCTTTGTTCTTAGTTTAGGTTTATGTTTAGGTTAGGTTTATCCCTTCTAGGGATATCATGAATTTCCTAGAAGTTTCGAGAATTCTTTGTTCTAAGTTTAGGTTCATGTTTAGGTTAGGTTTATCCCTTCTAGGGGTACCATGAATTTCCTAGAATTTTCGAGAATTCTTTGTTTTCAGTTTAGATCAGGCTTAGATTATGTTTGTCCCTCCCAGGGATACCATGAAGTTCCTAGAAATTTCGAGACTTCTTTGTTTCCAGTTTAGGTTAGGTTTATCCCTTCTAGGGATATCATGAATTTCCTAGAAGTTTCGAGAATTCTTTGTTTTCAGTTTAGGTTTATGTTTAGGTTAGGTTTATCCCTTCTAAAGATATCATGAATTTCCTAGAAGTTTCGAGAATTCTTTGTTCTTAGTTTAGGTTTATGTTTATCCCTTAGTTTAGGTTAGGTTTATCCCTTTTAGGGATATCATGAATTTCCTAGAAGTTTCGAGAATTCTTTGTTCTAAGTTTAGGTTCATGTTTAGGTTAGGTTTATCCCTTCTAGGGGTACCATGAATTTCCTAGAATTTTCGAGAATTCTTTGTTTTCAGTTTAGATTAGGCTTAGATTATGTTTGTCCCTCCCAGGGATGCCATGAAGTTCCTAGAAATTTCGAGACTTCTTTGTTTCCAGTTTAGGTTAAGTTTATCCCTTCTAGGAATATCATGAATCTCCTAGAAATTTCGACTTTTTTGTTTCCAGTTTAGGTTAGGTTTATCTCTTCTAGGGATATCATGAATTTCCTAGAAGTTTCGAGAATTCTTTGTTTTCAGTTTAGGTTTATGTTTAGGTTAGGTTTATCTCTTCTCAGGGGTACCATGAATTTCCTAGAATTTTCGAGAATTCTTTGTTTTCAGTTTTCAAGCAAATAATATCGCTCCGTTTTTTCTAACTGTTCGTTTCTCGTTTGCTTTGCCCTGTTTCGTTCGTTCTTTTCGTTGTCTCGTGGTTCTACCGAGTTTACGCGTCAAACAAACTCATTCGTCGGTGGTCTTTCATATTACGAGCGGCTCTGCTTTATAACCGAACTTATTTGTCCTTCAAAGGTGGGGGAAGGGGGGAGGGGAAACCCTTTTGTGCCGGGCCCTTTGTCCCCGGCGGTCTATTGACTTGTCTCCTTGTGTTGTCGGCCGCGAACGTTTTCGCCTTAATGGCGAGCCGATAAAGATTAGACGTCGGTTGCCGCTGCGACGACAATACCTCCTCGATACGGACAACGTTCCACGGCTATCGACGAACCGTTTTACGCGGACAAAGCTCGAACGAGGAGGCAGCCCTCCTTAGTTTTTTTTTAATGGCCTTCGATGCAACCTTGTTTTATCCAGTCGATTCCTTCGACTGACTCGTCTGACGAAATTAGTTATTTTCATCTTTTGTTTTATTCCCGTTTTCGTTTTCTCCTCGTCTGTTGCTTGAAGTTATAGTTATCGAGGATGTGAAATTTTGCTACTGAATGACGAGACAAGAATTCATTAATGTTCAAACGTGTATCTTTCCTTTATACGTTATCTATATGAATGTGTATATAAATTAATATGAAGTAATGAAATGTATTATGATATATGTATAAAATATATTACGTATATAATATATGAATGAAATATATTACGCATATACGTATATACGTGTATGAATTGATACATTGTATCTGTGTATTAATATATTATATTTACTGCACTTACAATAGATTAACAGAGAGAAATAATATAAATTTATCGAATCTATTAATTTCTTATTAATATATACCAATTAATAAATTTGATATATATGTATATACACGAATTATGTATTATATCGTGACATGTTATCTTCTCTAAACCTCTGGACAAGTAAATTAATCATTCTGATGATTCTGAATTATTTTCACGACGCTCTGAACATTCAAAGAATTAATTTATTTCATATCAAACGAGTAAAATCTATTGACAATGAATTGACAATGAATGAGCTGCCTTTTGAGAAGCAAAAATTCCACGACTTTACCGACCATTACCGGATATAAAATAACTACTAAAAATACTATAAAATAATACTAAGCCACTCAGTTTATCGTTTATAAATGAATGACTATGTTTCACTCGACAATTGTCTCAACGATCTCCCTCCTTCAGAGTGAAAATCCTCCGGCAACAGTGGAAACACTCTCTTAAAATTCGAATTCGAATAAAATTCGAAATAAAATTCGAACAGAATTATTTTTTTTCTTTTTCTTTCCTCCTTTCTCGAAAGGCAGAAAAAGAAAAAAGCAGAAGAAGGAGCAAAGCGTAACAACAGTTCATTTCGATTGGAAATCGGCGAGGATGAAACGCGAGGAAAGTCGATGTAATAATGGAGCGGTCGCGTCAAAACCGACACCGGCAAGATCGAATCGGCTCTCTCTCTCTTTCTCTCTCTCTCTCTCTCCGTTGTTCCGTTTCAATATCGCGCGAATGAAATTTAGTCGGGCGAGCGCGAGCGCGCAGGGGGCAAACGCGTATTAATATCGGGACGGATTCACGGTTTGATTAACGACCGCGCCGGCATTCCATCTACGAAAAGCCCTTGAAAACGTTATTCAAAAGTGCTTTGACGCGTTACCAATTTCGCTGTTCGTTTGACTCCTCTTTTCCAATTAATTTCGCCCCGGTTCGGCCGCTGGCTCGCGCTCGAACTAGTCGAAACCGGAGGAACGATGAGGGGGGAGGGAAAATGCCTCGGGGGGGTTTCCTCCACGGAAACCGATGCGATATAATTACTCTAACCGCGATTTTTGTCGAAACCGTCCGGCTGATTACGCTCGCAGCGGAATTAAATGCCGACTTTCGGAAATGATATCGCGATCAATCGACCGGACTGATCGCTTCTCCCCCTCACTGGGAAATTTATTCTGTGTTCCGGTTGTTTGTCCCGTTGCGTTGTTTCTGCAATTTTTCTCTTTCTTCTTCTTTTTTTCTTTTTTTTTTTTTGTAACTGCTCTCGACGACTTTACCATTGAACTGAGAAACCACTGTTGTTTCACAAGATTGTGTATTTCATTGAATCGAATGAAAAAGAATCTCTGACGGGGAAATCGTTCCACTTCACAGCCGTTCGAAGATGATTTTTTTTTTTTTTTTTTTTTTTTTAAAGAAGTGAAAGATATATCGTTCTCCGTTGATCTACGTTCTCACGATCACGTAGCAGTGGATGTTGGAGCAACTTTAATGAAATTTTTCATCAAAAGACCAACAATAGCGAGGCAAGTTGTAGTGGATGAATTCTCTATACCGTTCGTACTTATTCGTCGATATTCGAGTCTACTTTGAAGCACCTCGTTCATCTCTGAAGATACCCGTGACACTTGGAAAAATATTGGAAGCATCGTTGCATATATTTCCAAGAGGACGAAAACGACTGAAATAACTCGATATTAAATATTGAAAATGTGAAGTACGTTACGTTGGTAATTTAGCGACTCACAAAGTGCAATACGATTCTGGTTTCCCGGTGACCATTTTGTACAGGGTTGAAAGAAAAGTTTGTCCGCTGTCACAGATGAGAAGTTGATTTTTACCTTGAATTTCGAGATCAAAAATTTCTTTTTTCCTTTTGCATTGTATTCTACTCGTCACGAAGGTAAAACTTTCCCAAGGAACCATTTTGAAAGAGTTTCGAAATTATTTTAACACTGCGGATGCGTGCGTGCTGACAGCGACTTTATACTTCTGAACGTAGATGTCTATGTTACGTAATAACGTTGACAGTTAGTTTTATCATTTACGTTTATTTAGGCTGACACGTTACAACTATGATAAATCAAATGTGAAACCTAATAATGAAAATTACGTGAAATAGACATAAAGCCGCTGTCAGGACGCAGTGTCCATTTTTCAAAGAATTGGGTTAGGCTGCGACCTATAGTTTCGCGACATTCTGTACGTAAATACTCCAAATGTTTTACATCTTTGCACGCATTGTACTTTGTACTATGTATAAAACTAAATACGTATAAAAATCATTTCCCATAAAAAAGCGATGAAAATTCACGGTTTAGTCCATTCGAACACACACACATTAGATTCAATATCTACACTATTTTACAGCAGTAGTTCCCAACCATATTTTGGTCTCATTTTGGCTCACCTAAACTAAAATCCTGATGCCATAGTTCACCCCTGGTGACACGTAATTGTTATTATTCAAAAAGTGAATTTTTGACGTGGAGGAAGCGCCTGGAAGACCATTAACTTAGTTCTAAAAGTTTCCAAAGAACATGACATCCGTGAAAGAAAAAAAAAAAAAATTGAAAGTTAAATTTTCATTTGAAGAAGTGCAAAGAATTCACTCTTAATAACTCATTTTCGAATTCCCTCCCTATGGGGTAAGACTTGCGTGTGACAGATGTTTCGAAAAATGGCAAAAAAGTTTCTTAATCATTTCACGCTAGAACGCGTGCGTGCTAACAGCGACTTTATGTTTCTGGACGCGTGGCTATCTATAAAGTTTATATTTCGAATAATGTTAACAGTGATTATTTAGACTCACGCTGATGCTACAACGATGATAAATGAAATGTTAATGAAACCTAATTGAAAAATTACGTAAAATAGACATAAAGTCGCTGTTAACACGTTCGCAATATGAAGTGATTAAGAAGCTTTTTTTTTCTTCAAAAGAAAAATTATATTAAACTGCCACCGATGGTTTCTTTTGGAAAATTTTTTACTTATAAAATGTAAAAATGAAAATTTTTCTGGGGCAGGGTGGGGGGCAGATAATTTGTTTATCGACGTTTAAAAAAAATTCTCACTATTTGCAGCAAATATTGAAATACCGTTCAATGAATGGCAAAATCGGATATAAAAATGGATTTTTAATCAAACGTTCTGCAATAACTTGAAACTTCGATCATTCTAAAATATCTATCTCGCGTAAACACTTGTTTCCATCGAAAATTCCACGATATTTTTCAAAATACAGATATCTCGTCGAAACGTATAAAATAGAGATATATTTTTTTCGGAATGCGCAACGAGTTCGAACGCGGAACTTCCTTCATTTTTTTTCTTTTTTTCCAACTTCGATCCCCGCACTCTTTACAGTCGAATGGAACACCCTGTGTGCATTTGCTTGCGTACTTTTAAACGCAGCCTCCTAAAAAGCGGCATCTAGCGTAATTGGCCGAGGATAAAAGGCGCGGGAAATTCACCGGTTTCAACCGGTCCCGCGTCGTCGTCACACGTCGAGAACCGCTAAAGAATGTTCAAGGGGTATCATGAAAATCCCTCGCCGACTGCGCGGAAAGTCGTTTAAAAACTAATCTCGCTGCCATTAAAAAGTTGTAACGAGGTCGTCCAACTTTCACGCCTCTTTCCACCCTTCTCTGCCCCCATCACAGCTCGTTTCGTTGATCCTCACTGGCTGGCTGGCCGAAAAATATCTCGGCCGTCAAACGTACTCGAAATCTCAACTTTTCATTCTTACCGAAGAGAGAGAGAGAGAGAGAGAGAGAGACGCCAGTTGTCCCTCTCGCTTTTACTCGCCTTTGCACGCTTTGAGTTATTTGAGAAACCGAACATTTACAAATATCGAAAACGCATCCATCATTGAACTTTCTCCATTTGCCTCTCGCGTGGTTGCTCGTTTTCAACGCTCAGTCTGCCACTGAGGCCACCGAATACACCACGATTCACCGCCACCGGGGGGGAAAAATCCCTCGCAGCGTACGTAAGCAGCGTAGAAAGAAACTCGTGCAAGGTGCATCGATCGCGAACTTCTTTGAAATTGGGGGGGGGGGGGCGGGTCTGGATCGTTCGAAAACCGAAGAAGAGCCGGTCTCCCTCTCAATACGGATTTCTTTCTCAACCTCTTATCCTTTTTTTTTTTTTTTTTTTACTTTTCGCGTTCGATTTCTTTTATTTCTTTCCAACACAGAGAGAGAGAGAGAGAGAGAGATTCCTTTGGATTACTCTGTCCAATAAGAAGCTCAGGGTCTTTGAATGCTCGAAGGCTTCTTTCACCGGGTCCTCTCCTCTCAACGTTGAATAACGGCAGCGTTAAATAAATTTTTGCCCCGATGCCAGGTATCTTTTCAAGAAAACGAAGCAGAGCACAGGGGAAACACACGAAATATTGTTCTCCCCGAATATTTTCGTCGTTTCTCTCAGTTTCAACGCGCACACAGGGCGTATGTATATTTTTAACGACACACGTACGCACAGGGTGGAAAGAAAAACGTTTGTCCGTGGCTATCATTGATGAATTAACCTTAACCCTGAATTTCAGAAAAAAAATTTTTTCTTTTTTTTGCATTGTATGCTACTCGTCACGAAGGTCAAACTTTTCCAAGTAACCATAGATTGCAATAGTGCTGATGAAAAATGTGCGCAGAAAAGATTCTCAATCATTTAACATTGCAGACACGTGCGTTTAAGAAAAATTTTCATCGAAAAAAGAGAGAAAAAAGATTAAAATATAAATTATATTTTTAAATTATATAATTATAATTATATTATAAAAGATATGCCAAAAATTGTGAATTACAGAGCTAAAGGATTTGTTTGCCAGGAAGTAACTCGAAATTTCTAAGTCACAAAAATTCCATGATATTCACAGAAATTTTATAGAAATTAGAAAAATCAGTATTAGATAATATCCTATGTCGTGAAAATTGTAGATCGACAAATTCGTTTTCAAATGCGAACGAGCGACAGAGAATGGATCGTCGTTTTCAATATTTCAAATCGATGTTACAAAATATTGTACAAGTCACGAATAGAATGAACTTGTCGATTTTAAATTCGAACGAACAGGAAACAAATCGTCGACGGTCAAATCACGATTTCTTCCGAATCATAATAAATTACACGGAAATTACAAGCTCGCAAATAAGCTGCCAGTCAAGTGGCAGGAAGATTCATGAAAATCACTCTCCTGCGAAAAAACGACGAAAATGACGATATATTGAACATCTCCGGGAGGTTCCATTAAACGGCGATTAAATTCATCGTCTGACGAAAAACAACGAAAGGATAACATTTCGTAACTTTCTTCGAAACTCTATTAAATTATAAATTTCTATCATAGTTCGGTGGATTTAGCGAAGTGAAGTGCGGCGGTGGGCGATTCTCCATTGTTGTCGGGGAGTTGTCGATAGTTCTGAAACAATTTAAAACTGCAATCGATCCCGACACGGGTCATCGATATACTACCCGAGTTGAGAATCCCGCGGGATCCTCGATTCTGAAGTAATTTGATAACATCCGTGAGAGGGTGGAACGAGGGAGTATCTCCGCGAGAGGCGCTCGATGGAATTGCCAATTGGCGAGAACTGTTTTGACGCGTTGCGAGCTGCATGAGTTACCTATCGTCGGTAAATTTTGCGTAAAATTCCCCGCTACCGGGCAATTTTATTCCTCGCTGTTGTTTTCTTTCTTTCTCTTTTTCTTTTTTTTTTTTTTTTTGTTTTTATATTACTTTCTCGTGCGTCTTCGTCTCCAATTGTTCCACTCTTCTACAATTCTCTTATCCCTGAATTTGAGATATTTCATTTCGTTACCGCAGCTGATTTTCTGTATATTTCACAACTTTTTTTCTCTCTGTACGAATTTCTTTTTCCTTTCGGTTGATATCAAGTTGAGAAATGAATTTTCATCTTCAAACGCGCGTCTTTCGATGCTCAACGTTTGTTCAACGCATCGTAGCGCTTTACCCTCGTTGAACCCTTTGGCAAATGCAAACCTAACCTAAATCTAACCTAAACCGATTATCTTATTATCTGCAGAATATTCTAAACGTGATGGTTCGAACTCTATTCAATCCTCGATTCAACTCGAATTTGGCTTCTAATTTATTTTCGTTTTTATTCTCATGTGCTTCGTTCGTGTCCATCGAACCCGATGACGTTTGAATCTGGATTTTTCCCTCTACCTGGTCGCTTATACTAAAACTAATCTTGCCAATAGACTAAAGTCAACCTAACCTAAACCTAACCTAAATCTAACTTAAATCGATTATCTTATTATCTGCAGAATATTCTAAATACTCGAAACGTGATGGTTCGAACTCTATTCAATCCTCGATTCAACTCGAATTTGGCTTCTAACTTATTTTCGTTTTTATTCTCATGTGCTTCGTTCGTGTCCATCGAACCCGATGACGTTTGAATCTGGATTTTTCCCTCTACCTGGTCGCTTATACTAAAATTAATCTTGCCAATAGACTAAAGTCAAACCTACGGCCAAGTACCGTTAGACTAAAGTTAAACCTATTGGCTAAGATACCGCACAGTGAGATACAGTACAAACTTACTGCGTCAGCTAATATCGAAGACACACTGTAGATAAATTAGTGAACGAACCAATCTGATACTCACGACGATCGTTGTCGATCGCGATGTTCTTTTGCGTATATTATGCACTCAGAGTTCGTAGAAAATAAATTCACTGTCGTAGGAAATAAATAACTCCGTAAATTTGCACCGTGTTTATTAATAACAAACTTAATAACAACAGCGATAATAACAAACTTGTAAACTAAATTCAAAAAGCTTGGCTTGTCTGAACGACTGATATTGGCCAGTGTTTAGTTCTTGAATTTTAAAAAAGTGTCGAAAGTGTCGAAAATCAAAGTAATTTATTATAGCGTGTATTATATCGCGGCAGAAATTTAGTCTTAGCTTTTAACAGGATTCTCGTTTCTCGAACATTTGATCCGTTGATGAACAAAATTTGGGGACATTTGTTAAAGTTGCAAATGAGAGTAGTCTCTCGACTGACTTGGAAGAAAAGTATTACATTTTACAAATACTTGTTCTGTCAACGCATGATCGTGAAGCATGTCTAAATTTCTTTCAGCCTCGTTGAAAAATAGAGCAACTTGTGTCTGTAGAATAAGTCGCAGAATAAGAAATAGTAAATACTTTGAAGAAAACCAGTTGTTTCCATCGAAATTAAATAACAAATTAAAGACCGTGGCAAACAGTGAATAATTTATTTCGCGAAATAATAAATGAATCGTTTTAACTGGAAAGAAATCGATTCAATTTTTTTTGTTTAAATGAAATGGTTAATAATGCAATTTCGTTATTCTACCAAGTAGATCGTTTCCGAGGTATTTCTTTAAAAATAAAATATAATTTAAAAATAAAATAACGTCATACGTAATAAAAATAATTTTAAAAAACAATGTTATTCGAGAATTTTTCAGAACGCCCAACTCTGAATTATGACATACAAAGTATAGAACGCATTCATATCATAAGTGTTTAGTTTAGGTTTAGATTTAGGTTAGGTTAGGTTTAAGTTTAAGTTTAGGTTTGAGTTAGGTTATATACGTAATAAAAATAATTTTAAAAAACAACGTTATTCGAGAATTTTTCAGAACGCCCGGCTCTGAATTATGATATACAAAGTATAGAACGCATTCATATCATAAGTGTTTAGTTTAGGTTTAGATTTAGGTTAGGTTAGGTTTAAGTTTAAGTTTAGGTTTGAGTTAGGTTATACGTAATAAAAATAATTTTAAAAAACAACGTTATTCGAGAATTTTTCAGAACGCCCGGCTCTGAATTATGATATACAAAGTATAGAATCGCATTCATATCATAAGTGTTTAGTTTAGGTTTAGATTTAGGTTAGGTTAGGTTTAAGTTAGATTTAGATTTAGGTTTAGGTTAGTTTTAGGTTTAGGTTAAGTTTAGGTTTAAGTTTAGGTTTAAGTTTAGGTTTAGATCAGGTTAGGTTATCTTTAGCCTCAACACACCTTTATACAGTGTGACAAACTGCAATAAAACTACACGAATGATAATCATAGAGGTGTCGAATGATTCGAAAACGAAAGGTTTGATTAAAAAGAGAAAAAAACGGTAAAATTATACTTTCGTCGGTTGTAATCGCGGAAAGAATCGCGAAGCCTCGATCGTTGCTGCGGTTGATCGAGATTAAAAGTTTCAGACGGTCCGCACGAAACTCCTCGGCCACTGTGTCGTTAAAAACTTCCCTTAAGAAAGCTAAGACGTCCTAACGCGTATAAATGGATCCGGTTTCGTCGTTTGTCCCCGGCAAAGGTTCAACTTAATTCCACCGGGAACGCGTTAACGCGGGTTTTACCGCGCCTCCGGGACGTAGTTGCTCGCGATATAACGAGGTCTTAAATTAAAGCGGCGAGTGGTAATGTCGATTGATGCGAGCGAGATCTCTCTCTCGCTGTATATACTGCTCGCGAAAATTACGGGAAAAAGAATCATTCGATTTTTTCTTTTTTTTTTCATCAACATCGAACAACTTTCTTCGAACAACTTCGTCGTTTTGCCCTTCCGATGTTCTTGTTTAATACAAAAGAAAAAAATGAAATGCTTCGCTTCGTATATTCACTTTGAGATATCCCCTAATTTTCGTGAGCAGTGTAGCTGGCTATTCTTCCGACAGAAACTCTGAATCACGACTGATCGTCAGACAAATGTTCGACGAAAATAAGTGACAAATTCATCTCTATCGTACATTCTATCGTATATTCGTGCTTTAAAAAATCAGATTCAACGACATTTTAAATCGTCGACAATTTTTCATTGTCGTACAGTTGGCACAGTTTCGCCGATCGTACGCCTTCGACTATTCGTCGCGGATGGTTTCGCGAGAGAGGGTCGAAGGGGGTGAAAGAGGGTGTGCATGTGTGTTACCGGGGGGCGGGAGGGAGCGTTTCGCTATTAAGCGTTCCGGTGCACGCGTGCGTCGCCGGCAGCGCGGTGATAATAATGTTACAGTCGTGCCGAGGGCGATCGCCGGTTAAAATTTAAAGCATTATTACCGGTTTATCGATCGTTAGCAGCGCGAGCAGCAGGGCTAACAGACCGCGCGAAATTTACTAGAAATTTATCCGGCCCTCGATTATCGAAGTCACGTATAATATTTGCTCAGATACGATGCTCCCCCTCCCTCACGGCGATTCACATCGGCATGTCGGCCAATTAAAGTTTTCAACCGGATCGACCTCTCTCTCTGGAAAATCTGGTGGCACGGCCGAATTCGTCCGAAATCAAGGACAAATTTCACCTGTGAAGGAACGCGAAGAATCAACGAGGGGGGCAAAGGGGAGATGAATTTATCATCGTCGTTATCGTACTTTCGCGAAGCTTTCGAATTTTTTCGATCTTCCCATTTTCGATATTTTTACTTGAAATGTGGAATATCGTTGTAATAATTCTCCGAGGCAGGTACCACCATTTTTAATTCACATTCTCAAAGATGCTAGTTCACGCAGAAGGCCGCAGTCCAATAATAATAATGATAATAATAATGATAATAATGATGATGATAGTATCGATCTATAGCTAATACACGCAAAAAGCAGCAGGGTTGAGAGAGAAGGGGAAGAAGGGAAAGAGATAGAGAGAGAGAGAGGGCAATAAAAACTTCGAGGAATGTTTCGGAATTTTTTTGGAAAAGAATTTAAAGAAGATCCGCGATCTTTTCCCATTTTCGATATTTTTACTTGAAATGTGGAATATCGTTGTAATAATTCTCCGAGGCAGGTACCACCATTTTTAATTCAAATTCTCAAAGATGCTAGTTCACGCAGAAGGCCGCAGTCCAATAATAATAATGATAATAATGATGATGATAGTATCGATCTATAGCTAATACACGCGAAAAGCAACGGGGTTGGGAGAGAAGGGGAAGAAGGGAAAGAGAGAGAGTGGGGAAAGAAGAGGGCAATAAAAACTTCGAGGAATGTTTAATGACGCGGCTGGAAAGGGTTGGGGGGGGGGGAGGGTGAGGATGAAAGACGAAGGGAGAACGGGAGGCATTCGTTTAATTTGTTCGAAACTTCGGCTAAGTGTTTAATTAGTTAACTTTGCATACTGCCGCGGCTCCAGGTACGCAAACACTTAGTAGGTAAATTACAGGGCCAACCATTCCATAACTTTCCGACATCCGCGGCTCTAGTAAGTGTACACCACTATAGCAATATCATTCGCCGCTACCAGCTAATAATACGCGGATGCTTCGAGGGGTGCAGACACCCTCTAAATTTCCAGTGCCGAAACACGCCTACCCTCTCTCTGTGCGCGAGCCTTCCTCTTGTTAGGCAGAAGAAGAAGAAGAAGAAGAAGAGAAAGAAGCATCCGAGAATGAAAATAATCTTACGAAAATTAACTCTCGACTACTTTCCTCGTTTTTTTTCCGAACGTGAAGAAGGAGATGTCGATTCGTCTGAAAAAAATTACTCTGATACTAATTCTACTTTTTTTTTCCTCTGTGGAGAAATCGTCTCTTCTCGTCGAAGAGAATTTATCACTTGATTTAGAAAATTGATCAAATTCTCCGATAGATTTATATAGGAATTTACCTATCAATTTTAAAAAAAACTTTTTTTTCTCTGTGGAGAGATCTTCCTTCTCGTCGAAGAGAATTTATCACTTGATTTAGAAAATTGATCAAATTCTCCGATAGATTTTGGAATTTACCTATCAATTTTTAAAAAAAACTAACTGAACTCTCCGAGATCATGCTGATTTTCTTTCTCGAGAAGGAGAAGTTCTCGTTTTTGTCGAAGGTTTTGGAGTTTGTCTTTTGACTCCCTTTCTGGTGCAAAAGTCTTGTTTTTCGTCGAGAATTTTGAAATTTATCAAACTGGGAAACTAACTAAACTCTCCGAATGCTAATTCCTTTTTTGGCAGAAAAGTCCTCTTTCTTGTCGAAGATTCTGAAATTTCTCTTTTTTATCGGTTGCCGATAATCGATTATCGACGAGGGAAATTTATTATTTCGGTTCTGTTTCCTCGTTGATTTCCGCGATATTCACATCAGAAAGTAACTCCACGGTTTTGAAAATGCTTCATTGCAAGTGATTATTATGGTCGAATGTAAAACAATATAATTGCGCTATAATAACAAGACCGGAATGGAATTTTCCTATTGTCGATGACTATTATAAGCAGTCGAAATAAATTACAGTATCTATCATCTATAACTATAAGCGATCGAAAAGTAAAATTCCCCATAAATTAAGTTAATAATAATTATCAGCAACGAACATTTTCGTTCACTTGTAATTATCGTACCAAAACTCTCGAAATTCCCCATAAAATAAGTCAATAATAATTATCAGCAACGAACAAAATTTTCGTTCGCTTGTAATTATCGTACCAAAACTCTGTGATCATCTAGCATTTTTGAAAAATTTCCTGTACGCTTTGTTCGACGACAGGCAAATCTCGGTCGTTGATTTTTTTTCGTTATAAAAGTAGATAGCTGTTACTTTTAGTCCGAGACGATATGCTCTGAATCACAACTATGCTCGAATTCTAACGTCTAAAAAAAAAAAAAAAAAAAACAAAAAAACGGCTCGGTATCGTTCGGAAATTTCGAAGATTCGAAAGACAAGATTCAAGGTCGCTGTACAAACGCGGAATGAAAATATCTTTGCAGATTCTCTCTCGACGATCTGTGTCCTGCAATGTTGTGGCAGGCCATTGTCAGCATCGAGCGTGATGCCGATTGTCTCGAGACTCGTTTATCTGGCCGCGACAATGCTCGAGCTGAAGAACTCGAGGTGGAGAAGCCACGGCGAAGGCTTCACGACCATTATCCTGGTTATTTAACGCGGTTAAATTCAAGTGAACAGCCCGTCAATACAGCGGCCATCGGTTTCCAAAGGGTGAAAATGGCCTGCTCGAGCCCGGTAACAACATCGTACACGTGTACATTCGTACGCGTGGCTACAGACATGTACAGGGTGGAAAGAAAAGTTTATCCTATTTGTGGCTATAACGGGTGAATTCTTGAATTTCAAGGTCAAAATTTTTTTTCTCTTTTTGCATTGTACCCTACTCATCGCGAGGGTGAAACTTTTTCAAGGAAACCATAGGTTGCAATAGCTGTGTTGAAAAATTTCTTCGTCGTTCGACGTGGAATTGTAGACGTGTGCGTGCTAACAGCGACTTTATGCTTCTGGACACGTGGGTGTTTATTTTATATTTCGAACAATGTTAACAGTCTGTTTCATCGGTTGATCATTTAGACTCACACTGCAGTGAAACCTGATTACGAAAATTACGTGAAATAGACGTGAAGTCGCTGTTAACACGTTTGCGATCTTAAACGATTTTTTTTCAAAAGAACTATTCGACTGCGATCTATGGTTCCCTGGAAAAGTTTTACTTTCGTGACGAGTAGATAACAATGCAAAAAAAAAAAAGAAAAGGAAAAAATTTCAATCTCGAACGTTAATTTTTTAAAAATGGCCAAAAATATCGTCTCGATAATAGTGAAAATAAGCGATGACGATGATACTCGAGTGAAACAAATGCAGCTGTTAATTGTATTAAATTGAATTAAATCACAGAGAAACAATATACAGTTAGTTTCTTCAGTTCCGTTTTCATTCGTTCGCGCGGAATGGCCGACTGCGCCCGTGACTACTACTCGGACACCTTGTAGATACAGACGTCAAGTAGCATAACCCTGCTCTAGTCAGACAAAGAGCAAGAGGACGCTGAACGCAGAGAGAAAGGAAAGCCACAGTCTATGTCAGAAGCTTTACGGATTGTCGACATGCAACTGTTGAGAAACTCGATTCCACCCCCTCTTCTTCCTCGCAACCCCCCGTTTAGTCGTCCCCACCCTCTCCCACTCACACACGCCCATGGGGGAGCAACGCATCCGCAACTGAAATAACAAGCAGCGAGTTAATTTCTCGCGTAACTTCTCCTCTCGCGATATCTACACTCCGCTACTTCTGACAGCGGCGCAAGCCGAGGGTTCAGGAGGAGGAGGGCACGAAGGGATGAGGCATCGCCGGAGCGATCCAACCCCGTCGTCTACGAGTCTCTTCGACTATCCCACGCGGATGTTATTGAAAATTTCAACTTTCTCTGTACAGCTCTCTCTGTAAGTTAAAAAGTTGCCAGAGAGACTCACTGGTGGAACACACGCGTGCGTTTGCTTGGTTCTTAGAAACTTGGGCGACCTTTCGATTATTCGAAATTTTCCCCGAGTTCGGGAAATTTTTGTTGTTTTCGAAGTTTCTATTATATTTGAATTTCGGTAGTTTCGTAATCGTTTGACATTTCGTATTATTTCGAATTTCGTTTATATCGAAATTGCACCTAGCTGTCCAATTATCTATGTGTATATGATGAATTCTTCAATGTGTGATATATTGCAACTCTTTGAAGTAATCCCGTAGTATATGATACCAATTATACTGGTTATACTGGTTATACTGTATTACTGTCCTGATATGTTACACTATTGCATTCGATATATTATGATATATCATACTCTTTGAAGTACTCGTGTAACATGTTACGCTAATTATCCTATATTATAATATTAAAGTAATGACATATTACACTACTATATTCGATATACTTATTCGATATATTATGATATATATCTTTTGAAGTACTCTTGTAGTATATTACACCAATTATACTAGTTATCTTATATTATACTATTCAGGTGTAATTATATACATTATATATATTAATACAATTATAATTAAATAATATAATTGTTATGATAGAAGTATTATTACATATATTATAATACTATATTCAATATATTATACTTCTTGAACTATTCTTGTGATATACTATAGTTATACTAGTTACACTATATTATACTTTTGAAATACATTCACGATGTATTATACTACTGTATTCAATATATTTATTCAATATATCATGATATACTATACTAACTATACTAGTTATATTATATTATACTTTTGAAGTGCTCTTGTGATATACTACCATAGTACTATAGATCAATATATGTATTATAATATATTGTACTTTTTGAAGTACTCTTGCGATAGATTTTACTAGTTATGCTATATTATACTTTTGAAATATGTATTTTTATTATATATTATACTACTGTATTAAATATATTTATTCAATATTATATATTGTACTACTGTATTCAATGTATTTATTCAATATATTATAATACATTACACTGTTTGAAGTACTCTTGAGATATATCATACTAATTATACTAGTTATACCATGTTATACTTCTGAAGTTCTTTCATGATATATTACGTTATTGTTATTCGATACATTCAATATATTATAATGTATCATAGCCTTGAAGTATTCCGCATATTTATGCAATAGAAGCTTCAACAAGCCAACCAACCATTTTATTGATCAAAAGATTGGAGGATTATCTTTTGAAATACATTCATGATATATTACACTACTGTATTCAATATATCATGATATGCTATACTAATTATACTACACTTTTGAAGTACTCTCGTGATATACTACTATAGTACTAATCATATTGTACTTTTTGAAGTATTCTTCTGATAGATTTTACTAGTTACACTATATACCATTCTATTGATTAAAAGATTATCCGTACGGTATGAAGTAATGCTTTCAAAGATCTAAAAATTACACCGCGCGCGTGTTAATTACCCCGCTTCGGAAAGCAAACACGCTGATTCTCCCTTCACACACACGTACACGCGCAAACACACACACACACAGGCTGACGGATGAGAACTTGGAAGCGATTTCGAATTCCAAAGAGCAACAGACGCATCGCAACACGCGTCCAGCCGCCATTCGTTGCACAAAGAAGCTGCGAACAATTCCCCTCCCTCGCCACTCTTCTCAGCCCCGGTCGAAACCGGTGGCACACAGGCAACCTCCGACGCTCGACGTTCGACCAAGCCGGCATTAATCACCGCGCACTTCGCCGAGAAGCCGCATTAATTACACACAATACGCAGCAACGCGGAATTTGCATAGGAGGCAAAGCTCGGCTAGCCTCTCTCTAATTAATAGTATGTAAATCGCCGGTGCCACGGCGCGCGGCGTCGTCGTCTTCCAAACGATCGCGCGTCGTCCCGCGCGACTTCCGAACCAACGGATTAATCGACCACCCTCCACGGAGAAACGAAAGAGAGAGAGGAGAGAGAGAGAGAGAGGATTCGCTTCGAAACGAAACGAAACCGCGCCGCTCGCTGCCTTTGTGGCGCGCGAGCCACGCGATCCAACGCGACGACGACGACGAGGAGGGAGGGGGAGCGACGTTAATTAATTGCCCGAGTGAAATGTTAATTAAAACGGAAATTAGTATCGCGCGTAACGCGCGTTCTTGCGGTGAACAGCGACGCGGGCCGGCCGCGCGTTTTCGGTCGAATTTACGGCGACCCGCGATACCGCCGAGCGCACACGCAAATGCACAATATGCCCTCTCGTCTGCTCTGTTGCCCGGTTAATCAATTACTTTGTTATCGTTTCTGCGATCGACTGTTAAACGAGTGATTCGTACTGATAGTACGCAGCGCTCGTCGATCGATCAATTGTTTACGCGTTTCACTTTATATACACGTTTTTCGTGCTAGCATTTCGCGCTGAATTGATTTTCTGCGATTGGGTTGGCTGCTTTTTCGAAAAATTTGCATATTTCTAATTTTTACTTTCTTTCTTTTTTTTTTTTTTTTCTTTTTTCGCGAAGACGAAGACAATCTTGCACGTACGGACGGAACGTATGCACGTGACCCACATGCACGCGGCACAATGAAAAGTAAACGGACCGAAGCGTGGACGAGCGGGCGTCGAGTGCGCAGCGACGCAGAAGAACCGCCCGGAAGTGTGTTAAGTGAGGCTCTCGACAGGCGTGGATAACAGGCCGGGCACAGCCTGAGTTCAGAGCGATAACCGCGATGCAATACGATTCGCCGCCGACGAATTTCTGCACTTCTGGCCGAAAAAAACGTTCCACCGTTCGAAACGATACGTGAAACTCGTGGCTCGTAAGAATGGCGTAAATAAAGTCTGTTTCCTGGCTCGACGTGCCATTTCCATGAGAATGCCCGAGGCGAGAAAAAAAGAGGCTCTCCCGCCGTTATTCTTCCAGCCGAGGCCGCCTGTAAAGAAAAATCCATCGTGGATTCAAAAGCGGAGTTTTCTAGAGAGAGAGGAACGGAAGAAACGTGTATTTGCTCGAACGACACGGTGAGATACACGCATAAATACGTTTTAACCCTCATTCTCACCAACCGAATTTGTTCTTCAACGTTGAAATTGCTGCTGCAACGAGAGACTGGTACTTTTATCGACAATAGATAAACGAGATTTCTACTGAATCGCCTGTGAGATTCGCGCAAGTCTTACCCCACAGGGAGGGGATTCGAGAATGAGTTATTAAGAGTGAATTCTTTGCACTTCTTCAAATGAAAATTTAACTTTCAATTTTTTTTTTTTTTTTTCTTTCACGAATGTCATGTTCTTTGGAAACTTTTAGGACTAAATTAATGGTCTTCCAGGCGCTTCCTCCACTTTTTGAATGATAACAATTATGTGTCACAGGGATGAACTATGGCATCAGGATTTTAGTTTATTGAATCTAATGTGTGTGTGTTCGAATGGACTAAACCGTGAATTTTCATCGCTTTTTTATGGGAAATGATTTTTATACGTATTTAGTTTTATACATAGTACAAAGTACAATGCGTGCAAAGATGTAAAACATTTGGAGTATTTACGTACAGAATGTCGCGAAACTATAAATCGCAGCCTAACCCAATTCTTTGAAAAATGGACACTGCGTCCTAACAGCGACTTTATGTCTATTTTACGTAATTTTTTGAATTAGGTTTCATTAACATTTCGTTTATCATCGTTGTAGCATCAGCGTGAGTCTAAATAATCACTGTTAACATTATTCGAAATATAAACTTTATAGATAGCCACGCGTCCAGAAACATAAAGTCGCTGTTAGCACGCACGCGTTCTAGCGTGAAATGATTAAGAAACTTTTTTGCCATTTTTCGAAACATCTGTCACACTCGCGCAAGTCTTACCCCATAGGGAGGGAATTCGAGAATAAGTTATTAAGAGTGAATTCTTTGCACTTCTTCAAATGAAAATTTAACTTTCAATTTTTTTTTTTTTCTTTCACGGATGTCATGTTCTTTGGAAACTTTTAGGACTAAGTTAATGGTCTTCCAGGCGCTTCCTCCACGTCAAAAATTCACTTTTTGAATAATAACAATTACGTGTCACCAGGGGTGAACTATGGCATCAGGATTTTAGTTTAGGTGAGCCAAAATGAGGCCAAAATATGGTTGGGAACTGATGCTGTAAAATAGTGTAGATGTTGAATCTAATGTGTGTGTGTTCGAATGGACTAGACCGCGAATTTTCATCGCTTTTTTATGGGAAATAATTTTTATACGTATTTAGTTTTATACATAGTACAAAGTACAATGCGTGCAAAGATGTAAAACATTTGGAGTATTTACGTACAGAATGTCGCGAAACTATAGATCGCAGCCTAACCCAATTCTTTGAAAAATGGACACTGTGTCCTAACAGCGGCTTTATGTCTATTTCACGTAATTTTCGTATTAGGTTTCACATTTGATTTATCATAATTGTAACGTGTCAGCCTAAATAAACGTAAATGATAAAACTAACTGTCAACGTTATTACGTAATATAGACATCCACGTTCAGAAGTATAAAGTCGCTGTCAGCACGCACGCATCCGCAGTGTTAAAATAATTACGAAACTCTTTTTCGAAAGAACTATTAGGCTGCGACCTGTGGTTCCTTGGGAAAGTTTCACCTTCGTGACGAGTAGAATACAATGCAAAAGAGGAAAAAAATTTTTCACCTTGAAATTCGTCAATTTTTTCAGCCAGTTCTTTACATGTAAAATCGAAGGTGTAGATCAATTGATCAATGATAGCCACGGGCAAACTTTTCTTCCCACCCTGTACAAAAAGAATTTTTCCCAGAGTAATTCGGCGCTCGAGTTCTCATTGAACACACTGTAGTTAGAGATTGCTCGATGCCTGATACACGTTGTCAGCTAGATATTTTCCGATGCCGTGCGACTCAACTACGCGCACCGGGATGGTGTTTTAATTAACTTCTGCGCAAATATTTATTTGTTTACCGAGGTTGGAAGCCAGAAGCGTTTTGTACAAAAGTTATATGAAAACGGATGACGCTGTTAATGCGGGAACGCGATACACCTGGTGTAAACAGTGAAAAAGTGAGAAGCTGCTTCGTTGATTTCGTAGGCAACCGAGGGTCGCTCGTTCGAGACTATTCGTAAGTGGATAGTTTTTTTGCATTAAAATAGTGTAAATAGTGTGGCGAAAGTATTCGCACACTTGCAGATACATAGTTACAGAAAACATTCTGAAATTTCGTTACTATTATGGGTTCATTTCATATGACGAATTTCTATTTAACGAGAAAGACTCGTGCAGAAAAATATCACTTGAGGCGTCATCTTTCGAATCGTGAGTAAATTATTTTTAATTAGGTAATGTAAATAACTCGTGGAAGTAATCGGATAGTCGTAAACATGCATACGTACATCAAGAACCATTATGATTAATTTCATATGACTAATTTGGTTAATCTTCATAATGAAGAAGGGTTTTTCTTATACGAAACCATCGCACGAGGCTTATTTTTTTAAAGTCATTAATAAATTATTTTCAATTGGGAATATAAATAGCTTACGGAAGTATTTGAACATCTGCAGATACATGTATATATGTTGCACGAAATTTTGTTCCGATGTAGTTAATTTTATACAAGACTAAGAAGAAGACTCATGTATAAAAATACCATTTTGAAGATTATTTTAAATTTATTTATTAATTTATTAATTGGAAATTAATATTTATTAATTCATTAATGTAAATTGAATATTTTACTGTAAATTTAATATTGG
The DNA here is from genome assembly GCA_032399595.1 of Tetragonula carbonaria. Classification (NCBI taxonomy): domain Eukaryota; kingdom Metazoa; phylum Arthropoda; class Insecta; order Hymenoptera; family Apidae; genus Tetragonula; species Tetragonula carbonaria. Next base: position 12,826,018 of record JAUCRC010000008.1, read on the forward strand.
AATATAGATTTTGTTATTGATGATATGGTGAAATTCATAAGTGTCAAGATTAAGAAGAAGATTCATGTATAAAAAATACCACTTGAAGCTTATTTTAAATTTATTTTCAATTAGAAATGTAAATTTGATATTTTAATAAAATATTTATAATATATAATATATAATAATATTTTAATAAATTTAATAGTAAAAATATAAATTTAATATTGAAATATAGATTTTGTTATTGATGATATGGTGAAATTCATAAGTGTCAAGATTAAGAAGAAGATTCATGTATAAAAAATACCACTTGAAGCTTATTTTAAATTTATTTTCAATTAGAAATGTAAATTTGATATTTTAATAAAATATTTATAATAATAATATATAATAATATAAATTTAATATTAAAATATAGATTTTGTCACTGATGATATGGTTCATTTCATAAGTGTCAAGATTAAGAAGAAGATTCATGTATAAAAAATACCACTTGAAGCTTATTTTAAATTTATTCTCAATTGGAAAAGTAAATTTGATATTTTAATATAAATTTAATAGTAAAAATATAAATTTAATATTAAAATATAGATTTTGTCACTGATGATATGGTTCATTTCATAAGTGTCAAGATTAAGAAGAAGATTCATATATAAAAAATACCACTTGAAGCTTATTTTAAATTTATTCTCAATTGGAAATGTGAATTTGATATTTTAATATAAATTTAATATTAAAATATAAATTTTGTCACTGATGATATGGTTAATTCCATAGATGTCAAGAACACTAAGAAGAAAGACTACTGCATGTATTCGAATACTTGTAAAAATTCGAACATTCTGAAATTTCGCAACTAATGCAGTCAATCCCATAGCTCTCGAGATAATGAAGAAAATTCATCCAGTACGATAATGTAACATATAATACACATAACACAAATTAAGCTTGCGAAGGCATTCGATCGCGTGTCGATACATTCATTGGCACTCGGAGTTATGTTTGCTCTGCGAGAAAAAAAAGAAGACTTAAAAAAAATAATATACACAGAAACTAAAGTCTAGAAAGAAAGGCTAAAAACTCTAAAAAAGAAAGAGAATGCATTTTCAAGGCCGGTGTTTAATTAATCAACAGACACCGTTTTTGAGCAACGTTTGGATCTCGATGCGAGAGTTTATGAATCGAGCACGAATGCACGGAGGTGCATCGAGTTGCACAACTATCGGGAAATCGCTCGTTAACTTAGCCCCTTTGACGTTAAACCGATTACTCGGCAAAACGGCGAGTATTTAACTTGAAATTGTACGAGACAATTACAATGGAGAACGCGGACGCGTTTACACGCGAACCGGTCAAACAATATAATCGGCCGCGTGCGCGATTTTCTACTATAAAGCTCGGCAAAGAAGACTAGAAAAACGTTTTCAGCGAGAAATTACTGGTGATTGTAATCGTTTCGATGGGGACGGTGTTTCTTAAATAAGAAATGAAGAAAATTAACGAAGAAATTAAACGCCAGAAAGCTGATTGTGGGTGTAAGGGAAAATCGTTCTGTCGTTTTCTGCATTATCGACTTTAGAGTTTTTCTTTTTTCTTTTTTCTTTGTTTCTTTTTACTGGTAGATAGGCATTGAAACAATACTTAGGTCAGTTTAAAAAAGATACTTGTCCTGTTATGTTAAACGGTAGAGATTATTCGGTTAATTAATTATTTTTTTCTTTTTTTCTTATCACAGCGTGCAATTCGAAAGAGCATTTGTCCCAAAAAAAATTCAAGGAATTTTCTAATATTTTGTCAGTTAATCCTGATATTATATCAAATTTCGATAAAATGGTAGGAGATAGTTTTAAGAGATCATCGTAAAGGAGAGACTTCAATCTATAGTCCGAAATATAGAAAATTTTTCGTCCTTTGCATGTTTTGAGGTTATGCACAGCGATCGTAGAAAGTATTCGTGACACTGACGAATTTTCTTCGCTTAATTTTGCAAATTATGCAAATGATCGACACTCTTCTTTCACGATGTGAATATTCTACAGAATGATCGAAATGTTGTTTTACAAAAGTCGTCTAATAAAATTATTTAATAATTTACATTGAGGTTGATAATCATCAACGTTACACTGATATGTATATATTCTTACTGAAATATGTAGAACTTGATAACTGTGGGGGAAAAGTTAGAAAAATATTCAGAAGGAAATTATATTTTTTGATTATGTATATTCGTATCGAGATTCGATGTACTTTATTCGATGAAACTGTGGAAAAAATTAGAAATTATACTCGTTGATGAGTATATCGTATCAAGCATTGGACACATTTCATTCGAAATAATTAGAAAACAAATCACGGACGTACAATCGATGATGAGTGAACAGTATCGTGAAGACACTGTGAACACTGTGAAACAGTGATCTCAAATTCTTAAGCTTCGTGCAATAATTGTCTTAAAGAAGGAAACAGCCATCAAAGTTTACACTGACTAACGAAGGTTATTTTATATCGTCGACTGATGACCGTAGACGCGTCAATTTCGGCGGAAGCTTCAAAAAAAAAAGTTGGAAACTCATTCGAGAGTCGATCTGAGGGTTGAGAGGGGAGGGCAGAGATATTTCAGGGCTGGACAATACGGACGTTCGGAATAATCCAATATCATCCGACGTGATCCAGCTTGACAGGACGCAGCTGGGGCAAAAATCGCGGGATGTCGTTCGTGTCGTGAAAACATTGGACCATGCCTGGCCTGGTTTTTTGCCCTAAAACGAAATCCAGGCTGCTCGATTTCGCGCTTTAAACTCTGTCTCTCTCTCTCTCTCTCTCTCTCTGTCTCTCTTTTCTCTCGTACAACTTTCGGACGGAACGTTCGGTATGGTAATCGACGAGGTTTAATCTCGCGAAACAGGAATCGAAGCGACAGAGGACATCGAGTTCGTCAGGGGAAACCGATGAATAAAAGAGCACAGTGCAATTGAGGTGCAAATTTTTTTCCTCGCGGATGCCACCGCCGCGTCCCGTTTCGACGAGAAACGATCGCGATACGATTATTGCGCGATCGTTTCGACGAACGATTTCACGCAGCAGCACATTTCACGTTTTTATTTATTTAGCATCTTTAGCCCGATGATCTTATCGTTCGCGTCAATTTTTTTTTTTTTTTTTTTTTTTTTGTTGATTAAAACTACGAATTACGGTTATTTTGTTAAAACATTTCGTGCATCTTTCTTGGACGATGTGTCATTTTTGAAAAAAATTGACTTTAATTTAAGTTAAATTTTCATCGTTTCGAGCATTTTAAAAGAGGAAGTGCCCTCGATATCTTCGTTGAATCATCCTACGAGAAGGAAGGAATATTGTTCGATGAATTTCTGAAGAATCACTGGCACGACAGAATTAATTATCTGCATTAAAAATTAACCGTCTTTCCATCGCTTGATTCTATTAAAAAAACACGGCATCGTTTGTTAAATCGACCATTAAACCAACAAGGAATGTAATTAATTCCTAAAAAAAAAGAAATTATTAGCACAATTAATTATCTATATTGAAAATTAATTTTGATCACTTGATTCTGTTTAAGAAAAGAGAATTTCCAAAGATCTAATAGAAGGATATTGTTTCGGTGAATTTCTAGAAGATCATTGGTACAATAAAATTAATTATCTGTATTGAAAATTAACCGTCTTTCCATCGCTTGATTCTATTAAAAAAACACAGAATCGTTTGTTAAATCGACCATTAAACCAACAAGGAATGTAATTAATTCCTAAAAAAGAAGAAATTATTAGCACAATTAATTATCCATATTGAAAATTAATTTTGATCACTTGATTCTGTTTAAGAAAAGAGAATTTCCAAAGATCTAATAGAAAGATATTGTTTCGGTGAATTTCTAGAAGATCATTGGTACAATAAAATTAATTACCCGCATTGAAAATTGACTGTCTTTCTATTAAAAAAGCACACACCTTCAACATGTTCATTAAACCATCTCGCAAGAAAGAAGTCAATTTCTAAAAAAAAAATCATTGATACGACGAAATTAACTATATTGAAATAATCCTCGAAATATTTGTAGCAATACAATCACGAGCATAAAAATAGATTTTTCATTAAACGTTTCTCCGAAACGATCAGAACTCTAAAATGTTCTTCTGTCCCGCTGATAGTGTAACATTTCTTTCCACAGAAAACTCCAAACAAGAAAGCAGAAAATTTTTCTTTCGCGCGAAGCACGCGATTCTTTCAAAACCGTGAACAAGAAAACCTGTTTATATCGGTTTCAAGCTCTTCGTCTGTAAAACGTAGCCCCGGCCACCGTAAATTTCTCAGCCGAAACCATAAAGAAAAACGAAAATAGAAAAAAGAAAACGTATATTTCCAGCAATTCCATCGGTCATTTTTCATCACCATTAAACCGAACATTCCCCCGAAAAGAGAAAAAAGAGAATTGGAAGAAAAAAAGGGAGAAGAAGGAAGAACCAACGGTCGAACGATGGTTAATCAGACAGAAAAATCGGTGGAGGCTTCGCTTCGGCTGCGACTGATCATCTCTCCTCAGCGTGGAAAAAGCCCTCGAGAGGCGGTGGAGCGGAGAGGAGAGGGGCTCATCGCAGCTAGAATGGCATTGAAACGATCTTACCGATCGTGGACCCTTTCGTCGAGACCCTCGTGAATCACTCCCTTCAGGAATACGACGCGTACGCGTAGTTTTCTTCCGCATTTCGCGCGCGATCGATCGCGAATGCAATTTTTCTTCATCAGCTCGGGGTCCGTGCTCCTCCACATTTCAGTTGGTCTTTTATTTCATATTTCTCCGAGGTCGAGCAGGCGAAAGATAAATTTTTATGACAAAAGTTTGCATTGAATCCTCCCCTCTTCTCGTGGTCCTCAACTTCCGTTTCAGTGTCATAAACCACGGAAAGCTAAATATCTAGCCTTCGAAGAATCTCGAGATCGTCTCGTTTCTAACAACGTCGATGTCAGATTTTTCTTTCGTTCTTTTTTTCTTTTTTTTTTTTTACAATTGCTTGAGAAATTTTTTTTGGGTGTTTGTTTCCTCGACGAAAATTAATATTTTATCATTAGCTTTAGAACGTCCCTTGTGTGTGTGTGTGTGTGTGTGTGTGTGTGTAATTGGGGGACAGAAATGTTTAGACAATAGAATTTTGAGAATTATATCTCATGAGAAACGACGAGAATTTGATTCATTATTTTAGAATTGAATTTCATTTATTATTTAAGAGCGAAATAAAGCTGACGAATGTCAACGCACAGATTCTTCTGAAACGTTGCAATAAACATCCCCTTTTACGGCGCCGAACAGGTTTACGAAAGCTAAAATTTCTAGCGAGGCATAGTACAAAGGGTCATTATTTCACGTACAAAAACTAAAATGGAAAATGTGAAAATTCTGCTATTTTCTTTTTTTTTTCTATGAAAACACCTTCATTGGATCGTGCACAAAATTTTCAATATCTGCTTCTCTGACAATGCAGAGTCATCCACGTAACTTGCACACGCTTGAAATAACTTTTAAATTGCGCGTCTGATGAAAAATTGTGTAATAGAATCGTATGGTTTTAAAGGGGGGCAAAATATGGCGTACCAATTTTCTGCGCGTGTTGAAGAGTTTCGAAACTTCCAAGGTCAATAATCATTCGATTTACGACCAATGTCGCTTAATACTTTCTTACTTGGAATTTAATAATGAACAACTTTTACGATGAAAAGAAATATATGAGAGAAAATCCAATTGAAAAGAAATTAAGAGTGACCTTGAAAATTTCGAAATCCCTCAACACACAAAAAGCAATTGATACGCCACGTTTTGCCTCTCTTAAAACCACACAACTTTTGTATTGAACAATGTTTCATTAGTATAGTATTAAGTTTCATTCAGCATATAATTCAAAAGTTAGTTCAAGTGTCCAAGTTAAGTGAATCACCCTGTACGTGATGTTAAATGTGCCTTAAACGAATAGTTACAATTGGAATTGCAAACGACGCGAAAGTACGTCATTTAATCTGGTTCTAATCTAATCTAACACTATTTTACGATACATATATGGTGTTAAAAAAAAATCGGTTGGCACGCGTGCATGATGCAATCACCCCATACATGATGTTAAATGTGCCTTAAACGAATAGTTAGAATTGGAATTGCAAACGACGCGAAAGTACGTCATTTAATCTGGTTCTAATCTAACCACTATTTTACAATACATACGGTGTTAAAAAAAATCGGTTGGCACGCGTGCATGATGCAATCACCCCATACATGATGTTAAATGTGCCTTAAACGAATAGTTAGAATTGGAATTGCAAACGACGCGAAAGTACGTCATTTAATCTGGTTCTAATCTAATCTAACACTATTTTACGATACATATGGTGTTAAAAAAAATCGGTTGGCAGGCGTGCCGACACAAAATGAAGTGACACGCACTTGCAACAACCACGGGAGAGACGCGTGAAATTCCGCGTAAGCGGAATCGTTGGAAACGTCGTCCCCGCGTTGACGCGAAATTTTACCGTGGTCCTTCTTCCTTTTTCTTTTTTTTCCTTTTTTTTTTTTTATTTTCTCACCCCTCTGCAACCGCGTTTTTTTTAACGATTCACCGTCTGCCCGTCTGCTTTCGTTCGCGCCCGTATCGAGAATTATACTTCGTTGACACGTTGAAATCCGCTGCCAGATTGTTACGTCTGAATCCGCTGGAGACTCGAAGCACACGCTTGCAGGAAAAGTTTCGGGGACATTCATTTTTTTTTTCTTTTTCTTCTTCTTCTTCAACAACGATTGCCTCGCGTGAATGAAAATTGTAAATTCATCGGGGTTACGCTCGTGATTTTTCATTTTCATTCAGGCTGGAAGTGAAAAGACGTGAAAGTTTCGCAGAGCGATATATAAAAAGGAGAAAGAAAGAGAAAAGTGCCATGATTAATCGTGGAATTAATGTTAGGGAGATCTCTTTGTCAAATAACATTTATTACGTTAAATATAAATATTTTGTCAAATCAAATAATATTGTACTTACATCCTTGGATGTAAGCTTTATACATTTGTAAAATTATTTATTAGTTTGAACGTTTCACCAGAAATGTAAAAGACATTCGTTTCATTTACTATACTATGCTATTTTTTTTAATTATTATACGCACTAAGTGTATATGATAGTTTTTGCGACTCCTCATTTTTCACAAAATGCGTAAAATCCACGACTTTGATATATATACACAAGAATTCTCAGACTATCGATACATCTAGAGGATGAAAAGAAAAGTTTGTCCGTGAAATCCACACTTTCGATTTGATGGAAATACATGTGAAGAGCCTGTTGCAGACTCGACCTTGACCTTGACCTTGAATTTTAAAATCAAATTTTGTTTTTTTGCATTGTACCCTAATCATTACGAAGGTAAAACTTCCCCAAGGAATCTAACAGTTTTCTTTTGAAAAAATGTTCCTCGATCGTTTAACACTGCGTACGCGTGCGTGCTAACAGCGACTTTATCGTTCTGGACACGTGAATGTCTATATATTGTTCCTATTAGTTTTTATTATTCGATTATTTAGACTCGCGCCGATGGCTACAACTACGATAAGTCAAACTTCGTGAAATCAAATACAAAAATTACGTAAAACCGGCATCCACGCGTCCCGAGCCATAAAGGCGCTGTTAGCACGCACGCGTCCTCAGTGTTAAGCTAATTAACTACTACTAAGAAACTTTTTTCACAAAAGCGACTCTTTTGAGTTTCATCTTTGCGAGACGAGTAGAATGCAAAAACAGAAAAGAAATTCAAGATCAATTTCGCGGCAGGTTCGTTACACGTATATTCCCATCAGATCGAAGATGTAAAATTCCATCTATAGCTGCACTTTTCTTTCCACACTGTTCTGAACTTCAAAAACGGACAGACTCGAAACACAGGGAACAGCGAATCGATACGAAATATAAAAAAGGGCATCGACAACTGTTCAAGGCAGCGGCGTAACATTTCCAACCTTGATCGTGGTTTGTCGCGGTTTATCGTGGTTTCACAACCATGGTTAACACTTTACCGACCGGTAGCCTATTAATCGGCATACATATTTTAACACTTTACCGACCGGTAGCCTATTAATCGGCTAACTATTCACCGCTAATACACGGTCGGTAAAGTGTTAACAACGTGGTTGACAGTCGTTCGACGGATGGAATCAATTTTTTTTTTATTTGGAAACTACGTCCCTCCTTCCTTCTGGCGGTTCGCCATCTTACCCCACGGGAGACGAATGGATCCGACGATGTGAAAAATCTACACGCGCGCCGTCTGCGTCGATAAAAGGGGGGATGGGGAGAGGGCGGCGAACATGGAAACGAGGAACAACAGTGAGTGGAACATGCTTAGGTGAACGCAAATATTTGGCCCTGTGTACTTCTGATAATCCCGAGGTGGCACGATCGATCGATCGATCTATCGATCGGCGCGGCTCGTTGGAAACGTGCCTTTAAAACAGCCATCATAGGAGCGTCAAAGGCACGTCTCCTGGGGGAACATTTACAATTACACTGGTCGGACGCGGGTCGAACAAAGCCAAAGGAACTCTTTCTGAAACCATAGCGCGTAAATAGATTTCTTATTTAAATTACGGAAGGCTGTGGATGGCGTCTCTAATAATGAAATTGAAATAAAATTCAAGCAGCCGTGAATTATATATGAAGCTTGATCCGAGAATTAAGATCGATGTAATATTTAATATTGTAATGTTATTCAGCATTAATATAATTTAATATTATAAATTATTATAATATAAATAGTATTGTTTAATATTATAAAGTAATGTTATATTAATATTATAAATTTACGAAATTATTACTTGTAACATTTGGTTAATTATTAAAATTGTATGACGAACAATGATATTATATTACTGGATGATATTAATGATATTGAATTCATGTTACTTTATAATTATAAAATTGTATAACAAAACAATGATACTGATTCATGTTTATTTTATTAATTATAAAATTGTATAACAAACAATGATACTGATTCATGTTATTTTATAATTATAAAATTGTATAACAAACAATGATATTATATTACTGGATGATATTAATGATACTGATTCATGTTATTTTATAATTATAAAATTGTATAACAAACAATGATACTGATTCATGTTTATTTTATTAATTATAAAATTGTATAACAAACAATGATACTGATTCATGTTTATTTTATTAATTATAAAATTGTATAACAAACAATGATATTATATTACTGGATGATATTAATGATACTGAATTCATGTTATTGTATCATTATATCATTAGTTAATAATATCAGTTTCTAGAATTATATAACAGATATGATAGATCGATAATTAATTTCTTCGAATTAAATCTAAAATTAATTTAAACGAACAAATCGTACGTTTCTGTCCAATGCAGAAACCAAACGAGCCCTATCCAATATCTATTGACATTTATCTGATATAATATATAATTATATGTTTGTATTGCAACATAATAGCATAATATGTTAACAGACTCTTTATTGTACAAAGTATATTCTATATTTATTGTATTTAATTATACTGTATGTGTTGTATTTATTATAAATACATATCGTATATGTACCTATATATTGTACATCCCATATTATGTACGTTGCGCAATTTATATTGTGAATATTGCACTTACTGTATGCAATTTGTAATTTATATTGTAATAAAAATGGTGCAATATGAGTCGCAAATTGTATGCAACATGTTGAAAAGATAGTACAATATAAATATAAAATTAGTATACATAGAATAAATATAAAAATAGTATAATATAAATTGCAAATTTGCACGTAATAAATACGCTGTAACTCTGAAGATTTCCGAGCGGCCTCTCTTTTTCTCCTTCTCTCTCTCTCTCTCTCTTTTTACGAAAAAGTACATATATAGATATATATGAAACATATGTATCTATGTTTCGCTGAATTCGCAAAAATACGTGGACAATTTTTGCAGTCGCGATGAAACACGATGTATGATGCCGGGCAACGAATACAACACGGTTGAGTGTCATCGGTGTGTTTCCGTTTTACAAAGAAGTATCCACCTGCCACAGTTATACAAACCGCGAAATGTTTCGCGCGTTTCGAGACCGCGGGATTTAAATATTAAAAACACGGGATTTAAATATTAAAAAGCATACGTGATCGATCGAAGTATGCGTGCTGAATATTGATATTTCAATTGGATATTTCGATTACTCAGCACTGTATTTGAAAAAGCGATTTTCTTACGTAGAAACTTGGAATAAGCGATGTGTGCGATGTAGTTGATCTGAAATAATGGCTGGTATATTGTGCGAAAGCAATTTTCAGTAGACATAGCCGGCATTTCGTCAGACTTCGTACAGAATTGTACTCGTAACTTTAATGTCGGTGAATTACTTGGGAAAAAATTCAGTAGATACACTCAATGTTTGATCAAACGTCACGCAAAATCTATATTTGCTGAGACATCGATTTCCATATGTGCAATTATTACTTCAATTAATGTCTCAACATACGATGCAATTATTAAAGAAAAACTTTAAGCAGATACTGTCAATATTTGATCAGACTTGGCCATGCTCAATATATATCTCAATGTATGTACAAATACATATATCTACGACTAACGAATGCAAGAAAAATTGAAGAAAAAGTAGATAGAGTCAGTACATTGTCAGCCATTATCATTAATACATGAAATTACTCAATATTTGATCAGACTTGGTCATGCTCAATATATATCTCAATGTATGTACAAATACATGTTCATATATCTACGACTAACGAATGAAAAAAAAATTGAAGAAAAAGTAGATAGAGTCAGTACATTGTCAGCCATTATCATTAATACATGCAATTACTCAATATTTGATCAGACTTGGCCATGCTCAATATATATCTCAATGTATGTACAAATACATGTTCATATATCTACGACTAACGAATGAAAGAAAAATTGAAGAAAAAGTAGATAGAGTCAGTACATTGTCAGCCATTATCATTAATACATGCAATTACTCAATATTTGATCAGACTTGGCCATGCTCAATATATATCTCAATGTATGTACAAATACATGTTCATATATCTACGACTAACGAATGAAAGAAAAATTGAAGAAAAAGTAGATAGAGTCAGTACATTGTCAGCCATTATCATTAATACATGCAATTACTCAATATTTGATCAGACTTGGCCATGCTCAATATATATCTCAATGTATGTACAAATACATGTTCATATATCTACGACTAACGAATGAAAGAAAAATTGAAGAAAAATTCTAAGTAGATACAGTCGGTACTTTGTCAGCCATCATTAATACATGTAATTGCTTAGAAAAAAAAGAATTTAAGTAGATATTGAGCCAATACTTGATCAGACATCAATGATCTACCTGGTTACATGTTGATGTTTCCACAGATTTTCGACTTAAATTTGTGAAATCGGAAACAGTTTTAAATAGCTCATTAAATAAATCAACGTTCGTGTAATCAATGATCGATGAAACTCAGAGAGACAATCAATTAATTGTCGACTGCGGAAGAGAGCGTTGCTGGTGAACAATAACCGAGTAAGAATAAAGAGAAAGAGAATGATTGAAAACAGAGATCCGCGGGTGTCAAAGGTCGAATAAAAGTCCCTGTGTGCCGCTTTGGCGCTACGTTATCGATTGTTAGTTGTAACTCGCGTGTCGCCCTCTGAACAAAAAAAAAAAAAAAATTTAAAAAAAAAGAACCGAACGCGTGCAATTGATACCGGATGAAAGGGATTAAAAATACGAGAGGAGGCAAAAAGTGGATTAGTGTTTCGTTACTATTATTCTGTAGAAACAACACTCCGGGACCGATCGTGGAGCAACGATTCGCCAAACGTTGTTCCGTACAATTAGCATTGTACAGTTGAAGTATAATGCGCGCAAATGGAAGAATAAAGGGAAGTGACGAACGCTCCCCTCGTTTCGTTCATCGTGTTTTCGAATATTGAAAACCCTCCCCCCTCCCTCTTTTGAACGGTGCTTCCATTTGGGCGCGGATCGATATTGGAAGATAAAAGATGCATTCAAAAAATATTTGAAAGTGTTAATTTGAAGTGTTACCTAACTGAGTCGAAATCATTAGCAAATCATAGATCAAGTCTTCTAATTTTTTTAAAATTTCAGCGTTGGAAAATCAATACTTAAATTTTTTTTTAAATTGAGTATACAGCAGTATGTTTAAAATTAAGTATCGCGATATTCAAGAGTATTTGAAAAGTTAAGCTAGTTAAGCTCGCTCATAGGTTAAATTATAGGCTCGTCAAATTAAATAGGTTAGGTCCGTTTTCTTAAATTTTTTGAAATTTCAACGTTGAGAGAACAATACTTAATTTTTTTTTATATCGAGTATACAGCAGTATATTTAAAATTAAGTATCGCGATATTCAAGAGTATTTGAAAAGTTAAGCTAGTTAAGCTCGCTCATAGGTTAAATTATAGGCTCGTCAAATTAAATAGGTTAGGTCCGTTTTCTTAAATTTTTTGAAATTTCAACGTTGAGAGATCAATACTTAACTTTTTTTGGAATTAAGTATACAGCAGTATGTTTAAAATTAAGTATCGCAACATTCAAAAGTATTTGAAAAGTTAAGCTAGTTAAGCTCGCTTATAGGTTAAATTATAGGCTCGTCAAATTAAATAGGTTAGGTCCGTTTCTTTTAAATTTTTTGAATTTTTAAATTTCATCGTCGAGGGATACTTGATCGATACTTGACGTTTTTTTACGTTTAAAATAAATATCCCTATGTAATTAAGCTTGATTAAGGTTAACAAAAGTTCCTTTAACCGCGGAATGATAAATAATTTATTTCAGAAGCGAATGTGATTATTCCGTTACGTATTTTGCATATCGTTGAATAAAAGCTACGTATGACTGTAATAATATATTTCACATCATCTGTTTTTGAGTTTCAATCTTAATAAAGAATTTACAGTTTGGTCAGTTTCGCTCTCTGTCAATAATCAAGTCGATTTTATCGACCGAGTTCGCTCTGTTTTATCTACCCCGTATATCAAACAAATATCACAGTTCAAAAGCATAAGATATATCTCGACGCTCCTTGCGTTTGATTTTCCCTTGAAAAAGGAAATTAGAAATCGTTTTCCAACAATAAACGTGGACTTGAAACGAGATAGAAAAGAGACAGCGAAGATAAAGTCGTCGAGCTGCTTGGGGAAAGAAGTCCGAGAAACAAAGGAGGAGAACTTCTCTCCTCGGTCCCTTCTGATGCCGGCTATTTATCATTCGAGACATCTTACGACGCGGTGTCGTAACAAAAACACGCGTCGCCCTTTCTTCCGCCGAATATTTGATTAATGATTTCAATTTCCCGCCCTCGCGGATACCATCGGATAATATCGCAACTTTTAAACTGGCTGCGCGATAATACCAATTGCTCGCTTTAACATTCCACGCTACCTCCATGAAAACTTCAATATCTGACCGAACGCGATGCAAACTCCCCTCTGCTTTTCGGGGAATTCTCCGCCCCCACGGAACACATCCCTTACGTCGTTTTTACCCATATTATCCTGTAGTTCGTCTTTCCGGAGAAGCGTATAAAATATCCAGTATAAAATATCCTCGTGTTCCACTTCTTTCTTTTCTAGCGATTTACATACATAAGCCTGCGTTAGAGAACGATGAAGAATTCTTGGGGATATATCCTGTGGACGATGTGCGCGAGAAAGTATACGGGATATTTATTAAAAAAAATATATTATATCGTGCAACATTTTATGAATATATTTTATACTTTCACCTTGCTACGTATATGTAGTTGAATTGATATATTACTATATTTAATATGTATTATATTAATTTGTATCATATTGTGTTATCTATTGTTATATTAATCTACGTTTAATGTTAATATTAATTTAATTAAATATTTTATTAATATTTAGTATGTATTAAATTTTACACCACATATTATGCAATGTAAAAACAATATTGAATATATTTTATACTTTCACCTTACTACGTATATGTAGTTGAATTGATATATTACTACATTTAATATGTATTACATTAATTTATATCATATTGTGTCATCTATGTCTATTATTAATATTAATCTACATTTTATGCTATATTAATTTAATTTTACATTAAATTGAATTTTAAATTTAAAAAAATTTAATAGAAATTAATTTAATTTAATTTTATAAAATTTAATACATATTAAATACTGGCAAAATTAATGAATTTAATGTTACGTTAATTTAATTTTACTAATATTCAATGTGTATTAAATTTTACGCCAAATACTATGTAACGTAGAAACAAACGAATAATGAATTTTTGAAAGCTTCGAGATGATGAGGTTTATTACCGCGTAATTCCTTTTTCTCACATAATTCGAATAGTTTCGATGCTTAGCGTTCGAATACTAAATGCGAGTCGCTGCATGCACCATCGTCATCGATACTCCTTCTTTTTCCCCCGTGTTTGTTTTCGTTTTTGTTCTCATCGGCGACAGACGCCTCGATCGTTACTCGAACGATCTCTTGTTTCTCGTTAACAGCGAGAAAAATTATCTTGGCGAACGGTCCGGCGCCTTCGATAACACCGCCCTTTTTCTCATTATTTTTACATTCCAATGGCCGCCGCCCGACGCCAGAAATTCAGACCACCTAATGAACTATCTAAGAATCAGTTCCCTCGGCTCGTTTCTTTTGCACTCTTCCAAACCAACAACCTTTTCCATTCACTTTGGGGATCCAATATTTTTTTCTTTTTTTTTTTCTTTCTTCAATTCTTTTTTTTTTTTTCTTTCTTCTCTATCAAAACCAACATAGGCGTGTATTGAGAATTGTATTGTAGAGCAGATGATAATCATGTGAGAAAAGAAGTATGTAATTTTACAAGTAAAGAGATATTTGTTTTCACAACAAATTATGTTCACTCGTTATTATGTCATTCTTTTATTTGAGCGAAGGCGAAAACTTTTCAGCCCACTCTCGCCACAAAATTGACCCTGACTTTGAATTCCAAGGTTTCGAAATTTCTTTTCGCATCGTACTCTACTCGTTACGAAGGTAAAAACTTCTCCAACGAACCATAGATTCCAACTTAATATATATATATATATATATATATATATATATATATACATATATATATATATATTCTTTTGAAAAATAAAACAATAGACGAAAGAAAAGAAAATACATTGCTTTAACAGTTTAATGAACACAACGATACGAGCGTAAGGATAATAATTTGCACCGAAACGAGCATTCATTTGTTCGTATGAATGTAAACGGGGACATTAGGCAAGCACGCTCTGATTTTAGAAAATATTCGTGTCTTCCATCGGCAAGAATGAAAATCATCGAGAATATTTCTCGCGAAACAAAGAAACAATTTCACTGCCGATGTAATTTCCATCCGATCGAGGTTTATTCTCGAATACTGCGGTTAACGACGAATTGGAACGCGTTTGACGAACCATTTGCTTGGGCAACACCGGCTGAGGCTGCCTCTTTGGCACCGAATTCAGGGAGATCGTGCCAATTAACGTGTAACCCGCGAAGAATGGACGGCAACGAGTTACTAGTTACGCGCTTTAACGCGTGCCATTGCGGATGTCGCTGGCACGCCGCGCGCCTTTCAACGATTAACTATCTCTCCCCAGTTAGCTCTCCTCTCCTCCCAACCCTCAGTTTCACGCTGTTTCTCAAATCATTATCAGACGCGAACGAAATTTGTACGAAAGAATTAAACAATACTTGCCATGCATTGTTTGACTTGATATTTAAAGAATTATTCGATCCCTTCGAGTCGATACTTAGAGTCGCAATTAAAGTATTGAATATCTCTCGATTTGTACTCTGTTATTTATCATGTTTGAAACTTCCAATGCTTTGTACGTTTAATTTCATTGAATTTCATTGAAAGATTTTCAAATTGTTCCAAGAACCATCGGAAAAGCAAACGATCAAGGAAAGTCAAGGGAAATTATTCTCGTTTAATAAAAAGAGAAATCAAACGCTTTTCTTTATCGCTTTATCGCTAGTCATTTTTGAAGTATCCCCTGATTTTTGTGTGCAGTGTAGTTCTCGCGATTTTCGACGAACAATTGGGAAATCTTAGAAATTCTTTTCATAAAATTATAGTATATAATCATAAATAAATTATACTGATATGGCACAGTAGGTAAACGTTAGGAACGCGATGCAGGACTTTCTTGAAGCTAACCACAAGAATATCACCTTGTCACGGACTGGCTCTCGCCTCAAGTTACAAAGCGTTTTCATTATTTCTAGACTGATGGTTCGCTGTCAGTTCTGCTAACTTCATCAAAGCTTGGTGAAAGTATCGTGGTTAAGCTGACGGGTACCAACATAGCAGCGTTACGTTGGTGAGACGCTGTCCCCAATAAATAACGAACACACCGAGCCTTAGAGTCGCAAAAATCGCAAAAGTCTCCAATTCCTTTCTTCTAAGCGAAGTGTCCGCCATTCGTGACTTTCAGCGATAAAAGAAAAAAAAATTACACGTTCAATGTATATATTATACAAGCATTTGCTTAGTGAAAATGACTCGATTGTTAAAATATTGAATATTATATTAAAGTGAATAATTTACCTTTCAAACTAATATATCCCGAAATAGTTGAACATTCGAACTACCAAAATCAAAACGACCGATTTAGATAATATTTCTTTCCTGTGACAACATCTTCGATTCACGCTCGCGCGTTTATTAAAGACAGTATATAATTCACGGCACATTAACATATTAATGCCAGCTGGTCGTACGGGCAAAAAGCATGTTTGCTCGTCAGCTATATCAGACGTTAAGCTCGGCCCCTCTTTGTGTGTCAACTTAATGCCACTTCAGCTCCGGGGGGGAAACCCCTCGACTATACCACTCGACTCACCCTAATTCTTTCCATCCAGTCTATTCTTTCACCTTTCTTCGTTGTCTTCTCGTCTCGATCCTTCCTTCTCCTTTCCTACTTCTCTCCCACGACGTCGAATTCTTCAACCCTCTACCTCACCCACTTCTCGAATTTATGGCTCTTCGTTCACGCGAATGATCTTCTCGATGATGATCATGTCTCATAATCGCAGTTCACGTACGAATAGTGAATAATTTATAGAGGGTGTTCAATTCGAATTCGAATGTCAAAGACATTCGAGAGCGTATTAATCTCTTGCGTTGGAATGACGCAACGTGCCACGTCGAGAGTTTTTTTCTCAAAATTGCAATATTTTCTCAGTTTTAAGTATATTCAAATATAACGCGGGCAAAATAATAAATTTATCGCTTATTAGTAATAATTTCTATCCAGCGGTATCGTACCGACGAGTTCGAAAAGAAAGCGACGAATTATTGTATACGGTTTGGTCACTCGTTAAGGTCCGCGAATCAGTTAACCTCTTGCGCTGGAACAACGTGCCACGCACGTCGAGTTTCTTTTTCAAAATTGCAATATTTTCTTAGTTTTAAGTATATTCAAATATAACGCGGGCAAAATAATAAACTTATCGCTTATTAGTAATAATTTCTATCCAGCGGTATCGTACCGACGAGTTCGAAAAGAAAGCGACGAATTATTGTATACGGTTTGGTCACTCGTTATGGTCCGCGAATCAGTTACCAAAGAGTTAACCTCTTACGTTAGAACAACGTGTAATATATATATAACGTGTAATGTGTATATATATATATATATATATATATATATATATATATAAACTAACAATATATTAAACCATATTTTTTATCATTTATCTGATAAAATGGTTTCCCCAAGTGAATGTTAATACATTTTCTTGAATATTGAATATGTATTCAAACATAAATTACGGATAAAATTGGAATCTTAATTTCTACATTTCGTCATTTACTCTCTCGAGTTGACTCGAATAAATTCCTCGGATAAATGAAACCTGGAAAATTAAAACCTTCTTTGTTTCTTTTTTTTTTTTTTTTTTTTGACATGGATTTCCTTTAAAATGGAGCAAATCTCTGAAGTTATATTTTCTTCCTCGCTTTATCGATCCTCTATTCGCTCCCGAAAAATTTCGACATTTCTGTTCACGAGACACCCCGTACACTCGGCCAATGAAGGGGCAACTTTAGTATCTAATTTTCAAAAATATTTATCGAAAGTAGAAGCACATGCAACAGCACAGTGCATAACTACGTTTTTATTTCTCCTTTGCCCGGCAAAGTAAGTTTCAAGTTTCAAGTATGCTAAACTTATCTTCCATCTTTCTTTGAAAAGATACATCTTTCATCTGTTTTTTACAGATGACGATCCGAGGAGGGACGTACGCCAGTGCGCGTCGAAGATGTTATAACGTAGACTTTAATAAAGTATTTATTCTCGAATCCTGAGTTTAAAAGGAATCTTTACGAAGGTGAAATATCGCGCGACGAGAAATATTGCAGGCAACTGAGAGATTGACTTTTGCAGCTCTCCTCGGATCCTAAGATTAAGAATATCCCCGTATATAAGGGAGATTGAATGTTCTAAAATAGACAAGCACTCTACATACAGGGTGTTCCATATGAAGCTAACCACGCAATTGCCTCTTAAACCGTTCGCTATAGAGAAAAACGTTTCAAATAAGACTTATGGTGTTTCGAGGGTGACATCATATCATAATGGTTCACAATCTTGCAGATGACATCAATCAACTAAGATCAACTAAATGCTTGAATTTAACTTGAAATGGGTAGATATAAAAAACTTTCATAAATTTTCTCAGCTGTTTATTAGAAGTGAAAGGATTTTTGATAAATATTATTTACCAAAACTTAATTTTAAATTTAAAACTTTCTCTCATTTGTTATTACAGTGAAGAGCATATAACTGAACACATAATAATGTCGGAAAATCATTTTTAGAGGGAAAAAGGAACAAACCTAGGAAAATCGAAATGAAAGTTTCACGCTTTAAAATAAACTGTTTTATGTTTTTCTTTTTGGAAAATTATTAACAGATGATTTTTTTTATTTAAATTAATTGCAGTGCAAGGGAATTTGTGTCTGCCAACACGGTAAAATTTTTTCGTGAGAAAACACAGAAAAAACATCTTAACCAAAGCACAACTCCAAAACACAATATATCTTGCCTTCTGCTTTTTCTTTTTTTTTTTTCTTGCATTCCGCATGCAAATACTCGATAAAATATTGCTCGTGTTAGAATTCCACGCGCGCGTCCAGCTTTGCTCATCACTGTACGTACTATACGTGATACGTGATAGCACACACCGTGCGAACACATCGGAATAGTGTTGCAATACATTCCATCAATGAGGGGGTAATGATATGCCCTTTCGCGATATAACGCGAACGATCCTAGTCGTTGCTCCTTTTACGAACGATAACTCGATCCACGAGGCTCGTTTATCGAGCAAACGACGTAAACTTCGCATCCAGCGAGCTTACACATATAGGTATTTCCTATATATTTTCTACACCATGATAACGATTGACGAATTTACACACGCGCGTAAAATTAATTCGAGAAAAAAAAATTAATCTCTTTTTCGACATCGATATCTCGACATTTTCTCGAACTGTATTTGGAAAGTGTACTGCGAATATAAATCAATCGTTTAACGTGAATCACCTCTAATTGTAAGAGAAACTTGAGCAAACTCAGTTCTAACCTGAGATCGATGAATACATTGAATTGTATTATTTTATTTGTATGATACATTTTCGTGATTTCGAATTAATCGTTTAGAAAACGTGAACCATTTCTAAAAAAAAAAAAAAAAGAAGAACTTAAGCAACTCTGTTGTAACCTAGGATTGATAAATATATTAAATTGTACGCGAATTATTTTGTATAATAAATTCGCGTGGCTTCAAACTCGCATTACCAATTGTCGGTTAATTATCGACTTGTTAATAATTATTATAATGTATATATTGACGTATTACTATAATTCAAGATGTCGGATATTGTTCAAGATATTACATCAAGCTTACATCAAGATTGTGGTATCATATCTGAATTTGTCTCGATGGCCTTGAAAGAACTTTTCAAAGTGATCTCTTTTTTTTTTTTTTTTAAATAACATCATATGCATGCCTTGAAACCATTTAAACTCCGGCACCATTTTTTCAACGTTAATAGCAACCAAACTAATTTAGACGTTCGAATTAAAATTAACACAGAGGTGGGCGAAAAATCACAATTTTTAAAACATAATGAAGAAAATCATATTTGAACCTGAATTTAATTCAAAGCTAATGAAATTAGTTTTTGATGGAAAAAAAAAAGAAAAAAAGGAAGAGACTTTTGATTATTACACCATCCTGTGTGTAATAAAATAATGTAAAATTAAATAACAACACGATGCAAAAGGATTGCATCGAATGTTATAACAATTCTGTTATATTGAAACTTCGACGAATCACGAACGAGGCTAAGCGTATGCATACAATACCATTGAGACACCATACGTCATACAAAAGCAACGCACCTTCGAATAAAAAAAAAAAAAGGAATGCAACGACGAATCTGGGCGAATCGTTTCGAAAAAAAAGGCGATCTCCCGGTTCCAGCTTCCTCTCTTCCGCGAATTTATCGTTATGGTAAACGTAACCTGGAAGCTGGCCGGCATCGGATCTTCCGGTGGACGGGCTCTCGATCTCCCTGACAAACTCGCTCTCGTGAATTCGCTCGAAGAACGCTCGAGGAGAGGGGAGGCGACGACGTCTCGCGAATTTATCCCGAATTAAATCACGACGGCCGGCTGTTTCTTTTTTTTTTTTTTTTTTTTTTGTTTAACGCGTTTAAACGCCACCGCCGCCGCGGAAACATTTTCAATATAAAAACAAAAAGAGAGAAAATTACATGCCCGCTTTCGCGCGAAAGCGAGAGAGAAAAATGACGCGCGAACTAACGAAAAAGAAAAGAAGAAAAAAAGAAAAAATGTCGCGGTTCGTTTCTTTTGTTTTCGCCGCTTTAACGTGATTTTTCCTCGTCGATCTTGTTGCACTCGGCTTTGGAGCAAACCGTTGCTTTCAATCCGTAGATGTTGATTAAACAATTTGGAAAACGTGATGCGCTACTGCGTTTCTAAAATTCCCTTCAAAGTCTGAATTTTAATAAGGAAAAATTACGCCTCGACGAAATGAAAAATGTAGCACTTTTTCATTGTAAATTCAATTTCATTTCATAATTTGGTTATAACATTTGTAATTACAATTATTTCGTTTGTTCTTCATTATTGATTTCATAATAAATAAACGTTTAAATTCAAATTTATCGAAAAATCATTTATTACACCTGTATTTATTTTACTAATAATTTGTTTTATCCATGTTTAAAAATTTCATCGACGAATTAAAGCTATTGGTAACGATATTGATCATACCTGAATATCCTGAATTTAATAATTGATGAGATTAACTGTTATATAAAAATTTATTCTTACTTTGATCGATTAATTATTCCATTTAAAATTTCATTACGACAAATTGTTTCATCATTAGATGTTATTTCATTCGTGAACTATTCAATCGTTAGGAATTAAAGTTTTGTCCAACGATAGAAGATCAATCGATCTTCGTCAATCTTTGTAAAATCAATTATTTACTGTTCCACGGCCAAAAAGATCCAATGATGTTATGTATCGTTAAAGAAATTTTTGTTTCAAATTTCACATTATATTCCACTTATTGTAGACATGTTGTTTGTGCGTGTTTATCGTACACAATATTTATTGTACAGTACTTGTCTTATACGACGATTCGTTGAAATGAAATTAAATAAAATCCATGATCGCGCATAATGTATACTTTTGTGATATTTATCATATCGTTACAATGCACTTTACACGTGTGTAAATAAAATTCGGCGAAAATGGGGGGAAAAAACGTAAAAACTTTGCTTAAACCGAAAACTTTAGAAATAGCGCGAGCAATTCAATGGTCGGTAGAATTGAATTGTTTCGTAAAATATCGATATATTAGACACGATATATTTTTATCGAAAATCCCCGTTCCCGGGGGATATCTCCTTACACTCGGCTTTTCATTTCCTCGGTTCTCTCTGTCTCCCCCTGGTTCGCTCTCCCTTCTTTTTCCCTCTCTGGGGAAAACGTCCGCGTTATCAACCGGAACGGTGATGGAAATTGCGCGTTTTGTCACGTTGAATGTCGGCGCCGCTGGCAAAGAACGAAACGAGGAAAGATCCGCGCGAGCGTGCAGATGAGAGAAGACCGGCGATCAACGGTCATTTCCAGAAAGGCCACGCTGCTGGCGGACAGGACGAAAGGGGATGATAACCGGGAATCTCTCCGCTCAGTACCTGGAGCAAGAGGAGAAACGGTCTGTGTGGGGGGAGAGGGTTTCTGGCTACAATGCACGCGATGCACGCGGTGGTCGCAGGTGAGACAGTTCGCCATTCGAGGATGGGGCCAACGGTAACGTGCATTGCGTGACGTTATGTATAATGCCCCTCTCTGCCCCTTTGCCGGCCGCGTGCAAAACTCCAAAACAAACTCCTTTATTCCGCGAATATAGGCGGCGGTGCGCGTCGCGCGGAACCACAATCCCCGCACATGTATCAAGCTGTCCGCGACCCGCTCTCTAATTTGCATTTCAACGCTTGCCTCTCGTCCATTATTACCAGCGGAACAGCTTGGTTGAATTTCACAGACGCATCCCTCGAGCACTCCTCTCTCTCTCTCTCTCTCTCTCTCTTTGTCACTCTGTCTGTCTGTCTCTCTCTCTCTCTCTCTCCGCGTCGCCCTCGACCGTCAGGTTGCTGCCCCCCTTTCTCATCCTGTGTGTTGACCCGTGTCTCTCTCTCTTTGTCTCTCCATATTTGCGTCTTTATCCCCGAATCTCTTGTGTCGTTTTTGGTTGTGATGTAATAGCTCGCGATGTAAATAATAGCACTTATTTTCCAAAGTGTCGAGCCTCCTCTCTCTCTCTCTCTCTCTCCACATTTGCGTCTTTATCTTCGAATCTCTTGTGTCGTTTTTGGTTGTGATGTAATAGCTCGCGATGTAAATAATAGCACTTATTTTCCAAAGTGTCAGCTCCTCTCTCTCTCTCTCTCTCTCTCTCTTTATCTCTCCATATTTGCGTCTTTATCCCGAATCTCTTGTGTCGTTCTTGGTTGTCATGTAATAGCTCGCGATGTAAATTATAGCTCTTATTTTCCAAAGTGTCAAGCCTCCTCTCTCTCTCTATCTCTCTCTTTGTCTCTCCATATTTGCGTCTTTATCCCCGAATCTCTTGTGTCGTTTTTGGTTGTGATGTAATAGCTCGCGATGTAAATAATAGCACTTATTTTCCAAAGTGTCGAGCCTCCTCTCTCTCTCTCTCTCTCTCTCTCTCTTTATTTCTCTGACAATCCATCTGGTCGTCGTCAGGTTGCTGGACTCTCTCTCCTCTCGTTAACCATGTCCTCTGTTTCTCTTTATCCTTCTATCCTTCTAGCGTTTGTCTTTATCTCCGAATTTTGTGTCGTTCTTGATTGTTAAATCTCAAGTTTTTTTTCCAAAATGCGATTTTCCAAACGTCGAGTTCGCGTGACGACGCGTTTACACTGATTAAGTGCATGGTGACAAAGATAAAACATTTCCAAAGTACACAGATCGAATAGTTCTCTCGAAAAATTGGTAGAAAAGTTCCTTAATCATTCAATACTGCGGACGCGCGCGTGCTAACAGCGACTTTATGGTTCTGAACGCGTGAATGTCTATATTACGTAATAACGTTGACAGTTTTATCATTTATGTTATTTAGACTCGCACTGATGCTACAACTACGATAAATCAACTGAAACCTAATTACGAAAATTACGTAAAATAAACATCCACGCGTCCAGAATCATAAAGTCGCTGTTAGGACGCAGTGTCTATTTTTCAAAGAATTGGGTTAGGTTGCGACCTATAGTTTCGCAACATTCTGTACATAAATACTCCAAATGTTTTACATCTTTGCACGCATTATACTTTGTACTATGTATAAAACTAAATACGTATAAAAATCATTTCCCATAAAAAAGCGATGAAAATTCGCGGTCTAGTCCATTCGAACACACACACATTAGATTCAACATCTACACTATTTTACAGCATCAGTTCCCAACCATATTTTGGCCTCATTTTGACTCACCTAAACTAAAATCCTGATGCCATAGTTCACCCTTGGTGACACGTAATTGTTATTATTCAAAAAGTGAATTTTTGACATGGAGGAAGCGCCTGGAAGACCATTAACTTAGTCCTAAAAGTTTCCAAAGAACATGACATCCGTGAAAGAAAAAAAAAAAATTGAAAGTTAAATTTTCATTTGAAGAAGTGCAAAGAATTCACTCTTAATAACTCATTCTCGAATTCCCTCCCTATGGGGTAAGACTTGCGCGAGTGTGACAGATGTTTCGAAAAATGGCAAAAAAGTTTCTTAATCATTTCACGCTAGAACGCGTGCGTGCTAACAGCGACTTTATGTTTCTGGACGCGTGGCTATCTGTAAAGTTTATATTTCGAATAGTGTTAACAGTGATTATTTAGATTCACGCTGATGCTACAACGATGATAAACGAAATGTTAATGAAACCTAATTCAAAAATTACGTAAAATAGACATAAAGTCGCTGTTAGGACGCAGTGTCCATTTTTCAAAGAATTGGGTTAGGTTGCGACCTATAGTGTCGCAACATTCTGTACATAAATACTCCAAATGTTTTACATCTTTGCACGCATTATACTTTGTACTATGTATAAAACTAAATACGTATAAAAATCATTTCCCATAAAAAAGCGATGAAAATTCGCGGTCTAGTCCATTCGAACACACACACATTAGATTCAACATCTACACTATTTTACAGCATCAGTTCCCAACCATATTTTGGCCTCATTTTGGCTCACCTAAACTAAAATCCTGATGCCATAGTTCACCCTTGGTGACACGTAATTGTTATTATTCAAAAAGTGAATTTTTGACATGGAGGAAGCGCCTGGAAGACCATTAACTTAGTCCTAAAAGTTTCCAAAGAACATGACATCCGTGAAAGAAAAAAAAAAAATTGAAAGTTAAATTTTCATTTGAAGAAGTGCAAAGAATTCACTCTTAATAACTCATTCTCGAATTCCCTCCCTATGGGGTAAGACTTGCGCGAGTGTGACAGATGTTTCGAAAAATGGCAAAAAAGTTTCTTAATCATTTCACGCTAGAACGCGTGCGTGCTAACAGCGACTTTATGTTTCTGGACGCGTGGCTATCTGTAAAGTTTATATTTCGAATAGTGTTAACAGTGATTATTTAGATTCACGCTGATGCTACAACGATGATAAACGAAATGTTAATGAAACCTAATTCAAAAATTACGTAAAATAGACATAAAGTCGCTGTTAGGACGCAGTGTCCATTTTTCAAAGAATTGGGTTAGGTTGCGACCTATAGTGTCGCAACATTCTGTACATAAATACTCCAAATGTTTTACATCTTTGCACGCATTATACTTTGTACTATGTATAAAACTAAATACGTATAAAAATCATTTCCCATAAAAATGCGATGAAAATTCGCGGTCTATTCCATTCGAACACACACACATTAGATTCAATAAACTAAAATCCTGATGCCATAGTTCATCCCTGTGACACATAATTGTTATCATTCAAAAAGTGGAGGAAGCGCCTGGAAGACCATTAACTTAGTTAAAGTTTCCTAAAAGTTTCCAAAGAACATGACATCCGTGAAAGAAAAAAAAAAAAATTGAAAGTTAAATTTTCATTTGAAGAAGTGCGAAAAATTCACTTTTAATAACTCATTCTCCCTGTGGGATAAGACTTGCGCGAATCAATTGAAACCTAATACAAAAATTACGTAAACGTAATTATTATAAAGATTTTAACGCGTATTATAAAGATCCAGAATCTTAAAGTCGCTGTTAACACGCACGCGTCCGTAGTGTCAAATGATTAAGAAACTTCCTTCCCATTTTTTCCAAAGATCTATTAGGTTATATAACCTAAAGTTCCTTGGGAAAGTTTCATCTTCGTAATGA
Organism: Tetragonula carbonaria; assembly: GCA_032399595.1. Taxonomy (NCBI): domain Eukaryota; kingdom Metazoa; phylum Arthropoda; class Insecta; order Hymenoptera; family Apidae; genus Tetragonula; species Tetragonula carbonaria. Next base: position 12,852,086 of record JAUCRC010000008.1, read on the forward strand.
TTAAAATACAATGAAAAAAAAAAAAATTTCGACACTCATTGAAATTCAAGGTTAAGGTCGATTTTGTGGAAGGTTTTTCACATGTCTCCATCGAATCGTAAAGTGTAAAATTTATCCATGATAGTCACAGACAAAATTTTCTTTCCACCCTGTACATAATTATTTCATATCTGTGTTTTAACAAATGTTTTATCGTTCAGTGAGATCTCGAAGATCACGCAGAGTCTTACAGTGAATTTTTACTGTCACTTCCAGTGTTGCATACGAGTTCAAAGTGTTAAATACTCATATTAATACAAATTGAACGATAACGAAAGGGATTATGAAAACAACAACTCTGAATTTTCTCAGTTCTCTCTCCCTTTTTTCTCGAATACTCAAGATCAATTTCAATGCCAAGCAAATTTGCGCAAGAATCGCAAGAAAATTCCTCTGTTCCGAGCCGACGTGGTCATAGTAATTTAATCTTTTTCACGGTGGCTCAGTCAAGGAAATGCAAAACACGATGGCGGGAGAGACTAATGAAATTTCGCGTCGCCTGATGCTTTCTCGTTTGCAAGCGGAGGAAAATTACCGGAAACCATCCGGCTATCGTTTGCTATCGTTCTGCTTTCTCTGCTTTTTAAAAAAAAATGATAGCGCGCTCGTTGCTGAAACGAGTCGCAGAGGAAGGCCAGATGTTTCGGACGATCTCGCAATCTCGTATAATTATCTCAGAAATTTGCTCTTTACTATTGCATAATTTTTTTTTTCTTTCACTTCGAACGATTGCTTTGTTTCGCTCGTGTTTCAAATTTTTATCTTTTATTTTCGCTGTACAACGTGCTTGCCTCAGTTTTATTTTCAACCAATTGTCCTTTTTCTGTCCCCCCGCAAATGCATTCAATATCGATGTTGCCAACTACGTTTTCAAAAAATGAACATTTCGGCGATCAATCTCAACCGCGACGCAGCCTTTGAATTTTCATGATTTTTCTGAACTAACGCTCCGAGAAGAAAACGTCCGAATTGAACGACGAAGATAAATCGGACGAATTGAAAAGAATTTCTTAACGATACAAAAAAAGAAACGATAGCAGTCGACTTTTGAACGGCCAGTCTCGTTCTTTCGTATCGGTTGAAGCTAACCTCGATTTGCAGTTTCGTTGGAAAACTCGCAGCGTTTTGAAAAAAAAGGAACGCTCTTTCGCTTATACAAATTATATAGTTTGTAATATAGTTTATATTGTAATTTAATTTAGTAGTTTATATTGTAATATTATAATATTAGTTTACATTAATTGATACAATTCGTATTATATAATTATATAATTTATATAAATTATTAAAAAAAAAAAAATATTTCTACGTTTATCGAAAGCTTCCGTTTCAAGGATCAACGCGAGAAATGCACTGGCGTGGTTCTTCTTTATTTCTCATTTAGTCGTAAACCACGGGGCTTCGTTCGCCATTTTATGAAAGCCCATGGCGGAGGATCTTTTCTTTTTCGACGTGAAATATCCTCGCCGACAAGCAACGCCGCTGTCTCGCAAATCACTCGACGATCTCGCGTTACCTCGTTCTCGTGACAAAATGTCGTTAAGTTCCACTAATAAGCCGAGAAAAAGAGGACGTTCATTTCGTGAGAACTGATGAACCGGCGGGAGAGAGGATCGTGCAACCGGAAACCACAACGCGGCTACCGCGCGACAGAGACGAATTTCACAATTTAACTCGTCGAAAATAGTTCCAGATCGCGTTCTTCCTCTTCTAAATTCGACGAAATTGAATTTCAAAACAGTTGTCAAAAAAAGATGCACGTGTGTGTATGTGTGTGTGTATGTGTGTATGTGCGTCCGTGTGTGTGTGTGTGTGTACGCGCATTTTCTTTCTCGCAACTGCTTTGAAAATATATATATATATATATATATATATACACATATATATAATTTTGAATTGTATATAATAATTTTATATAATTTTATATAATACCTATATGTGATAATTTTGAATATATATAATTTTAGAAGTACATTCATCATTATATAGAGTCATAGCTATATTTGTATATATCTATATTATATATTATACAGATTTAGATAGATATATTTTAAATATATCTATCTAAATCTAGATATTTTAACAATGATATTTTTCAAAGTAGTTGCGAGTAGAAAGTAGCACGTAACTGTGGAAGTTTTCAACATTATATACTGCCATGGATTTATTTACGTATATCTAGATTATATATTTAAATATAATTACTTCAATAATAATGTTCTCTAAAGTAAAGTTTTCTCTAAAGTCTGTGAATAGAAAATAGCACGTAACTTTGGAAATATTCATCACTATAATAATACATATATGTATAATACATATACTGCCATAGATATATTTAGATATATTTAGACTATATATTACATAAATTTTTTAATTATTCTATTAAATAGATATATTTGGATTATATAGATTTAGATAGATATATTTAGATGATATATTTACGTTATATATATTTGATAAATATGATATATTTAGATTATATAGATTTAGATAGATATATTTAGAATATATAGATTTAGATAGATATATTTACATGATATATTTACATAAATTTAGATTTATGTAGATTTAGATAGATATATTTACATGTTGATACCTTGATAATTTTAACGACAAAAAAATATTTTCGTGGTATAAATTATCTCTAGTGAGAGATGACTTATAGTTGATATTCAATTTCTGAATCTTCCATATAATAAATTCACTTACACGAACGTCCTTAAAGAAGAATTATAGAAAAATCAGCTTTCTGTATGTTGAATCTTGAAGCGAGTATTTCATTCACAATAATACCAATGAATCAATTTATTGATACATTCGAAAATTAAATCTCTCGTACGTTCTTTACATTGAAGAAAGTATTCTATATAAAAAGAAAGTGTACTTACGACGTGTGTGTTATCGGGAAAAACCATACGTATATAAAGCATTTCATACGAAGCGCATATGTATTATGTATAAAGTTTCATATATTACAAAACACAGAGAGAACATGAAAATAGATTTCATACGAAAATTATTTCCCAGCCCGTGGGAAAATTTAAATTATTTTATACCCTATGGGAGCATCGGAGATAATAGAAACTCGATCAGGCAACGAACTTATCGAGAAAAGGATCAAATTACCAAAAAAAAAAAAAAAAAAAATACAGCAAACTAAATTCTCCCGAATAAAACGTAAAAACAAATCGAATCTCTCGTTATTTTGAAATAAATACCAAGTAATTATGCGGAAAATGCGAAATACGCCTCGCCGATTTCAAATGAGATTGAAATATGATGCTGAATTATCGTTGCTCGATCTCCGGTTTCCGAGAGATATTTTTTTAAAAAACACACGCTTTCACATTTTTTCGAAAGTGACTTCGAGAATTCACGAGATATACTCGAGAATACGTATAATGACATACTCTGTTTCTCAGGCAAATCACAGGCAACTTAAGAATTATTCCAAGTAACGATTGCAAAAGCCAATGCCAATAAAAGTGCGAGCACATGTATGTGAAAATAAGTATAAGTTCTAATAAGTATATCACATACTGTATTTTTATACGTTGTACTTGGATTAGGCTATTTTAACTCTCAGAGAAACCGAAACCGCTGTTTAAAAATTTATTTAATTTACTCATAAATTAAACAACTGTTTTATCGATGCTCTTCGGAAAAAATTTTCACAGTTGAAAGTATTAATTGTTATAAACAAGAGCATGAATTCTTTGGAACGAACGTTCACAGTTGGAAATATCGATTACTATATAAATAAAATAAATTAAAAAATATAACGTAATATATGAATTTCTATTATTAAATAATTAGTACAAATGAACAACGTTACATATTATTACTATATTATTAATAAAATTAAATGATTTATATTTATTTCCAAGTTACTATTTAATTTATTCCTAAATTATAGTCCGATTATATAATTTACATTTATTTCCAAGTTACTATTTAATTTAAAAGTTATTTAACATACATATTAATATTAAGTTTGCAACCGTGAACCGTGTAATTCAGTCTTTCCAGCAAACAATTAGCCGAGAAATTGGAGAAATCGAACGAATATTGTACGAAGCTTCCCCCTCAATTCTGTCGAATTCGTTTCAATTGCAGGGGATCGTCGAGAGATGCAATTTCACGCGATACGTTTAATCGATAGTCGGAACTTGGCGGTGCAACTTGCCGGAGCTGGTTAATCGCGACAGTTCATCTGGATTCCGGGATCAATTAATTTACTGTCATAGCAATTAAACGGCTCGGCGAATTATGGCTTCCTTCTCAAGTGACGCCGCGCTAATTTGATAAAAAGTTTCACCCTCGGTCGGTTGCAACTGTCGACCCGGCGGTTGCAATTCGAGAGAAATCGATCAATCGTCTTTGCCGCGGCGGAGTCGTGCCAACCGCGAAAGCAAATACACTGTTCAAACGAATTCGGCCTGTGAACTCGGTTTTTTTTTTTATCGTCGGGCGCGATCTCGAAGAACGTTTCAAATTATCTGTGAAATTTAATAATTTCTTTTTAACAACAAAAGGAGCTCGATTTTCTTAAAAAAAAAAAAAAATCTTAAAAAATCAAACATTACAGATATATTGAAGGAAAAAACGCAGCAATTCACCTTTAAAAAGTTTAGTTTTTTTTTTTAAGTAACTCACTTTTCTTTTTTCTTTTGGATCATTCAATTTCACATTTTTACAAACATAAACGTAGAAAAATGGGAAATCTTCCTCTGGAACAGAGGTGGCTAACTGGCGGCTCGTGAGCTCTTGCGCCTACTTTTCTAGCGCTACCCCCTCCACTGCACCGATCCCTTGCTACTACCGGTTGCAAAAATATCAGACTTGGGGCTGGTTCGTCTAATCGCCCTGATCCTAAGACGTAAAATACGAGCGTTTTGTGTGTGTGTGTGTGCGTGTGTGTGTGTGTATCAGCGTGCAGATCTTATAGAGACAGTTATAGAGAAAACTTGATTTATTTATTTATTTCTCTTTATTGTTTATTTCTCTTTGCCATCGTCGTATTCGTAGCTTGTTCAATTTTCCTCGCTAATAATTCCTAAACTAATAAATCCATGAAACTGAAAATGAAACGAACAGTACCATTTATTATAATTTTATTTACTTCGCCCACAGAAGAACGTGGAAACTCTTTTATACGAAACAAGCTGCAACAAATCGCCTCAAACAATCGGGTTTTCTTAACCGAATATCGCCGGCTTCGCGCTTCGATCCAATCCGAGGGAACAAAAAAAAAAAGAAAAAAAAGAAAAAAAAATTCCCAAGCCTCTTACCGAGAATGTAAACGCGGAGAATGGTTGGAGCCGCGGCGGGCGACTTCTTTTCATCCGTGGCAGAGGGAGCTCGCGAGGATTATCGTCGTGTCGTCCGGCTTCGGACGGGACACGCAATTTTCGCTGGTTGAACTCGCCGCTGGCCAACTCGCCGCTACAGATAATCCGAAAAAGCGGCTGGGAAACGGCTCGGAAGTTCGGGGTCGTGGTCCGGTTTTGAAAACGGGGTGAGACGAGGGAGGGAGGGAGGGGAGGGGAGGATTCTGGTCTGTAACGAAGCCCATCGCGGCGGTGAAAAACGAGCACACGCGTCGCGGAAAATCGCTGGGAATACCCTCGCCCATGTCACCGGATATCGGCTGCAACGAAATCGATTTCACGCCCACGATGTCGCGTGCAACAAGTGTTCAAAGGGGGAGGAGCAGGTGGAGAGAAAAATGGAGAGAGGGAGAGAGAGAGAGAGAGAAAGAGAGATGGAAAAAAAAGGGAGAAAGAGATTCGGTGGGAAGAGGAACTCGCAAAACGCACCTTCGACACGCTTTGTTCCGCGCTTGCCTGCTTGAAATTCGACAATTTTCCGCCAGACTTCGCCGAGAGAGAGAGAGAGAGAGAGAGAGAGAAACATGAAAACATGTTAGCGTTTATAGTCGAGCTGGAAGAAGGGGAGGGGAGGAGGGGGATTTCGTTGGATAATGAACGATAGAGCTCTAATTTATTTGAAACCAAATAAATATGCGGTTTCCGATTTCAACTCGAGAGAAAAATCGTATCGTTTATTTTTGAAATTATATTTTATATCATTTTGCACACTGTTATTGAATATAATAATTCATAATTGAAATTATACTTTACATTGTTGTCTCGAATTATACAGGTAAAGTATTTGTTCCTCGACAAGTTCATTTAAATAGAGTTTTAGAAAATAATACATTTTATACAAATAAACATAATAAACGCTTTATACATAATAAAATATACATAATAAACATTCGAGAAACAAACTTCCAATAAATCAACCGGTGGAAACAGGGACAAGCCATTTTCATCCCTTTCGACGATGAAAATCCGGTTGAAAACCAAGAAACAATAGACGCATTTGCCGTACACGGGGCCGCCGCGGTGCACCCTCGTCCTAGGTCCTCCTTCTAGTACCCCTTGTAGGTACAGGGTGAGGAAAAGGGTGGCACGTCCCTCAGATAGGCCGAAGGGCTCGACTTCGTGATATCAATCGACGTCACGCAAAGTGTGTGCGCTTGTACATTAATTGGCCACCTGTGGATGAAGGTGGCACGAGGTGGCCAATCGTTTTCCTTGTCCCGGTCCCACCAGTCTTGCGGAGATTGGATTCTAATCGGATTAGTTGCCACGCTTGTTGCAACTGCTCCACGAACGGGCGACGGAATCGAAGGGATCGTGGTTTCACAGACCGATATCGGTCATCGTGGAATTACGAACAGGTATATCGATAAGGTGTGAACAAACGTCACATCGTGTGATATGTATGATAATACAGAGGGTGGGCCGAAAATCATTTCCTACTAAAGAAAAATCATCACTTTGAACTTGAACTTTAATTTGAAATTAATGATGTTAGCGTTTCCCTGTGTTTTGACGTTTCGCCTTTTGAAAAGTAGCTGGGAAGAAACCTTTTGGCCTATCCAGTAATAATACATTGTGATATATATCGTGATATGTATTATATATCGTGCGAATATATATGATATATCGTGATGTACATTATATATTATGATATATCGTGATATATATATTATGATATATCGTGATATATATATTATGATATATCGTGATATATATATATATAATATATTATGACATATCGTGATATATATATATATATTATATTATGATATATCGTGATATATATATATTATATATTATGATATATCGTGATATATATATATTATATATTATGATATATCGTGATATATATTATAAATATCGTGTGAATATATATATATATACCGTATATATATATATCGTGATATATATTATAAATATTGTGAATATATATATATATATATATATATATATATTGTGACATATATTATAAATATCGTGTGAATATATATATATATAATGATATATCGTGATATATATATATTATATATTATGACATATCGTGATATATATATATTATATATTATGACATATCGTGATATATATATTATATATTATGACATATCGTGATATATATATATATTATATATATTATGATATATCGTGATATATATATATTATATATATTATGATATATATATATTATATATATTATGATATATCGTGTATATATTATAAATATCGTATGAATATATATATACCGTATATATATATCGTGATATATATTATAAATATCGTGTGAATATATATATATATCGTGACATATATTATAAATATCGTGTGAATATATATATATATATATATATATATATATATATATCGTGACATATATTATAAATATCGTGTGATATATATATATTGATATATCGTGATATATATATATATATATTATATATTATGACATATCGTGATATATATATATATATTTTATACATTATAACATATCGTGATATATATATATAAAAAATATATCGTGATATGTATTATAAATATCATGTGAAATATAAATATATTTATATTTCACGTTATATAACATATAGTGTTTTGGTACCAATGTCATGTTTATCTAACTGTGTGCAGGAGGCTCGGTTTCAATATGAAGAGAGACAGGAGGCTCCTCCAAAATGAATATCGAACTCGTTCGTATGCAACGACGACAGGTATACGAGCAAGTAGATGTAACGAACCTCTGCGGCCTTGGTAAGAGAACGACTCGTTACGGAGTCGCTAGATTATCAGGATTACCTTGACGGAAGTTAGATAGAACGTGTTAAATAAGGATTTAACAGTCGGGAACTTTAGTAAGTTCTAAATGAAAATACTTGCCGAAGTTGGCTGTTGATTACGTACGAAGGAGCATAAAGGCCAAGTTAAACAATAATAAAAAGGGGCATTGTTGGTACAGAAAACAGAGAGTTCTTTCGAAAGTTAAGCTAAACTTTTAGAATAAAATCATGTCGTTACGACGCTGGTCACTTTAGATACATTTACACTTTATTCGTGTTATCCCTGTGTTATTATGCTCGTCGCTTTATTCGCTCACGTTTATCATCACCTACAAAGGCAATTAACGAGTGAAATCATGATCGTGCTGCTCGTTACGTTTATCTCAATTCTCTTTTCAAATATTTCCTCCAACCTTTTTATTTATTTATATAATTCTATAATTTTCTTCTTTTACTATTTTTTTCTTTTTTTTTTTTTTTTTTTGCTCATCAAGAATTAGTCGTCGAGGCGAATTCAATGAAATCGAAAACTATAATTCTTTTCTATCGCTTGTTACAAAAACAATTTTACTCGGTCTGTTAATAACATTGTAAAAACATTGTTGCCCATCCTGTATATTTCACAGTTTGATAAATGGAAGGTTGGTAGTTACCCAAATCCCCAGTTGTTAGTAAACTACAATTATACGAATTTATTTCTTGACATTATTGATTTAGATAAATAAGAATTTTATTATGATCGAAGGGCTGAAGAATCACAGTGTAATGTTTCTCGTAATTGAAGGACACCAAATTTTCAGTCATTATTCTAATATAATATATTTCACTTGGAGATAAAAATAATATATTTTAAAAAAAAAAAAAATATATATATATACGAGTAACTAAGAACAAAAAACAAAGAAGATTTGCAAACCTATTATATAAACCTCAATTAATATTTTATTTAATAAATAGCAGTTAAGTATTTAACATTTATACATGATAGTGATGTATTTAACAGTTTAATTACATTATATTTTATAATATAATATATTATATTTTTATAACACAATATAATACATCAATTATATTAAATAATATAATATATTAATTATAATTTAATAATTAAAAGCCCAAGAAATGGTAACTTCTTTCTTCTTGCTAAAACATTTGATGTTTGAAATGTTAAAACTCCCTGATTAAATAAATATGAAATTTTATATGAAAAAATATTCAATGAAATTATATTCACCAATTTCATATTATTATTAACAATATTAAATAAAAAATGTACAATAGTAATTAATATTTCATTATATTCATTAATATCAATAAATATATATATATATATTTAATATTAATTTTTTTTATATATTAAATATTTAAATAGCTTACATTTAGAGCGTAATACTGATAATATTAATGAAATTAAAAATTTTTAAATATAAATTAACTAATTTTTTTTACATTGAAAATATAATGTTTCAAATAAACTATATTTAAACTATATAGAAATAAAGATTTCTTCAATCTATAATATAAAGTTAGAAGCTTTATTTTTCTTTATTTCAATTTAAATTAGAATATTGATTATTCAATAATTTTATTAACAATAAAATGCCTCTTTCCGGCTTTAATTTATACATATATTGTTATCGTGTTTTATTGCTTCCATGAGTTGCAAGTGCCAGAATGAATTCTCAATTTAACCGTTTAATAAATGATGTTACTAGAAATGTTAATTAGAATTCAATCACGATTGAATTTAAACTTACATCACCACCGTCTGATTCTCAGTTCACTTCAAATTGCAAGAAAGAAAGAAAAGATCCTCTCTTAGGGATACGATACATCGTCGTACGAGTAAATAATAAAATCACGGGTGAAAAACGGGCGACATCGCCCCCGTCCAACCCTCCAACCCTCCAACCCCTTGCATTGTCGCGCGACCACGTTCGCACAAAGAGAAAAAAGAAAAAACGGGTCGACCAAACTGGCGCAACGCGTTGAAGACGTATCCGCGATACGCTTTCTTTCGTTAAAAAGTCGCGAGGGGTGGCTTTTGTAAGCCGACCAACGACCGTGTCGTCGCCTGAACACGTTGAAGGGGAAGCACGCGTCAAAGACGCGCTCGCGATTGTCTTCGTTCGCCCTTCGTGTTTGTGTGTTTCGCCGTTACCGCGGAAACGAGAGATGCTCGCCGAGAAGCAAAACGAGACGGAAGATAAAAAAAACGTGGGAAGGAAGACAGAAGGACGAAGCGAAACGTTAACGAAAGAAATGGCGAAATAACGGGGAAGAAAATGCAGAAACGAGAGAGAGAGAGAGAGAGAGAGAGAGAGAGAACAAAGAAGAGGCATAGATGCAAGAGAGAGAACGAAGAAAATGTTTAAGGCGACTCTCAAGTTTAAACTTGAAATTTAAAAAAGAAAAAACTTGAAATTTTTAAAAAAGAACAAAAAAAGGTTGTTTCATATTGGTATTCTTAATACGTGCCTTCTTCACGTAAGTTAGTAATGAAATAAAAGACTTACATATATATATATATACGAAGCATATATATATGAATGGTTAACTCACTTATACTTAACTCACTATTAGAACATTTGAGATTTAATTTCCCCCAATTGGGAACGGAATGCAACAGAGGGTTAACATACTCGAATAAAATATGATAAGAGAGACTCTACTATTATCCGAGCTGGGATTGTCTATTACCTAAGCAGAGAAGCATTTGTCTTTACCAGAAAAAAGCTCGCAAAAATGAAGTATTCGGACAAGGAAGACCTACCAATCCCTATTAACCTGGCGGATTCAACCTTCGTGCAAGGAAACAACATTTTCACGTGCATTGCATCGGGTAAAAAAAAAAAGGAAGGGAGTAGCAAACAGAGTAGGAGAGCATATACCAGAATAATCTGACGGACAGAGAAAGAAAGAATGAAAGAACGAGAGAAGAGAGAGGGGGGGAGAAACGAGACGTTTTACGTGAATTAACGAAGAGGAAGAAGATGGACAAAGAGGGTTGGGATCGAGTCGAACGAAGAGAAGCAAGTATTATAAAAGGGACGCAGAGAGAGCGAGAGAGAGTGATAAAGGGCGAACGTGAAAAGGAAGAAGAGAACGAGGTAGAGAAGGCTATCACAATGGAAGCGTACACTGTCCACGATGCGGACCATTAGCGGGATATATTCGAGCGCGCACTCCCCTCGGCGTGCATGCATTAAATGAACAGTCTAGTTGCGCGCAGCCGAGCTAGGTGTAAACGCGTAAGAGGCAAACGTTTTCCCACGGCGCCCAACCACGGCTCACCTGATATTGCACCCTTGCTGATGCACCACCACCACCACCACCACCCGCGCGTTCGCCTGCGGCTCCAGTTGCTACCGGTTGCAAAATTATCCGATACGCTCCGGCCTTGCATCGAAAACTTTGGATATCACTGACAGAAGAGAAGAGTGGGATGATAGGGGGGTAGTTGAAGAATACGGGAGTTTATACGGTAGACAGGCTGAATAGAAATAGTTCGCCTGCGCGAGATCCAACGATAGAGAGAGCAACGCATTCATTCGGGCTACGTACGAGTTTCTGTGTGTTTTCCCGACTTTTCCTGATTGATAACGAAAGAGACGAGGTGGAGGTGGGGAGGCAGAGAGTGGAAAAAACATTCACAAAGGTAGATGAAGGGTTCGCCAGCATCGAGATCCTTCTTATTTGCTACTTTTTAGCTGTGTGTAACTTGACTAAGTTGCAACGACTAACGAAGTTCCATTACACACGTATTTAGGTACACGTCGTTTGGAATATTCGCTGGTGGCGATCATTCACTCGTCGATCCTGTAACTGGTCGAGTCGCGAGTTCGTGGTATACGAATTTCCATTCGAGAGGAGAAACCAATTCTGGAGCACGTTAAAGAGTGCTAAAATTAAAATTGAAGATTACAAGGTTTTCATCTCTTTCGATTTTTGTGCATTTATGATCTGACAGTGTTGCAACTAATACTTGCCAGTACTTCCTAAGAAGGTTAGAAAAGAAATAGCATCTTTGGTCTAGAAGAACCTAATCTAAAGTCTAATTCGAGAGAAGAAATAGCATCTTTGGTCTAGAAAAACCTAACCTAAAATCTAATTCGAGAGAAGAAATAGCATCTTTGGTCTAGAAAAAACCTAACCTAAACCTAACCTAAAGTCTAATTTGAGGGAAGAAATAACATCTTTGAAAAACCTAACCTAAACCTAACCTAAAGTCTAATTCGAGAGAAGAAATAGCATCTTTGGTGTAGAAAAACCTAACCTAAACCTAACTTAAAGTCTAATTCGAGAGAAGAAATAGCATCTTTGGTCTAGAAAAACCTAACCTAAAGTCTAATTCGAGAGAAAAAATAAATTGTGTGTGCTGTGAAAATTCGAGTTCGAATTTTTAATTTAAATCCTTCAGATTGCGTGCAACACGTTTTTGCAGTATTTTACATCCGACATTAGTGTTACAACTAATACTTGCCTAAGAAGATTGAAGAGAAAGAAATAGCATCTTTGGTCTAGAAGAACCTAATCTAAAGTCTAATTCGAGAGAAGAAATAGCATCTTTGGTCTAGAAAAACCTAACCTAAAGTCTAATTCGAGAGAAGAAATAGCATCTTTGAAAAACCTAACCTAAAACTAACCTAAAGTCTAATTCGAGAGAAGAAATAGCATCTTTGGTCTAGAAAAACCTAACCTAAAGTCTAATTCGAGAGAAAAAATAAATTGTGTGCGCTGTGAAAATTCGAGTTCGAATTTTTAATTTAAATCCTTCAGATTGCGTGCAACACGTTTTTGCAGTATTTTACATCCGACATTAGTGTTACAACTAATACTTGCCTAAGAAGATTGAAAAGAAATAGCATCTTTGGTCTCTAAAAGACCGAAAGTCCAAATCGAATTGATTCGTTTAACTTTTGCATCACGTTTCAGTTCGAATGTTATTATTACGAAACCAATACTACAAAGCAAGCATGGCACGAAAACAAACATTTTCCTCGAAAATAAATCGATTCTTCTAAATCAATTCCAGGATTATCCAAACTGATTGAATCTAAAGGATTGGAACCGAAATGCACGTCCGTTTAAGTCGCCCGAAAGAAATTCAGCTAATCACGGACCCGTTTTGGTTACGCGTGCAACACACGCGTATACAAAATTTCTGAAAAGACCCCCCAAAGTAATCGAGGAAAACCCGTTTGTTCCAGCAACGCCACGTTCGGTCACGTTGTGAAAGTGACTCGAACGCGAAACACGAACGAGAGAGAGAGAAAAAAAAAAGAAAGAAAAAAGAAAAATTCATTCTACCTAACCTAAACCAGGCTCACCAAGGAACGCTCGTGTTGATGCGTGGGTGGCTCGCCTCTACTTTCTGAATCGGTGTCTGTCTTGCATTTATGAAGAGCGGACGCGCAGGTAAATAGGAAGGTAAATCACAGCCCGTTTCGTATGCGGGACCAACCCAACCTCGTGGTCTTTTTCTACACGCCAGCCAGCCAATTAGCTGGTTATCCGCGGGCAGAAACTTGGCGAGTTTAACCCTTGTTTTTCTTGCGACGCGGCTTGCAAATTCCCGGGAACCGGTCGGGGGAGGGGGGCATAAGTGGATAAATAAACAGTCTGCAGCGACAGTGCATGGGCTTGTTTCTCGTCAACTTTATCCATTTGTTTACCGCAAAATCGCTTCAAGCAGAATTGAAGACTGAGATAGATAGTAAATTCACGGGCACCATTTTCCAGGTACGGTGTAATCGATTAATTTTCTTTTTTTTTTTTTTTTTTTTTTTAGTTTTACCAAGATCCTATTGCTCTAAAATTGGACGAAATTGAAAAATATTGGCGAATTATTCGTTCGACCAGCTGGCAAGTTAACAGCTGGCGCCGCCTTGTAAATTACAACGACAGCTGTTGAAGAGGATTGAACGAAGTAAAAAGAAGTCGAATATTACGTGAAGAATTATTCTGAATGTTTGTCATTTAATTACTTTTAAAAGTCGGATGATTTATTTTGATTTTATTTCGAGAATGTCGAAGTGTTTGCGTTCGCATCGATCGTGCAATTCAACTTGGCCATAAATTTGGACATTTCAATTCGACGAAACAAACGATATATTTTAACCCTCGGTTTGTTTTCAGTGTCATCGAGCGTCTGTATTTGCATTTATTTTAAAAGTAAATCAGATAAGTCAGATGTACAACTCGAAATAAAATTCAACGTTTTCTATTTATTATCACGTAATCTATTTTTTCGCGATTTTTCAGCAAAAGTGTAAATCCGATAACTTTCAAAGTAACTTCAGACGATAATTCGAAGATGAATCGATAATTTTTAAAAACAACTCCAACATACGAGTATATTATTACAATACAATAAAAAAAGAAACAAAACAGTCGCGTCGAAACAGAGAAACTTACTTAATTTCAGTACATTCAGTTTCAAAGTAACGCTCTCAAACGAAAATCGAATCGCGTGTCCGATCGAGCAAACAGCCTCTTATTAACATAAAAGCAATCCCTCGAATCGGCCCGGGACACACACACACCAGGATTAGCCAAACTTCGAGAGCCAACCGTTCGGGCCCTCGGAAACCCAGATTCGCGATTCGCCGCGAATCCCATATAGCCCTGTGCTACACTTTCGTGGATTATATAAGTCCACGACAGAATCAACAATTGTGCGGGAAACGCAATCGTTTACGAACGCCAGCCGCGACCGATGTATCTATTTGCCCGGAGTTCGGTTCGGGGGCGTGCACGCGACATAATCTCCAGCTGCAGTTACGAGTTATCGAGTGCCGATATATCCACGCATCCCCACCGAACTGGAAGGTTCGATCAGCATCGGCTTAACTATTTAGATTCTCTCTCTCTCTCTCTCTCTCTCTCTCTCTAACCGTGGTCGCGGGATTTGCTTTGACGAATTCGACGAGCCGTTGTTCCTCGCGTTGCCATTGTCCAACCTGTGCATGCATGCACGATGTTTGCACTGGCCTGGCGATTATTGTCGGTCGTTGTTTGGCCATGTGTGTGTGTGTGTGTGTGTGTACGGGGAACCATCTGACTCGAGTCAGAGCCGGGGACCCTACGGGAGAGGAAGTTCCACGAGTTTCCTACAGTCCTTGCGGAGAAACTCGCTCGAGTACACCGCTTTCTAACATTGCACCGCGTTTGGAATGGGGAAGTTTTCGAACGATAGCGACGAGACGTGAACTGGACAGAGGACCGCGCACCGGAAACAGCGCCTCGTCCCGCATACGTAAGTTTCCACCGAGATTTACGACGCACGCGACGGAAGATAACGCGACGAAAGAATGCGCCCGGCAGAATTATCATCCGGCTTATTTACGTTGAGATTTACGTTTCAAGCCCAGGCGCTATCGAAGCGCTGTGAGGTGAGGATAGCTGCTCAGTCGGTAAAGCATCAGACTCTTAATCTGAAGGTCCAGGGTTCCGGGCCCCTGTTCGGGCGAAAAAAAAAAAAAAAAAAAAAAAAGCAGTCACGGGGACTGTCGACAGAAGCGAAAACTTAAAACTATGAAATAACAGCGGTTTTTTTTTTCTTTTTGAATTTTCAAATTAATTGTAGTATCAAAAATTGGAATTTCATAATTTGTAAATTAAAATTATTAACATTAGTCTGGTTTTCACACATATCGGCACTCCGAGCAACAATTATGTACATTTTTACATGGTTTATTTATTAGTCGAAACATATGATGGGCTGCGCAAGCTCAGTACAAAATATAAATACAACTTCATTGAAATAATAATTAATATACACTTATATTATTTATACATAGTACTTGTATTTACATAAGTTTCAATGAACTTAATTTTCAACATTATTTTCATTGTTTGCATCGTTATCATCATTAATTTCAACAATACTCGTTTCATTATATTCTAAAAAGGATGCAATAGGCTTATGGTAACTGAAGTAAGAAACAAAAATGTTTGATTGGAATTTATGTAAATATCGTGTAAAAGCCGCATCGATCGTCGTTTTATATTTTGTAGTACTGAGTTTTCGATCATGGGACATAGTCAAACCTAATGCTTCATTCAAAAATTCAATTAATGGTATGTATATATATATATATATATATATATATATATATATATATATGAAGCATATATATATATGAATGGTATATATATATATATGAATGGTATATATATATATATATATATATATGCTTTCACTGCTGTTAAAACATATATATATATATATATATATGCTTTCAAACATTACATGATTTACTTTTTAAAATTATTTCAGAAATAACTATAACTATAAAATTTCACTATTAAAATTAGTTATTTCAGAAATAACTACAACTATAATAAAATTAAAGTTATTTCAGAAATAACTATAACTATAAAATTTCACTATTTGCGAAACAACGAAATTATAGTATTTCGTGTGAAAATTCGATTAATTTATTTCCACTTGAATGGTTTATTTATTTCGTTGAAATAAATTATGGCACTACTTGCCAGAGTATCTTTAATTTTGATAGAAATAACTGATTTTTCAAGGTGTAGTATCCAATATTTATTTTTACTATTTTTTGTTCTACGACTACACTTGGTCATTACACTTGCCTACAGACATAAATTGAAACGTATGTCGCTCAATTTTTTTGATGATGATAAAAGAAATTTAGACATGCTCCATGACTAAATTAATAGAACAATTATTTGTAAAATATAATACTCCCCTCGCGTCTTCTTCGTCAATAAAAAGACCATTCAGATTTGCAACTTTAACAGATGTCTCCAAATTTTGTTCATTAAATGTTTGATAAACAACTTCTATTAAAAGCTAAAAACAAATTTCTGCCGCGATAACACGCAGTAATAAATTACTTTGATTTTCACTGATCGTTCTTTTTTTTTTTTCATTTGATTTCATTGATATTTATTTTAAACGATCTCTATTTCAAAAACTTTCCCACTAAACAATTTCCCAATTTTCTATTATTTTCCCAATTATTTGTACAGCTTCAAATTCCTTTTTAATTGGCCCAAATAAGGTGCATACCATTGAAATCCATTATTTGCCAAATACTAAAGATCATTTCAATTAATTCATAAATTTAATAAGAAAAAAGGATCGGCTATGATTAGATACGATTGGCTAAATATGTTTCTAAAACGCCATTCAGATCTCAATGTTTAAAAATTAGAAGATGTTTCTTTGCCAAAATATGAATAAGGTTGAGAAATTTATATCTATATATTTTCACAAATATATATAATCTAGTATATAATAAGTATATAATAAAATAATAAATAAAATAAAATAATAAAATAATAAAACTATATAATATTATAGATATTATAGATATATATTCATAGATATTATAAGATTATAATTATAGATATATATTTATAAATATTATAGTTTATATAGTGATTATATTTAAGATGTAATTGGGCCATCACTCGTACACCTGACATGAATGTGGCGCTTGAAAGTCGTATATGAAAAAGAAAACAGGAATACGTTTCGCACAATCGAGGCATTGATACTTATAGGAAATCCCTATTTTAAAAGAATGCGATGCGATATATATAAACCAACGAACGTCTCAATTACGTTGTTACAAAATCACGAATCCGTGAAAATGTTTAACGTTTCTTGACACTTTAATTTCGTGTGTCACGTGTACACGGTTGAAAACCGCGATCTCTCTAATATCGACCATATTACAACGCGCGCCAATCGCGGAAGACTACGAATTGCCGTACGAGTTGCCAAACACTAACGAGGATTATCGGATCCGGTGAATTTAATTGATTCAAAACAACGTGGTTATGGCACAACGCGCATACGAATCTATTGACCGCGCATAATCTGGCGCCAGGCCGATCCATCCCAATTCGTATTCCAACATGTTTCCATTCAATTTCAAGCTCGCCGCTTACGGCGAAGTCTAATTTGGAAATCAACTGTGTCTTAGGCTAACACGCGTACTTCCGCCGTTGGTTGGCACTGCCGCAGCAACAGCGCTTGCGACGACGATGCAACCGCAGCCCGTAAGCCAGGATTATGATGGGCCTGGACCGGTTTCTATACGACACAATATCAATCATGTTCAGTTAGTTAAAGTTCCTCCCCCCCTCCTCCCCATTCGAGTCGCCCAACGTAACACAAACCCCAGCAGGCAAAGTGAAATTAATATTCCACGGTTAACGTGTGTCGGCAGTGGAGCCAACTTGCTCACCGTTCCAATCAAACAGAATTTCTACGTTCCACGAGGACGTTTAATAAGCGGCCACGCTCCACGTTCACGCGTAGGTAAACAGAAGGAAAACGCACACACGTCGTTGTAACGATCAGACTGTTTCGTCGCAGACGAGACACGGATGCCTCTTGTCGTTACGACAATATACAATGAAGTTATATACGTGTACAATCGCACGCGTCGCGTCACGTACATACTTCACGTCGTGTCGCTTCGCTTTTGACCATGGTAGAGTAAGTGGCGACAGCTGGCGTAGCTTTCGCGAAATAACTAGCTGAATTTATCCCTATATCTTGCGCTAGCTTCACACCGGGCAAAACTGTCCGCGAGCAATTCGCAAACTGTCTTCTACGATAGCAGTGTGTATACGCGGTAACGAAACCGGTGTGAGAACTGCTTAATACCTATATGACTTATATATCTATAGTTTATTTCTTATTCCTAAAATGATCAAACTTCTCAATGTGTGAAATTGAGAAATTGACACGCGATTGTATATATTGTATGACATTGTATATGTTACGTGTAATCTGAAATAAAAATAACGAAATACTACAATAAAATTAACTCACCACGCACGGCGACGACACGATGATTCATATTTGCAGGAGGAAATTTAATTGACACTCTGTACATCGAGATTCTGCTCCTTGCCGGAGATTGCCGGCGATTTCTAAAAATCGATATGCGAACTGTATATGATACGCTAACGGGGCAGGATATTTCAGGTAACAAAAGCAATTCAGACTATTCCCCGTGGCAAATGAGGCGTCTCTTGATTAACACGCATTGGCTCAATTACACGGGCTGGCCGGGGCAACACGAAATTGCCTGCTATTAACAGAAGTGCGAGGGTGGATAGATACACGAGATACATACCGAGCGAATCACACGACGATACTTCGAAAGCCGACGAATGCAATGGAACGCGCGCGAAAAGTTTCGCGAATTAGCGCCTTTACGCGGTTGTGGACCGCGTAACGCGGCTGCACGACGAATGTGAACGAATGGAGAACCGAATATATACGATTATATCCCGCAATTTCATCAAATGAAACGAAATCGGATTAGATAATTGCGACAGAAACGCGGTGCAAGCGAGATTTTTTTGAAAAAATCGCGCTATTTTACGATTATAATATTATAATCGAAAGCGGAGTACCGCGCTGTGCACTGTTTCAATTACGCGACGTTACTGTTTCAAAGATTTTCAAATGTAAAATACGCGACGTGATTGGCCAGAGGGTGATGGATGCGGTTCAAAATAATTTTAAAACGATGATGAAATTTTTAAAAAAATTGATAAAAGACAAACGGAGATTGTTGAAAAATTCAGATTGATTTTGAAATTATGTATGTTTGAAAAATAATCGAATATTTACTCATTAAATAATTTGCATTTTGTATATATACTTACTTTTGATTGATGAAATATACGTCAAAGTGTGATTGGTTATCGATTTTTTTTAACAGTAATTGGCGCCAATTTTGAATATAATAACAAGATTTAAAATGATAATGCAAATTGCAAGTAAATTTCATTTCGAATCGTTTTTTTGTATTAATAGAAACGTAATAAATTTTCAAATATAGTAATTTTCGAACATCTGACGCAACTATCGATAATTATATATTGCGATTATATTCCATTGTGACGTTTAACTTTCGTCTCGTGATATTTTATCGTGATATTTTAAACTCATTGCGTCGTTAATTCATTATTAAGTGTAATATGATGTCAAGGGGGAAAAAGCGTCAGAAACTAGCAAACTCGAGAAATGCTTTCACTGCGATTTAAAATGACAGTAATTCAGTAACCACTTCGAGTTTGAACATTTTCAACGACTCGAAAGTTTTCAACATTTTTGTTCGTTACACCATTGACGAAAGTTTCTCGAATAAATCAATGAGAATCCACAATTTACGCGCGCACTCGCGCACATTTCACAAAATTCAGAGCTATAAATACTACCACAAATTTTCAATACTCGACGTGGATAGAGTCTTAGTGATAATTCTTTTAACAATGATAAATACGGGACAATTTCAATCAAAAGTAAGTATTACTCCCATTTATAATTGTTTGGATACTTAATATAGAAAAATTATGTATACTTTTTATGTATACATACATTATGGGTTATGTGGAAATATTTTGATATTTTAATAGCGTCGTAATGAAACACAAGTGTCATCATTATATCTTTATTTAAAGTATATCAATTTAAAGCAGGATACAAGTTTTACATTTATTTAATATCACATAATAAAGCCACACCACGTAGAATCCAAAATTCTGGTGGCCTAATTGTCTGCAACCAAAGCGGTGTTATAAATAGTACATACGTTCTTTGTGGTTTCTTGTACACTGGACACTGTGAATACCATAATAGTATTAATAAATTTGAAGTTCTTAATACCTCATATATTTACCTGATATAATTTTGGATCTTTATCAGGGACATTATATAGAGCAAAAATGTGAATGACAGGCATTAATACGTATAAAACTTTATTTGCAGATTCACATAGTCTGTTATTCCTTCTATCCCATCCAGCTCCTTCGAGAAATAGTCCATATACATAAACACCTTCCTAGTATAAAAGATAATTATTATTTATTGATATATACATATACAGATCAGATAATTAACATACTTGAGGTTCAGTTTTAATTTCTTCTGCTGTATAGCGTAAGACTTCATTGTGTAAAGTCACATTATCCAGAGCCCAACCTTTGTGAGCTCTTGTTACTTCTTGCCTCATTGCAGTTAAAAATCCTATATAAATAAAGGTTATTTTACATTGAAATAACAAAGTCTGTCTGTAAATTTTTACGTACCTTGAGGATTAAAAAATCCAGTCATCCAAAATTTGACTGGTCTGCCGGTGTACAACCAAGTAAAAAATTGTTTGTTTCTGTCTAACAGTTCAGTATACCAAAAACCAAGAGAGGATGATTCCCATGATTTTGCTCTCCATGATTTTGGTATTCTAGCATCATATATATTATCAAGAGCATCCCTCAATTCCTAAATATTATTTGCATTATATGAATTTATACTATTTAATGTAGGATTAGAATAAAAAAATTACCTCACACATTATAATAACACCTTCTATAGCAAGTAAAAGATCCTTTAAAGTAGCATCCACTAATGTAATAATTACTTGTATTCTATCAATTTCTTGTTTCAAGAAAATAGTCATTGGTGCAGTGGCGCCTAATACGTGCAATCTGCAGAATAGCAGTTCTCGATCAATTGACAGGAACAATTGTTTAGAAATACTGTTTTGTGTACCTTTCTTTTACTTCAAATGGGTCATAACTTGGTGGCAATTTTTTTAACATTTCCTTTGCTTGCCTAGCTACAATTACTTCTCTAGATTCACCAACACCCACACCTGCTTCTTTTGGTTGTACGGATATTATAGTATCTAAAACAGCCTGTGTAGTGTTACTCTGATATCTATAATATTATAAATTCCTTATGAATTCCTTTCAATGCGGTTACAGATGGAACATTGTGAAAAAAATGTTCTTACGTGATATTTGCATTAGGATGCAAACCATAAACTTGTGGCGGATCTATAGGATTCATTTCATCAATTATTTTTAAATATTCTGTAACTTGCTTATAAACGAGAACTGGATATCCTTTATAGAACACATAATCCTCTGAAAAGATTGAATCTGAAAACCATAGTTTAGCAAATGTGTTTAACAATCTTTTGTCATAATCATCTGTAACACGTCCTCCATATTGTACCTCTCCTATCATGTATCTAAAAGTATGTTTTTATCAAATTTATTTAGTTGATTAAAAAAAGCTGATTTATTGTATTACCTTATTGTATGCCAGTTTATTCCTTGTTTTATATCAAAATAATTCAAATGATTATTAATGAACATGCAAGATGCCAGCCAATCTGATAGATTAAATTCATATGGTATATTCCAACCAAGTGGTCCAAATTTTCTTCTTTCTTGCACTATAGTGTGTAAAAATGATACTGTGTATATAATTGGTATATATTGTGGAGCATCGCATTGATCTAGCATTTCTTGATGCATTCCACTATATGTGGCAAGCAAACCTGCTCTTATTCCTAATATGGATGGAAAAAATGTAGAAATAATAAATTTTAAAAATTATTTTTCGTTTACCTTGTGGAGGTTCATAAGTATACTTTATGGACATTTGCAAAAGAGATATTGGGAAGTCCTTATGTGGTTCTGTAGTAATCCATATACGAAAATTAGGATGAGGATCCTCCATCTCCAGAATAAAATTAACTAACTCTTGCATATATTCCAAACCCAAGTGACAATTTTGACACAATGCCCAATAACCCTATAAATTATTTATATAATAATATATTTTTTTTATATATTTCCGCTTAAGGCGCTTTTCATAAAAACTAACTTCAGTCTTTGCACTTTGCATTAATTTTCTTGCGTGGACCTCTTGTCCCTGCCCCATTGAGATACTTCTACATATTATCTCCAACTTTTTAGCAAGATGTTCTATACTGTGCGTAGGATCAGAACCCATACTCAGGAAGCAAATCATTGGAGTATCTGGCCTTGATTCATCGAGCATCACATCCAAAAGAGTAATTACAGGCTCTGCATATTTTTCTCCTAATGAAGTTGATATGTATTTTCTTGACTGTGACAGTGTTCTATCAATACACCAAGCTCTGAAAATTCATTACGCACATTGTACACAATGCTCTTTAATCAATATATTACAAACTAAATAATCAGAACAACCTGATTAACAATAAACGACGAAAAGTATCTAATGCATTATAGCCATTAGGTATTAGTTCTTCTTCTGGAGCAGGTTTGTCAAACCATTGCTTCCAAAGCTTTTCAGAAGCTGGAACTTGAGAAGGAATGTACTGAAATTGTCTTAGGGCAGAGAGTGCAATTAAATTTAACCAAGTGACATCTGTAATCCATTTGCAAGGTTTTGGTGCAACTGTGTTTAGATCCAAGGCTGCACCACCTTTAATAAAGTACTGGAACTCTTCGTAAGAAATGGCATCACGTTGTAAATCAATTTTCAACGTCATCAATAGAATGAACATGTATTTATGAATTTCGTAGAGACCTCTTGCTTTGTACTTGAAGATTTCATACGTGAGATATTCGATAATGAAATTGATTCTTCGCTGATTAATTGGACTCTTCTCGGATCTAATTTTTATATCCAACTTTGGTAATTCTTTACAAATAAAAATAAAAAAAATATATATATATATATATATTCAAGTTAAATCATACATACCTTTCCATAGAAAGGTCAAAACGTTCCAAGAATTGAACAAGCGCTGTCTGATACATGCAATTGACCAAAGACATGTCGCAAATTAAAAAGTACAAGACACTACCACGTGTTGCCACTGGTCGAAATTCTTCTCGAGCTGAATCGATTCTCAATTCTGTATCTTTCGCTATGCTTAACTTCTCGTTGATCTCGGCAGCTGTTTGTTTCGTAATATTTAATACAGACATTAATTCTACATCTTCTATCAATGGTCCCTGAAAAAATGAATAAAATATGATACAGTTGAAATTTACGAGTTAAATTAAAATAAGATACATACTTCTACGGTAGTCAATTTATGTAAAAGATTAGCTTCTAGTTCTTTGATCTTTCTATTATTTGCAGTTACATCTGCTATCAACTGCGTCCTTTCTGTTTCAAGTTCTTTCTTCTCCGTTAAAATGACTCTTCCTAACAATTGATCCTCTAATCCTGTATAGGATGCACATAATATATAAAATGGAATCCCATTTTATCAGAAATTACTTGTACCTTTTATAGTAACGGTAAAGTCGATTATAGCGGCACGTGCAAACACTTCCGGAGTATATGACGGATTGGGTAACTTTGTAGTGATGTAAAGTCTAAAATCCTTATGAATATCTACTTCCTTATCGCCTAATTTCACCTATAAAAAATCATTTGTATATTTATGGGCAATTCTTGGAACAGCTTGAATACCTTCAAAGAAGTTCCTATTTTTATAAAGTTCTTCTCCAACAAATTATCCAAAACAGGATCCAATTCCTCTCCTACATCTACGATTAGCAATGGCCGGCCCAGAGAAACACAGTCTTCCAAGTGATTTCTAAAATATTTGTGTGAGAAGAACGTTACCTAAAATCAAACGTCAGAACGGATTAACGTTGTTCTACTAGTTGAATGTTAAAGAAAATAAAGAAGAAATATTTGTATATACCTGCAACTGAAATTCTTCCTCCTTGTTCTTGATCCATGCTTTACCTTGTAATTGAGGATCGATTAAAAGAGGATATCTGATTGCATGCGTTACTATAATTCCATTCTGAATGGATAAGTCGTCCGTTGGCAGACCTTGCAAACTCCATTCTCCAATCTTTAAAAAGCCAGTGCTAAATAATTTCGTGAAATTTTGTGACTAATAAATAATTTCCTAAATGTTCTACTCACAGTAGCAGTGTCAGTCAAACTAGCCGTAATATTTATCACAAGAGAAACCGGGATCTTTCGAGCGTGGATAAAATCAAACCATTGCCTTTGCAATGATGACCTGAATTCTTGATTGAAGGGCCCACAATATGATAAGAAGCCAATTAGAATTAACGCATCGCCAACCAGACGATCTATTTCCGATTTGAAGGCAGATATTTGCTCCGTCCATCTTATTCTTTCGCCAGAAAGGCCCTCGATCATTGCCGTGGCTGTGTCCGTTTTCGCTTGGCATATTTCTGCTAGATCAACTATTTTCTGGCGAGATAAATTTTATTTTTAGAGACAGAAAAATTATGGATTAGAAAGCACAGAGCGCTGCAAAGAAAAGAAAAAAAGAGAGAGAGAGAGAAAAAGTATACATGATAAAAGGATGCTTTTAAGTCTGAAGTTATCGTCCTCTATATATATTTTAACACTTTACCGACCGGTAGCCTATTAATCGGCTACTATTTACCGCTATCGGTCGGTAAAGTATGGATATCGTATAATAATATATTTATATTTCATATTTTAACACTTTACCGACTGGTAGCCTATTAGTCGTCTATTACTTACTGCTATCAGTCGGTAAAGTGTTAAATATAAGTTACTTGACGTTCTTCCATCACACCATCGAACTCTTTCTGCACCACTTTTAAGTCTTCGTCTTTCGCTTTCAAAAGACTTTCAGCTTCCGTCAGATTTTTATTGGCTTTCTCGTATTTGCTTTCTTGTACAGCCAAGTTTGCCTATGAATTTAAATAGAGGATAGATTACATTTCCTTAAGTAAAACGATTCAAGCGCGAGGAGTGAACAAACAGTACTTTCAATGGAAGAACATCTTTGTTTATTCCGTAGAATGTAACCATCGAGATGGTCCACTGAATGAGGCCAGCAACGTTTCCGCAAGCTTGCTTTGCAGCTTCGTACGTGTACGAGGGATAATTCAAATATGGTTGCATCAAATCGATAGTTTCGGCATTGATGTTGTCCTTTGGGAAATTTTGCAAGTGATAAAGAAATCTAACATCAGCCATCATCTACAAATTAAGGTTAAAATAAAATGACTCGGGGAACTCTTTGTGTATTAAATCTTAAATATTAAATATTAATCTTCTGATATTATTCAACAGAATTACTTTTAATGCATCAGACCACGAAGGAGTTAAAAATTGTCGTTCGTAATCAGGCTTAACTGGATCCAATTTTCTTCCAAACAATATCAACACGCAGTCCATGATGAGAGTAATCAAATATGGTGGTTTGCCTAATTTTCTTACTGTCGCGATATCGGCGGCTTTTATAGTCTGAAAAATGGGGAAAAAATAGAATTGTGAGAAAAATCGGATCGAGCATTTGAAATTTATAATTATATATCTTCGATTTAATTAGATGTAAACGTACTTGTAAGGCAGCTTCTGCTTCCAATAAAGCAGGCTCCGCAGCTTTCAACTTTTGTTCCGCTACAGATTTTTCTTTCGCGATCACTTTCAATATAGCTTCCGCCTCGTCCTTGGAAACTTGCACCTGCGCTTTCACCATTTCCGCCTCTTTCTTCTTTTCATTCACAGTGACTAAGATCTAACAAAGCAACAATAATATCAAAGGTAAGAACAATGCAATAATAAAAGCTTGTTGCCAATACAGAAATGTACGAACAGCCTCGACTTGCACGTTCTTCTCCGCGATTTCCTGTTGATTCTTCTCCAAAATTTTGCGCAATTCGTCGACTTGTGCTGCAGCATCGACCAACTTGCTCAAACCGCTGCTCATGCGATACGAGAGCATATTGATATTATCCAAACGTTGTTTGTAAAGTAGTTTATATCCGCTGAGGAATGTTAAGAACGATTTTGGAGTCACGTACACCTGTCTCCGGAACCTGCTCAGGGCGAAAGCCATCATACATCCATGGATTTATATTGACAATTAATTATGGTCAGTTACAATACGTATAACACTACCTATCGAAATATTGTGCACAAACGTCATTCACATTGTTGTGCACGTCTCCCATGACTTCTATCAACTGTTGTTTCGTCTCTGCGGAGCATATTATCTTGTATTTCTCTAAGAAGTGGTCGCTGACTTCGTACAAAGCATCTATTGGCCATCGCCAGAACCAATTTATCGTGCAACCAGATATAAGACCAGGGAATTTCAATGCTCGAGATCTGAACTTCTCGCTGACCTGTGTAATTCACAAGCTAAATTCGCACGCTTCACGTACATTGAATTACCTCTGTTTAATTAAGCACGCGACGATGCAGTGGATGATTGTGTATCTTTTCTCTATGATACGAGAAGAAAACGAAAATAACAACAATACAGAAAATTTTAAAGACAAAGAAATCATCAACTCGTCCGAGAATCTAGGAAGAAGAGTTCACGCAAAATTCGGTTGCTCACTGGTGAAAAGCATAAGACCACGTGCAACTGATCTCTCGCGCGTGTCAAGAAATAATCGTAAAGATTATCCGGAGTGGGTGGTCGCTTTGGATCGTCGCTCTTCATCATAGGCGTCACTGTCGTTAAAATTTCATCAAGCTCATCTGCTGGGAACAGATTCGCGATCTCTCCAACGCTCAATATATTGTTTATGTACTCGAGGAATGATTCCTCTTTTATCTCGTTGTCGGTGAATATGAACGTCTGCCCCTTGCTTCCGACACCAGCTGTGTGATACACTTTTCGCAGATCTTCCAGTAAACTTGCAACGCTGTAAGTCCTAGACAGGGGCGATGAAGATATTGCGAGTGTTACGATACGCTTTTGCTCCTCCAATAATATTGATAATAATGTTAATTAACAAATGTATGATATAACACCTGTGTATAACTTATATTTCACCTGTGTTCCTTTCTAAGTTTTCTTTCGAAAACTCTTCGGTGCGAATTACCTGGTCAACGTAATTTGATAGAAGCTAAAACCAGCGATGAAAGAGGCCAGACGAGTCAGGCTCTGTTTGCCTGATCCTCCAACTCCTACCAGCATCGCGTTGCTTCGAGGAACACCGAGGATTCTCGATATTCGAATCAGATGCACCAGAGCATCGTGGAAGAATACTAAATCCATGCTCATCCCTCGAATGTATTCGTTAAATTGATCCATATTTTGTCGAACCTTCGCAATCACAACCTCGTAACTGTAAAAAAAAAAAAAAAAACGAAGCGACGATAGCATTCGAGTGTTAAACGAAAGATTGACTAACAGAATCGCGTTAAGTAAAAATTAATCATCAAGTTTTTCAAGGAAATTTGTACCTCGGCATCTCCTCGTAAATCTTCGGCGCTTCAAAGACGAAATCTTCCGGCTCGTCTCCGGTTGGTTCCGGTGGTTCGCGCAGAAAATTCACGAAATATGTTTCGTCAGGTATGTAGAAACTAAAGTCAGTGCCTAACATTTTCTCCGCTGTTCTTCTTAATGTGTTCTTGAACCACTGTGTGTCCTCGTTATTTGTAAATCTAACAACAATAGAAAAAAAAACGTGATTATTTTAATTTGCTAAAATTAATTGTCTTTTCAGTCATACGATCGTATACGATCTACTAACCGATCTGCAATCACGCGAGTACATTCGTGTTCCCAGAGCTTTAACAGCCTGCTTCTGGAGTCACATTCGGCAGTTTCTATTCTGAGAATGCCCTCCCATGTTCGAGACAGATCTCTTAAATTGAAGACATAGTGGAACTTTGCCGGCGTTGGCAACATTTTACTCTTAGTCTGCTGCCACAGAACTCTCGTCAAAGGTATTAATTTTGGCAAGAAGTTTACAATACTCTCGTCGAATCTGGTACTGCAGAAGTACCCTTGCCCGATGCTTCCTGCAAAACATTTTTTTTTTTTTAAACACGCATTAACTTAAGCTTAATCGGGTCGGGTAGCAACGAATTATCTCTGAAGTTAATTCGTTCAAATCGGATTATATACAGCACGTAATATTGCGTAATACAATCGAGTATTATCGAGTAATTAGAAGAGAAGAAAATAACAATATACGTGAATAGATAGAAAACCCATCGGTTGAGAGCTGTTTTAACGTTTAATTAAAAACATCTCGTCGAGTATATCTCGATTTCGCAAATTATATGCTCTTACTGAAGATCGTGTCCATGGACTTGTTGGATGGTAATGTACAATTAAAAATATTGAATTGTCTCTTGAGCCGCGGTGGAATATCGTTTCTGCCCCCACCAGGGTGGATCATGGCTGCGAGCAACTGAATGTCCTGTATAGTACAGAAATCGCCGGGTTTGTCCAGGGAATAAAAGCCTTTGTATTCCATCAGTTGGCGAACGATCTCGTTTGTAATTTGATCACCCCATTCATTTATAGCCGGCATATTTATGTCGTCGATGAAAATGGTCATTTTTCGGCCACCTGGGGGCCCGTAAGTGGTACCCACTCTTTTCTCCACGTAGCTTTCAAATATTCGCTGCGAATCGTATACCGTTAACAGCTTACCCCTTGCATATTAATTTTCCAATTTTTCTGTTCCAATTACCTGAACCATATTGGGTGTAGATGCGGAAGAAAAGCTGCAAGATTTACAGAGATGTTCCTCTGGATCATAGTGCGACATGTAGCTTTCGACCATAACTGTCTTTGCAGTTCCTTGCTCTCCTGCAAGTTATTTAATAGTGGATAAATTCCGATAGATTTGTTAACTTAACAGACGTTCGTTTTGTTTTTTCGACTGTTTTATATATATATATATATATATATATATATATATATATATACTTTTTTTAACAAGTGCAAATCGTACCTATTAGTAATACTGCTTTCCCCTGTCTCGCAATAATATCGATCAAGAATAAAGTTCTTGTATTGTCAATATTAGGGACTAGAATAGTGTAATATTTCAAGACTTCGTCCGGCGGATAGATGAATTCTGGGACCTTTTCAGACCAATGTATCCACTGGCCATCGTCTGACACTAGATATTCAAAGATGGTTTCATCCTCCTGCAAACAAACATCATTTCACAGTGTAATCATCTTTGCTTTCATATCAAGCAATTCCACGCGTATGGCGTTACCTTGCATTTTGGCCAATTACATTTCGATTGGTGATTAAGTAAGAACTCCTGTAATAAGTTACGTTCATCTAATTCCAATACCGCTCCCAAACTCCACATTAGCGAGAAAAGAAATATCTTCTCGATGTGATACTCCGGCAGTGTTCCTGAATCATACAGAATTTCAATTAAATCTCTCCTTCATGCATTTTCAGTTCATTCTTCAATTACATACAGATTACTCCAAATATTATTATTCCGAGTACTTTCATTGCTATAACTTAAATAAGAGCAACACTATGTGTGAAAAAAAAATACGTACTAGTCGTATCTTTATTTGTACCAAGCAAACCATCCAACAAATCGATGCACTGCCTTATGTAAAGAGCCTCCAAGAGTTGCATTTTTGCCGGAAGTTTCGTTTGAACAAAGATATGGGCGTCGTCGTAAATTTTGTCGAAGAAATTATTCAACACTTCTACTTGTGCTGGCGGTTGTGTTTTAAACCATGCCTTTAAAAACATTTAAAACATATTAAGACTGAATATTTAAAAACTGAAAAAGATATTTAAGACTGTTCATAGGTAGAAAGGTGAAAGATAATAATAAGATATTAACATTACTTGTAGAATGGGAGTCCAGTTTAGTACAGAAGCACTTATGAACACCATTCCCATACGAGATATCGTAGCTGGCGATGCATTATCGACATTGTCCGGTTCAAAGACCAATTTAGTGTTGGATGCCATAATTATACGATCGCCATTCGCTAAAGTCAGTGTCTTGTTATCGTCCAGCACGGAGTTCAAGTTCTCGATCCACACAGCATCCACAGGACCGTCCAGGACCATCCATAAATTCTCTGTTTTCTTCGTTTGCGTCGATCGTCTCCATATAATAGAGAAAATCCCATCTGTCCAATCATTCGTCGTTACGTCTAGTCTACCAAACATCTGAGACGCGGTTATGGCCTAAGAACATTGTTACAAATTGCTTGTTAAACTTACTATTTTTGTGGGATGTTTCATACGAGTAAAAGAATTTATCATAAATCTACGTGTTTGCCTAAAATATGTCATCTAGTATGCTTTTTCACATATTAAACTTATTGAAGATCTTGCTTTGACGTCAATAAAAACACTCGTTACAATATGTACATATATAGTGTGAATTAGTAACTAAAATAAAGAATGATGCTGACTTTGGGATTCATTCTAACTTCTTTATGAGGTATGCCCATTTCTGTTAGAGCTTTCATAAGAGCCCACATGCACATAGTTTTTCCGGATCCTGTCGGTCCAAGCACCATCAAGCCATGGCGAACCAAAGAGGTTTCGTACAACTAGAAATTGCGCGATTGTATCGTCTACTATATTGTATGATTATCTCGAATCGTCATCATTCGTCATTGAATTATATAAATTTACTTGTACTGCCTTCAAGTTCCATTCTGGATGGTTCATTATACCAAGAGCAACAGTTGCATTTGCAAGTGCTTTTTGCAAGTCTTTGTATACTTGAACTCTGAGCTTGATGCCTGGGAACATGTCCTCGATGAGAGACATGAACAAGGGTTCGTCTTCGTCTACTAATTTCGACAGATTCATGTCCCTGAAACATGTAAGAACGTAATTTGATATCTATTGAAAAATTCTTCAGAATCTATAATAGTTGGAGGATTTGTTTCACCTCAAAACTCTCATTAAAGTAGTTTCCTCCGAATCCGTGGGATTCGCTCGTTTCTGTGCACCAAGAGTTCGCAAGCAAGACAATATGTTTCTCAAGCCGAAATCATAATGCACTTGCTTGCTTAATTGTTCCTCGCATAACTTATACAACGTGAAGAACTTCCGTGCCAATAGAACATTCTCTTTAAAACCACAAGCTGCCAATTTTACACGCATAATTATCTAAACGAACGTGCAATCATCAATGTAACAATAAACTTGCGTTTTATCATTATTTTATATACATTATTATGTTTAATACTTGTCTATCAGGAACCATCATAGAGACGCTTCTAAATTGTATCTTCAAATTCTCCGGCAATTCTTGGCGACCAGCGTAGCCAGGATTCATAGTGATGAAAATGCCAAGCTCGTAGCTTAATTTGTACATTTCACCGTCACTGTGTGTGGTATATATATTTTTCCTTATTGTCGGTACGTTAAATGTAACGCTAATAATTATTAATTAGATGATAATAATTGAAGATATTTTCAGACGATAAGAAAAGAAGATCTTTTAGAAAATATCTTATAGAAAAAGCAATTGATTTTCAGTGATAGTCCTTAGGATCGTACGATTTGCTTCATCCCCTCACGAATATATACCTAAAAAGAAAAATTGTTTTCCTTTCCTTTCTTGCTGTAAGTACAATGGCTATCTGCTGAGCAGCGACGGACAAAACTGGCAAATCGATACGATTAAACTCGTCGAAGCAGCCCCAGGATCCGGACATGGCTAATCCTTTAAATATTCTGCCTAGACCGCGGAAATCCATTTGGTCGGAGCAATTAAATACCACCACGTATTTTCCAAGGGCCTTCCCCATATCCTTCGTGGTTTCTGTTTTGCCAGTCCCTGCCGGCCCTGCTGGTGCACCTCCAAAGTTCATACCTGAGAATTCAATGAAACAATGGATCGAAATTATCGGTACAGGATACATATAAATACGTTCGTGTATGAGAAATATTTTTCTTTTTGCTTTAAATATGAAGACATTGGTTTCAAGTTCAATATCTTTTACTAAAAGCAACCAGAAGGGATAAACAAATGTATAATGATACATAGTGAAGATAGAGTCTTACCCACGGCTTGAGCTAATGTTATGTAGCACCTATCAGTAAGGGGTGTAATGGCAAGCCGATCGGTGCAACCTAGAAACTCGTTCTGATAGACGAAATCTATATCCGTTACTTGTATAGGAACGTCTTCTGTTTCAGCGTCGTAATAATATCTACATTGCTTCAACCACTCGAAATCACCGACATTGCGAATTCTCATGCGGCACAGATCGTCGAATATGTCTCTGAAAGAGAAAATTCGTAAAAGTTAAGATTTACTTGCTGAAGAAAATTTTCGTAGAATAAAACTGATAACACAAGATTATCAACAAAGTTGGTTGTTAATTCTTTTTCGTAACATGGGGAATAGATGATAAGAGTATATATACACCTTTGATGCACGTGAATAGTAATCAATGCCTCGTACTTCGCTCTCGCGTACTTCGATAAGTCTTTAACGGTTACTTCAATCAAACTGTTCAATAAATCGAGAAACCATTGATTTGTTCGCTTCATTATGTTTCTGTCTCGCCTTGCTGTGTTGAGAGCTACTTCAGAGTCATGAGTCCACAGAACTTGCAAGGCCAATAATCCTACCTGTTATACGTTATATTGTAATTTATAATCGATTATTTCTTTTGTGTGTTATGAAATCGAATTACTTTATCAAATTTATTATTTGTACCAATCTAACTCTTAAAGGCTGAACAAGGTGAATGTGAAATTTCATTTTCAACAACTGCAAATAATACTACTATTTTCTACTCTTCATTTAACATCGAATAAAACATTTAAGTTCTATTTGTTTAATTTTATTAACCGTGTTGCGGAATCGAGTTACTTTATCAAATTTACTATTTGATCAATCTAACTACCAAATTATCAAATTTACTATTTTGTACGAACTCTTACAGGCTGAATGAGGTGAATGTGAAATTTCATCTTCATTTTCATTGTAACAACTGCAAATGATACTACTATTTTCTCTTCGTTTAACATCGAATAAAACATTTAAGTTCTATTTGTTTAATTTTATTAACCGTGTTGCGCAATCGAGTTACTTTATCAAATTTACTATTTGATCAATCTAACTACCAAATTATCAAATTTACTATTTTGTACCAACTCTTACAGGCTGAATGAGGTGAATGTGAAATTTCATCTTCATTTTCATTGTAACAACTGCAAATGATACTACTATTTTCTCTTCGTTTAACATCGAATAAAACATTTAAGTTCTATTTGTTGTAATTTCATTAAGGTTTTTTTTAATTTAAGAAAAGTGCGATCAAGGATCAAAGGATGAGAATTATTGAAACTATACTTGTAAAATTGAATTGTCGATCAACTGTATAATATCGAAGTCTTCGTTGGGAAGAGTTTGCAACCCTTGGGAGATTACACTGCCAACAGAGAATTGATGAACCGTTAACAAAGTGTTCAACCAATTCTCCACGAGCCCTGTACATATAACATCCTTCTCTGTTAGCACTTTCTCGTTTTCGCGCGAATACATGGCTACGATCCTTTCATACTCTTTCTCGTGAAACTCCAACTGCAATCAAGATGAAAAAATCTAAATTGTGCACGGATCTAATTGTAAAAGGGGAAAGATATTTAAAACAATTATTACTCTTCCTATATTGTCGAAGAAACCATCGAGATATTTCAGTATGGTGTGACAATCTGCTGCTTGACCAAGTATTTCTAGCAACGTGGGGTCTGATATGAAGCAAAATCTTGGGAATATGCTTCGTTTCGTTTCCAAATATCTGCACAGGTAAGTATATTATTTTGCTTCAATTAATTTCAAACGCATTATCTC
Organism: Tetragonula carbonaria; assembly: GCA_032399595.1. Lineage (NCBI taxonomy): Eukaryota > Metazoa > Arthropoda > Insecta > Hymenoptera > Apidae > Tetragonula > Tetragonula carbonaria. Next base: position 12,886,671 of record JAUCRC010000008.1, read on the forward strand.
TACCTCTTCCTACCATTCACGATGAAATTTATCTCTCTGGCGTTAGAAAACTTTCTAAATTTGAAAGAAATATTTTTAAAAAAAATTTTATGCTGAAGATCTTCTTTACAACATTAAGTATCTATTTTTCAACCGAGGTTGAAGTGATTATTACACGCGCATAAAATTTCAGAACAGCAATGTTGATGACACTGTTAAAGGAATGATATTTTGATACCCGCTGAGAGATTTCTGACAAGATTCCAACTGTTCCAACAAATGTGGCAAGAATTGTCCCATTGTTTCATCTGCTGTGCAAGTTTCCACTGCGTTCACCCTCTCACGTGCTCGATACATTATCTTCACCCACGCTTTGTCAATATTCTGTAATGTTTAACATACTACCAGACTATCGGAATTTGAAATTGATCTTAAAAACTAACACAGATATGAGTTTACCCCGTGTGAAATTTTGTTTTAATATCGTCGTTGCAATTTGTCTTCGTCAGTAGGAAAAGAAAAAGAAGAAAAGAAAAACGAGGTAAAATTTTGCTTACAATGACACAAAGATAACTTTTTTCTTTTTTTTTTTTTTTGGTGACAGCTTTCAGAGATTAATTATTTACGTTGAAACGTTTCGCCTCCGCTGGAAGCTGTTTCGATATATCTCCGCCAATGAATACAGCTTCTAAATAAGCCCATAGATTCTGAACATTCAGCCATCTTGCCAAGATCTCGGAGGTATTGCTGAGTTTGTTTTGCCACAGTTGTATATCCTTTTTGAAAGGCGCGTTATATCTAAATTATATCACGCATGTGTGATAACGATATTATTCATTCAGTGTTAGATAATTCCCTCGTATGAATTAAATACCGATTTGCCAACAGTGAACTGATGATCATCAAACTATCTTCGAGTTGATTTATTATCTCCAACGTTTCTATGCCTTTCAACAGCAATTCTCCTCTCTGCTTGAACGTGGAGAATTGTAGATCCACGATCGCCCATTCTGCTATGATCTGTTTTAACTTGCTCTCTATTTCTTGCTCCTTCACTGCGCTTATGCATATATCCTGCGAAAACATGAAAAATATTAAAATATATATAAAATATATTGAATATTAATTATCATCATGTCACTTTATCGAGTGATTCTACAAATACAATTCTTCCATATACGTACAGCAAATATCGACGTGTTAATGAGTTTATAAAATAAAAATTAAATTAATCGGTGAACGATTATTGCAACCGTACTTCAACTTCATCTTTGTACTTCAACAAAGGTGCCTGCATCACGTTGGCCAATGTAAACGCCTCCGACTCAACGTCAAAGTAGTATTTGCATAATTTCGACATTCTCTTCCAATGTCTCTCTTGCATCGCTTTATTAGCCATCATCTCTAACAGTGGGCAAGTTTCGTTAAAGTCGTCGATCTTCTTCTTCAAGTCGATGTAGGCTGGCCAGTCTCTCATAGCCTTTGGTAGTCGTCGACACCTGAGCCATAGAATTGTAAAAATTACATGTTGTGCTTGCCATGCAAATGTGCAATTTATAGTTTACAAAACTTTGAAACGAATCTGAATATTTGTGTAAAAGTTAAAAGATACTCGCAACAAACATACACGTGGTAAAAGGAAACTAGTAAACAAACTGTTTGAGTTTTAACAGATATATTGACCTATTCTGAAAATCGGCTAGCTCGGTCATTATGGATTCGATGTCGATCTCTGACCAAGGTATCTCGTAATAGCTGTCGATCGTCCGTATAACTTGCAAATACAAGGAGTATAACTTCTGCAGTAAATTAATTTCCCTCTTTCTTTGATGAAGAGCCGGGTAGTCTGTTATTTCAATGCCGAATAAACTTTCCCCGCTGCTGTAAGTCTGGTACTTCTCCCACAACTCGTCGAAACGGCCTTGAAAGAATATCAGCCTAAGAAAATTAAATAGCATCAATTATGAAAACTGGAAAATAACATTTGTCTTGCTATTTATTTAACGTTGGAACTGCCAGTTTTATAATATCTTAAATATTATATTATATTATAATATTATATTATAATATATTATATTATTATATTATATTATATTATCCAAAAACTAACTTGGTTAATCAGAATCAAGATCTTATATCATATACAATATAAATGTTTTTAAAAAACATCCCAAAATAATGTATTATTGGTAAAATAATACCGATCGCTAGCTTCTTTAGCCGGTATTCCTTCAACCATAGGGCCGTTCAGCTCAAAGTCAAAATCAAAATTGATCACATCTTGCTTAAATAACGCAACACCGTCCGTCAATTCCTTTTTCAATGGCTCTTGCATTTCGCATATTTTTGCTTGCACTTGTTTCGCCTTGTAACAATTAATTAATTGGTGAACGAACATATCGACGTGCAATGATTATAATTTTTTTTTTTTTTTTTTTTAGAAATAATTACCGTGTTCAACATGTTTGTGAAATTGTATCGTAAACCATCCACGATATCCTGTTCCTCCTTCGAGATAAGAATATTAAACTTCCCCATTAATGTGTACGTTTCCTCGATCAAGATCAATTCAATATCCAACGATATGAAATCGTCTCGTATCTCGCTTAAACACTTCATCGCGATCCTTACGTCCTCCAGGTCCTTTATTTCCCTGGCTAGAACCTTGTTCTTCTCGTTTATGTATTCCGTGATCCTTTTCAATTTCTCCTTGTAGGTTGCAGACAACTTCTGCCCGAGTGATGTCTTCCATACACGTGCCTCAACCAGAAATGCTAACTTCAACTTGTCTGAAACAATTTGTTAAACGAGCATTCATTCAATGTGCCATTTTATCTCAATATGTTTTATCGTGATGTTTATGTAAATTCAAAAAAAAAAAAAATTAAATCACTATACCCATGGTAATTTCTATAGGACCGACTACGTGTTTCTTTGGCAGATTTTGAATCTCGTCGACTAAATTGTCGTACTCCATGAACTTCTCTTTGATCTCCTGCGTGATAGGCTCGGAATCGACGAAACTTTGAATGATATTATCCTTGCCTTCGGACCATATGTAAGAATATTGCAAGTAAGCCTGCTTGAAAAATACAAACTTCATGTACCATTTGTTGGAATTACATCGTGTATATGTGTGTGTGTGTGTGTGTGTGTGTGTGTGTGTACTTATGTGTACAAGCATCTCTCGAATAGCGTAATTCGTTAATTCCATTATACTTGAAATCGTATTATGCTTGCAGTGAACGTTGATTATTACACATTTGAATATATTTCAGATTATTGCACGTTTTACTATAATATTCAATGTAGCTCGAACATGACGTTATTCGAGAGTTGTCCATACATATATTCAAAATTGGAAAAAAGAATGGGGGTGAAAGTACATTGGCAAGTTCATCGATGTCTTGCTTTACGGCAAAAATTGCACCTTGCAGGCTCATTATGCTGCGCACTATCTCTTTGTGATCCGATATCATGTGATAATAATTCTTCCGATGAATTGCATTGTTTTCTGTATTAATTAGAACGATCGTTAAATGTATACACGATTATAAAAATTGAAGAGTTCGTAGCAACGATGAAGTCAACTTTGTACAAAAGCTATAACTGTTCGATGCTATCACGATTATCATGACGTTTTTGCAATTTTGGTATTATCGTTTCTGAGACGAGAAACGAACCTTGTGTTGTATTCGCTTGGGTATTCCCAGATTTCAGATTGTAATAACGTTGTCCCCACGCTGTGACTTGTTTGTAAATTTCCAGAACGCTGGTCACCAATTTGCCAAAACAATACTGCAACTCCTCTATAGGGGGTACTATCACGATATTTGGTATTTGCAAGACGAACGTCGTCAAAAGTATCGGTTTCATCCTCAATTCGTCATTGTCTTTTATCAGATGACTGTGCAGTTATACAAAAACAAGTCATATATTTTTTTCTTAATAACTTAGTAAATTAATATTTTTTTTTTTCATAGAGAAATTAAAATTGAACGAACCTCATATTAGTGACTTGTTTCTTTAACAGCTCGAGCGAGTTTTTAGTGCACTTTACCAAGGCTTCTACGAGCTTGTTATGGAAATAAGCGAACAACTCCATGCAATCATTGTGCACCCGGTTTATTTGGACTTTACGTGTTCTCTCGATAGGGGCGAAACCTGCAATTGGTTAACAGACACAAATTATTGCATTCAACCCGTCGATAATGTTACGTAATTGAAAATTCCGCTAACTAATTAACAGTACTAAATATCGACACCTGGCTCGTATTTTCCCCTTGTCAATTTCGTCTGCGAGATATGCTTGTGTATTTTATCCGGATCCATCCAATTATATTTAACATCCTGAACAGTCTCGTCGATTATGAAGTCCATAAACTTATTAATAATAGTGGTAACTGCTTTCTCCGCTGCTGACGATTTAATTTCCAAATCGACTGCTGTCTCCACTCCGTAGGCTAAATTATCGTCCAAAAGTTGAGCGGGTGTCTTTGCATAATCATCGAGCTTCACTAGAACAACTTCCGATATGGATTCGAGGACTTCGTCGACCCTTGCTTCTTTCATGTCTGTTATGTCTTTGACGAAAATCTGCACCGACGTCAGTGCATTCTTTATCTCCTTGCACATTTCGTCGATGTTCAAAGATGTCCACGTGATCACTGATAAACAAGGTTGAAAGGCGATCTCGAGATTCACGAGAACGATCTTGATCAATGTCAGAAACAGTATCGGTATCGTTCGTCTGAAAAATCGTTCGGGATAAAAAAAATCCGAGAGGCATGAAAAAATATTTTCTATTTATTTAAAAAAAAAAAAAAAAAAAAAAAAAAAAAAATGATACGTAAAAGATGTACCTCAACGTATTATTTTCGTCGATTAATTGCTTCACGATTTCATACGACGAGAAAATTCTCTCCTTGCAAAACGTTATTATTTGTATGAAATCTGACACATCCAAGTCGAACCTGGCCATATGTTCCGATTCGCGTATCACCTCGATAATGTACGAATCGAAGTTCAAATGATACTTGTTCGTATCCGGGTGTCTAATTATCAAAGGCGAGGCTAACGCCAGTCGAACCTACCAAAAAATATACATACATGTTCACATTTCAACACTAGAACTACCGACAGTTAAGACAAAGTTATTTCTACCAAAATTATTTTGACTTCTAATAAATAAAAATAAAATAAAATTCATTATATTGTTTCTTTGGTTATCACTGTAAAGGTCATTGCATCATTGTGGGGGGGAAAAATTGTAACGTTTGAAGTAGAAATTTTAAAATAAAATTGTAAAACCAGTCATTTTGACTGGTGTGGTAGTTCTAGTGTTAAACGTAAGCGTAAAAAAGTCCATAGTCTGCTCTCATCTTGTACTTACAATTTCTGAACAATCGTACCATGCTCTGTGATATATCATTTCATAATGTATAAATACACTGATCAACGCATTGTAAATTCTAATGCATCTCTGCATGTGGTCGTGAGTAATCACTCTTCTGCATTCTTTGTATATTTCCATCGGAGTTTCGACACGCCTGAAAAGCTGCCGGATCCATAAAATACGGCCAGCAATCGGTGGGACATTCCGCGGTATCGGAGGATCCGATCTATCCTCGTTATATCTATCTCGTACGTCCTCGATTTCTTTTTGAAACAGCGTTATCAGCTCCAAGTACTTCCTGTCGATTCTCAGATGCTTGAACTTCAATTTTTGAAATCTGTGTAAAAGTCAATTGGCAAGGTTTTTGCATTCCTTTACGCGCGTTACGAAAGAACGTTGGTAAAGATTTTCAATGTAAGATTTTTTTCTGTTATTAATCTCTTGATCGCCGCGGTCGATCTTTTTAAAGCTTTGCCGCGTATATTCAATTTTTAAAAAATATACTTTTACTGACAAATAAATAATTTAAATATTTTTTACTTACATAATTAGCGAGCCACGATCAATTAGGATATAATTTGAAATGAAAAAAAAGACGCTTGGTTTTCACTAGGGTTGCCACACAATATCAAATACTAAATATTAAAAAGATTTAAAAAAAAAAAGTTATATGCACGTTTGTTAAATTTGAAATGTTACGATATTATAGTCTAAAAAAAATACAAATATATATACTATACACGATAAAACTAATATTTATCTTGGGTGTGGAATGCTTTGAAGCAAGTAGTTGGGACAGAGTGGAATCTTACAGTTTTCGCACGCGAATTTTCTTTCTTGCCTTTCTTTTCGATGCAGCTTTCGAATATATCCAAAATCAAGGAAGAATATATATATATATTTTTCGATTTTTTTTAATGTTAGAAAATGATTCTAGATGTCACCGTTAACACTTTACCGACCGTGTATTAACGGTGAATAGTTAGCCGATTAATAGGCTACCGGTCGGTAAAGTTTTAAAATATGTTGGCCGATTAATAGACTACCGGTTGGTAAAGTGTTAAAATATGTTAGTTGGCCGATTAATAGGCTACCTGTCGGTAAAGTGTTGAGAAATCGAAATTAATTTCGCTTTTATTTAGGGTACAGGGACTGGCGCGCACGGCGATCGAGTGGTTAAGCATTATATTAATACCTTGCTACCACCCTCAATGCTTCTGTTATATTTGGCACCTCCGAGACGCATTTGTAAAAGAAGTTTCTCAGCTCGATCTCCGTCTCAGCCACATTTTTCTTATAGTTATCGTAATCAGAATCGAAATATGGTTTCCTATGATTTAATGGGTCGTAGTCTTTGGACGAAATGTCCTGAAAGAAACCGGCGAATTTGTTCGCAAATACATCTATCCCCTCGATTGCAGAATTGTAAAGAATTAGATATGTCAACGTTGTTTGTAAAACGTCCATAATCTGAAATGTATTTACAACTTGTTCTTAACGATCTACCTTTTTTCCAAGGGTAAGGAGAGTGATTCAATGAAATAGTTTACCACTGACTTTTATTATTCTCGCTTTGAAAGTGTTAAACTTCCCGAAAACGTACATTTCCGATACCTCGAAAGGTTTCTCATCGGCAGATTCTCTAACATTTTTGCACATTTCGGTATAATATTCGTAATATTGTTCGCATAATTTAATGCAATCCTAAATACAGGAAATTCTATGATAAATCGGATTTACTTGGAATTATTGTTAGTAATTAATATTTGCCTTTATTTTAGATATCATAACCGATTTGGCCTCGTTCCAAATATTTATTTTACCATCTTCCGTTAAATATGCTTTGCATGCTAAAATCATTTGATTCGTCATCTGAAAAATCGATAATCAGATTGTTGATATTCTTTTTTTTTTCGTGTAGAGTATATAAATGCGAGATAAGCCTCTTAAGTTTTATCATGTTTTGACGGTAATACTTTTACAAACACCGCTGTGACCATTCGTCTGGTATTAAAAAATCGGGAAGTGGCGTATATCATTCGTATAACGTACATGAGGGGAGGCAAATATTCTCCTATTTTTGTTGGATCAAGCCTGTACAAAGGTTGAGTAAACTTTTCTAGCGCATATAAATATTTTACATTATCTTGTGCGAGAATTTGGACCATTTGAACGTGATGTTCCAGCAACCTCCATTTCTACACATAAAAGCTTGTGAAATATTAACTATGAATTAATTTAAATAAGAAAGAAGATATCTTACGATGCACATACTTTTATGTGTTTCGATTTTATTTTTGTCAAAAAATCTATATATTTCTGAGTAAACGGGGATTTAATGTGTTCAATAATTGATGAAAAACGAGCAAGCAATCTTCTCCAATAAGTGAGTTCTGCATTTGGCCCCATTGTTTCTGTCTCTCTGCGTAATTGTTGACTCTGAACAACAGCCTGTACGTCCAAATACATATACATTATGTTTTAATGAATTGAAACAAAACGCGACATTCATAGACTTTACCCGTTCCATACTTTTCTTCCATAGCCAGACATTACTTTCTATAGCTTCTATAGCTTCTGGATTACTAAGACTTTTCTTATTGTCCTCTGGCGATGCTAAGTACTTGTTATAAACCTCCCAATCGGTATAAAATCTTATTATGTTTTCTAAGTCTAGCTTTGTCACTAAAAAAAATTATAAAAATAACAGCTTCATCGTACACGTGTGACTACCTTGGTATCTTAAATGATTATCTCACTGCTTAAAAATTCACAAAAGTCTCTAAAATCACAAATAAAATTGTTTATGACTTTGTCGCCGGCTTCAGATTTTGACAGTTCACCCCATACTTTGTTAGCAATTATTGCTGGCAAGTTTAGCCTCAGAATTACATCTGATATGGCTGCAAGTGCGCTTTGAGATGCCGGATCAACTTCTGCATATGCATAATATGCCTCCTGTTTAAAGTTTCAGTATTATATTATTGTGTTACAGAGAATAACTATAGTTTAGATAGGCATACTAAAGACGTACATCTTGAAGATGCTTTGTTTCTAAATCAACGTCTGATTTCAGTCTATAAACTATAACACATTTGCCAGAAAGTTGTTCTGTAGAACCATCAGTGACACAGCAACGTGTTACTTCAATTTCTTGTTCATATTGCGCGATCCATCTTCCTGACTCTATTTTTCATATGTTTAAGATATCGACTACATTGGCCATATACGTTCAAAATTCAAAGAAGTGTACATAACAAGAGAACAATTTATGATACCAAACGGAGGTGGTTCCATTGGCTGATAGTGTATAAGAATCGCACGTTTCCCATCTTTGACAAAGAAACTATCAAGAACGCTGATGTATTCGTCTCTGTCAATAACTCCTTCCTCCAACGTATCAGGGTCTATGTTTAAAATGAAGGCAGCAACTTCCAAGACCTGTCTGTGCGTTGCCTTGAGCAATCCTTGTCTAGCGTTTCGATTCTCTTTAAATTTCGCCTGTACATATATATATATATATATATATATATATATATATGTGTGTGTTCGCCTGTATATATATATATATATATATATGTGATAAGATTTAAACGAGACAGCTCGCTAAATGATTTTGATATTCAATTCTACTACAATTCCACGCATTACGCACGAGTCGCTCTTTCAAACTTTCGGTGGGTATTTTCTCCAAAGCAACTCTTCTTTTTAACAGCTCGGCGATGCGACGGTCAATCGCAGGCTTTGCGTAGTCCCGAGCTGCGAAATACGCAGTTACGTGCGCCATTATCGTCAAACGTGACAGGAAATCGTGTCGCGCTCGATGCTAAGTGAGCATCGAAGAATCTGTGGAAATGTCAACGAAAAAGAAAACACTGCTTTTATTGAACTTATCGGCAGACACCTGCGTGCGTAGAAATTATACAAAATCATAGGTTCAGGGTGAGAATTTTGGGTGACTTTTGTTCAGAGTTAAGAACGTTCTCGAGATCGTTGAAGAATCGCAACTTACATCAACACAAGTTTCGCAAATACGCAATTCAAAATCTCGTTCGGCGTGCGTTCAAAACGACACGCATGCGCAGTGTCAGCCACTGTGCACATGCACAGCTGCAGTGCACGTCAAATTAGAAAGGTTAAAGCAGACAGCGTAAATAAAATCTGCATTTACAAGGCATAAAATTACGTTTTAAAACGGTCAATTGCAAATCATTCGAAGTGGCATTGATTCTTTTTCTTTTATTTAGCCGAAATTTCATTGAAGAAGATACGTATTTTTAAAAACTGTACCTTTGTACTTGAATTTAATGCATGGTCGACCACTGATGCTCGATAAGGTTAATATGTATTTTCTACACGTACAAGCGATAGCGTATTACAATTTATACTCCGTCTTCGTACTTAAATGAGAAAAAGGAATAAAATGTATTTCCCAAAGCGACTGTTGATTCTGTTCACTTTCCTACTTCACTTTCCTCTTCAGAATGTTCGATTCAGTTGCTTTAAGAATGAAGATGTTGTCGGTAGATTTACGTTATATTTTTCAACTTTCTCCGCTATTTATATCTTATTTATATCTTTTTACACGTGTAAAATACACAGATTGAAATTAAAGTTAATAATTATCCACAATATTTTACTTTTGATCTATAAGTTTTACTCTATCACTTTTCAGATAAACTTTTGCATTCTTAAACACTATAAGTGGATGAATATTAATTTTTTCTTATTATTATGACTTTTACTTCTTTTACCAATATACTTGGTATGCGTGTTCAATGAATTGCTGGAATGAAAAGTAAATTATTCAAGGATTTTACGTTCGTATGATTTTATCAAACTTACAAGAGTATGTGGAATGTATTGAATTGTAATAAATCACAATGTTCAAATTGGAATCGTATATAACACCGGTGATCCTCAGTTATGTTGAAAAGTATGTGAAAAATTTTAAACCAGAACAATCTCAGGTATGTATGCAGGTATATACATGTTCGTGTATATCCGATTATTATGTAATAATAAATCTATATTCCTTTTCATCATATACGTGTATTATCTGATTTCATATTTCAGGTTTCCTTATGGGGTGGTGATGCATCATTTCAAAATCTTGATCTAAGGCTAGAAGTTTTGGAAGAGCAGCTGAATCTTCCCTTTGTTTTTGTTAGTGGTCATATACATGAATTACTTATTCATGTTCCTTGGGTGAAAATTACTTCGGAGCCAATTGTAATTACCATTAATACAATAGGTAAGTATTGGACAACGTGATTCGCAATTAATCTAAAATTAAACATGTAAAAGTATAATTTTAATCTTTATTTTAGAATGTATTTTAAAATTAAAAGATGATAATAAAGTAGAAACCAATCCTACCTCCTTACAGAGAAGGCAAGAGATATCACAGTAAGCAACTGATTGCTGTTGTTAAAATACATATTAAGCAAAATATTTATATAGCTTATTGCTATTTAATTTATATTTATAGGGAAGAAGCTCCTCCTGGGTACATAAAAAGCATAGTAACAAAAGTTGTAAATAACATAACAATTAATTGTAATAATTTAATTCTAAAGTATGTGGAAGAAGATATTGTTCTTAGTGTCAATGTCAGATTTTTAAGCATGCAAACTGTTGATAACAAATGGGAACCAGCATTTACTGGTATGTATCGCATATTGTGATCCTAAGGCTTTCTACAACAATATTTTTTAAAATTGTATATATAAAACTCTATATATATATATACTTTTATATATATTTATATATATATATACTTTTATATATATATATATATATATATACTTTTTTAGATGTTAATGCATATGAAGTTATGCTTAGAAAAGTTATTACTATTCAAGATCTAACATTATGTTTAGATAAAATGGATGCATCTGGAAAAATAGAAATATACCAGGTATTAATGAAATATTTGTTATAATTGACTGTAAATTATTTTGTGATTAAAATACGAAAATATGCTATTTTGTCATTTAGGATCCTGTTCTATATCGATGTTCGGTTATAATACGTTTAATCATAAACTATCACAGTAATACTGCAAGAAAAGCTTCTATTACACGATTAGACCTTCATTGTCAAAAAATGGAATTCAGTATAACGGAACAACAAGTACCAATGTTGCTTAGACTAGCTGCCTTGATAATGGCTTTGCAAACAAAGCAATTTCCAATTAGCAAAGAAAAATCATTAATTTCTGCAGAAGAAAGAGAAGATAGTATACAAGGTTCTGCTTCATTTTATTCCATACAGAATGAAATTATATCGTATCATTTTGTCTTATAACATATTACCTTATAATATTGTAGATGATACAGATCATGTGATTGGAACAGCTACAGACAGTACAGGATGGGGTGGATGGGCTTGGAACATGATGTCATCTCTGTTACCTATTGAATGGGATAATGACTGGTCTACAGAGCAGCAAATGGCTTATTCTGGACATACCATTCATTTAGGCATATATGTACAAGATGCAACTTTAACTTTTAAGGTATTTATTTAGAATAAATTAAGGGGGGAAATTAAATAATTGTTTTCTTTTTTTTTACATAGACAGTCGAAAATGTTAAGGAACAATTGTTTTATAAATCTCGTAAGCTTCGATATAAATCGTTTCTAACGTTGCGATTAAATGGCGTAGTAGTTGATACATTGCTTCAAGGAATTGCAATGACCAGTTTTCAAATTGGAATGGGCTACATACGCGTATATCCAAGAGGAAGTTGTAGCTGTGGTCATCTTGAAGTAGTCGATGGAGCACAAGTAATATTTTACACTGTACACTTAAAGATAGAGACAAGATCATATATAATAATCATATAATGAACATACAACGAACTATTTTGTTTAGCCACCTTTGTATTTAGTAGCTGGCAAGATTAATACTCGGTATTTAAAAGATTCATTATTTGATGATGAATCGTTGGAGAATAAAGGGAAAAAGCGGGAGTACAAGCAAGGGATATATTACTATTTATGCGCAGCTTCAGGTAATGAACCTTTCAATTTATATTCGTAATTTGGAATTTAGTATTAAATATTTACATGAAACGTATTTAGAGGAGAAACTAATAGAACGATGTCCCGCGTTCTCCATGGATTACGTTCATTGCGTCGAATTGCCAGACGATATAACACCTGAAAAACTGGCAGAGTTTGGATCTAATTTTGAGTATAGGTAGTCAGGCACTAAATAATTCCTAGAAAAAATTTGACACGAAGAGATAACTTCGTATACTTTTTTTTTTTTCAGTAATTTCCGCGAACGTAGAGTAATGAGATATATTATAGGTGATTTAACTATTAGATTATGTTCCGGTGTTTTTCACCGTATCGAAACAATAAAACAAGCTGCCGCAAACTATGATTACAATCCATATCTCGTTACGAAACCAGGTATGCATGAATGATGATTTTTCCAAATAATTTTTATTCAAACAATTGTGTAGCATCATTTGTAAATTTCAGATCCACTTGTGGATGAACTCCCTCCAGTTACATTGGAAGAATACGAAGCACTAAGAGAAAATGTATCCATGGTTGAGACAAAATTAATAGTAGTTAAAGCATCGCTTCAATTACAATTGGCGGATCATTCTATTACTGGACTTCCGCGACAACGAAAAATAGTTGAAAGTCGAGTAAGTAGTAAATGCCCTAATATACGCAGACGTATAACAAATAACATTTATGTTACTATTGTTTATTCATCTCGTATTATCTTGCTAGACGACGCCTTTAACACCTGCTCTTACAGACGATCCCTTTATGAGCATTGAATGTGACGAAGCAATAGTAACTATGCTTCAACCTTTATACCCGTTTAGGCTTGCAGCTTGTGCATCCAAACAAACTGATCTTCCAACTGAAATGTTTAATCAGTGCCATAAGATCATTACATTGCAGGTAATAAAAAAGTCCAATGTATACACGTGATTATTTTTCTTTTTCTTTTTCTAATACTATAATATATACTATAATATACTATAATATATACTTAACTAGGTAAATGGAGCAAGAAGTCAACTTTATTTGACGAAAGATTGTCACACATCAATAATAATGCCTTACTCTGTCGAGTGTAACATCAAAAAATTATTGTACCCGCAATATTGGAAAAATGTCGATGTAATACATGAAACATACGCGGCGCATATTGACAGTGTTACAGTTACCGGAACAAAGGCGAAGTTAATGGCTGCTGTATCTATATTGACATCAATTTTTGATTCCAATGATACGACCAATCCTCTTGTCTGTTCCTCGTTATTTAGCGACGCTTGCCAAGAAATAAGTATGTGCTACACTATCGTATCAACTGATCGGAAATATTTAAACATATTGTATCTATATATTATAAACATTTCAGATCCTGTATATCTGGAATTGTTGCTGGAAAATATAAATTGCAAAAAGTTATCATCTTTGGTTACGATGTCAAATGAATTAAATATAAGTTCGGTAAAAATGTTTGCTCTTAACGAGTCACAGCAAGCCTTTATATTTTCAGGGCCAGAAAGTAATATTTACGGGTTGGTACTGTTTTAATAAATACTTTAGCTCTAAATACATCCGGTGCATTGGTCGTATCTTTTCTGTTTCAGCGATGTAGAAAACAAATCACTAATAACGATTGTAATACAGTTTCCACAAAATATTGAAAGACAAACGCATCCACCTCTGATTTCACTTCAAATGGCAGATATCAGGGCTTCGCTTGATCCGTTACTTTTCAAGTGGTTGGAATATCGTGTTACGTATTATAATTTGGGTACGTTGTGTGTAACACGAGCCGAAGTCCAACAATTCGAAGGGGCCTCTTCAGATACTGGTACGAAGAAAAAGACATTCCCCAGTTTACACGAGAGTGTGCACAGCTCGTCAGACAAGGAGAAACGAAAATCCGTCATAGCTACGGAAAAATCGAAAACTTTACAAAATGATGAGACTCGAAAGAAACATGATTCCAAATCCGAAAATGAGAAACAGGTATATTGCTTGAAATTATTTCAGGTAAACAATAACGACGAGGTTTCAAGTAACTGTCAATAATATTAACATATTTTTTTTAAGTTAATTATTTGCATAATTTTTTTATCAGTTATAAAAAATTAATCGGTGATAGAACTTACAGAATTTGGGAATATTGGCCAGATTAGCAGAACTGTATCCATGGTGGTGCGGTCTTGTATTAAGTGGATGTGTTGGACATATTGTTATTTACATACCATCAATCACAATGAGTGGTATTGGTGCATATGGTAGGAACGCATGCAACTTTTACAACCTTATATATTAATAATTCTTTGTTATACTACTGATTATTCATCGATCAATTTAGGTATAGAGGAAGCCAAGGACCGAGCATTAAAAAACGATAATAAATTACAAATACTGATAATAAAATTACCGTCTCTTCTTATTCACTCGTCTAATATAAGTTTCGAATTACTCGCACCGTACCTTCAGGAATTGCCCGTTAAATTACCGAAATCAGTATGGACGGATAGTAAGTAGTAAAAAATATACTGGGAAACATAATTCTCATAGTGATTTATTTCAGAATTGCAAAGTTTCCCATGGACATTGAGCCTTGTTGACTTTCATTGTTATATGTTACAAGAGCATACACAGAAAAACTTTATTAAAAAAGTATCGGTAAATGCTACAGTTGCTCTTACAACCAAGGTCGTAACATCCCCGTCTGGAGGAAGTACATTAGCTGCTTTAGGTGTTTGTGTTCATATTGATAATTCTCCAATTATTGTTTCGATTTCTGAGGAACAGGTATTGCAATAAAATTACTTTGTTCGATGTTCGAAAGATATAAAAATATCGATACATAGTTATATAACCATATAAACTTCATATTTATTACAGGTAGTTTTCACGAGTAGAATAATCTCAAATATTTTAAACATACTGCGAGTTACTGCCAATAATAACAAAAGTATTATAGCTAGTACTCAAATAAGTAGCGAAGCACAGGTAGTTCTTCCTATCATACCACAGACTCCATCTACGCCAACACAATTATTATATCCCGAAGATACGACTACAAATTCGACCCTTTCAACATCAAAAGATGACAGTACGCCAGGTATGTTATAATTAAGCTTTTTATTTTTCCCGTTAATGTATAATACGATACGATGTATATTTTATAGATTCAGAAGAACTAGTTTTGACAGCATGGATTCAGTGGACCATAACGAAAATTGCGATTAAATTGTACGTGACAGAGAAAGAGACTTTATCTTCATTAAAATTGATACTTGAACTGGAAGATATCATTACCTCTTTAGATTTACAACCTGTTTATTTCAAGCTAAAAAATAAAGTTACAACGGCCACTATATTTCATTATACAAGGTATATCATTACACGAATAGGTAATTTACGCAATTTTAATGTAACAGGTACTAAAAGATGTATTTTAACAGAGCACCGAATTCACCTACTTGGGATATCGGTGAGTACGTGGGTGCGGTTCTTTGTGGAAGAGAGGACAATTTAGAGAAAGGTGATGATTCTGGCTTTTTAAGTTTCACCCTTACTAGAGCAAAATCAGGAAACGTTCACACACGATGGGGTACCTACAAACGACACAAAAGTCAAAAGGTAGTTAATATTTAAAAGCAATTAAATAATAACCTGGTAATATTCCATATCCTTCTTTGAAGTTTCAGAAAGACGTAATAACAGAAACAACATTATCTGCTAGTAGTTATATATCTGAGATAGTTATAAAAATACAAATGGTGGATGTAATCTTACCTCTTACTATAGTTAGTAAATATATGCAATTGGCGAAACCTTTTATGGGTCTCTATCAACCTATTGACAAAGATACAATCGAAATTTCCGAACAAAGTATAACCACATGCTTAAGTAGCATTACTAGTCTTGATAATGAAATGTTACCATTAATATACCTGGACTTTAAGGGACTCAGATTAATGCTACCAGTTTCAAATATAACGAAACTGAAACCGCAGCATGATCTACTAATGATTCAATTAGATGGAGTCCGTATCACACCCCATGCAGAAAATCCAATTTGTAGAGCCCCTTTGAGATTAGACATATATCAACTCGCAGCTCAAGCAAATATTTTAAGCATACCTGGTTCTGCTGTGGAAGATCGGCAATATCAGATTAATATAAAGAATATATGTGCCCACACAACCACCTGGAAGAATTATCAAATGACTATAAATAAGAAAATGTCTCAATCATATTTATACACTATGAACGAAAATCCTGCATTAGAATGGAATAAACTTGGACATGGAAGTAGTTTAGAGCGACAATTCTCCACGCTTCCGCTTTTGTCAAAATTCGACTTGTGCTTGATCATTGCTCCGCCTGTTTTATTCAAGCCAGATGTCACGGTATGTGGAAGTGCAATCGAAGTGAACTGTATCACAGATATCGAAGTAACAATAAATTTAGACCAGATTCAGTTGATCTCGATATTAAATAACGAACTGAAGAACTTATTCTTCGGAAATTTCGAACGAGACAAAAGTACAAATGCGTATATCAGCACATCACAGAGGCCTCTTTCAACTGTGGGGAATATTAAACAAATTACCTGGACAAAACAATCTTCCGATGACATATCACCAGATGTCGATGTCACCAAGGACAGCGGCATAGATTTTGAAACGTCTAGCATAAATTCAACAATTATTGGCAAGCCTATCTCTGCGGACACTTCGATACTTTTACCATTCGAATTTCTAGTGAACTGTGGAAAAATAACTTTCGTACTTTATGATATTCATCCAGCAGTTACAGAGTATGAAGTTGACATAAATGAAGTTGAAGAGGATGAGGGCGAGAGTCAAAAGCAACCCCTCCTTTACACGATGGTCAATCAGCCAAATATTTATTTTTCGCAACAGCATCCATTACAGAAAGTGCAAGTATCTTGTTTCGATATAACAATGGCACTTGGGGATAAAGATAATCCGGAATTAATTTCAATACCAAGAGAAAAGGATTTCAAAGTTTTTATGATTGAAACAAAAAACGGAGACTTACATCCGGATACGGGCATTCCCCCATCCTTCGTAACAATGAAATACGAAAAAACTATGGGAAAGAATCCACAGTTTCTTATAGACGTCGGTAGACCCACAAAAATTTATTTCTCTTTATCGAGGCTAAATCAGATATATATTATAAGAAATAAGATATTATCATGCTTTATAAAACAATATGAAATAACGTCAGAACAAGGTGACAACGTGAAAAAATCCTCAACAGTGAAATCGAAGAAGATAAATTGGCCTGACATGAATATATGTACAAAACAAATTGTAGTATCCCTGAAAACCGATTCCGGAGCTGAAATAATAGCCAGTCTAGCTTCTTTATCCGGGAATATTTCGTCTCTTCTTAGACCCGATAGAATATATTCTAACACGTCTGTGGACTCTTTTATCATATCGGCGATTCTTAATGGAAATATAAAAGTGCTCTTGAATCCATGGTGTTGCAACATTACCATATGCTTGCTTTGGGAGACCTGGTTGAACGTCGAGTCTATTCCTCAAATACAAGTACAGGCAGACAGTGACAGTCTTTATTTGGATTTCGGGCCAGAACAGATGAAAATTATAAAACACGTTATGGAAGATGTCCAACTACTATTGAACGAATTGACAAGATCGTCTTCAAGGTGCAAAACTAACGAGAAGCAAATTGTTCTGTCAACTGAGCAACATTATAAGGACGATCTCAAAGCAGGTGCATTCCAGTTTGTAAATGGAAATGCAGATGAACTACCTTTTCCTTATCAAGTAAATTTCATGTCATCTACTTCACCTAATTTTAAGGACTTTAAGAAATAATTTAATGTTTCAACATGTTGTTTAATTCATCAGGTTATTTTCTTCACTTGTCCCCAACAATCAATGGCTTGGAGGTATCCTCAACCAAGAACATTAACTAAGATACACGTATCGCCAGTACCATTTGAAGTAAGTAAAAAAGAAAAAAAACAATATTTTCTGATTTGGTTTAATCTTATAGCAATCTTTTTACATTTTTAGACGCTGGATTCTGACAGTGGATACGTTGACAAAGTACTGTGCGCTCTTGAATATTGGAGCGACTGTCACATGTCCTATCAGCGATACGCTGACTTCTATCTGTCAGAAACAGATTCCTATCGTTTGGAGCTGCCTGAGAAGGCTCCAGCAAGGGCAGTGGCTTGCATATGGCGCGTTGTTCTATTATCAAACAATAATCGACCATTCTCCAAAACCATAATCTCGGCCCGTGTTCTTGCCGCCTGTTTACGCATCGATTCTTACTTCAATTCCTCGATTATACCAAACATACAAGCCGCGCTCAACATTGGCACTATACACTTATCAATGTACAATCATGTTAGCACCGTTACGTACAGCAATTTACAGCCTCCATTGAAGAATTACACTTTAAAGGGTACGGTGCCGGAAACTCAATGTTTCATGACCCTGGAACACAAAGGAGCCATACTTGTGCTTAATAGATGGATTAACGGTTCGATGTTGATTGACATTAGCGGTACGTTTGGAGTGCACATACTGGATTACAGTCATTTAACGATGCAGGAAATATTAGATCCTCTAGAGGCGAGACTTCAATTGTCGTTGTCCGACAAAACGGACATATCTTTCACGTGCAGCCCGTTTGCGTTGAAGTTGAGCCCAACGATAGCTCACACGCTTGCGGTATCGATGCACCTGTGGTATACGTCCTTGGAAGAAGAAAGTAAAACCACGATTTTATTCGCACGCTACGTGGTAGCCAACGACAGCAATGTGCCTATACTTTTCGGCCAAAGTGGTACAGGTGACAATATATTATTGGAGAGTAGGCAGTGCATCTTTTACTCGTGGAGAAACATCGGCAACAAAATGTTACGGATAGCGATAGAGGAAAATATCTGGCTGTGGAGCAAGCCGTTTTCCGTCGCCGCTGATGGAATCCAAGCCGTCGAGTTCGGCAATTCTGTCAATTCGGCAAAAGCGTCAGCATTTGTAAGCGTCACGTCGCTGTCAGCTACGCAGAAGCTTGTAACATTCTCCGGCCAGCTTGTAATATCGAATCAGTTGATCGACAATTTCGAAATGAAGTTGGTTAAATACGAGGCTGATGTCGGATCGAAGGTGACCGTGTTGAAGGACATATACCCTGTTTCTGGCAAAACACGACCGCCCTCGGTTATACTCGACGGGAACAGAAAAATGGCCATACGTCTGCGATTTACCAATGTTCCAAATTTATCTTGGACGGGCGACATACCTCTTCAGCCTAATGCGAAATGGGGCCAACCGTGGCTCGTTAAAGTCCCGCTGCAAGAACGTGGACAATTCTTGAGCATCTGGGTACGAATAATAACGGAAACAATTCAGGACAAGGTAAAAGTTCTGGCTGTGCTCAGCCCGCTTTACATGATTCGCTCGCATTTGCCAGTGCCAGCCAGAGTACAAATGGATACACCATCGTTGAAAATATCATTGAGCACGATGGTGAACGGCAGGGGTGAAAGACAGCAACTTTATTGCCCGGGAACGTTCGAGCATTTCCATCAGCTGACGTTTCAACTTGAGACCGGCGTTTCTACGTCCAATCCGTACGTGCCATTGTCATACAGCTCTGTGGATCAGAGAAAGTTCTTTCGAAGGCCGGAAGTCGAAGATATTGATAGCATCGTGCAGGACCTCGAGGCTGAGAAAGACGAAACGGAATGGCCGTTCCAAGGAGACGAGGTCGAAGAGTGGATATCCGCTGAACAGCCGCAGACACACGTGCAAGTGAAATACCAAGATGCTGGCTTAGTTTCTAGTACTTTGCTGCTAGAGTTGCAGCCTTGGTGCTTCATATTAAACTCCATGGGCTGCCACTTGTCTCTCGTGTCAGAGGACATTGAACTCTGTCAGATCCCTCACTACGGTATCGTAACGCCGCCAAAACTGGAAGGTACATTTCACTTGTGCGTAGGTGTCGGTGACACGTTCTACACGTCCCAAGCGTTGCAGCTAGCCCGGCCTGATTGGAGCCAAAGCTTCTACATGCCACGAATCGGTGGCCTTGTCCCTGTTGATGGGAACGTCAAGTCGTGCGTCGACTGTGGTTCGAGCGTTTCAATCATGAGTATCAATTCAAGTATGCACGAGGATATGCGCCTTGTGCGTGTGATGAGTAGCCACGTTATTAGTAACTTAACGTCTCAGGAGTTGTGCGTAGCAACATTGGCAGTGCATGAGGATGCAACCAGGCTCGAACTGCCTAACGACCTCACTCCTTACAGCCTCAATATCTCGCCATCCGAAGACCAAAAGCAAGGCATTCCGATTACACAATGGTACACGTTATACATGGAAGATATCGTAGAGCCACTTGTGCTCTATGTATCATTGAGCATAGGGCACAAATGGTCGTGTCCGATTCGAGTTGACCAGGGCATGAGTCGTAAATGCGTCGCCGTTCCAAATGGTTCTAGCACTATGCCAGTAGTCGTCACGATGCAGGAAGACAGGGGTACCATGTACGTAATGATTCATGTGGATCATCACCCTCAGTTGTTGATTGAGAACACATGCGCTTTCAAAGTTCTATTAGGTCAAGCTAACGAGACGACAGAGGCAATAATACCAGACGCATCGCACTTTACATGGATCTGTGAAATAGAAAGCAACGCAACCAGTCATTATTCCATTCCATCTGTGAGCAACAGGCTGCCTGATGCGCCGCTTGCTAACACGTCAAACGTACTGCTGTTCTCTGCTGTGACAAGCCACAGTCACAGCGAATCACTGGCCATCAGAAGTAAGGAATTGCGGTGGTCTAGAGGTATAAACTTGTCTGCCATATCAAGCACACCAGTGGATCAGTATGTACGGCTACCATCATACGGCGATGTGAAGTTAATCATGCAGAATCGTTGTTACACCACCTACATCAGTGTCGTCCCGATATCTCAAGTAGAAGTATCCGCAAGGGACATCCGGACTCGACTTCTGCAAAAAGAAAACGAGACGAAGGATTTGGTAACGATGCGTGATAAATTTACCTCTGATCCGGACGACTCTGATCAACCAATTGTAAATGTACAAAGTTCTGAAAGCTCCACGTCGGTGACAACCTTCTTTTCGGCTCAAGACGGAACTCTAACTACACAGGCTAAAACCGCTTCGCAGCTGAGTTTAAAGCAAATAATGACAGATATGGAAACTGTAAAAACCAATGCGAATGACGATACAAAGGAGGAGGAGGAGAATAATTCCAAAGAAGGATCTGCGACCATTTGCCTTCAGGGGGTCACCATCATCATCATGCACGATATGAATGAAAATGCTCAAAGAATCGAAGTGGCCAGCTTATCCATGACTGATGTTATAATCGCCATTAATGCAAGATCCAGAATTGTAAATTTACGTGCTTTCATAGGAGATCTACAATTAGATAACCAACTATTTGATCAAGGAGGCTTCGATTTTCCAGTAGTACTGATCAGCCAAAGTCCACTTACAATGAAGGAAACAGCATTTTACACGAGCAGCTGTTTAATAAATAAAATAGAACAAATAAGAGAGAATTCGTTAATTGCGATTGACTATGTATTAGAAAATCAAGGACAATTAAGAGGTATTTAATTATCTTTAAATGCATTTAACAAGCTTCTCTCTATATAGATATTAATTTCTTCGTAACGTTTTTCAGCATCAAAAGACCTACATATGAAAATTGCACCAATTAGTGCCTATATTGAAGATACATACATAACTCAATTACTAAACTACGCAACTTCAATGGTACCACCTCGATTTTTGATACCGGACGATGTGAAAAAGACAAGAACGTTAGTTTCAACTATCGGAGTGTACATTCCTGATTATATAGTGATTGACGCGAGAATATTAAGCGCCCCATTAAGATTACAAAATTTAAAGATAGACCCCGTCTCTATCTTGTTAAGTGTTCATACCTCTGTACGTTTATACGTGGCTTTAGATCACTCTCCATTATATTTTGGTACTTTTGAGAAGAAGAATATTTTAACTACACCTTATAGACTCGGCAATGCTCTTACAATGCATTACTTGTCTGGTGCTATATTTGGAGCAGGTATAAAGATTATACTATTGAAATTCTTTAATATTATATTACACTTCTACTAATTATTTAAATATAATTCAATATTACATTAAAACATTCGCATCTTAGGTTGGGTGGTAGGATCATTAGAAATATTAGGTTCCCCTGGTAGCTTAGCACAAGCTCTTGGTTCAGGACTTCGAGATTTTATTTCTCTTCCGTTTCAAGGCTTGTTACAAGGACCGTGGGGTTTCATCGTTGGAATAACACATGGCTCTGCCAGTTTAATGAGACATGTCACAGCAGGTATTAACATATATGCAAGCATCCGCAATTAATCCGCTTATCAAAGTGTTCTATATTTATAACTTTATAATTTTACACAGGTACGTTGAACTCTGTAACAAAACTCGCATCGAGCGTAGCTCGAAATTTAGATCGTCTGACACTCGATGAGGAACATCTTCAACGTCAGGAAGAATCCAGGAGAATGCGCCCTCAAGGAATGGCGCAGGGACTATACCAAGGCTTAACAGGGCTTGGAATGAGTCTTCTTGGTATATAAATACATATTTTTAATTCATTCATTCAAATTGCTTCTACAATCTATTTATTTTTCAGCCGCAGTTGCGGGTTTGGCTCATCATCCTTTGCAACAAGTTTGGTCAGGGGAAATAACAACCAAAAGTCTTGTGACTGGCGTTGGACTTGGACTTGTTGGAGTAGTGACTAAACCTCTAAGTGGAGCTGCTGAACTAGTTGCGTTGACAGGACAGGGATTACTTCAAGGAGCTGGCTGGAATTCTTTGCCTTCGGTAGACAATTATCACAGAATTTATTTCAAAATATTGAAATGCTGGTAGCTTAGTTGGTAACAAGCTCATCTTTACAGCCTCGACAACGACCAGTGGTTCAATACACTACCGGAAATAATAATGCAACGATTAGATATGCTTGGTGGTTGTTACCTTTACTTGAAAACAATCATGGGAATATTTTGCATGTTACTAATGCAGATTACGTGATCCAGCAAGGCAGTAGTCGTGCTATAACATTAGTTCTGACACGACATGCACTGTTGCTAGTTAATGCAGCTGAAGATAACGTAGAACGGATATATTTATTGAAAGATTTAACAAACGCCGATCACCATTTGGAATCAACAATATGTTTGTACTGCTCCCCTGAGACAACACAAACTAATAGATCTATATCTCCAGCACCGTACGAAGTACGATATGTATTTTATCATTTTTCTGTTACATAATACTTGGACGCAATACAGTATTTATATCGAAAATTTCTTTTATAGATGGATCGAGAAATGCGAGCACGAGTAGCGGAATATGTACGAACTAGCAGTACTGGTTTAGCTAGTGTTTCTACAAATAGTGATGTACAGTCCGATATATTTGAGAACACCACTCCCAATTCTGATCGTACGCTTACATTTTACGTTTCTCCAGATTCACGCAACTATTTATTATCGTTGTTTAACATCGCTAAACGGCAAAGTCAAGGTAGCGGATTTACAGTGTTATAATGAATAAAAATAGAACTAGAATTATTTTCTTCGTTCAGAAGATGAGATTTATAAAAAATGAAAAGTGATAAAATAGTATTATACCATTTAAAAAAAATTATTCGAGAAATGCGAGACAAGACCGAATTATGCGATACCTATATGTACATATTTATAGTAACATTTTTAATCTTATTCCGGGTAATGGATTTAAATTTATGAACGCTTTATTTCGTAAAAATAATGTGCTGTGATGTGTTGCACAGAGGAAAAATATGCACAAGAACACATTCTTACAAAGGAAATGCTTTTTTTAATTTTATATGAAAATTTGTACTATTAAAAATTCTCTACAAACTTTATTTATTAAACAACGTATGTAATGTACATAATCACAAAACTATGTATGCAAATTTAAGTACAATGGACTCTTCATTCTCACATATACATATTCTGCTGTGCAAGTTCTTCACATATTCGTTACGAATAACATAAATAAAATTTATGATATAATAATTTGACAAATTTTTCGTAACTTAAACAGATCCATCTAAAGATGCTATGTTATCATACATTACTCGTCGTTATTCACTTAATATTTAATATATACAATTTAAAGTTCACAGGATACAATAAAATGTAAAAAAATTTTATATATTTATTAAAAAAATCATATTTTATTTACAATATGTCACGTTGGTCGTCCAATTAATAATCCACCAACATAAATGATATATATGAAATAAGATAATTTATTCATAAATGCGTTCTATTTCGTTATTCTTATAAGGCGTACCACAAGATGTACATTCATTATTTTTCACTGATGTTAAGACTTTTCTACATAAGATATGCTTACATGGGAGCTGATAAAAAATGCCATTAGGGCAACAGGAACAACTAGTTAATTTCAACTTTGACTTATTCTGTTTTTGAATGTTATTAAAACGTTTTAAATTGGGTACTGCTATATTAATGTCAAAATCTGTTTCACTATTAACAGTTAAATCCAATATATCGGTACAATTATTTTTTTGCCCTCCATCTGGATTTTTAGACAGATGTGTGGTAGAAGTATAAGAATTGGCAGTTATTTTTTTCTTTGCTGGTTTAATTAAAGCAGCAGTTCGTTTTTGAGACATTATAACAACCGGCAATTTATGACAAAGTTTCTTTTCTGCTTTTACAGAACTTACTACAGAACAATGAAACTTTGATTTAATATTGTTTGAAGTTTTAATTATATTTCTTTTTAACAAATAATTAGGAACTTCTGCTACCTTTTTATTAGACAGATCACCATCAGCAGACAATGTACGGCCTAACACTCTTGGTAATTTTTTAATTGTCTCGTCATTGCTATTTTCGAGCAAAAATTTGTCTATTCTTATTTTTAAAGTATTTGCTATAACAGGTTTACGATTTTCACTAAATGGCAAACCGGTAAAAGGATCGGTCAATGTTCTTCCCCATACTGCTTCAGTTTCTTCATGTTTCAATAACGTACTTTGATCAATTATTTTTCCACTTGGCAAGAGAATTGGTTGAGTCATGATTTCATAAGTAATAGCATCTAAGAAACATTCTGGAACTTGCAGATTTGATTCTAATGTTTCTCTAAAATAAATACATGTACAGAGTTAATAAATAATATATTATATATTAATAAGAAATAATTTTAATTAATTTCATAATTTCATTTACTTATTATCCGTAGTATCAACAGATGAACTAGTGCTTTCACATTTTTCCACAGATTCAGTTGAACAAGATTGTTCTTTAAACCACAAGGTAGAAATAGTAGCTACAGTATCTTTTCTACAACGTGGTGATACGCTTCCCCATACTTCAATCTTACCTAATGCAGGTACTGAATTCTTCGTTTTACATATACAAATCCTTAAACTATTTGTGTATGTTGTTAAGTACCGCAGAGAGGATTTTATAAAACATTTTAAAAAATTACTTGGAGTAGAAATTCTTTCATGATTAATACTTGATGGACACAATAATAAACCAGCGTCTGTGGAGTTTAAAAATCCACTGCCTAACAAACTATAAGGTACATTGGCATCGTTGCTAGTCTTGGCGTACAATTGAAAGCCTGATGATTTTTGAGAACCAACTTGTGGCCAAATTAGAATATGATTGATACACACGTTACATAGAAAAGTAATGTCAATATTTATGGGAGGCTTGATACAAGCATATGCCAAAAATCCTTTGTCAGAATCATTTATTAAATTAGTAATTTCATATCCTTCTGTATTAACAGCACTACATTGAATTTCTGGCTTTAAACGAGAATCACAGAAGTTGAAAAGCATTTTCTTTGCTCTAAACATGCATGAAACAACATGCTTCGAAGGGATTTTTAATTTTCTACTAACACATGTAAATCTAATCTTTCCTTCGAAAATAACTTAACCTTAACTACTGTCACGCAGTCAGGTTAGTAAGCGTCGAAACGCGTCGAATGAGTAATGTGGACAAGCACGTGCACAAAAGAATCTGCGAATAATCAAATAACATCATAATCAAAATGGAACAAATTATAATAAAGCAAGAGGTTGACGACAGTGTGAAAGATGTAGAGGCTGGCGACAGTACAGAAATTAAATTTGAAGAAAAGTTGAAATTCACAAGTCCCATAGCCAAACCTATGGCCCCAAAAAAATTAACCAAAAAAATTTATAAATGCATCAAAAAAGGTATGTGTATAATTGTAAATATATGTACAATTATGACTGAATTGAGTATGTATAACTTTTTAAACATGAATATTTATAATTTATAACATAATCACATTTCAGCTGCAAAACATAAATCTTACCTTCGAAATGGTTTGAAGGATGTTCAGAAGCACCTTCGCAAAGGAGAAAAAGGGTAAGATGAATTTTTTGTTTATAATTGCAATTGGATATTTGTAGTCCAATAATCAAATTAATCAATAGTCAAGAAGCTATTTGTGTAAAAGTATTTGTACATTATTGTCAGATTGGTTGTCTTTGCTGGAGATGTATTTCCAATAGAAATCATGTGTCATTTACCAATTGTATGTGAAGACAAGGACATTCCATATTGCTTCACACCTTCGAAACAAGATATTGGTTCTGCTATGGGTGTAAAAAGAGGCAGTCTTATGGTTCTTATTAAGGAGCATGAAGAATACAAAGAGCTTTATGAGGAAATTAAGAATACAATGATAACATTATCAGTGCCATTATAGATGTGCATTCAATAATTTGCATCTTTTACAATTTTGTAAAGGTAGAATGTATTTTACAATTTTGTAAAAAATAGAATAAATCAACTTATTTTTTAAGGAAAGAAAAATATTGTATCAGATATTATACATTTTTTAACGTAAGTAATTATAGAATAAAGTGTAATGAATTTAAAACGAAAGAAAGAAAAATAAAAATTTTTTAAATTTAATCCAACAGCTCTTAATTTAGAGACTTTTTATCCCGTTTTCAATTTAAAAAAAAGAGGGTATGTAATTGTATTTGGAGCATAATTTTTAAAAAATACTAATTTTAGTTAAAAATTAAATTTATTTATCGCCTGTGCATTCTTGAAAATAGAATATTAAAATTTAGCTTAAAATAAAAATCATATTTCTCGAAGCGGTATGCATATATACATATATATATATATATATATGTATATATATATATATATATGTATATGTGTATGTAAGTATATACAGCTTTGCTTTTAGTTTTTTTACCTTAGACAAGTAAAATTAAATCTGACATAGATGTCATTACGACCGATTAACGGTCATCAAGATATCCGAAAATCAATATGGATTGTCAGTCGAGACCTCCGAATAATCGCTTTGCTTTTTTTTTTTTTTTTTTTTTTAATTTCACGTTCTTTCTGATCTTTGAAATATCACTGAACGTAAAATTTAAAGGTAATTACAAAACTTGATGTTTATTAAAGTTCGATAGTACTGTTCACTTGCCGTTCATCGTATTATACATATTTGTTCAATATTGGCGCAGAAGTGTTTCAATGTGAAAATGCGTTCGCGTACACGAAGATCGGAAATAAGATCGGCGCTGATCAAGGTATAATTAAAGCAATAGAAAAGTTTAATATACGAAACGGTTAAAAAATCTGAAACGTAAATCGTGCTTGGGCATCTCGATTTCTTATAGAAATATCAATAATTAGTCGTGAGATTTGACTCGTGTCGAATCTTTTGGGGAAAAATGTATACGTTCGTTAATAAGGAACGTGTAATATGAAATGTTCGAAGTTGTGTGATCTTTGTGATCGATATCTATGTTTAAATAGAAATGCTTAATCCGACCAAGTTACTTCAATCGTGTCAGCAACGAATCAGTTACAGTAATGCTTTGTTAATTAGCCTGATATATTTGTTTATTTTACGTTCAAGATATACTATGTAGAGACACTCCACGAAGTCAGTTCTAGGAACTGATGGGGATAGCTATGGCCAGTTAACGCGGCACTACTGCACAATTCAAAGCACAGAGGTCGCAATCGCAACAATCTTTCTCGGCTTAGGATCGAAGGTTCTGCGAGCGTAATAAATTGAAAAGTCAGAAATAAGAGAGGAAAACGAATATGTAAGTACCTTGAAAAATTGAGAAATTTTTACTTTGAACAAAAAAAAAAGATGACAGTGAAAACTAAAAGAATTTCTGTTCATCGACGTAAATTGACGTTCACACTGTAAACTTTGTTTACAATCGTCCGTATTTGGACAGTTTAAAATGCCTGCAAATGCCTTGTACGCATGGACGAACACTTTAACAGAAGTCTGACAATGAGGTAAATCCTGACTAAAACGCGTGTTCGAAAATTATAATTTCCCGACTCCCCCCTCCCCTATCATTCTACACCTTCGTACGTGTGACTGTATTCCTTATTCCTACGGTTACTGATTTCGGTATAAAATATACATTTTATAGGAATGACGAAGGATAACATTGACATTAAAATTGACGTAGCGTACAAGTGGGACGTTATTCTCACCCTCGCCGGAACAGACGTATTCTTGCGTGTACGTTATTTCTGTTAATTTACAGATCAGGCAGTAATAGATCTTGTATATATATGTTTAACTTTACTTCCTCTTCAATTCTCTCTCGGTTCAAATATTTAAATTGAAACTGTTCAATTCGAAACAACCACTTAAAGAGCGCACATTGTCACGCGTGGTAACGCAAACATTTGTGTTTATATACAGTACTGCCTTATTAATTGACCGCAGCTATCCCCACAGATTTGTTGGAAGTTTCTTCATGGAGTGGAGTTGGAAGAGGGGCGTTAATAAGCGGCCAGCTATGAAGATAGTACTGTATACGACGTACGTAAAATTATAATCCTTCGTTTCTTTCCCATTTGTTTCTTCCCATTCGGTCACGCATTCGGTCACGCATTCGAACATACTTTCATTGCGCGATGATGCATGGAGAAATCGAAATTGAACGAAGGATGATCTAACAAATATCAGATATCTGCAATACCGACTAAATAGTACAGGTTGCTTCATATCCAATCGAGAATTTACTTGAGAATTAAACGCGATTGATGACCTGGTTTAACGATGCACGATTACGTTTCTTCGATGTACGAGGGCCAATTTGTGCCTTATAAAGTACAAGTTCGCTAAGAAAATATATAATATACGCGAGGATTCACCCTTGCACAGAGATACATTCTAATGTAGCATCGTTCTATACCTTACGAACGTTAACAATACACGTATATAATCGTTACAATACATGTATATATAGTCGTTACGATTATATATATATCGATTCACTCCGTTAATTTTCTCTCCGTTATCATCTATCCTACTAAGTTTAGTGTTTTACCGATGTTAATCGCAATTTATAATTCTAGCAGTAACCCATTTACCGTGATCGATATGTTGCAGTTTTTTTTTTTTTTTTTCAGTGGACGATCCAACGTTACGTCGATTGAACTGCACCGCGTCCTCGTCGTTTTTTTAAAATTTTTTTTATCTTTTTTTTTTATTTCCTTTTTTTTTTTTTTAATGGTAATCGACGATTGATGAGGATAGTAGATTTCACTTAGCCATAAATCGTTACAAAATAGTACAAATAGTACGGAGGGGGTCTCCTCGCACTCGAAGAAATCGTAATCCCGTCGGATGGAAACTCAAGAAATGAAGCATGGCCCGTCGTCGGATGCTGTACAAACAATGTAAAAATCCGCGTCGATTTATCGTTAATAGTTACTTATTCCTTATAGAACTATATGTACCGCTTGGTATAATCACGCTCTACTATGGACTAAAGCTATTGCTCGTTTTCTTCAGTCTAACACGCATCGATAAAAGTACGACGAATCTTTATCGTCTGTTGGAAATTTTCTCTCTTTTTTTTTACCCTCCCCCCTTGCCTACCCTTCCCTTCAGTGGTTCGATTCGATCTTGTTTGTCTCCAGCGTTTGTCCCTCTCGCCTCGGTTTTTGTAAAATCAAACTGTTAAAGGCCCCCATAGACGTTGAAACAACTACGACGCATGCATCACTGTTACAAGCACTGCTGAGAAGCAAGGAATCACTGATGCAGGAATAGACTTCTAGCATTAGTTGGACGAAGAAAGTCCGTTTCGGATTTCGCTATCCTCGGTACGACTGTCGCCCTCTCGTTCTCAACTGGTCTTGATGCAAGAATCAGCGTCACGGTTCAGTTGGTGAGCAAGATCCCGAGTAACACTTAACCAGGAAATAAACAGACAGACGAGGATAGCGAAATCCGAAACGGACTTTTTTTATCCAACTAATGCTAGAAGTCTATTCCTGCATCAGTGATTCCTTGCTTCTCAGTAGTGCTTGTATCGGTGATGCATGCATCGTAGCTGTCTCAACGTCTAGGGGGGCCTTAATGTTAGGCGTTAGAGGCGGTACTGGAGAATGAAAACAACTGTCAAGATTTTCCGGGAATTTAGATCGCACAACGATCGATCACGAGTAGAAAATTCAATTTGATTTCCGCATGCACCGAGGGTTTCTGCACCGCTTGCAAACTGATTCGGAAAATTCTTCGTTTAAGAACGTAAATATCAGCCAGAAAAATCTGCGAAAAATTCTCAAGGATGTCAACAACCACTGAGAGGTTTAGGTTTAGGTTTGTATATAAAAATCACTCGTTACGTGATCGAAGTGGAATGAGCAATCTGAAGCATTCACGTCCTCCGTGGGAGAGACGTACCGTGCTCATTGACGGACGCATAATTGGATGCATATCGGATATATTTTCATCAACTTGTATCGTGATTCATCTCTTTCATTTGCAATTCGTGTTTTATACGGATACGATCAAAAAAGACGTTGAAACGTGTTCCTGTTTTTAGGGTCGCTGTGGCAGCAACGACGAGTCGTCAACGAAAGGCACCATCTTGTTTTATTTCGCTTACAAACGACGGACGCCCGTGTGAAATTCTAAAAGGATCGACAGCGTGCAATTTCTTTTTTTTTTTTTTTTTTTTTTTAACCCGTTTCACCGAACGAGACAAGCACGGATGTCGGGATTTCATCTTCGTTAAAGTTGTACAAAAACATACGATCGTGCCAATTTTCTCGGATATTCGATAATCCATATATCGCTTCTTTCTTTCTTTCTTTCTTTTTTTTTAGACTGGACTTTTTGTCCCAAGGCAAAGAAAAACAGGGAAAAGGATCACGATAAAGATGAGACTGATAAAGAACCGGAGGATCTATCTATACCTGGATTTTTTTTTCTTTTTTTTCTTCTTCATAGATATCCTCGCGTGTGTGCATAAATCGTGTTGTCGGCGTTTTAAACGTTCCTTAAGTATAAATCTGTAGCAGTATCAAAATAGTAAAAATGGTGCATATGAAGACCATGAGCACGGGTAGGATCAGAATGAATCGGACTGAGCGGCGTAAGCCGCTAGGCTCTTGTCATACAACCTGTTCACCTGACTCGATCGAGTCGAACAGGGGTCGTTCAGCTTGCGGATCGTTGTTCGCCGACGACGCTGTGCCTCCACCACCGCTGGAACTCTCCCTCCTGGTTTTGCTCGTACCGGAGAAGCATAAACAACCGGACTGATTGCGATTTCTCTTCAACGTCGGCTTGTTCTCGCGGTCACGTTCCGCCAAGCATTTCTGGTAGTAATCATAGTCTTTCAAATACCTAAATCGAATGGAAAGTCAGGTTGTTAAATTGTTAATTGAAAAATTATTCGATGCTCGGAAATACAATTTCAAGAGAAACAAGACTATATATCTGCAGATTTAAAACACGCACCACACCGGAGGCCATCGATGCTCGTTCAGGTATTCCTGGTTCTCCGGATGCAAGAGGCGTACGCTTCGCGGTGACATCTTGCACAACTTGTTGTAATTGACGCACAAGTGGTTCATACACCAGTCAGCTAGCTGGTCGGCGTTATGCAACTGCAAACATGCAAATTTGGCGAGTAAGTCCATCTTGAAGTTCATCGATCATGTACAAGTCGAATTTGAGAGAGCTAACCTTGCATGGTTCCAGAAGCCTGAGACAGTTCTCAACGGCCTCGTTCCCCTCGTTTTGTGACAATCTCTCGAGATCTTCGATCACTCTGCTTTCGACCAAGTTCACCAGCCGTTGCAAACAGAGACGATTTGCCAATTCTAAGAGGTTCAAGCACCTGGCAGAGGAGATTGCTGGCACCTCGTCCGTATAGAGATAGCAGAGCAGTTTGTGGAACGTGTACTCGCGCACACCGGGAAACACTATCTGTTCATTGAATTTCATTGCAGTTTCGTTATCGATTCATGGAACAAGATATTTGAAAAAAAAAAAGACATTAAACATGGTGAGATACATACCACTTTTGCGCTACTTTCGCGGAAATCTCCGGAGAACATGGCCTTCATTACATCACATCGGGCAGTGAGAATCGCTTTGTGAGCTGGTACGCTTCCATCGTCTAGTTCGAATATCACATCAGCGAAAAGTCCTGGAACAAATCACATTTCACGATGTAAATTATTATTGATTACAAATTAAGCTCTCTTATCTCTGATGTACATTTTATTAATGCGGTACCTTGTTCTAGACAAATGTCTTCCAGGCGTTGCCTCACCACTTGTTTATATCGATTATTAAGATCGTTATTGAACTGGTCTCTAGTCTGTAACGTTCCAAGCACCATCAGCAATTGTGGAAGCTCCAAGAATTCTGCCGCTTGTCTAATCTCCTGTACGTGAAAGAAGCTGAAATTAATTGACATTCGCACGTAATGGGAAAATGAATGTGAAATGAAATTTTTGAGATTCCATATCTAGGTTGATATCAGCTGAAAGAAGGTTGACAATATTTCTCATGCACCCATGATCGATGAGATCCTCTATTTTGTTTAATGATCCTTGTATCTAAAAATATTTAAATCTTTTCTTCTTAATTATGTTATGTTCTGCTACTACTAGTATGAACTATTGTGCTTTCGTTATTCAACATTTTCATGAAGATTATTATCAGACAAGGAATATGCTAAAATGACGACAGAGATGGCAATGACCTGACAAATTGATTTTAAAAATCGATGATTCGATATTCATTTTTTAGCTAAATGTTTCTTCTAGATTGATGCGTGCGTGTAGCATGTGTTCATGTGTATATATGTGCTCGTGTCAGCAAACGTATTTCACATTGTACTAACCAGTAGAAGCCCGATAGGAGCTGTCTGAAAGAATAGAGCCGCGTTAGTTTCCCGCATACGGTACTCGTGTTTAAACTCTAAACTTACTATTTACATAAAGTATGTCTTCCGGCAAGGAAAATACATTTACACTCTATCCCCGAAAATAGTACAACCCACCCACTGAGTATACAGAGTATTACAAAACACTAATTACATAATTTTTCTGTAATTCCTACCCACTGATCTAATTTCCTAAGAAAGATTAACTAGTTGCTTCCAAAGCTGTTCAGATAGGCTTTTCCACTATTACAATTGTACTGTATAAAAAGTAAACGCACAAATTATTGCATGCGTTTATTGCATACGTTTATTGTATTATATAAATATATATAATCAAGTTACGTTTTTTTCTTTTAATGTAATAATGACGTCAGAAGAAGAAAATGAACGTAATAAAACAAAAGCTATTATATATTAATCGAAAAAAAAATTTTTTTTAAATGGTCCACGGGTGTACCTGCCCGCATAGATAATTCTACCGACGCAACGTACTTGTAGATCTTGATACCGTTTATCCAAGCTGCCCGTATAAATGAACTGCAAGCATTGCTGCATTGCCTGCGGTGTAATTAGTTTAGACAGCGTCACCACGGTCGTTGGTTGCTGCATTCCATTTGTGTTTTCAGTCTGTAAATTGATTAAACGAATATTATTATTATTATTGTCATTATTATTGTTATTGTCATTATTGTTGTTATTGTCATATTGTTATTGTTATTGTTGTTGTTATTATTATTATTAGAAATTCTCAGAAGTTGATTTATCAACTTTGATTTTTCAGATCTTTTAGAAAGCTCACCAAGCATACACGGATGTTCTGGAAGGCAGGATGATTGAGGTCTCTGGTAGTTCCAGACGGTTTCTTTTGATTCTCCATCGTGGGCAGTACTTGAAAGCTCGAACGTCGCTTCAGTTGTTCCCAAACCCTGTAACACAAAACCCGTGACGTATTATTGTTGCAATTTTGTAAAACTGAGGAGAAGGAATCGTTCAGAATTGAAGACGACCCTTTATTGAATGAGTTTCACAATTCTGTTCACGCCTTTTGATCTTCTTTTAGATGTTAAAACGAACATGACAGATTTAAAGAAATTGTGACGACGTGACAACGTAGGTGTTTTGTGATACGAATAGATATTTGCTGAATGAACTCACTTTGCAGGTTTTGATTGATCAATACGAATCAGGCACTCGGTGTCGTCGTTAAAGTCGCCGACCGTTGCTTCGCCGAACGTACTCACCTTCAGCAAACAGTTCAAACAAACATATTCGCAGAAATGACAAGACAATAGAAATGAAAGCGATATGATAAGAAACGTATGAAGGAACTACCATGCTGGATTCGCTGGAGCTTCGAGGTGTCTGTTCTTGAACGAGTTCCATGGAGAAGAGTCGATGAAACGCGGGCGATGCAGCGGCTAAGAGACACCTATGCGCGGAGAACGTGCAGTTCCCGGCTATCAAAGTCACGTCTGTGTGAACTGGCTTCGTCCATAAAGTTTTCATGTTCTCCTCGTAGGTGCTCGCCGCCAGACACACTTCCGGCGGCACAGGCTTTGGTGGACAAAACGGTGCCTGAAATATATTTTATTCAATTCGAATACATTAGTTAAATTAACCTTCTCTTAAACAGGTAGAGAAATATACCTGAAGCAGAGGCCTCTGCACTCTCTTTAAGTTCGTCATCCAGAATCGTTGCTGGCGTCGCGCAATTAAGGCAGCGCGTATTGAGTTCTCGAAAACTTCGTTAACGCCGTAATACGTGAAGACGCTGGTCTCGTAGTAGCAAACACCAAGTTCACGTGCAACAGCTCGAGCTTGATCAGGCATTACCAGATCGCTCTTCCTCGTGGCCCTAAGTAATATACATATATATATATACATATATATACACATATATACATATATACACATATATACATATATACACATATATACACATATATACACACATATACACATATATACACACATATACACATATATACACATATATACACGTATACACATATATACACATATATGCATATATATACACATATATACATATATATACACATATATACACATATATACACATATACACATATATACACATATATACACACATATATACACATATATACACATATGTACACATATGTACACATATATACACATATGTACACATATGTACACATATATACACATATATACACATATATACATATATAAAGGAAAGAAAAGAAAAAAAATAGAAAATATTTTAAGGAATTGAATCGAAGAAATATTTTGAAGAAATTTTGAAGAACATTATCCTTATATAACAGAACACATCTTTATAAAATAAGATTATAAGCAGAATAATCGCTGAAGACGGTACTGAAAGTGTTGCGATGAACTTTGAAAATCCCTCGGGAGCCTCCAATATGTCAAGGCTCGGTCAATCCCGTCCCATATCGCGTGGCATATCGAAATAAAATAATCTTCGCTAAGCTGTTTCAAGCAATACGTATTTGCAAAAATTTAATGCAGAAGCGGTGTTTCATCGATTTTAAATATCCGAAACGTAGTAAGTAATTTCTTCACTTTGTGAATTCACAGTTCTGTTAAAAGTTCGATACATTCTGTTCTATTTTCTAGGTCACAGAAAGATGTCAATCCCATATTAGCTTGATCGTATGAACCAGTTTTTCTAAACTTAAAATCTCTTACCAGCCAATATTTATACAAAAATTTTCAAAAAAACAGTACGCTAAAAACATGTTTTTCAGTTTATAATTGTTACATAGGCACGATAGTGATTCGAAATTTTGGATCAATAGTATGGCACTCGACATATCAAGAGAGAATTAACTGATGTCAAGACCTGCTTTATCAGATGGTATCAATCGATAATCTACCTATTTAATCGAGAAAACCATAAAGGGCCCTCTGCTACTTGATATCTATTACTATACTGTCGATCGTTCCCATCTTGGTGTGCTAAAAGTTCTTGATAGACCTCGTCGATAATGTCGTCGAGTTACCGGAAAAAGGATAATTTCTATATGACAAGAGACGGAAAGTCTCGTCGTCCGATCGGCAAAAGGTCGCGGAGCATTCGTGGAATCAATAGTTTGACACACTTCGCGGAAGAGGTCGTCATTGAGGAAGCATCGATGCATTTCAACGAGTTCCAATATAGGATGCGAAAAAAAATCGATCCGTGAAAAGAGAGTGTTGCTTCTAAATGTGGAAGAGGAAAAGGCTGGCTATAGTTAGAGAGCATGATAATGTACCTCACGAACGGACTTCGGTCACGGAAATAGCTCAGATACGTCTCATCTCGGTACATGTAACGTAGGTCGTTTTTGCAGCCCACTAACAACACCGGTGTCTGCGGGCAGAATCGTCGTATTTCCGGATACCACATCGCCTTGCAGTTCCGCAGTGATACAGGATTTGTTATGGAGAAACATAGTAGCACGACGTCCGATCTGTATTTGCAAGGAATATTCGATATTTTCGTGATAGTTTTCAAGGTACGTACACGGTAATTTAATCTTTGAAAAAATTAAACGAAAAATTACTTCTTTTTTTTTTTTTTTTTTTTTTTTTTTAGATAATGAATTCCAATCATGTTAAATCGCAAACAGAATTTCTTTTAGCTTTTAGAACTATATTTTAGAACAATACTGAAATTGTAAGTATCAACTGCGTAGAATATTTTACATCAACTACTAGTTTTGTTAATTGATGTGTGGAACACAGGTGAATCGAAGAATCAAGTACTTGCCTGCCGTACGCGAAACGTCGATCCTTCTCGTGGTCGCCAAACGTGTCCCAAAGTCGCAGGGAAACATTCACGTTGTCGACTACCTCCCAAGAGCGTTCTAAAACCTAGAAAACGTACGACGTATATTGTAATATTTTTCATCTTAGTTATGCTTCGTCCTATATTCTCGGTGATGATGGAGATAGAAACACAGTTTGAACTCCCCTTGAGCAAGTAAAGGACAAGCACCGATGTAAAAACACTTAACTTCAGAATTTTCAGAAGTCCATTTATTACATATTAAACGCAGAGACTACGACTGGTAAATGAAACATGGAACGAACAACTTCATGAACTCACGTCCTTGTAAATTCTATACTGGTCGATGGCCCAGACGGTGGGCACGTGGGTCGTCAATAGTTGCGACAGCGACACGTGTTTGTTGCAGGCCCTCGCGCAGATCAGCCTGGTCTTTCCAACTGCCGTATCGCCGACGACCACGCACTTGACCAGTTCCTGATGTGGCTGCTCATTGTCCATCACCGACAGTCACCCCTGTTCATCCAATACGGCCTCCTCTCGCGTGCCAGGTCGTTCGAAAACGCGGTTTCCTCCGTTGCTACCGTTTCGTCAGTCGAATGGCGCAACGTCCACATCCGATCTTCACCGTGAAAGATGACGCCGCGCGGTCGATCCACGCGGTCTCCTCCTCCGTCCCCTCAACGACGCTGAAACTAAAATCGTAAAAAAGGGAAATCGTATCGTAACGATACAGTAACATACAGTCAATGGATCCACACACGCGATGTCCTTGGGGACAGAATTCTAAAAAATCATCTGATCGCTGCTTGGAAATTGCAAGGGGAAAATGAAGAATGGCGCAGACACAGAGAGGAAGGAAATGAGGATAGGGCTAACTTTGTACCGGTTACGTCGCGTGACGGACTGAATAATCGCACTGTGCGTGCATTCGCACTTTCAGTGCGTTTCTGATCTCTCGTAGCTCAAGATGGATTCATTTCACAGATGGATTCACGGAAGATCGTATGAAAATAAATGCAGATTTTTGCCAAATGAAACTAGAAGAGACTTAGAAACGTTCTCGAGCGAAAATTATGCTCGTAGTTTTTATGCAAGTTTTTTTTATTTAAAGTTAAACAGATGCTGATAATGATGTAGACGTGTGCAGACGTTCGGTCACGTAGACGTAGGTATTTTAAGCTTACGTGCAACGTTCAGACGTCCAGGCACCGTGTGAATATACATATATACGCAGAATGCCTATTGATTTGACCCCGTAAGCGCCTCCTCTATATTTAGTATCGAACGTTCGTAACTTCAACCTCAATCCCTATCGCCTATCACCTTAACCCTGAACCAAGCCATGGACACTAAACGTTTGCACGTTTCACCACCAGCTCCAACAACACGACAACGTGACACTGTCGTTGATCGTGTCACCCGCTTTTAATCGAACTTCGAAAAGTTCCGTTCGTTCCGGTTTACACCGATTTTTACCGAAACTTAACCGGAATCATTATTTATATATATATCGATGCACGAATGCCAGATGTATTAGACTTTCTAGTTCTAATTTCTGACGTTCGTTTTTGAATATGTAGATATCAATGCCAATGTCGAAATCGGCGAGCTTGGTTCAGATTGTTTAATTCGTCGGGTGTTGGTTCGTTTTCTTCGACACTTTTTATTATTTTATTTAATTTTCTTTTTTTATTTTAATTTTAGGTAAACTGTGAACGGAACGCGCGTATACGTATAATAATGTGGATTAAAATGTATACTATTAAGACTATCAAAAATCATAAGATTAATAATAAGATATTAAGAAGAATGCGACTAAACATGATGAAGACGTTATTACTGTTACATATATTCCAGCAACAATTTCATGCTATCAATCATTCTTTCCAAATGGATATTTTATGCCGCAATCAGACGAACAAAAGCTCAAGTCAGACTGAAATCAGATATAAAAAGTGCATTTAAAAAAAAGAAAACAGGGAGATCGTATCTGCCAGTGAAAGATCATTAAATGTAGAGTAGTTTGACAGAACAATCGCGTGACATGAAAAACAACATTATCCTATCTTTAGTCACACTATATAAGGACAGAGTGGACATCATTATGTATCACAATGTTTTGAAATATCGATTTCGACACTTGATCATATCAGAGAACGATTGCGAGTGAAACGAAGATTTTGAATAGAAAAGCTTTATTTCACTTGAACTAAAATTTAAAAAAGTAACGTTACAGACATTTTGCTGAATCAATTACAATTAGTAGATAAAAGGAATTAAAGAAAGGAATCTTTTATTTTCTATCTGAATTGGACGCTTTGTATCTTCATTCAAAATGCGCGCGCAATAGTCTTAGTTTAAGTAAGGATCACAGCGCCAATAGGAACGGCGGAATACGTAATTACGCGTAATTCGATCGTAATCGATTTC
This sequence comes from Tetragonula carbonaria, assembly GCA_032399595.1. Taxonomy (NCBI): domain Eukaryota; kingdom Metazoa; phylum Arthropoda; class Insecta; order Hymenoptera; family Apidae; genus Tetragonula; species Tetragonula carbonaria. The sequence goes on from JAUCRC010000008.1 coordinate 12,926,624, forward strand.
TCGCACTTGATCCGTAATATCGAAACGTAACGTGAAAATGTCAGTTTTAGGCGGGAAGCGTGGCAAGAAGAAGCAGAAATTTATCTAGAAGTTTACTTTCAGGTAAAACTTAACAAATCTGAACTTTTCGTTCTTTAATTTTAGATAATTAACACTACGTTTAAGAAGTTGCGACACCGTGCTTTAAATTAATAAATTACAATGCTTTGTTACAGATACCTTTCAGGTTATTTCTACTTCTTCCATGATGTTCGATAATTCTTGTCTGATTGCGATGATTTAGTTTTCTCGATCAAAGTCACACTGATGACGATCTTCGCATCGAGTCGTAAGTCGCATTTTTGTTCCTCTAGAATTTTCGCCGAGCATAGTGATCGCGGGTATTCATTATACCCGTGACTAGTAACATTTTCTTTCTTGTCTATTCGTTAGCTTAGGATAGGTTTTCTTGCATATTGCGGTTTTTAATATTAACAACAATGCATTAATATTTAATTTTTATGCATAGTATAATAATTTTAATATACATATGTATAGTGTAATATTATAATATTATATTATATTTTAATATAATGTCATGATATTATAGTATAATACTATATTACTATCATAATATTATTATCATAATATTATACTATAATAATATATATTATAATGTTATAATATAATAATATATGTTATAATTTTAATTTATATGTATAGTATAATATTAGCATAACATAATATTACAACAGAATGCATACGTGATTGTAAATATACAAAGAGTGTATTCATTATACTTATATATGCAAAATCAAAGTATATGATTATTTGCAAAGATAAAATAACCATGTGACTGCATGGTACGTACATAATGAAAAATGAATGTTTGAATAAATTTTACAATAATCTTGTTTGAGTATTTTGCAATGGAGAAGTGAGGTACCCCCGACTTCGTTGCCATGAGTATTGCAATTTTTATTGAAATCATTATGAAATGTTAATGGTGGTGTATATTATAGTTGTTGTAATTGTACATGTTTAATTTTCTCTCACGTTTTATGCTAATATTATTTGATTTCCATATTCATGTATGTTGTCTGATCTCCATATCCATATAATTTGAAGCATGAAATTTAAAATATGAAGTTATTAAAGGTCAAAACGTATCAAATTTTACGTGCAAGAAGACATTTCGCGACAGGTGGATTTCCAACAAGAGTTTCGAATGTTACCTTTGTACCTTTAAAAATGTGGTCTGATGAGGGAATCACCCGAGGATATTTCTATCAATTCATTTCATTCACTGTTAGACACAATTGTTGCTCGTTGAATTTCATATTACTTGCACTGAATTTTCTTTCACTGAAACTTTTACTTAATACTCCAATGACTTGCTAGATTGTTGAAGTAAATTATAAATCATTACAGTATCATTGATAATTGAATCAATCATAATCAATTCTAGAGTCATTGAAAACAAAATGATTAGATTTATTTAGGCATAAAATTAGACATAAAACAGACACGTTTAATCATCAATTTCCTTTCCATGTTTGTTGCCCGGATCTCACTCATGTGACCAGGTGTTATTTAGATGGGGAAAAGAGCATGATGACCATAGTTTGTAAGCTTAACAATTTCTCAGTGACTGACTAGGATATCGTGCACGACATATTTTCATCGTCCATGTGTGTGGCCATTGCGTTGTTTTTAAAATATTAATCAATGTCAGAATTGCTATCGATGAACTCGCAATAATCATCAGATACAGTATACAGATAGTATACAGATAATATACACATCATTCTGAATATTCACGCATCACGAATATTTCATTAAAATTGTAATCGAAATGTAACTAAATATGTGTAAGATAATGTAAAAAGATATGTATAATTATTACATTATATAATATGTATAATTATTTTTATCACATTGTATGCAATGTATGTACGTAAAATAAATTCTGGGACGTTTTGTCTAGGCCCTTACATCCTTGTATGCGTGAGAACAGTGGAGATTGTGTTGGTATGCCAGACATATTGATGTCTTGCCATTTTTTTTCTTTTTTTTTCTTTCTTTCAATATAGCAAGAAAGAGATCGGATAAGATATGTAGCTTACTTGTATGTCTGTTAATTATAAGTAAGGCTAGTCTCCACTCTGCTTTTGTCCATTATTCGAATTTCGAATTTCGCGAGATTTGTATTGAGCTCGAGATTATGTGCTTACGTACGAGCAACAATTATTATAGGATCGTTACTCGTTCGTATGCGTTAGAGGATCTCGAACCTAAATAGATAAGTTTCAGCGGGCATCGCGCCCGAAGAAAGAAGAGGCACCAAGCAGAAAAGGTCCGGCAAACTGCCATGAAAGAGGGCAACTATTCGTGGCTTCTCATCCTCTAGGTGGGGAATCTGTCCAGAGCATGGGAAGTCATTCCTCGTCACCATTCTCGCTTTTAATACAGGGTATGGGCCAAAAATTCCTTCTCACCTATTTGTTTTTAACAAAATGTCAAAATACAAGAAAGAATTAATTTTATTAATTTATCTTGTAAACATAAGAAAGAACTAAATTTATTAATTATTTTGAATTGAATTTAGGCTCGAGCATGAAAAATTATTTCTTTCAAATTAATTTGTTAAAAAAAAATATATATATATATATATATATATATATATACACACACATAATGAAAAAATTACGGATTTATGTGATTTTTGGCCCACCGTATAATTGTAGTGATAATACCATCCCCAAATTGCAGATTTCTATTAGTGTTAATTAAAAATTAAATTAAGTAATTAGAGTTGACTGAAATCTCGCGTTTTTGAATTAAAATCTTGCGAAAGAGTCCCGACTTCGCGACGAAAGATCGTGCTTGTTTACGAATTGAATCAGAATCTCACGGAAACGAATCGCGATTTTTCGATCGTTCCGAGTGGAATTAATTCGCAGCCGAGTCGCGAATTAATGAAAATTTCGCTTGTAAATTTGCAAAGCCGAAGTCGCGAATGGACGTTAATTTCGTTAATTTGAATTAGAACTTTTCCTTGTTTGCTTCGCGGGCTCGTCGATAACCTAAGTGCTAAGTGACAACTAAGTCACAGATACATACGTGCCTGCAGTCAACACAATCGGTTGAGTGAGTCACGACGTAAAAATCGAAGCTGTGGCCCGCCTCTTCCTTTCGCGGTCCGACTCTGTGAATGAATTCATTCTGACAATAAGAATCCACCCATCAATCGACTCGCACGGTGATATCGATTGATTAAAAGCCGAAAAAACTCTCGCGATCAGAGAAGATTCGGCGAAGGTGGGGGGAGGGGGGATTTTTTCAGGATCATCTTTCGTCTATACATTCCAAGAAACATAAATCGGTTGGCTGAAACTGCGATATTTTAATTAACTTCGACGTGTTTAGGAGAAAAGTTTGATTCTTCTTTAATTCTTCTTAAGATTCTTTCTGTCGATTATAGAAATTTATTTTCTCCGAATGAAATCATAGGCGATTTTTAAACACTTCAGGGAAAAGCTGAATGTTAATATCGATTGAAGAAGAAAAAAAAGAAAGAAAAAAAAAACGCGATGGACGATTCCTCCGCGGAGAAATAATAATCTCGAAAAGTTGAACGCGAATGGATATGATTTTTACATCTCTGAAAAGATCTCTACTCGTCAGATTGCGGGAGACTTGAAAGATATTGCTTGCCAAAAAAAAAGGTAAAAAAAAAATTGTTTCAATTTTCTTCATTCCGTTCAATATTTTCTTGAAAATGTATTACATGCTATAATTTGCAATGGGAAGTATAATCTCTCATTAAGAGACAATATATTTTATCGCAGAAAAAAATTCAGGATAAAAGATCGAACACAGTGTGTCAGAACATTTCAAAGAAGAAGAAACAAATTATTTGACGAGAATATTTAAAATGTCCAATTTCACGTGTCTGTCAACTAAAATTATTAATTTTTTAAATTATATTTTATTAATTTTTTTCATTTTCCAGATCGGTGGACATTTAGAAATCGATATATAATTATTAATTACTAACTTTTTAAAATTATATTTTATTAATTTTTTTTCACTTTCCAGACCGGTAGACATTAAGAAATCGATATATATATAATTAATTATTAATCGATATATAATTATTAATTACTAACTTTTTAAAATTATATTTTATTAATTTTTTTTCATTTTCCAGATTGGTGACATTTAAAAATCGATATAAATATATATATAATTAATTATTAATCGATATATAATTATTAATTATTAACTTTTTAAAATTATATTTTATTAATTTTTTTTCACTTTCCAGACCGGTGGACATTAAGAAATCGATATATATATAATTAATTATTAATCGATATATAATTATTAATTACTAACTTTTTAAAATTACATTTTATTAATTTTTTTTCATTTTCCAGATCGATGGACATTTAGAAATCTCTCTCTATATATATAAAATTCAAAAATATCAAAATGAGAAACTTGATTTTTCTGCCTGGATTCCCCTAATCTCCACTGTGCTCCGGAAAGAAGAAGGAACAATTTCCGCAGTTCCGGTCATCGCATGCTGGCTCTCGCATATTTGAGAAATACTCTGCGAGAAACACTGCTTCTTCCATCGTTGGGGGAAAAAAAAAGAAGAAGAAGAAGAAAAAGAAGAAGAAGAAGAAGAAGAAAAAGAAAAAGACAGAAAAGAAAGAGATGGAGGTGTTAGAGGAGGAGTTTGAACAATCGATAATCGCGTCACGCGGTTGCGAATCGCATGATTGCTTATGCCTCGACGACAATTAAGCGTCGTTCGCGTTTCCTTCTGTCGCAGGCTCGTAAGTTGCCGTCTCTCGACTTCTCGCAAGGTCTTATCGATCAACGATACGTGGCCGGCGATTACGTGGCGCACGAAGATTGCCACTGTTTGTCGGTGAATTACCGAGCGAGTCGGAAACGATCAAAACCGATATTCGCCGGGCTGGATGAGGATGCTCGAACTTATGTGCTGCACTTGAACTTATCGCGCTCGCGGATCGTTAGAACGCGACCTAGAAATAAAGTACGTTGGATTTTTTCGATTCGGCGTCGGCTTATCCGGCCATTTTAATTATCAATAGACTGTAACCGGGCACTTATGCACCCAGTGATGAAAATTATTCACGATTGGAGTTCCGAGTTTCTAGTTGCACACGCGCCAGCTGTTGTAAACGCGAAAGTTTACAACAGCGAGTCAATTTTTTATTTTTTTTTTTTTTTTTTCGTCTGTCGCTTAATTCTGTTTCGATTGCGGAAATTCGTAGCAAAGTATGGTATCGCGTATACATTATCGGGTATAAAAATTAATATCAGGTATTAAATTGTTAGATTATTGCGTTATGTATGAAAATTAATTTCAAGCATGAGATGATAAAGGATAATTTCCAAGATAAAGGACTATATATTAACATTTACTTTTAGAGAAATGGATTAGGTTGTAATGCTTTTAATTTCATCATAAATGGAACTACGTGCTCTGTTATAAAAATCAATTGTTCTTCTTTTTAATTTTTAAAAGAAAAAGGTTGAGGGATGGATGACACAATTAAGAGCACAACTGAACCAATAATAGGATGAAAAATTTTTGTCAATTTTTTTAAACTGAAGAAGGAATCACATCAACAATCCACTTGGTCTCATTTTAAAACTTGAAGCCTCGAGACAGTCGCGAGTTCGTTTTTGCATCGTGCAATAAATAGGAAAGTATTGCTATTCCATTCTATTCTCGGGAAGTAAAATTCAAAAAATTTGAAATTTCTCTAGAAAAACTGTTTTCGTAGCTGTTTCGTAGCAGAACCCAAGATTTTGAAAATTGAAGATCGAAGGATGCCTCGAAACTTTGCTGTACGATTTTTTTTTTCTTCTTCTTCTTCGCTAAAATACTTTCAGGATTTAGACTGTGAAATTCAAAGTTCAATAAAAAAAAAAAAAGAAAAAGAAAAGAAAAAGATGAAAAAGAAAATCTCGAGCTTCAAGATTTCTTTTCTCATCGTCTCCATTCCCTTCGTTGTACTCACAAAAAAAAAAAGCACCAATTCGTGTGAAAATGATCGTCGTCGAAGATACCTGTTATTGAAATTAATTATCGGCTGAAATCGAATCGGTTAACAAGTGTCATCCATGTTCAGAAAGTATTCAGATTAGCATTCCATTCGTTTTCGTTTGATTTCGAGTAGGGTGGAACGTTAATTTCGTCGGTTCATTCACGAGGAGAAGCACTTCGAGTATATACGCGGCGGTTTTGAATGAAACTTCGCAACTAGGTCGAGGCTCGGCATGTATATCAGAAAATGATTTCGTCTGAAAAGCATTTAAACGCTCGATACTCGAAGAAACTGAACGATTCGCATTTCGGACAGGCTCGTTATCTGATAAAACCATAGATGAGATCCTTATCACCGTGGATAAGAAAATTTGAGAAAGAAATAAGGAAGAGAGCAAGATCAATACTGACAACAAGATAAAACTCAACTATAAGTAAATGAAATTGATAAATAAATACAAAACTAAGCTATCTGTTAAGTTAATGTTGAGATTGAAATATCTCTTTGTCGTTCAAGTTCTCTTTCTTACCATCCTGTTGAAAGCTTTGTTTTTCAAAAACTTCTGAATCGTATGACAATATGCATAATGTGTATAATATGATGATGTATCTTTCGAAAAATAGCTGGATTATTTTTATAATTTTTCAACGATTTATGTTATAATCTTTCCCAGGGACCCAATTATAAATTGAACTGCATATTCGTAAAGATATAATTTAGAAAAATTGATGTCGTCTTTTAATCTTAATTTTCTTTTCTATCCTATCCTGCTGAAAATTCTGACAAAGAAATATTTGGAAGTGGAATTTTTGATCAGGATAGTAGAAGAGAAAATTAAGATTAAGAGAAGATATTAATTCTTTGAAGTTGTACTTAATAATAGATAATTGTATTATCATACAATATATAGATAATATATAATTATAGAATACAATATATAGATAATATATAGATAATTGTACATCAATAATAGATAATTATATTATACAATTGTATTATATATATTGATGGTATAATATGTGTAATATCTATATGCAATGGTACAATATCTTAAAAAGAAGAAAAAAATGGTTGGATTGTTCATAATGTTTCTCACACAGAATCCAATTATGAATCGAGCTATATCTTCCAAAGTTTCTTCACACATTTTTCTAACATCTCTATCTCGCTTATTTGCAGCATACCGGAAATCCTCTTCTCCATACTCTTTCTCCTAAAGAAAAGAAAAAAAAAATTCGACTCCCAACTGATGTTCATCCGCATCCAACCATTTTCACTCCCTCGAACTACACACATTCTGTTCTAGAATTTCCTCGCGCGAAGCGTGCGTGTAGCGTGCAATTTCACCAACAATCACGCTAATATATTCTTTTTTCACTCTGTTTTCGAGCAGCCTTATCGGAATCCGGTCGATGAAGTGCCTAAAAGTAAACGCCAAGGTGACGTGGGCACGTATTGCGTGCGGAAGGTCCCTTGACGCATTGCAGAAGAACAAAATCGCCGTCGTCGAAAGAGAGAGAGAGAGAGAGAGAGAGGTCAGCGAAAAGAACGAGCGAGGAAAAGAACGAAGCAGTGCATGAAAAAAGTAACCGTGAAAAAGAAGAAGAAGAAGAAGAAGAAGAGAAGAGAAGAGAAGAGAAGAGAAGGAAAGGAAAGGAAAGGAAAGGAAAGGAAAAGAGAGAACAAAAAAAAAAGAAAAGAGAAGAGAAGAATGATAGCGCGTTTGAAGCGACGGTGAAGAGAACACAGCATTCGTCCCTGCCTCGGGCTGGTAAATCAATTTCGTCGAAGGACGATCCGAGAGTCCGAGAATTGCGGCGGGGTCAACGAGCCGCGCAGCGGCCGCATTAATTAAGTAAACGCTGCTCCTCTATTGCCGACCTCTTTCAACGGCTAATCGCTTTCGACGCTCGGCGCGATTACGTTCGCAGCCTCTTCTACCATTTTCTAGCGTCGAAAAATTTATGAACAGAAATTATTTACTTCCAGCAACTTCGTCAACTGCTGGATTAGACTGGTTGGAAATTGATAGTAAATCGTCGATGGCCCCGAGGGAATAGGTGGATGGTGGATTTTCGTTAGACCAATTAGAAGTATTCGATAGAAGTTAAAAATGGATTATGGGTTTTTGCACGTTTATCGTTAGAAAATCTGCAAGATGCACGCAATACGCAAAAGTGTGTAAAATACCCGAAGTTCTTTAATAGGTAATAATAACTTTCTACTTAGACTAATTATATTTCTAGAAATATGAAACTGCATAAACGTTCGTTGATATATAACGCATAGTCTAGTTGCAAATTAGTCATTTGCGTGATTATTAAAATAGATATTCTGTAACGATTATGAGATTTTTATAATCCAAATGTGTCCATTTTGTGTATCCAAACTGTAATCGCCAATAGTTCAATATTTTTGTACAAACTGGATTGCATGCGTATATTGATACAATTTAATTATGCATATATTTATCACAATTATATGTAACAAGTATTCAAAAAAATGTCAGAAATCTTCAGTCTCATGCAACATCAGGAATAAAAGAAACTGAATTTCCAATGAGACTAAAAAGAAGACTCAGGTAAGATTCTTATTTGAAATTATTAAAATTAACATTAAAAAGTTTTAAATTTCCCTCAGTCATAGGATGTGTTGATATGGGATATTTTATAATGATCCTGAGATTTTTATAATCCAAACTATAATACACCAATATAGTTTGCCAATATTTTTGTACAAATTGGATTGCATGCCTATATTGATACAATTTAATTATGGAAATTAACTTCAGTTCTCAATGTCTATTTGCTTTAGCATATATTTTATCACAATTGTATATGTAATATCATTGTATATATGTAACAAGTACTCAAAAAAATGTCAGAAATCTTTAGTCTCATGCAAGATCACGAATAAAGGAAACTGAATTTCCAATGAGACTAAAAAGAAGACTCAGGTAAGATTCTTATTTGAAATTATTAAAATTAACATTAAAAAGTTTTAAGTTTCCCTCAGTCATAGGATGTGTTGATATGGGATATTTTATAATGATCCTGAGATTTTTATAATCCAAACTATAATACACCAATATAGTTTGCCAATATTTTTGTACAAATTGGATTGCATGCCTATATTGATACAATTTAATTATGGAAATTAACTTCAGTTCTCAATGTCTATTTGCTTTAGCATATATTTTATCACAATTGTATATGTAATATCATTGTATATATGTAACAAGTACTCAAAAAAATGTCAGAAATCTTTAGTCTCATGCAAGATCACGAATAAAGGAAACTGAATTTCCAATGAGACTAAAAAGAAGGCTCAGGTAAGATTCTTGTTTGAAATTATTAAAATTAACATTAAAAAGTTTTAAATTTTCCTCAGTCATGGGATATGTTGAAACGAAATGTGGCTGATCATGGAAACCTCTGGTCAGTTGTCGACGAACAAAAATGAAATCTGACAAGATTTACATCGAGATCGTTGTTGCAGTTCTCTCGTGTAGCAGAAGATGATCAAACAGAGACGCGTTCTAGGAAAAATCCACGTGTGATCGCTTGCTTCGAGCAATACATTACACCAGGGACATCGGTTGCACGCAGTGTGCTCTCTTACATAAGTCAAAGCAAATGTTAGACAAAGAAGCATAGCCGACACTGGATACAGTTTGACGCGTAACGGTGTGTTTTCATTTGTACACCGGTTTTCATCAGCAAAACGAAACGCAGAGTGGCCGTGTCTTTTGCCAAATCTCCTCGCCGACAGATAAAATTAAGTTTAACGATTAACGTCGACAGACTGGCGACGCTGTTAAGCACGAGGAATGGAAACAATGGAAACAAATTTCAGCTGTGTCCAACTTACCAACTTGGAAGATGCTTGACAAGCGACACTCGAATCTGGCAGTGTTCTTTCTTTCTTTCTTAATTCTAGATTCCACGGAGGTGCGCACTCACTGCGGACTCGAACCAGAGCCAAAAGAAACTGCGAAACGACGTCAGTCAGTCCAATTAATGGTAAAGGTTCTTCACGCCGGTGAACCTCGAACACGAGGTTGGAAACGCGAGAACACGCGAGAGACGATATCGAAACGCGAGGACATTTAACTGGCTAAACCATCCACGTCCGCAAGCGTATACACGCCTGTATACGTATACGTGTGTATACGAGCTACGAAATGCCGGAGACTCCGTAAAACACAGCGAGAATTCACGTCTCAGTTCACAAGCACTGCGACCGATGCAATCACAGCAAGAAGATTCCAGCGATGGTCTTCGCCACTGATGATGGAAGACGAGTCCATAAACCGTTTCACGAAACGTTCACGAGACTCTCTCTCTCTCTCTCTCTCTCTCTCTTTTGGCGAGACGAAACGGAACTCGGAATGACACTGAGCTTTGCACCCAGCCTTTGGACAGTCGATGACTTTTTCCACAGTTCTCCTGGTTGCCTCCTCCTATGCGTGTCCCTATCGTCTTTCGGGTGGTGACTAGAAGCTGCTGCAGCGGCACGCTGCACACCCAGGACGCACCACGCAAGTTCCAGCTGACGTCCTGGCGACGAATCGAAGAAGAGGAGGGGAGGAATACGAGGCAGCCGAGCGTGGATTTAGATCGGTCCTCGTCGCTCCGAGGCTCGTCACGTCTCTCCCCGAATATCGGCGATTCATTCGACAAGTAACAGTCTCCGTTTCTGCGACCACAGCACTCAGAACATCTTGCGAATGCCGGCCATTCTTCAATTTTTCTCGAGGACTTCAGACGAGGAGGAGGAGAGGGACGTGATTCGTCGCGATTCTGACGGACAGCAAGGGCGGAATTTACGGGGTTATCCGGTTATCTTTTACTAGCCCCTCGACTATTATCTGTACGATGATAGAACTCGTGTAATACACGCGAAAGATCAAAAAGGTAACTCGTTATATTTTATTTCCATACTTTCTGTCTTATTGTCGATATTTAATTTTCGAATGTGCGATGTGGTGCCAATGTACGTACGTACGTACGGTGTCTTGCCTCGAAAGCCAAGACGAACGAACGAACGAACTCGAAGTAAAATGAAAGAACGCTGCGCACTGTGTGCGCGTCAACGAAACTTTACTTCCGACAGAAGTGCCAAATGAGACGAAACCAATTGCACAATTTCTTCGGTTTCCTCCGTCCATAGGATGGAAAATAGAAGAGGGACACAGTCACGAAACCAGACCTTAACGCCGTTAAGCCGTCTAGAAATGCGTCCCGTTGTTCCGACAACAAACGCACACGTGTACTCGGCCCAGAGAGGTATACGAGCAGCTCGATCGTCGTCGACGAACTCGAACTGTGGCTCCGCGAACGAACGCCGCGGGATCAGCTGGTGGTAGAGGGAATCAGAACGACGAACAGGAAGGGGGAATCACGAAGGCAGTGAAAGAGGGGACTATAGGCTTTGGCGAGGATCCGAGCAAGAGGAGACGACCAGCAGTCGACCAACCGCGCGATACTGAATGAACTCGTCTCTGACCCCGACACGTCCTACCTCGTTTCCCGAGCCACGAGCCACCCTAGTTTACCACCCCTTCGCCTCTTCATACTCCTTTAGTAACGTTTTTCGTCGCGAGAAAGAGAGAGATTTTTGGACGCCGACCGACGACGATCATAGCAATCAGGGCTCGATCCGTAGTCAGTTGAGACAGCTGTAAACGAACACTCTTGACTACACTTGACTGTGTTGTCTGTGTGAATTTCTCAGCAACACGACCAACTGACAAGGATGAGCTTTTCGTTTTGGATTCTCAGAGGCTACTCTACCGCTTCTAAGTAACCATCCCTCCAAGCTTTGCAGTTCTCTTTTGCAAAAGACGATTCGTCTGGATTGTGACCAAGCAGAGAACAGAATCTTTCTTTCTTTCTTTCTTTCATCTGAAGTTTCTGAGAAAAGTGCATAGGAAATCGAAAGCTTGGCATCAACGAGCCCAGTATCGTTTCGTTGCGGATTAACAAGAGTTAGAGGAGCGATTACCTTAGCGATCATCGAGAGCGTAAGACTTCGATAAGGGGATATCAGTCGGCGGGTTACGCAAAACAGAAGTCGAGAGACTTCGGGCGAGATATAAAGCGCGTCGGAGGGGCGAGGGGGAGGGGACGCCGCGTTTTCACGCGCATGCCAGCCCCGTTCGTGATGACGTCAGGCCGAGGAAAAATCAATTCAACCCCCTGTACAGTGCGGCAGGACAGGGACGTTGTTATATCTAACCACCACGGTCACCGTCATTGAATTAGCCGAATTAATTGTAGTTCGCCGAAATCGATCGGCCTTGGGCCAATTTCGCCGTTTTAGAATTCTGTCGATCGTTTGATACGTTCTGGAGATCTTTCTAGGAATTCGCCCGAATGTTCCTCTGGAATCAGCTCCCTTCGGCAGAAGAAGGTGGCGAGCTTCTTTCGCGACTTCTGATCTCTAAAGAGACAGAGCTGAAGGATTTTTAATACAGGCTGAGGCAGGTTGCTTGAACTGGGAAAGGGAGAGGAAGAAGAAGAAAGACCTAGTTGGGGAAACTTGTACGAAAGATTGGAGTAGTAGCCTAGTTCCAATTCCCAAATTCATTTACATTGTCGTTGAAATGATAGAACTAGACTGAAGATATGAGAGCTACGTAACAAAAACTATAAACGATATACCATGATGATCGGAGCCTACGATTAAATTTACATAAATGTGCAATATATATCGTGTATTGCATTCACACTCGAGATTATAATATTTGAGGTTTCATTGGAATGCTTGAACATCTGTTTGCAATACGTCTACGTCTTGAATTGACTCTCTTAAACAAACTGAGATTAGAAAAACGATAAGTACGAGTGAAGTCATCGCATCGTGAAACGTTTCGTTACGCAATCCATTCAAACGTGCACTATTTAATCGATTAATTAATTGTCCGTTCTAGCTCGTTAAGACCTCGCGTACTCGTATAATTGGAATAATGCTTGTGCAATGCCACTTCGAAGATTAGTAACGTCGATCGTGCAACGTAGTTTTTCCTACAAACGCACGAATGTGCAACGTACAAGGATTACTTTGGCCTGACTCGATTGCGATTTGCTTGGCAATTAAATTGAAACAGCGACGTCGAGTCCATCTCAATGAATTATTATTAACGTTTAGCGTTAGTATTTAATTTAAATATTAAAATAATTCGAGAATTTTTTCATGAAACTCAAAGTGTCAGTGTTAGATTCGAAGCACAGAGTTCGTTGAAAGATTTCAAAAAAGAATACACGTGGAATATTTTTTTACATGCTTTTATATCTTGATATATTAGTTCAGCGTTGATATTTAATTCGAAATAATTCAAGAATTATTTCATGAAATTTACAGAGTCAGAGTTAGATTTGGAGCACAGAGTTCATCGAAAGAAGTTCAGAAAAGAATACACGTGGAATATTTCTTCACATGCTTTTACATCTCGATACATTTTCAAGAAGATATTCTCTACGTTTCCCTTCTACCTTCAATTTCGGCACACTGAGCTAAGCTAAAACACACGTGGAATATCCCTTTAGATCTTTATACTCTGATACTTTCAAAAAGATATCTTCTACTTTCTGTTTCTAGTTCCTCCACTGGGGAGTGGAGGAACTCCTCTATATTCTCTATATTCAAAATGACTCACCTGTTATCCGTGCTTGCTGACTGATTCTCCAGGTAACCAAACTGTTATCTCCACGTTATCCACAGCTTCACACGATAACTGATAACGACTGTTTTTTTCTTCTGTCGCGTCGCAGACACGGCACGCTCGTTTCGTGGCTCAGCTACGAGCAAAGATTGGTCTGCAAGATTGCTACCGAAAGGGATTTCTGCGTTGCTGTTGTCCCGTGCCTCGGTGCCGGGCCACCATTAGCTCATCAAGTTGGTTAAACGAACACGAAAGAAGGCACAGACGCCGAACGAGGCGGGCTTAAGTGTCTGGAGCTGTGTGTCGTGCAATTGTTAAGTAACAGTTTAAATCGTGTATGTGTAAATGGTGACTGATGAGCACAACGACTTGGTGCACGTTGCAACGCATTAATATCTGAATAATATCTGTCTGTTGTGTCGTCAGATCGGCACAGTGTTCGTTTCAAGCGAAATTTATTTTATTAAAATTTGAAATTTCAATCTAATACAATGTTAACGCTACATTGTCCCTTAAATCAATTAAGTTTTCTCGAATCGTTCTGTATTCGGTGACGTGTCGATACTTCTTCTATTCCTTTCTTCTTCTTCTTTTTTTTTTTTTCTGCCAAATATTGGACATGGTAAATTTGAAATCTGTGTCGTCAGCTTTTCTGTACGAATCTGCTCGAGAAATTCTATCGAAATTCTCCGGTGCGTTTCGCTTGGCAATCTCCTGTCTGCATTGGGCTATCATCCAATATCGTTGCAACAATGTTACTTGCCATTCACAATAATACGCGCCACTCGGTAATTGGCAATTTGAAAAAGAATCCGAATTGTAATTGAACTCCTACATTTGTATCTCTGTTCTTTGAAATTGCATCTTTGATATGCGGAATTGTATCTTTGAGACAACTTTATTCTGTTGGATACTAGGATGTTGATCTTAGGAAGGAATTAAGGTACTAACAATAAGTAGTCAAAAGTAGAAAGGAAAAATATTAGTTTATTATCATCGTACACCATAAAAATGACAAAATAATGAAACAGCTTCGATTAAATAACTAACAATAAGTAGTCAAAAGTAAAAAGGAAAAATATTAGTTTATTATCATCGTACAACTCGTAAAAATTACAAAATAATGAAACAGCTTCGATTAAATAACTAACAATAAGTAGTCAAAAGTAAAAAGGAAAATATGAGTTTATTATCATCATACACCATAAAAATGACAAAATAATGAAACAGCTTCGATTAAATAACTAACAATAAGTAGTCAAAAGTAAAAAGGAAAAATATTAGTTTATTATCATCGTACAACTCGTAAAAATTACAAAATAATGAAACAGCTTCGATTAAATAACTAACAATAAGTAGTCAAAAGTAAAAAGGAAAAATATGAGTTTATTATCATCGTACAACTCGTAAAAATGACAAAATAATGAAACAGCTTCGATTAAATAACTAACAATAAGTAGTCAAAAGTAAAAAAGGAAAATATGAGTTTATTATCATAATACACCATAAAAATGACAAAATAGTGAAACAGCTTCGATTAAATAACTAACAATAAGTAGTCAAAAGTAAAAAGGAAAAATATGAGTTTATTATCATAATACACCATAAAAATTACAAAATAATTAAACAGCTTCGATTAAATAACTAACAATAAGTAGTCAAAAGTAAAAAAGGAAAATATGAGTTTATTATCATCGTACACCATAAAAATGACAAAATAGTGAAACAGCTTCGATTAAATAACTAACAATAAGTAGTCAAAAATAAAAAGGAAAAATATTAGTTTATTATCATAATACACCATAAAAATTACAAAATAATTAAACAGCTTCGATTAAATAACTAACAATAAGTAGTCAAAAGTAAAAAAGGAAAATATGAGTTTATTATCATCGTACACCATAAAAATGACAAAATAGTGAAACAGCTTCGATTAAATAACTAACAATAAGTAGTCAAAAATAAAAAGGAAAAATATTAGTTTATTATCATAATACACCATAAAAATTACAAAATAATTAAACAGCTTCGATTAAATAACTAACAATAAGTAGTCAAAAGTAAAAAGGAAAAATATTAGTTTATTATCATCGTACAACTCGTAAAAATTACAAAATAATTAAACAGCTTCGATTAAATAACTAACAATAAGTAGTCAAAAGTAAAAAGGAAAAATATTAGTTTATTATCATCGTACAACTCGTAAAAATTACAAAATAATGAAACAGCTTCGATTAAATAACTAACAATAAGTAGTCAAAAGTAAAAAGGAAAAATATGAGTTTATTATCATCGTACACCTCGTAAAAATGACAAAATAATTAAACAGCTTCGATTAAATAACTAACAATAAGTAGTCAAAAGTAAAAAGGAAAAATATTAGTTTATTATCATCGTACACCATAAAAATGACAAAATAATGAAACAGCTTCGATTAAATAACTAACAATAAGTAGTTAAAAGTAAAAAGGAAAATATGAGTTTATTATCATAATACACCATAAAAATGACAAAATAGTGAAACAGCTTCGATTAAATAACTAACAATAAGTAATCAAAAGTAAAAAGAAAAATATGAGTTTATTATCATAATACACCATAAAAATGACAAAATAGTGAAACAGCTTCGATTAAATAACTAACAATAAGTAGTCAAAAGTAAAAAAGGAAAATATGAGTTTATTATCATAATACACCATAAAAATGACAAAATAGTGAAACAGCTTCGATTAAATAACTAACAATAAGTAGTCAAAAATAAAAAGGAAAAATATTAGTTTATTATCATAATACACCATAAAAATTACAAAATAATTAAACAGCTTCGATTAAATAACTAACAATAAGTAGTCAAAAGTAAAAAAGGAAAATATGAGTTTATTATCATCGTACACCATAAAAATGACAAAATAGTGAAACAGCTTCGATTAAATAACTAACAATAAGTAGTCAAAAATAAAAAGGAAAAATATTAGTTTATTATCATAATACACCATAAAAATTACAAAATAATTAAACAGCTTCGATTAAATAACTAACAATAAGTAGTCAAAAGTAAAAAAGGAAAATATGAGTTTATTATCATCGTACACCATAAAAATGACAAAATAGTGAAACAGCTTCGATTAAATAACTAACAATAAGTAGTCAAAAATAAAAAGGAAAAATATTAGTTTATTATCATAATACACCATAAAAATTACAAAATAATTAAACAGCTTCGATTAAATAACTAACAATAAGTAGTCAAAAGTAAAAAAGGAAAATATGAGTTTATTATCATCATACACCATAAAAATGACAAAATAATGAAACAGCTTCGATTAAGTAACTAACAATAAGTAGTCAAAAGTAAAAAGGAAAAATATTAGTTTATTATCATAATACACCATAAAAATTACAAAATAATTAAACAGCTTCGATTAAATAACTAACAATAAGTAGTCAAAAGTAAAAAAGGAAAATATGAGTTTATTATCATCATACACCATAAAAATGACAAAATAATGAAACAGCTTCGATTAAGTAACTAACAATAAGTAGTCAAAAGTAAAAAAGGAAAATATGAGTTTATTATCAAAATACACCATAAAAATGACAAAATAGTGAAACAGCTTCGATTAAATAACTAACAATAAGTAGTCAAAAGTAAAAAAGGAAAATATGAGTTTATCATCATACACCATAAAAATGACAAAATAATGAAACAGCTTCGATTAAATAACTAACAATAAGTAGTCAAAAGTAAAAAGGAAAAATATGAGTTTATTATCATCATATACCTCGTAAAAATTACAAAATAATTAAACAGCTTCGATTAAATGTCCAATCAATATTAGTTTCTATTTGGACGAGAATATATCCATTGGAACGTGTTCCGGAGTTCGGAAACGTTCCGTGGCGCTATCTAAGTTAAGATTCGCGAAACGTTCTCATAAACCGTACACGAGTTGGAAAACAATTCTGAAAACAGCATGAAATTCTAATAAAAGTAAACTACAAACAGACTGATATAATTTTATCAATTCGAAAAGGTCTCGAGCGATGTTTGTCTGAAAATTGTCTTAAATACAATATAGCATCCTACGAAAAAGAAAAAAAAAAAAGAAAATACAAACGAAGGTCTCACAGAAAGGAGAACTTTATAGAAAGATGTTTTCGAATTTTGAGGTCTCAATCGATGTTTAATTGTCTAAAAGATCTCATGCAGTCCCGCCAGAGGTTTCGTTTCAGCTTCCTGACTGAAGTCTGAGTTTTCTCCCCGCAAACGTTGAACGTACAATCTTAAATACAATATAACATCCTACGAAAAAGAAGAAAGAAAAAAAGAAAATACAAACGAAGGTTTCACAGAAAGGAGAACTTTATAGAAAGATGTTTTCGAATTTTGAGGAGGTCTCAATCGATGTTTAATTGTCTGAAAGATCCCTGCAGCCCGTCCAGTTCCGCCAGAAGTTTCGTCTTGGCTTCCGGTAGTCGGGCTTTCTCGTTCGTTCGACTGAGCTTCTCCTCTCGCAAGAACCAGTCTCTGTTCCTTTCAATTTTCTTCTTCCACGCGTCTGGAAAGTGTTACTTTTCGTTAGAAGGGAAAAAAAAAATGGAAAAGAAAAAGAAAACACGGAACGACCGTGTTAATTTAAAAAGAAAGCAAATGAGAATTTCCAGGTACCATTCAGTTCGTCCAGAGTGCCGGCTTTCCCGCCCCACTCGTTTGGGAGTATATCTCTGCCTATGTGAGTGTGCAGCTCCTCGCCGCCGCCAGTGTGAATGCAAAACTATCAAACGAAGAGTTGTTGCGCTTGCAATATTGAATATTGTAAAAGACAACAAAATTTGCAAACTGCGGAACGTTTCAATCTCGACGTTTCACGGTTGACCAACCTTCTGAATGAGTCGATCCTTCAGCAGAGGGTAGAATATATTGAGGATACTCTCGATAAAGGCAGGCGCGTGAAGGAAGTGGACTCGGTGCAATCTCATTGGCATGCTGTCCTGCACCGCCAGCATCGACTTCCGGACAATACTCTGCGTCGGGCTGCATTTCGTGAAATGCACCACGCTGAATCCCTGGATTCGGAATGTTTGACATGAAATGAAATATGGAACACATGATACTGAATTCGATCCCTTAATGCGCCCTGATGCGATGATTTAGAGTTTTTTGATAACCTCCCGTATGTTTATATTATATTACAATAATGTTAATAATAACAACTAGGTATGCTTTTAGGTAAATCCAAATGTTAATTTCGTTTATATATAATTTCGAAATTTGGTCATTGTTGACATAACTTCTGGAAGGTTGTGCACAGAGTAAGGGACGAATGAAGATTATATTAAGTATTTGTTACAATGTTATGTTACACAGGATGCATCGGAGTATTATGTACAAGCAGGGTAAAATAAGAATGGAAAATAAGAAAAAGAAAAAATCGTGGGAAAATAAGAAAAAAATACTCCAACGCGTCCTGTATTGAGAAATATGTACTATGTAACAAACCTGAATTTAACTCTTTGCACTCGATTGCCCCTTCTGTAGGGAAATTGTATTTAAACCTAACCTAAATTTAACTCTGCAATCGACTATTTCGTCTGAGGAGACATTGTATTTAAACCTAACCTAACCTAAATTTAACTCTGCACTCGACTGTTTCGTCTGAGGGGACATTGTATTTAAACCTAACTTAACCTAAATTTAACTCTGCAATCGACTGTTTCGTCTGAGACATTGTATTTAAACCTAACCTAACCTAAATTTAATTCTGCACTCGACTGTTTCGTCTGAGGAGACATTGTATTTAAACCTAACCTAACCCAAATTTAACTCTGCACTCGACTGTTTCGTCTGAGGGGACATTGTATTTAAACCTAACCTAACCTAAATTTAACTCTGCACTCGACTGTTTCGTCTGAGACATTGTATTTAAACCTAACCTAACCTAAATTTAACTCTGCACTCGACTGTTTCGTCTGAGGGGACATTGTATTTAAACCTAACCTAACCTAAATTTAACTCTGCACTCGACTGTTTCGTCTGAGGAGACATTGTATTTAAACCTAACCTAACCTAAATTTAACTCTGCACTCGACTGTTTCGTCTGAGGGGACATTGTATTTAAACCTAACCTAACCTAAATTTAACTCTGCACTCGACTGTTTCGTCTGAGGGGACATTGTATTTAAACCTAACCTAACCTAAATTTAACTCTGCACTCGACTGTTTCGTCTGAGACATTGTATTTAAACCTAACCTAACCTAAATTTAATTCTGCACTCGACTGTTTCGTCTGAGGAGACATTGTATTTAAACCTAACCTAACCCAAATTTAACTCTGCACTCGACTGTTTCGTCTGAGGGGACATTATATTTAAACCTAACCTAACCTAAACCTAACCTAGCTAACAGCTCGGATTTCCTCTTTTTATAATTTGCTGATAATTATAATGGGTGACATTTGCTGTTGTATTAGTTGTAATGTCGTTTTTTTTTTTTTTTTTTTTTTTGGTACTGTACAAAATTTTATTTCCAATCGATAATATAATTTAACAATAAACTAAATGTCGATATATTTAACTGGAATATAAGTTATGTTATAATAAGTTAAATTACTGTCACTAGATGGCAATGTTCGTTAAATTTGAAAGAAACGACATTACTTATGGGTACCCCTAATATTTTATTGACACTGATGATAAATACCTCGAGGTCGATGACCATGATATTTGACAAACACTGTTCCTCCATCAGGCGAGTATCGAGAACCATGAGAATCCTTCTCGAGATTGCTTGAATGGAGAACTTCTCTATCCCGGTGTTTCTTAGCCGCAGAATGGTCACGCGATGTCCCTCGTCAGTTAGCGATGGCAGAACGAAATAATGGCTAATGGTTTTTAATGGATGGTTGAAAAAACTGACATTGAAAACGAATCCGATGGTTGGAAAGTTATTGAAAGTTATTTGAATAGTTACATCGTTTCGCAGCACTCTTGAATTTCACGTGCGAGGGGGTCTCGAACAGCGAAGAATTCCGGGATCGCGGTACGCACGCTGAAATATCTCTCTAGAATCATCTTGCACCGCTCTATGCTATTCTTGCAGCCGAATAAGAATCTTTCGATCCTCGCGTCGTCTGCGATGAAGTTATTCACGAATTAAAATTGATCTTCGGCATCACGGTGAAGAGCAGAATTGCTAATGCCAATAACGATGAAAAATTTGACCATTGACAATTTGGATCATTGTTCGTCATCTTTGTAACGAAATTTTTAACAAACCGCTTGATCTCATTTCGGAACAGTCTTATCTTTAACAATCTTAAATTCGTTTTTAACATCATGCAGCGAATGAAACGTTTTTTTTTTTATCTATTTGCGAAGGAATTGCAAAAATTCAAACGTTTATAAAAAAAAAAAAACACTGAAAAAATTCCTTTTTGTGACAGTGTCACATCTGTACCGTGATTTTGGAGACTGTAAATCTCTCTTTTACAACGAACTCTTGAAACTTGTACGAGTTTTTTCTATTATTTTATTAAACTTGGAATGTTAGGGTTAAATGACGAAATTTTAGGATTTCTTGAATCTCTAATAGTTTGAACCCTAATTCAATAAGATGGTAAAAAAAAATTCAAAAAAAAAATCGTATAGCGAGTTTTAAGAAGCCGTTGTAAAGAATTCAATCTTATTGAATTAGGGAAGAAAGATTTCAATCTTCAAGACCATGTTGGATCTATTCATGAAAAAGATTTTTTAGTGTTTTCATAGGCATTTTTTTTAGGAAAAATTATTTTCTTGAAAACAATTATTTTCTGACCTTTTATATTCTGTAAAATCATCTTCAAAAAGGAAAAAAAAAGTAAACGAACACACGAGTGTCAA
Organism: Tetragonula carbonaria; assembly: GCA_032399595.1. Classification (NCBI taxonomy): domain Eukaryota; kingdom Metazoa; phylum Arthropoda; class Insecta; order Hymenoptera; family Apidae; genus Tetragonula; species Tetragonula carbonaria. The sequence goes on from JAUCRC010000008.1 coordinate 12,948,239, forward strand.
AGTAGAGACTTTACGTTTTAAAATGAGACCAAGTGGATCGTTATTAGATCCTTTTTTATCCTGTCACTTTATTAATTTTTATCCTTTTTTATCCTGTCACTTTATTAATTAAAAAGTTAATTAAAATGTAATATAATATACTTTCTTCACCTTTACTAATAATATAATATACTTTCTTTTATTCAATTAATTGAATGATATATCTTCTCACTTTGTCCAATTAATTAAAATATACTCTCTTCACCTTTTCCAATAATATAATATACTCTCTTTTATTCAATTAATTCAAATAATTGATATAATATACCCTCCCAATTTATTCAATTAATTACTCTTTCACTTTATTGAATTAATTGCAATATAATATGCCCTCTCACTTTATTCAATTAATTAAAATATAATATAATATACTATCTTCACCTTTTATAAATAATTCAATAATTAATATAATAACTCCACTTTATTAAATTAATTAAAAAATAGTTCACCTTTTCCAATAATATACTCTCTTTATTCAATTAATTCAAATAATTAATATAGTATACCCTCCCACTTTATTCAATTAATTAAAATATAACATAACATGCTCTTTCACTTTATTCAATTAATTCCAATATTATATACCCTCTCACTTTGTTGAAATAATTAAAATATAATATAACATACTCTCTTACTTTACTCATTTTATTAAAATATAATATACTCTCTTCACCTTTTCCAATAATATCATATACCCTTTTTTATTCAATTAATTCAAATAATTAATATAGTATATCCTCTCACTTTATTCAATTAATTCCAATATTATATACCCTCTCACTTTGTTCAATTAATTAAAATATAACATAACATACTCTCTTACTTTACTCATTTAATTAAAATATAATATACTCTCTTCACCTTTTCCAATAATATCATATACTCTTTTCTATTCAATTAATTCAAATAATTAATATAGTATATCCTCTCACTTTATTCAATTAATTCCAATATTATATACTCTCTCACTTTGTTCAATTAATTAAAACATAATATAACATACTCTCTTACTTTACTCATTTAATTAAAATATAATATACTCTCTTCACCTTTTCCAATAATATCATATACTCTTTTCTATTCAATTAATTCAAATAATTGATATAGTATGCCCTCCCACTTTATTCAATTAATTCCAATATTATATACCCTCTCACTTTGTTCAATTAATTAAAATATAACATAACATACTCTCTTACTTTACTCATTTTATTAAAATATAATATACTCTCTTCACCTTTTCCAATAATATCATATACCCTTTTCTATTCAATTAATTCAAATAATTGATATAGTATACCCTCCCACTTTATTCAATTAATTAAAATATGACATAACATGCTCTTTCACTTTATTCAATTAATTCCAATATTATATACCCTCTCACTTGTTCAATTAATTAAAACATAAAATATAACATACTCTCTCGCAATTTATCCAATTAATGAAAATATAATATACCCATGTGATTAGGCAGATGAGGCTGTTTCGACAGCCACTCGCGAATTGCCAGCACATCACGCTTCCTCACTAACGGATCCGTCGGCACCGCCTCGTTCATCCGCCTCAGCTGTTCTGCAGTAGGTGGTAGCAACGTCATCGCTGCAACGCAACAGATTCCACTTTCATTCGTCGGGAAACGGAGAGGATCTCGACCGTTGGACGCGCGTGCAACCTCTCGAACGTCGACATACACGCGTTTATTTTTATTGGGAAAGCAATAAGACGCAGTTGCGTCTTGAATTTCACGGAATATTATCCGTCGATCGTCCCTCGACGAGGAAACGGTTTATCGGCAGGTACAACACCGCTGCTATAATCGATATTGACACTCGTCGCGCGCTCTTTCCGCAAGTGCACACGTTGCGAAACGAAAAAACAAAAGAAAAAGTGTAGAACTCATATATTGTCGAGTGTTGTTTGAAAAAAGAAAAATTGGAATCTCGTAATTTTATCGGTGATTTTTATCCTTCGACGAGCCAACGTATTAACGTTTGACAGGCTTTTAATTATTATAACGATACGTACCGCCGGATACGTATAATAATACGTGGAACTAAGAATCCTCACGGATTTTCACTATAATGGATCTGGCCCTGAACTGAGACACTCGATTAGCAATGATCGTGTCGCAATGATTGGAAAATGAATGTCGGCTGTGTCGATTCGACAGTTCTGGGGATTCTTTTTCAGTTGTTCAGATTCTCTGTTTGATTTTGAATACAGGTCTACCGTAGTGTGATACTAATTACAAATTGCAAGGTTTTCATCCCCTTCTGTCTAGAATATTATTTCTAGAATCTTTTTCACGCACTTTAACAGCACGAAATTAACAATCTTAGCACTTTAATACGTAATATGATTTATTCTACGCGTGATAACAATAAAAATATTTATATATCACCGTGTAACTGCATCATTTATATAATTCTACGATATTTGATCATTATCATTGTAATTCAAATGATAATGATCGATATGAACTGTCTAAACAAATCGATACTAGCTTCGACGAAGAAATTCTTTTATCTATTAAACATCGTTTTAACTGAGAAAATCAAAAATCTGTTTATTACACGTATTGACTTGGTTCGATCGTTCTAGCATTTAGCATTAAACAGTGCCGATTAACGAAACGTCGTGAAATCAAAAAAAAAAAAAAAAAAAAGAAAACGAGAACCTTGAACGAAGATCTCGAAGATTTCCATAATTTTCGTTTTCATTTGCACTTCGCTCGAAATCGAGGGGAAACACGTTCTCAATATTTTTCTTTTGAATTTGTCTCTTGTCCCCAAATGTGTCTCAACATCGCGAGCCTCGATGAATCAGTCGCGAGGAACCGAAATTAAAGAAAACAAGGCGAAGCACGCGCGCTGTTTGTCGACACTTTACCACGGAGAAGAAAAGAAGAAAAAAAGAAAGAAAAGAACAACGAACGACGGAGGGAGAGAAAGAGAAAGAAAAAGAAATTGAGGTGAAAATTCGATCGTGATCGGAATTAGTATCGGTGAGTTGCTGGCACCATCATGCCGAATCTTGGGTGTAGCCATTTTTCTCTTTTTTTTTCGTAACTCGATCGGAGAAAGCTTCGCGCCGTTCGAAGAAACGTGAGCGGAAATCGATTAAATCGGCCGAAAAAAATCGTAAATCAGTCGGGGTGAAAGCGCTGCACAGTAGAAAGAAGGGAATCGATAGGCGGTCGACTATCGATCGACAAATCGTTTTATTCGTTTCTCTCTTTCATTCTTTCTCACTGTTTCTTCTTTTTTTTTTTTTCTTTTTTTTCTTCATTCTATACTCGTCTCTTTCATATTTTTTTTTTTCTGGCTTCTTGTCGTTTACCTCTAAGCAACTGAAATGTTTTTCTTTTTCTTTTTTTAAATTTTCGTCACGCAGTTTAGAGCTACGCTTGTTAAATCTTTGCGTTAAATCTCGTTCTTTTTTTCCCATTTAAATGCTACGACCTCGTTCTTTAACATCCTCGTTTATTGATATTGTAAATAATGTTTCTCGGCGCAAGGATTCCTTTCTGTCTGTCGAATTCGTTTCTGAATTCGGTTAGTACCAGAATTCCATTTGGACTGGATAAATGAGGTGACAGAAAAGTAACTTTGCACTCGCGATTATATAACACGTCCTTTGGAGCTGATCGATTATTTACTGAATCGGTTAAAAAATATATTCTACGTGTCTTTTTTTGTATGAAAATATTCAGAATATTCGAAATGTTACAAATATTCAAAATAATATTCTACGTGTCGATCGTTATAATTTATAAGTAATAAAACTTGGATTTAATTGGTGGTTGAATTATTAATTAAATTAATGTTTTACGTATAATCTGTTAAAATTAAATATATAGCTTGCTGAAAAATATTTAATAAAGAAAAAGGTTCCAAATTAATTAACGAGGATTAAATATGGGAATTGAAATTAATAATGATAAATAAAGTGCCAGCAATAGCGGTTAGACTTTAGTTAATAAGTTAATAATTAATAAGATTCTGTTCAAGTTACTTCAAAAACATTATTTGTTAAATTAATTTTAGGTGAAATTTGAATTACTAAATATAAAATAATTTATGTTACAAATATGTAAAAAAATTAATTAATAAACTAGGATTAGATATCCTATTATTTTAATATACGAATAAGTTTTTATCATTAAATGTAGAATCATTAAAACAAAATAATATGGCGGCCTTTTAATCTTTTTAGGGAAATTTGTTGTTTAATTTGATAATCCATATATTTAAATTTAATTTATGTATTGTTATTTAAATGTATAAGTAAAAAATTTTTCATATATGTGAATATTTTATAAAATATTATAACAAATATCATAATCATAACAAATTGCATTTTTTAAAAATTAGTTTTAATAATTAGTTTTAATACTAATTAAAAAGAGGATTTAATAGCAAATTTAATAGTTAATAATTAATAAAATTCTATTGAAGTTACTTCAAAAACATTATTTGTTAAATTAGTAATTTTAGGTGAAATTTGAATTACTAAATATAAAATAATGTAAGTTACAAATATGTAAAAAAATTAATTAGTAAACTAGGATTAGATATCCTATTATTTTAATATACGAACAAATTTTTATCATTAAATGTAGAATCATTAAAACAAAATAATATGGCGGCCTTTTAATCTTTTTAGGGAAATTTGTTGTTTAATTTGATAATCCACGATAGGATATACTTAAATTTAATTTATGTATTGTTATTTAAATGTATAAATAAGAATTTTTCATGTATATGAATATTTTATAAAATCAAAATGTAGTATATTTAAGAACAAATGAATCATAACAAATTGTATTTTTTAATAATTAGTTTTAATACTAATTAGAAAGAGGATTTAATTAGAAGTAAATTAATTAAATTATTTTAATTGAACAAAGTAATAATTGGTGTACAAATTGCCCGTCAGTTTCGTAAAGAAATAAGTCGTAACATAATAAAAGTATTATGAGTATCAAATGATAATCAGACTGCCAATTTTCAGGGATTTTCAAATTTTCATGAGCATAATTGAAGCTAGATAGAAGAAATAGAAGCTAAATGAAAAATTGTTTCTTTTACATACGTACACTGTTACGATTAATAGTGTTTGAATATTTTATATATTTTTCGATGTTACGTGTGTTGTAATAAATAAATCGAAATAAATCGAAATAAATAGCTACGTTTCTAAACAGAAATCAATATTAATCTTGACTAAATGTTTCAAGCAGTCGTGAGAAAAGAAAATCTGAAATCTGAACTTCTGACTTGGTTGTTCTATTGTTAATTAACAACAGTTAATTTAGATCAATAATAATTAAGTTGGATCGGTAATATGGAGTAGAGAATGTGAAACCGGAAGTGAATGATTTCCCACTCGAAAAGTATTTGATCAGCGACAGTATGAGATTTCATGTGCGTACATACGCTCTAATTTCTCTGAAAATTATAAATAATTATAAAAATACATTCCTGTACCGATTTTATATTTTTTATATTTTTTTTTTTTTAGCTCTTTGAATCTACTAATTGTTAGATATTAATTTAAACGAGACAATGTCACATCCTTTTTCAGGACGAGTTCGTTGATTTCGATTTCATTTCAAACTACATGCAAACGTGAAACTAGTTTTAATTATAATAAACATTATAAATAATAAATTTAATTTCATTAAATCACAAATTTAATTTTAATTATAATATATCATAACTATAATTGAAGCGCAATATTTTTTTCATCCCGATGAACCGTCGTTTTTCTTCTTCTTTTTAATAACTTAATTACGGTATTTACGAAAATACAAGTACAAAATGAAAATACGAATACAAATTGAAATTGCAAACGAAAACAAAAACACGGATGCGAGTCGTAAAAAACGTTGAAGATACATCAGAATTAAATAAAAAGTCGAGAATACTTCGACTGTTCGTTTTTACTTACCAAAATCTCCGGAAATGGGGGTGGAAACGTTTCACGAAAGGAATTATCGAGTCAACGCTGAATTTTTTTCTTTTTTGCGAAAACAAGTGTCACGAATGATATTTCCAATGCGAAATTTCTGTTAAATTGTGCGTGTAACCCGTGGAAGTCGGCGAGGTACTGCAATATCCGTGTGAAGAAGAGCCATTTTTCTAGTCTTCCCCACTATTGTAAATGACAAAACGTGACGGAGCAACGCGGCTCGAGAGATTAGACTCTGAATTTTCACATTTGAGGTTCAGTGTTCTTAAGACACGACGCTGTGATCGATTTTTCGTGTCTTGAATGGTTGAAAGAAAACGTCTAATTGAAGAACTTTTATATTTTTATCTTCTTTCTTCTTTTTTTTTTTTATTTTTGGAACTCTGTAAAAGCCTCGTTTCGTTTTTAGATGTAGCACTTGAAACTCTTGAAACTTCATTGAACAGTTATTACAATTAGGGAAGATAATCATTCTTGGGAATTCAGAATAATAATTAAATGTTAAAGTTATAGTTCTTTAGACTTGTTCCATCGAATGCCTTGAACGTTAAAATTCTCCAAAATTCTCCATTCGAATATCTTGATGTGAAACTTCTTGAAACTTTAGTAGTACTATACTTCAGTATATATAGTACTATAATTGGGAAAATTTAGAATAATTAAATTTAACATTGAACGTTAAAATTCTCAAAAATTTGTAAAATCTTCTAATTTGTTCATTCGAATATCTTGATGTGAAACTTCTTGAAACTTTAGTAGTACTATACTTCAATATAGTACTATAATTGGGAAAATTTAGAATAATCAAATTTAACATTGAACGTTAAAATTCTCAAAAATTTGTAAAATCTTCTGATTTGTTCATTCGAATATCTTAATTTTAATCTTCTTGAAACTTTAGTAGTACTATACATCAATATAGCACTATAATTGGGAAAATTTAGAATAATTAAATTTAACATTGAACGTTAAAATTCTCAAAAATTTGTAACATTTTCTGATTTGTTCATTCGAATATCTTGATGTTAAACTTCTTGAAACTTTAATAGTACTTCAGTATATATAGTACTTACTATAGTACTTTATAGTACTTCAGTATATATAGTACTATAATTGGGAAAATTTGGAATAATTAAATTTAACATTGAACGTTAAAATTCTCAAAAATTTGTAAAATCTTCAGATTTGTTCATTCCAATATCTTGATGTTAAACTTCTTGAAACTTTAGTAGTACTTCAGTATATATAGTACTTACTATAGTACTTTATAGTACTTCAGTATATATAGTACTATAATTGGGAAAATTTGGAATAATTAAATTTAACATTGAACGTTAAAATTCTCAAAAATTTGTAAAATCTTCTGATTTGTTCATTCGAATATCTTAATTTTAATCTTCTTGAGTAGTACTATACTTCAATATAGTACTATAATTGTGAAAATTTGGAATAATTAAATGTTACATCCTTCAAAATCTAGAATAATTAAATACTGTTGGGATTTTTCTAATATCTTCTTATCTTCTTCAAATATCTTAACGTTAAAATTGTCAAAAATTTACAAAATCTCACTGTTAATTAAAAAAAAAAGTAATCATTCTTGAGAGTTTAGAATAATCAAATACTGTTTTGTTAAAGCTTCCTAATTCATTCATTCGAACATCTTAACTTTACTCAATGTAAATTCCAAATACGTTCAGGAAAATAATCATTCCTGAAAATTTAGAACAAATTAAAATTAAATTTAGTGCAATCAAATGCTGTTGTTCCAATTCTTTTTTTCCTTATAATTTCTTAAAAAAAGAATTGTCGCCAATCTTGCATTTAACACTAGAACTACCGACAGTTAAGACGAAGTTATTCCTACCAAAATTATTTCGATCATTTTAATAAATAAAAATAAAATAAAATTCATTATATTATTTCTTTAGTTATCACTGTAAAAATCATTGCATCATTGCGGGGGAAAAAACATGCAACATGAAATAGAAATTTTAAAATAAAATTGTGAAATTGTAAAATAAAATTGTCATTTTGACTAGCGTGGTAGTTCTAGCGTTAAAGTTTCCTGATGATTCCTCAAACATGTCAAAATGTCCCCCGAGTTCGAGATGGAAGAACGATTATTATCTGAGCGCCGGAAGTTTGCCGTCGACGTCGCAAGGAAACCTTTGAATCTCGCGAACCTTTAAATTTCGACGAAAATGTCACGGCCCGAGTGAAAACACCGAGAGACGGCTGTCGAAATGTTCGATTGTCTCGCTGTGTGCAACGACGTTTGCATAGCATGCATCTGGTTCTCTCTGTTTTCAAAGTGGTAACAAAACTATCTCGTTATCTAAGATTGACATAACCTACACAACCGGTCGCCGATCGATCGTGAAGGTTACAGCGTGTTTCCAAATTTTTCGTTCAGCCTGAAAGAGCTAGATTCCAACGAGTCTCGCGACCAGGAAGAGCCGATAAGAAAGAAGATTTCGTTGACAACGATTTGTCGAATTGTTCAGTGCTGTTTGAGCACCACGGAAACTCTGGTTCGTCGTACGTCTCGCAGAGGGCACACTGCGTTGAACGACATAGATGAAAATCATAAATTACGGGTGTCTATGAGAGAAGATCCATCGGACGATTGATCAGACGAGAATTTACCCAGCGACGAAAAAAAGATCAATTTCGTTCACGTTGTATGCCGAGAAAAGTGAGCCAAAAGTCTCATCTTCCCGCCTGTATTTTTTCAACGAGCAACATCGAAGTAAAAGAAAGAAACTAATTTTTTAAATTCAGTTAAAAGTTGAAAAGAACACGATGATTGTTTTCTTTTTGTCATTTCCAAGAAATTAATCTGTGAAAGAGAAGAATTTTTTTAAATACATAATATAAAAGGAATCGCGGATTCGTTTCATTTGGGAAGTGATTTTTGGCCCACCCTGTATTGTGTCAAGAAACGAGTCTTGAAATTCAATATTTATTCCAGATAAAGTGATATGTGAGAGACAAACTATACGCTATCGTAATTGTCAATAAAATGTAAAACTGAAGAGATCTCGTTATTTTGTTGGAAGTCTGCTGAATTTATTTATTTCTGAAAAATTCGATTTACGCTACTACTGAGTCGTCGGTGTGTATTCAGAGGTTGTATACACAGGTTGAGGCTCGAATTGCGACTCGATCATGGTGTCTTTCCTCTCCTCGGCGGCTTGCCTAGCATTGAGATCCCTCATGACCATTTTCGTCGCGCAAATGTCCGTGTCGTTGTCTAGAATCTGGACGATCTTCTGCATGGTCGAGTATTCCATCACCACCGCCGATTTCGGGTCTGATTTTGCAGTCTGCGACGCCTTGCAGTCCTCTGACATTCTCGTTGTGTTCTCGAGCTCCCAATTTTCCATCATGTCTCTGAAATGTGACATGAACTATATTCATACGTCTTTCTTTCTTCCATTTTATCTCGTTCGTTATTTGCTTTTTGAAATGTAACGATAACGATGTTGGAGAATCTTCTAATTTCGGTTGAATTTCGATGGAAATTTTGTAAAAAGAATTACTATCTAAAAATAGATAATAATGTATCATACTTTGAATGAAATTACTTTATATAGTGATATATTTAAAATATCGTTATTTATCTTTTTAGGGACTTTTAGTTAGGTAGAAGAACATCAGAAATATTTTCAACCAGGTTGGTGAATTTTCTTCCAAACCTACCAAACTTCACCAAAATTCGAAAATTAAGTCAGATTAAGGATCATGTTCACAGTAGATGTTACTGAAAATTCTTCCATCTTCTTGCTCTTCAAAAAAATGTCAGTCACTCCTACTCTAAATACATTAAAAAAATAAAATTAAGTCAGATTAAGGATCATGTTCACAGTAGATGTTACTGAAAATTCTTCCATCTTCTTCCTCTTCAAAAAGTGTCAATCACTCCTACTCTAAATACATTAAAAAAATAAAATTAAGTCAGATTAAAGATCATGTACACAGTAGGTTTCATAAGATCATGTTCACAGTAGATGTTACTGAAAATTCTTCCATCTTCTTCCTCTTCAAAAAAATGTCAATCACTCCTGCTCTAAATACATTAAAAAAATAAAATTAAGTCAGATTAAGAATCATGTTCACAGTAGATGTTACTGAAAATTCTTCCATCTTCTTCCTCTTCAAAAAAATGTCAATCACTGCTCTAAATATATTAAAGAAATAAAATTAAGTCACATTATGATCATGTACACAGTAGGTTTCATAAGATCATGTTCACAGTAGATGTCACTGAAAATTCTTCCATCTTCTTGCTCTTCAAAAAACTGTCAATCACTCCTGCTCTAAATATATTAAAGAAATAAAATTAAGTCACATTATGATCATGTACACAGTAGGTTTCATAAGATCATGTTCACAGCAGATGTCACTGAAAATTCTTCCATCTTCTTGCTCTTCAAAAAAATGTCAGTCACTCCTGCTCTAAATATATTAAAGAAATAAAATTAAGTCACATTATGATCATGTACACAGTAGGTTTCATAAGATCATGTTCACAGTAGATGTCACTGAAAATTCTTCCATCTTCTTGCTCTTCAAAAAACTGTCAATCACTCCTGCTCTAAATATATTAAAGAAATAAAATTAAGTCACATTATGATCATGTACACAGTAGGTTTCATAAGATCATGTTCACAGCAGATGTCACTGAAAATTCTTCCATCTTCTTGCTCTTCAAAAAACTATCAATCACTCCTGCTTTAAACACATTAAAAACGCAGTTCCGCTCTGAACTTCTAAAGAATTCTGAACATGACTTTCAGAAAAATGTCCAACTATAAAAAATTTCCATAACATGAAAAGTTCTTTACATGGACGACAGTCGTTCGTCGCTGGGTGTCTTGCTCCCCGACTGATGCCTCGCACCCGATTTCGATTTCTGTTTCGAGCTCCTCCTGCTCTTGCCCTCTCGGTTCACCGTCGAATTCGATTTGCTACTCCTGAGATTTGCACCGTTGTCGTGTCTCAAGTGTACAGTCTTTTTCGACGAGTTGTTGTTGTTATTGTTGTTGTTGTTGTTGTTGTTGTTGTTGTTTTTCGACTTGGACAAATTGTACCTGGTGCTCAGGGGATCTTTCTTAAAGCAGCAACGATGAGTTCGATACTGCCACCTGTCGGATACGAAGATGAAGCACGAGGAGAATACGTGAAAACGGAGATAGCGAGTGTGCATAGTGAAAATCTGGATTACCACAGTGCACACGTTGTCACCGTCGAGCTGAACATGAAGAAACAGTTCAATACCGTCAGTACGATCAGTGGTTCCAACATGATGGCGACGATCGGGCTCGAGTTCGAGAATTTTTGACGAATGGCGATGACGATGACGTGGTTGAGACAAATCGTGAATTTCGGGGACGTCTGTCAATTGATTTGCGCGCTGACGTTGCAGCTGTATCCGATTTGGAAATAGGTGACGAACGATTTTAACTCGATGCGATCGTGTGGAATGGGCTTTAGTCTTGCCTCGAATTCTCAGATTGTTATTTATTTGGTATGACGTTGGACGTAGATAATTCGGGTGGGTGTACAAGTTCCGCGTTGTATCTTGTAATTTTTGAAGTACAACGCTTGTACTGGATTTTAAGGTGCACATTTAAATTGTTAAAAGAGAGAATGACGATATAAATAGATATCGTTTTTTTCTAAAAGACTCCAAAACTAAAGATGTTTTAATAACAGTACAGAAGTTTTGTCGATCAATTTTATTTTTAATTACATTTAAATTTAGATTGTGAATATTCTTTATCTTTTTAATATATTCAGTTTGTGAAGGATTATTATTATTATTAACTAGAATAAATAACGAATTTGGACATCGAAAAATTAATTTCTTAAATTTGATAATTTAACAAACGACTGAATTAATATGAATGTACAATTTATATAATGTTGATATTATTTTTATTTGAATTCGTTATTCTGAAAAATTTAATGTCTACACTATCATTAATGTTTCAAAAATCAGCTCCCTGCTAAAATTTAAAATCCGTAATTTTTCCATTATACGTTTTAAATTGACAAATTTCTTAAATCGAAGTTAACAAATCGAGGTGAAACCTGCAAAATTAATAGAAGACAATAATAAAAATAAATAACAAAATATACAGGAATTTACGAACGTGAGTCATTTATTTGTTTCTTTCCTTTTTTAAATCGAATATTAATCTTGTAATCCACGTGACCAGCAGACTGAACAAAAGATGCAGGATCATTTTGATTCTCATCAAAAGAGAAACTCAGCTCGTTGGAGGAAAGTTGAACGAAATCTTCTTCGAAATCTTCCCTTGATAATAACACTAAATTTCACTGCAGGAACAACCTCCCTAACAAACTTCACCGAACTCGTTTCAAGAAGAAGCGGCTCAATTTGTCCCAGATCCTCATTCACGTTGGACTCCGCATCTCGCAGGTAATGATCCCGGAAGAGGGGAGGGGGCCAAGTGAGAAATCTACGCAGGAAGCGTGTACAGATTACGGTAGCTGTCGACAGGGATAGCAAACGAGTGATCCAACCCCGCGGTGACGCGAGATCTCCTCCCTGTGGGGGTCCCTCCAGCCATTTCTTTCGTCGAGGCCGAACAACAATGGCCGCGGTAACCGCAATATAAAAACGAAAACGCTCGTATCCCCGTGGCGACGCATCTGTGCCACCATATATATATATATATATATATATATATATATATATATATATATATATATATATATATATATATATATATATAATGATGATATTACGTTTCGTTGGACGTGTCGGTGATTTTTCGTTGCGGTTTCCCCAGTGAAATAGACGCGGACCACCCGAGGAGAAATCGCACCTTTTCCACACACTACCTGCCATGCGTCGATTTATTTATCTATTATGCCTATTATGCTGGATAGATATTCGCTATTTATTTATTTATTTATTTATTCTCGAACGCATGGAGGATCGACGCCCCTCCGTGCGGCAAGCAGACACGGACATGGGAATTTTAGGTTAGGTTCGCAAGTGGAAGGGAAATCGAGAGCGCGCGGAATCTGCATGAAAGTACGCAGAAACGAAGAGAGTAATGAGGAGCCAAGCATGGAAAAAGTTTATCTCTGATTAAACATGGTCGGTGCTTCGCGGTTTCGAAAAATTCGAGAAATTATAGAACGAGAAATAGAGGCAAATAAAGTCAAGCTTTATGTTGCTAAGCAACTTTACGTTGTAAAGTTGGCTTTTATTTATCTTTATTTTGGCAAATATCATAATTTCATTCCAACTTGTATTATAACTTTATATTCTAACCTATATTATAACTTTATATTCCAATCTATATTATAACTTTAGGTTCTAACCTATATTACAACTATATCACAACTATATTATAACTTTACATTCTAACCTATATCATAATTTCATGTTCTAACCTATATTATAACTGTGTTCTAACCTATATTACAACTTTATATTCCAACCTATATTATAACTTTGTGTTCTAACCTATATTATAACTTCATATTCCAACCTATATTATAACTTTGTGTTCTAATCTATATTACAACTTTATATTCCAACCTATATTACAACTTTACATTCTAACCTATATTATAATCTCATGTTCTAACCTATATTATAACTGTGTTCTAACCTATATTACAACTTTATATTCCAACCTATATTATAACCTTATTTATAACTTTATGTTATAAAGTCGACTTTACTTACCTTTATTTCGGAGTGAATTTTAGAATTGCCTAATTTTGGAATTTTTTGAAACTACGAAGCGGCAAAGTGTTTCATTGAAGGTATATTTTTGCTGGGCCACTGTTGGAGGATTTTTTTTAACAAATAGACTAGAACAGTCAAATCAGATTTCAGATTCTTTTTCACAATCGCTTCAAACGTACGAGTACTTTCAAACAAAATTGACATTGCTTTCTGTTGTCTGACAATCTGATTTGTCATTTAAATTATTAAATATATATTATGATTTAAATTATTAAATTGCAACGATTTAAATATAGAATACGAAAGACCGGTTGTTAAGAATTTTTTGGATAAACGTAAAATTAATGATTTTTAGCACTGAAATTAAGTAATTCGCTATGTTAATTTTAATCGCAATAAATCAAGAACAAACTGATTAAACTAAATCTATAATTCAACGCGTCTACAAGCGATTTCATGATATATCTAATTGAAACGTGATACAATTGCATTTGCATTGCTGCAATCGATTTATTCAAGAAATCAGAAGGTCAGAACAGACTGCAACGTCTTAGGAAGTGAATTTCGAAATATTTGTACAATTACAACACGTGTTAATATCTACTAATTATGTTAATGTGTACGCAGCTGTTCACTTGATCAATTCCGCTATTTAAAATTCAACACGAATAGTCAACATTTACTCGCAACGTCGCGAAAATTGCCCTTCACACGAGTCCAACACACGCTACCGAGTTGGAAATGTTTCTTGCTTCAATTTCCAATTATTATTTAGGTATTACTTTTCAATAATACCTTCGAGACACCAATTGCCATTTTTTCTTTTTTTTTCCGCACGACCGGTCGTGCGAAAATCCTCGATTATAACATCTCCTCGTGAGACATTGCCAGTCCTTGACGCCGAAACGCTGTTTTCCACGACGATGAAAGATTCTTTTCTATCTTCGATAGAAACGATTTCGCTACGTATCTTGGTCACTTGTTCGTTCCATTCATCTCGGTGACCGCAGAACCTTTCTTCGCGACCGAAGTGTACGTCCCTCTTGGAAAAGACACATACTTTTCCACCTACCACCGTGTGTTCATACGTGTCAGTCGCTATTTCTCGTATATATTTATCGGGTGCATCGTCTTTTTTCGTTTCGCTCGTTTAATTTATCGACCGAGGGCCTTTGTTAGACCGGTAGACCACACAGAGAGAACGAGACTTTTATGAAGTCGCACGACAATCGCGATCATGAACCCTCCTCCTCTGTTATTTTTTCACTCTTTTTTACAGATTTCTGTCTCATTCTTTCCTTTTCTTTTTTCTCTTTTTTTTCCTTTTTGTACAAGTGTTTTACAGATTCGTAATTTATTATTTAATATTTTTATTTTTATTATTATTTTAATTATTTAATATTCGTAATTTATTATTTATTATTTAATTTTTGTAGAAGTGTCCTACAGATTCGTAATTTATTATTTAATGTTTTTATTTTTATTATTATTTTAATTATTTAATATTCGTAATTTATTATTTATTATTTAATTTTTGTAGAAGTGTCCTATAGATTCGTAATTTATTATTTAATGTTTTTATTTTTATTATTATTTTAATTATTTAATATTCGTAATTTATTATTTATTATTTAATTTTTGTAGAAGTGTCCTATAGATTCGTAATTTATTATTTAATGTTTTTATTTTTATTATTATTTTAATTATTTAATATTCGTAATTTATTATTTATTATTTAATTTTTGTAGAAGTGTCCTATAGATTCGTAATTTATTATTTAATGTTTTTATTTTTATTATTATTTTAATTATTTAATATTCGTAATTTATTATTTATTATTTAATTTTTGTAGAAGTGTCTTATAGATTCGTAATTTATTATTTAATATTTTTATTTTTATTATTATTTTAATTATTTAATATTCGTAATTTATTATTTATTATTTAATTTTTGTAGAAGTGTCCTATAGATTCGTAATTTATTATTTAATGTTTTTATTTTTATTATTATTTTAATTATTTAATATTCGTAATTTATTATTTATTATTTAATTTTTGTAGAAGTGTCCTATAGATTCGTAATTTATTATTTAATATTTTTATTTTTATTATTATTTTAATTATTTAATATTCGTAATTTATTATTTATTATTTAATTTGTAGAAGTGTCTTACAGATTCGTAATTTAGATTCGTAATTCTTTTCTTTTTTTTTCTTTTTTTTTTTTTCAATGGAAATAGAAATTCATTTGATAGAACGGCCATTGGAAGAAAATTATTCTTCTTTTTTTCTACGAAGGTAAAATTCTTTTTCCAAGGAGCCTGATAGTTCTTTTGAAAAATGGCAAAAAAAAAGTTTCTTAACACTACGAACGCGTGCGTGCTAACAGCGACTTTATGATTCTGGACGCGTAATATTACGTGATATTTCGCATAGTGAACAATTAGTTTTATGTTATTTGGTACAACTATGATAAACCAAATGTTAGTGAAACCTAAATACAAAAATTATGTAAACCAGAACATCCAGAACTATAAAGTCGCTGTTAGCACGCACGTATGCTCAGTGTTGAATGCCATTTTTCAAAAGAACTATTAGATTGCGTTTTATTTTCGTGACGAGTAGAATACAATGCAAAAGAAGAAGAAAAAAAAAAGAATTTTGACCTTGAAATTCAATTTTTCGGGGCAGGTTCTTTACCAAGATGTATTTCCATCAAATCGAAGGTGTAGAATTCATTTATAATAGCCACGGGCAAACTTCTCTTTCAACCCTGTGCAACATTTTGTTCCAAAACTTTCGACCCAACTTTTCATCACCTGTGTTGAACGAACACGTCGAATGCTACATATTTAAAGAGACGAGTATATATATTCTTAATTCTATTAGTAATTTTAATAAAAAGAAACCACCAGATTTCGTCAGATTTTATGCACGCTCGAGTGTGAAAAAATTCAGTGAAAATTTCCATTGGGAAATAACTTTCAGTAGCCTGAAATGGCTTTTTTGGGAAATTAACCGTGAGCCAGGTTAGATTCCCCGTGGAGGATTCCTCGTCAAGAGACGCGACAGGTGCCGATCACGCCTCTTTTCTAGGCGTAGCCGTTTTTAATACTTGGCCATTGATCGATTTCTCATAGCGAGTGGCTTTTCGCCGGAAACCGGCTAACGGTTGACGTCCTGACACATAATTACCATTAATTCCCCTCGGCTCTGTCTATTTGCACAGTCCCGTTGCATCCTTTGCTTTGTGAACGACGAGAATCGTTCAGTGTTGTTTGTCAAGTTCTCAAAGACTTGGTACACACTTTGCCGTAGCAAACGGTGATTTATGTAAGGTTGCTGCTGAAGTAATTTATGAATTTGCTTCTTTTTAACTACGACGGTCGATTGTTTTCTTAACACTAAGAGTTAATCAGAGTCTAGCTTCTGACTGTTCCTCGAAAAACTTGTTCTCCGAGAGAACATTTCGTACTGTCAATAAATGCGTGTTATGTGTTTGTTAATATATGTTATATATTTATTATAGTATTATATCGATATATATACAATATAGTATTATAGTATTATAGTATTATATTGACATATATATTATAGTATTATATCGATATATATACAATATAGTATTATAGTATTATAGTATTATATATATATTATTATTATGTAGTATTATATATATATATATATTATTATATAGTATTATTTATATTATATATATATATATATAATACATATATATAATATATATATATATATATATATATATATAGTATTATATTATATATATATATATATATATATAGTTATATATTTTAGTATTATATTGATATATATATTGTTATATATTATAGTATTGATATTGATATTTATATATACATATGTATTATATACATATTTATATATACATATGTATATTTAATAGTATTATATATTATATATTTAATATAATAGTATTGCATATAATATTATATTGATATATATATATAGTTATATATTTTAGTATTATATTGATATATATATATTGTTATATATTATAGTATTGATATTGATATTTATATATACATATGTATATTTAATAAGTATTATATATTATATATTTAATATAATAATATTGCAATATAATATTATATTGATATATATATATAGTTATATATTTTAGTATTATATTGATATATATATATTGTTATATATTATAGATATTGATATTGATATTTATATATACATATGTATTATATACATATTTATATATACATATGTAATTTAATAAGTATTATATATTATATATATTATATATTTAATAAGTACATTCTTCAATTTAGTATTATATTGATATATATATTGTACTATTATATATATATTGTACTATTGTACAATATAATATTATATTGCAATACTATTATATTAAATATATAATGTATAATACTTATTAAATATACATATGTATATATAAATATGTATATAATACATATGTATATATAAATATCAATATCAATACTATAATATATAACAATATATATATCAATATAATACTAAAATTGAAGAATGTACTTAGAATCTGAATGACTGTATTATCAAATTTTTCTTTCGAGGAATCACCATAAAACGAGGAATAACCATTTTAATTTCGAGGAATCACTTGACTCCATGAGAACGTCTTCCATAAAAATTGGACGAGTCAGGATTTTAAAAAATATTGGTAGAGTCAGGATTTAAAGAATTTGATAAACGATAAAATCGACGAAACCTTCAGAAATAATATTGTGTAGCTCGTCATTCCCAAGGAATTTCCTCCCTTAACCAATAGTAACACGAAATTCCCGGAGAAATTTGAAATTCGAAAGCTACGTCTATAGTAATGATAAATTGAAAAAAAAAAATTTCTCGATAAAGACGACAAAAGGCGTTGATGAAGAAATCTTCGACCACCGTGAAGAATCTCTTCTACCAAATTACTCTCTCTCTCTCTCTCTCTCTCTCTCGATATCCATCTCGATCTCGATCTCGATCTCGTTCAACCATTTTTCCACTCGACGACTCAAAGGAGCCTCACGGATTCCTCCAGGCTTTCCCTCGTTTTTTTTTTCTTCTTTTTTTTTCCGTGACGTCAAATCGATGCCCGAAAAATCCGCCGAACCGATTCTCACGATCGAAGAAGTCAGGTGCCACGTCTGAATGGGGTTCTTCGCTCCATTCACACTTTTTCCACCCGCCCACAAAATGCCCCGTTTCTCGTGTCGAGGAATTAAAAGAAAAAAAAAGAAAACACGAGCACCCGCGAACAATTGGAGACGCCAGAATGAAGACGATATTTCAACGTAACATCGTGGATATCGTTTTGGCTTAGGTTTAGGTTAGGTTTAGGTTAGGTTTCTGGATACGTTCCATTCGACGAGAAATGAAACGATCGACGTCGCCTCCGACGATTACTGGCGTAACTGAACGAACGATAGTTCGAGCTTAGAGAAGCTTTGGACCAAAGCTTCAAGCTACACGAGTTCAACACTGCATAAATCAGTCAATCGAAGAGCAAGAGAAAGAATTCGGCGGAATTTTGGGAATTTTTTATTTTCTTAATTTTCGCTTTTATTTGCCTCGTCTTCGTAATTTCCTTAAATTCTGATCGCTGCGCGCATTTTAATTGGCACGAGCCACTGGAATTTTGGAATTTTTGTTTTCTTAATTCTTGTCAATTGATCGAGCGACTTGAACATATATACGTTTGGGGATAATTTGCTGGACAATGAACGCGAGAAATTACGAACGAGGATTAGAAATTTGGGACAAGTGAATTTTGGAATTATATTTTTTTTTTGTTATATTTTTGTTAATTGGACGACTGAGAGACTTGAAGACGTAAACTTCGATACTTGATCACTTTGAGGATTTTATATAATTAATAACGAGCCAGTGAAACTTGGGACAAGTGAAAATTAATTGGATGATTAAGAGACTTGAAGGTATAAAACTGTGGCAATTAATCATTTAATTTATCGAAGATTCGGTGGATAATACTACACCCTTGAAACAAAATTGGAACAACGTACAAGATCCGTGAATATTTATTTATAATATACTGCAAACTCCGTTTGAAATAATACGGATTATTATACATTATGAAATAATATAATAATATATATTATATTATTTATAATATAATAATATATATAATTTATAATATAATAATATATATTACTTTTATTATAAATTATTATATGTATATAATATAATAAGTTAATATATATATATTATACATATAATTAATATTATTATTATATTATTATTATTATTAATATATATTACAAATAATATTATTTATAATATAATATGATAATACATATAATAATTTATAATATAATAATATATATTATTATTCATATAATTGTTACAATATAAATATCTATATATTATTCTAAATTAGGTACCCACGCATTTGGAAGAATGCAGGATTTTTCTGTAGAATATTTATCTAGCCAGTTTCTCTAGCATAGCTAATACAAATTACACACAGCATAAATATCTATTTCTAACATGAAAATCCATCTCTTCTCACATCGTTCCAAATTGCACATTCGTACACATAAAGAGCACAGAATTTTCTGCATGAAAATTCATCTCTGACTCTACGAGTTTCTCTAGTCCCATCGTTTGGCACCGCTCATTTCTCCAAGCCTTCGCTTTATAAGTTCGTCGAGTCCTCTCTAGAATTACAATTGCAATTCTTCTCGAAATATGGTCGAAAGATCGCGTAACGCAACGATGATATCGGCAACGATCAATGCACGTCACCCCCCAAAAGGCTCTTTAAACTCACTACCGTGTAGTAAAAACCGTGCGAAAATTTTCCATTCGATTCGTGTGTTGAGGTTTCTCGAATGACTGTTTCTTTTTCAATCTCCCCACCCACTCACTCTCCTGAGAAGAGAGAGACTCTTTTCTTCAGCTGAAGCTGAAGAGATTCGTCGCGCGTATAATGTCTTGGTCACTTGTCGTCCCATTCATCGGTGACCGCAGACTTTTCTTTACCAGCTGGATCCCCGCTGGAAATGACGTCTGTGGCCGTTTTCCACCATTGCCATACGTGTCACGCTATTCTTCGTACGTCCTTCTCGTTGTTCGCCTAATTTATTGGCCAGAAAACTTTTGTCAGAACCACACAGTCGACCACACACAGAGAGAGAGAGAGAAGACACTTTTACGACAGATCGCGATTTTAAACATCCTCAATGATTTTGTTATCGACCTCTCCTACTCTCCTGTTCTACGATTGATTTTTTTCTTTTTTTTTTGTTACGATTTGAGGAAAGAGCAATTTCCTGTTATTAAGAGAATTCTTTTTTATATTTTCTTTGCTCGAGAATTCTTCCGTGATTAGTTTTCCTTTGTCTATAGATTTTTTTTTTATTTATAGAATTTTCTTTTATTTGAAAACCTTCGCGATTTGTTGTTCGTTGATTTGATTGTGATTGTTTTTTGGTTGCATGTGTGTAAATAACATTGGAACTTTGATCGTATAATATAAAAAATATACACAGTATGTACAGTTTTTAAACATTCAACGTAACTTTATGGTTCGTGTTCCTTTTTATATAATAAAGTATTGCGAAACAGAAAGATGCTTGAGAAGATTAAACTTGAGATGAAAACGACAAGCTTTTAATTTTATGAGTTTCTTTTTCTTTTTATTCAATATAGATAGAATTTTATTAGAAAATAAGACCTCTCTTTCATCGTGAAAAAATATTAGCTATTTTAATAAATAATATATATTAAAATATTTAATAAATAATATTTTAATAAGTAATATATTTTAATAAATATATTTATATTTTTATTTATATTTATTATTATATTATATTATTTTATTTATATATATATTTATATTTTAATAAATATATTTATATATATATATTTAATAATATATTTTAATAAATAATATAATAATATTATTCGAACAGTGTATTATAATGTGAGCTATGGACAGGTCTAAGCTCAAAGTGATACTTTAAACATTAAAATTACCAAGTAAATCAAAATCTCAATTTACAAAACAAAATAAACGACTCTAATTAACATTATTACGCAATATTGCCGCTGCTGTAAAAAATACACTATCATTCTTCTTCAAGTATATTCTATTACACAACTTTCGATTATTCTTCCATGCATTTTAAATATAGATAGAAATCTTCCGGACAACATACAAAATTATTTGTTTCGCTTCTTTCTCTTTTTTTTCACTTTCTTCGCCTCTTTTGTTTCTTTCTCTTGGGTACAATCCTCCTCTTGCACAAAGTCGATCTTTCGTTCTACCGATGGTTCTACTACCGGCTGCTCCGGAACTGGTGTCGGTAATGTAGGCATTCTCAACTCCAGTTCCACGTTTCGTCTCGGTTGATCGGGGTACTCGCTCTTCCTTTTCACTTTTAACATGAACACGTTCTCGTCCCCCTCGGTCACGCGATCCGTGTGCACTTCCTGTGCGTCGGTGCCATTAAGAACAGGATAAATCGTGAACGTTCTGCACTGATCGTTCGTGTTTGGACCACCTCTGCATTGACCGACCTATGCATACATTCACGCTCACTGTATATATATTTCTTCTCATTCCTCGATTTATTCTACTTATTATACTTTGTT
This sequence comes from Tetragonula carbonaria, assembly GCA_032399595.1. Taxonomy (NCBI): domain Eukaryota; kingdom Metazoa; phylum Arthropoda; class Insecta; order Hymenoptera; family Apidae; genus Tetragonula; species Tetragonula carbonaria. The sequence goes on from JAUCRC010000008.1 coordinate 12,970,628, forward strand.
ATATTTACTCGTTGTTTTATCATATAAGTATATATAAGTATAATAATTATAATTATCATATATATATATATATATATATATATATAAAAGTGTATATATATAAGTATATATAAGTGTATATATATAAGTATATATAAGTGTATATAACTTATATATAAGTATATATAAGTGTATATAACTTATATATAACTTATATATACTAGTATATAACATATAATATATATACTAATATATAACATATAACTATACTTATAGTATAGTTATATACACTTATATATACTAGTATATAACATATAACATATATACTAGTATATAATATAACTTATATATAAGTATATAACATATAACTTATACATAAGTATATAACATATATAACTTATATATAAGTATATAACTTATAACTTATATATAAGTATATAACATATATAACTTATATATAAGTATATATAAGTGTATATATAAGTATATATAATTATATATAAGTATATATAGTGTATATATAAGTATATATAAGTACATATAAGTGTATATATAAGTATATATAAGTGTATATATAAGTATATATAAGTATATATAAGTGTATATATAAGTATATATATATATATATATATAAGTTTATATATAAGTATATATAAGTATATATATATAAGTATATATAATATATAAATATAGTAATAGTAATATATAAATATAAATATAGTATATATATATAAGTATATATATAATATATAATATATAAAGTTTATATATAACATAAATTGATACTAACGATAATATAAACATAAACACAAACATAAACTTTCTCTTTCGCTTTATATGTCGCATAGTTTCACACCTCGTAAGAAATGGCTTGGGGCATAGCATCTTCATCGTCTCGTTTTCTCGTTTCAACGTGAAACAGAATGCGATTGTTGTCAGGCCCCTTCAATATTTTCGGCGCCTGGGTGCTCGTGGGCCGTTGTATCTCCACCACGTCGCAATCGCACGGTGGATCCCAGTCTCTCAACTTTTTCGACTTTCCTTTCTTCCTCGCCATGCGAATGATCAAGTGATTCCCGATCGCGGCGGTCCCGATTTCTCGATAATACTTCGCTGGGGAATCGTGTTTCGGTTTCGCGGGTGGACATTCTGGTGGACACGGTGCGGGTGGCATTGGTGGACAGGTATACATATCTCTTTCTCTGCTTTTCTCTGTTTCTCTCTGACTTTCGGTAAATTCGAACAAACGAAATAAACAAATGGCCGAAGAAATTAATACACCAAACTCGACGACTGATATCAAATCATCCGGTTATTTGCACGAGTGTGCAACTTGTTGTTCAAGAAATCTGTCTGTAATAGTTGTTCTCGAAGGAATTAGACATTACCAAATTTGAATAACTAGCCAAAAAAGTTCGAATGATTCGCCAATGACTCGACGACTGATTTCAAATCACAGTTATTTGACACGCGTGGAATTTGGAACTTGGAATTTAGATGTAATTGTTCGTCGGAGGTGTTTCTTTGGAAGTTGAAAGGGGGTTAGTATGTTCCGATTGGATTGGAAACTTGCAACTTGAAGGTCGATTCTTATCGCAACGAGTTCAAGATATTGAAGAAACCTGACACACTGATTTTGACAGACAACTTGGAATAGAAATAAGTGGCTAAAAGATTCAAATGATCCAACAAACTCAAAAATTAATTTCAAATCATAGTTATTTAACGCGCGTGGAACGTGGAACTTAAATATTAGGAGTACGTTATTCATAAGTAATGTTGTTTTTTTGACAAATTTTTTCTACAAAATTTTATTTCATTTTAGAATTAACAAAGACTTAATCTATGATTTAACAATAAGCACACTAAATGTCAATATACTTAATATATTTATTATAATATATTCTAGTTATATTTATATACTATATTTATATAATATATTCTAGTATAGTTATTATAATATATTCTAGTTATAATATAACTAGAATTAACTAGGATATGTTATATAGGTTAAATTATTGTCACTAGATGGCAATGTTGATTAAATTTCTGAAAAATCAGACATTACTTATGGGCTTCCTTAACAATCTGTTCTTTTCAGGTTTTTCTTTAAAAACGAGAGGAGTTAGTTCTGGCATTCAAAAGTCGATTTTTATCGCGATATTTCGCAAATTCAAGGCATTCAAAATTCAAAAATATAAAAATTCAAAAATACACGTCTACGTGTCTGATTTTAACGAACAAATCTGAATAAATAACCAGAAATCCACCAAATTCAAAAATTAATTTAATCGACGAGCAAATCTGAGTGAATTCGAAAATTAATTTTAAATCATAATTATTCGGGATCTGGACATAATTGTCCTTTGAAAAACCTTATACCTTTTAAGGGATAACCTTACAAGAGATTAGTGTGACGTCGAGTTTTATCGCGGAATATATTTATGTTTCTGATTTTAACTTTGAACAACTAAGCCAAAAATTCACCAGACTCGAAAGTTAATATTAAATATTAAATATTAAATATCAATTAATCAACGCTGTAGAACTTGGAATTTAGATATAATTGTTAAATAACAAGAGTGATTGCGCGAAATGGAACTTAAAAGTTGATTTTCATCGCAACAAATTCAAGACACTGGAAGAATCAGGCGCACTGTCGCTGACTTTGACGAGCGAAATTTGAACAGGAGGGAAAAAACGAAATAACCAAAGAACAGAAAATAATTCACCAGCTTCGAATCATAATGAAACTTGAAAATCACTCTTTAGAGATACGAGACAAAAAGGAGGCTGAAAAAAAGTGGAAACTTGAAAAGTCGCATTTTCATCGCATTCGACAGTTTCAAGTCATTAAGAAAAATCAGACAAATTCATACATATGTATAATTCACATATAATCCATCACGGCACCGTTCTAATCAACCGAACCAAAACTCACCAAATCAACCCACCACGATGTGATCATCAATCCAGTTTCTTCCTTCTTCTTCTTCTTCTTCTTCTTCTTCCTCCTGTTATATCTTTCCCCGTGAGCAAAATTACAGTATTAAAATTCGTAGAAAAATGATGGTCGCGACGTACAAGTGTGGCTGCCCGCCGACCGAGAAGAAACCTTCGTGCTCGCCGTGTTGCAAATCCTCAGCATCATCCGGAGGGGACACCGTCAAACCAGCGTCAAGCGCCAAAGATTGTCCAAAGGGCGCCTGTTGCAACAAACGTGCCCAGAAACCGACTGTCTCTCGGCCAAAGTTCGAAGAACAAGCACCGCCATGTTGTCCAACGATAGACGCCATCGATACCAACGATTTCGAAAGGCCGCGCAAGCTTCGTTCGGAGATCGCTGAGAAAGGGTTGCCGTACAACGAGATGGAGGTCACTATAAACAACAACAGACTGGTGATCAGAAGCCAGAAAGAGGAGGCGGCGCCGAAATACGAACCGCCGTGTGACTGCGTCGACGATGCTCAGCCAGTTTCGAGGCTCGACGATGAAATCGGCCAGCTACCGGCTCCAGGTACCAGAACTGTCACTCTGTACCCGCAAACGTGGACTGAGAAGGTCGACGAGAGGGACGACGTCGACGCGGAATTTTGCCCTCGCGAGGAAGAGCGAACGATCGAACGAACGGCGGAACGAACGACCGACAAACCGGAGAATCCGAATATATTTGTGCTAAGGGTGAAGAGAAAGAGCAACAACGGCGACATGAGGTTCGACATCGACTTGGAGTTCAAGACGCCGAGGCCTTGGTCGATAAGGAAGAGAACCGAGTACGAGACGCAGTGGAGGAAACTCGAAGCGACGGTAAAGAAGAAACCTTCGACGATCGTGGGAGATGAAGCGAAGGCGGAGGAGGAGGAGGAGGAGGATGATCGCCCGAGGAAGAAGAGAAAGAGGAAGAAGTGAACCCAATCGTGTGTTCCATCGATTTACATTGATTAAAATGGTGGTGGAAAAATCGATGAATGAAAAACAACGAGAGGAAAATGGTAAGAAAAAGAAGTAAAGGAGAAGATAATGAACGAGAAGTGGTAGTATTTAGAGAAGATCTTTTTGTTCAATTTGAATTAACGCCGATGATGTGACTATGATGATTGTATTATTAATCTTTAAACAAGTTGAAGAAACATTGTTGTTAAACTGGTTCGAGAATGCTTCTCTCTTCGAGAATTATCCACGTTATTCACCGCGAACGATTCAGAAAATTAAATGGGAACATTGAAACGATGACACGACAATTCAAGTATGTTTAATATTATATCGTGACGAATTTCAGAATTTCTTTCTTAAGAATTAATTAATTATAATTCATCGATTAAAATTAATTAAAAATAAATAAAATGATTATTAATAAAAATAAATAGTATAATTATTAATTAAAAATTAATTAATTATAAAGTTTGCCTTTAGACAAAATTCGTAATTAATTAATTATAAATTAACTGTTTAATCCTAATTGTTAGGATTGTCTTTAGACAAAATTAATATTAATTTCTATTTAGATAGAAGCATGATCGAATAGATCTATTTATTTTAATTTTATCATTTCAATTATGACGTGATTCATATGAAGATACGTATGAAAAATCGATTGTTCCAAAGTTAATTTCTGTTTAGAAGAAACATAAATTGCACAGATCTATTTATTTCGATTATTATCATTTGGATTGTGACAATTATATATGTAGAATATTGAAGATCGGTTGTTCTATCATTGATTTATTCATTTCAAATATCATCATTTAAATTGCAACAATAATTTATACGCAGAATATTAAAGATCGAATATCAATATTTGTTATGCTCGAATATCAATAATTCCTGTTTAAACAGAATACATAATTGTGTCAGTCTGTTTATTTTAACTCTATCATTCAAATCATAAACGATTTACGTGAAGAATATCTTGATAATTTATTATTAAAGATAATTTATTCTAATGTAAATTTCTGTTTAAATAGAAACATAATTGCATCAAATCTATTTACTTTAACTCAATCGAATATCGATCAATTTTATAATGACTCAATTTATTATGATTTATAAACGACTCGAATCGACTTGATTTACAATGACACAAATTATAACGATTTATTAGAACGATTTATAACTTGACGTAATAATTTATCATAAATAATTAATTACATTGATAATGGAATACAATTTGATTGTAATTGAATATGTACTCGAATTACACTGATTTATACGTAGATTATTACAAATCGGTTGCTCGAATACCAATAGTTTCTGTTTAAATAGAAACATAATTGTGTAAATCTTATTTATTTCAACTCGATCAATTTTACAACGACTGAAATCATAATGATTTATAATTTGACGTAATAATTTATCATACATAATCAATCATATTGATAATGGACATTTACAATTTGATGTAATTGAATATATACTCGAATTACACTGATTTATATGTAAATTATTACAAATCGGTTGCTCGAATACCAATAGTTTCTGTTTAAATAGAAACATAATTGTGTAAATCTTATTTATTTCAACTCGATCAATTTTACAACGACTGAAATCACTAATGACTTATAATTTATCATACATAATCAATCACATTGGTAATGAACATTTACAATTTGATGTAATTTAACACTAGAACTAGCGACAGTTAAGACGAAGTTATTCCTACCAAAATTATTTTGACGTCTAATAAATAAAAATGAAATAAAATAAAATTCATTATATTATTTCTTTTAGTCGTCACTGTAAAAGTCATCGCATCGTTGCGTAGAAAAAATTGTAACATGAAATAGAAATTTTAAAATAAAATTTTATAAACCAGTCATTCTGACTGGTGTGATGGTAGTTCTAGTGTTAATATATACTCGAATTACACCGATTTATACGTGAGAATATTACAGATCGGTTGACACTGCCTCTCTCTGTATCATTCTTTTTCTTGCTTTTCACGAGATGCTCTTTCCACAACTGCTTCGGCAACGTTTCCTCTTTGAAATACGGCGAAATCGAACGTTTCGACATCGATCGTGACGCGATCTGTGCGATCGCAAACGCGATCCAATATATCAGCGAAGTCAACGCGCACCAGGAGTCCGTGCGTCCCGTCGAGCAAGAGGATCACTCGCCGATCGCCACCTGAAGGCGGAAAACGGGGGAGCAACGACGTCTATTAGGGGGCTAAACGGTTCTTAAACGAAGAAGAGGAATGCATCCTCTTCAGTGTCAAAGACGCAACAATGACGCGGGCAAACATTGACCACCCGGTGTCAAGTTGCACGCCGATGACCATGACTCGGGACATTTTCTACAATCGACACAAAGAATCGTAGAAGATTCTTTCGCGAACTGCTGCGTTCGCAGCAACTGCAGAAACAAGAAGAAAGCTTGGGAAACTCGGCGAGTTTCGAAGATTTTATCGAGAAGTGAAAGGAATTAGAAACTACTGTTGTTTTTGCTTCATCGAGGCGCGTTGAAGAAGCCACGCGAGTGAAAAAAGTTCGTGAATAATTAGTAATTTTTGGTACTATATATATAGAGATTATTCCATTCAACATATTTGAAAATTGGCCTCGGAAAGATTGAAAGTTAAAATTGAAAGACATTTTTGAAGACAGAGCGAACCAAACCTGTGGAATAATTTTCTAACATAAAAAGGAGTTTCCCTTTCAGAAAGTGTTCGAAAGAAAAGCACGTTATCTGCGAGAAATTTTTCGATACCCAAAATTTGGTGAAAAGTAAACATTCTTGGAACAATTAGTTTTCGTCACAAAAGGATACTCCAAGGGGAACTGCATGTGAAATGTCACCATTACTCGTGAGTCGTTGAAACGGGATCAAAGGTCTTCGCGACGGGTGTGCTTCCTGTTTGCTTTAGCCTTCTCTCGATAATCGTACCTCGTCCGTGGGGTGTCCAGTGAAGAATACAAACTTCTTAATAGTGTTTCGAAACGTTGTTGAGTAATGGCATCCACTAGAAGTCAGGATCGAACCGTTTCCACGTTTTACTTCGTCAGACGATATTCAAAAGATGTATCTTGTCCTTACGTCAATAATAACGAAGAAAAAAAAGAAGCATCTTATCGTCAAAACGCATTTCACATCCTTGCGAGAAGGATAACAATTAAATTATTAATTTCTTATTAATTAATATCTTAATTGTACACAAACAGTCGTGGCTGTCGATTGCCAATATATATTCAGTTCGCGCACAATGATACTGAAAAATAGAAAGCGGGAGCAAGAGTATCAAACAAATCTGAACAAAGGGAACCTCGGATTTCAAACACGCGTGTGTCGAATTCATTTCACTTTTTCACTTGCTCGAGGACAAACGACACGCCTACCCAAATCTTGACCTTGCAATCGAAAGAACTACCGTAATCCAAGATTAAGGAAACCGAAGATTGAGGATCCCCTTAATCCGGGTCACGTTTAAACGACCATTCAACCACACACAGTCAAGCTCAGCCTCCTCCCTAAGCGTCAGTTCAACCGGAGAAAATACTAAAGGACGATGCGATATGTTGGTAAAAGTGAATACAGATAATGAAGAAAATCATTGATTAAATCATTAAATAAATCCACGCGTCTACGTATCGAAGCTCGAAGAAACTGGGTCGCGTCCAATATTTACGTAGGATGGATTTGCGAAAGAGGAGAAGATGAAAGAAGAAAAGTCATGTATCAACGGATATCGGTGCCTCCCTAAGCGTCAGTCCAACCGGAGAAAATACTAAAGGACGATGCGATACGTTGGTAAAAGTGAATACAGATAATGAAGAAAACCACTGATTAAATCATTAAATAAATCCACGCGTCTACGTATCGAAGCTCGAAGAAACTGAGTCGCGTCCAATATTTACGATGGATAATATTCAGGATGGATTTGCGAAAGAGGAGAAGATGAAAGAAGAAAAGTCATGTATCAACGGATATCGGTGCCTCCCTAAGCGTCAGTTCAACCGGAGAAAATACTAAAGGATGATGCGATACGTTGGTAAAAGTGAATACAGATAATGAAGAAAATCATTGATTAAATCATTAAATAAATCCACGCGTCTACGTATCGAAGCTCGAAGAAACTGGGTCGCGTCCAATATTTACGTAGGATGGATTTAGAGGAGAAGATGAAAGAAGAAAAGTCATGTATCAACGGATATCGGTGGCTCCCTAAGCGTCAGTTCAACCGGAGAAAATACTAAAGGACGATGCGATATGTTGGTAAAAGTGAATACAGATAATGAAGAAAATCATTGATTAAATCATTAAATAAATCCACGCGTCTACGTATCGAAGCTCGAAGAAACTGGGTCGCGTCCAATATTTACGTAGGATGGATTTGCGAAAGAGGAGAAGATGAAAGAAGAAAAGTCATGTATCAGCGGATATCGATGCCTCCCTAAGCGTCAGTCCAACCGGAGAAAATACTAAAGGATGATGCGATACGTTGGTAAAAGTGAATACAGATAATGAAGAAAATCATTAATTAAATCATTAAATAAATCCACGCGTCTACGTATCGAAGCTCGAAGAAACTGAGTCGCGTCCAATATTTACGATGGATAATATTCAGAATGGATTTGCGAAAGAGGAGAAGATGAAAGAAGAAAAGTCATGTATCAACGGATATCGGTAGGAAGTTGTTGACGAGTTCCAACAAACGTCTCAGCAGGGTTGCTATTCGGCTACCGAAAATTCCTTTTCTTCAAATTTAAGGACATTAACCACTTCCCGTACGATTTAATTTCCAACTGTGCGGGCCAAAAGCGACACCAAGGTCGGTCGCGCGCAGGGACATAAACTGTACAAATCGCAAATTTCCTATGATTTGTATATACACGTGCGCGGTACAATTAACTTTGCAAGATGTTTGATAAATAATTACGGTTAGTTGATTATTAAGCAAAACGAAGATGACCTATTATATTCATATTTGGGACGGCCGCCCCGCCAAGTTTCTTTTGTTTATGTTTTGCCCGATAGACTTACGACGACATTGAGGCGTTTTATTCGTGTTTTGCTCGATAGACTTACGACGACTCTGAGGCGTCATATTCGTGTTTGGTCCGATGACCTTGCGACGCCTCTGAGGCGTCTTATTCATGTTTGGTCCTATAACTTTGCGACGCCTCTGAGTCGTCATTGTAAGCGAAGGGGTTAATCCTAAACTAGCTGGGTTTCCTCGATCACGCAAGACTGACTGAGAAGTATCGCGCCGATATGACACGGCTGCTTTAACCGTTTGACGACTATGCAGCGCTATCGCGCTTCCAGATTTCAAGTGCAAACAAGCTAAGCGGCGCTATCGCGCTGTCATTTCAGTACGAGTCTGTATCTCTCTAATAGCGTAACCGTAACAAAAAAGAAAGGCTCTTTCGAATATATACAAAAGAAAAACCAAGCATGATTCACGATTACAATAAATACATGGGAGGAGTAGATGAATCCGATAAAATGTTGTACGCATACTTGGACGAGCGAAGAACTTGCAAATTCTGGAAAAAGGTGGTGTTCAACATATTTGGACGAATGGTGTTGAATTCCTATATTCTTTACACATCGAGCACCACTGGAAAAAAAAATGTCCCGGCTGCAATTCACATCCGCCATTATTGGGCAAATTGAAGAAGAACGGATGACATTCAAAAATGTTGAAAATGAAACGTCAACTTCGAGCCAAAAATTCGCTTTGGAGAAACTGCCTGGACGCAATTTACGCAATTTTTCATTTGCCACTGATATCTTTATTAATTGCCTTAAATAGTTGTTTTCGTTAATTCTCTATTTGTAAAACGTTAAAAGAAATATGTAAATCGATGTAAAATTGCAAAAGTTATAAAATTTTCAGTAAAAACACATTTTTTTTTATTTTGAAATATCCAAATTATCTATAGCACTTTTGGAACGTATGAGGATTTTGATGGATAGCCGTCAAACGGTTAAACTCTCGTTCACTTTCGTTGTTTAATAGAACTGTACGAAGGAAGAGTTTAGAAATGCTGGAGAAGAAGAAGTTTTACCAAATATCTCGTCGAATTCCACGCGTGTTTCTTTTTAAATTTTCCAACTTCGAAGTTAACGTTACGGTGAATTCGATAAACCGATGTCAAGTGAAATTTATCGTGGCAAACGAGAAAATGAAAATTTTTGGCAGACAATGCTGAAATGAGTCGGCGGAGGCTAGAAATTCTCATCTTTTGTCACTGTATTGTTTCAACGCTATATATTTTCTTAACAAATAACAATGTTAAACAATATTCTTTTTCTCTCTGTTGTAAAGCCTTCAGAAGACTATATAATTAAAATTCATTATGATCAGTCTTGCAGCAACTTCGTTAAATACAAGAAACATTCATCGTTTGTGTCGAAACTGACATTTGTCGTTGGAAACGTAATTGTTTTGTTTCAATGTAATATTCGTTGACAAATAAAAACGTAAGTAATCTGAGATATTATACATCTGCACCATCAGAAAAGTGAAGATATATACACGAGGAAGACTATAGTTGAATAATTATAACGATTATATAGAGCAGTCGTTAAATGTAGAAAACAATTCTACTAGGAATGAATGCTTTTAATCCTCCGAATCACGCAGCAGAGACTCAGATCGAGGTACTTAACGTTCGTGCACGATTTCTAAAATATCCTGCGATTTAGAATTTCCTGCAATTCACTAAATGATCAACGATCTTTTGCAAAATTTGTAACGTGTAATAAAAATTCAAATTTGTCTTAGAGATAAGAGCGTTATGTTATTTTTCTGTAATTTTGAACATGTACGAGTGAACTATTTAATGTTAGTGAATTTCTGCTTAAGATTCGTGTTTCGTCGACGTGACCTAATAATGGCACAGTGATCTCCTCGAGGGCAGAGCTAATTGAATTCGACTTTTTTCCTTCGCCGCACAACGTGGCACGCCATCCCTCTTTTTACCCCCGAAATCAACCGAAACTTTTATGCACGCGGCCACAAACTGTCGCGTAAGAACGTATTGCAACGAAAGTGGCGGTAAAAAAAGAAATGGGGGAGAGAGGAAGGGCAGACATAGGCTTGCACGCGGCAAACGACCCTTCCGGGGAAGCAAAAGGGCGCAACCCTCATTTCCCCCCCCCCTTTACCAGTCACCCTATAACGTGAATGGGATTTCTCTGTTCTTCTAACTAGATTTTCGTGTCGCCATTTTGAATTTAATTGTCGCGGAAATGGTGGTTTCCACGCTCCGTGTTCTTGTGCTTTCTTTATTAGCGAACGTTTGATAATTGTTATAATTATTGAACTATAGTCTTCCTAATATATCTTCACTTTCTTGATGGTGCAGGTGTATAATATCTCGGATTACTTACGTTTTTATTTGTCAACAATTCACGGCGATATAACAAAGTTTATTTTTTCATAGTTTCTTTTTTTTTCTTTTGCAAAATTTAACGTGTAATGAAAATTCAAATTTGTCTTAGAGATAAGAGCGTTATGCTATTTTTCTGTAATTTTGAACATGTACGAGTGAACTATTTAATGTTTAATTTAGTGAATTTCTGCTTAAGATTTTTAAACGTGAGTTTTAAACGTGAAACTCATTCTCAAACTTGAAGTACTAAAATCAATTGAAAATCTCCTTAATCTCGCGTTTGAACGTTAGTGAAATAATTACAAATCGGACTGATTTGGAAGGAAAGGTGAGGTAAAGATTGAATAGAGAACAACAGCAAAGTCGAGAATTGTCAACAGTAGGGATAACAATTTATTCATTTAAATATATATAGCACGAATGATAATTCGAATCTCTTTTTGGCGGGAAATTTTGTATTGCATTTAAATTCGACTAATATTGTATTGCATTTAAATTCGAATTTCGTATTGCAGTTAAATTCGACTCGACACAACTATTATTTGTCTCGTACAAAAGGCATAAATAGTATCAAAAATACGGTAGAAAAATTTTTATGGGAAAAATCTTCGCTGACACTTACGATCCTTCGAAGAGAAAAAAGAAAAAGAAAAGGAAGGATCGTTCTCTGATATCAAGGCAACAATCGTTACATCGTGTCAGTGTAACATCTAACTATACCTAATATATCATCTAACGTAACAACTAACATAACAAACGTTACGTTTACGCTCATACATATTCGTTGCGATGATCATCGACATCTGACGCGCGTTATCACTTTGATAATCGTAACAATAATATATACATATACACATATGTACACAGTCTCTGTATAACGTACGAATCTTTAGCTATAGATCAACGAGAAAATGCATTCTTCGTTAAGAAAAAGAGAAAAAGAAATAAATAATCTCGATCGCTATGATACCAGATGAAGATATCGTAGAATCGATCGCGATCTCGTCGCGTCGGAAATACACGTGTATCACATTTGAAAGTTGTACGGTGAAAATGGATGTTGACCAAATATGCCAAACGTGGTGGCCGATAGTCTGTAAGGATCGCGATTTTCGTGCGTCCTCATGTGTTTCTTCAGATGATCCTTCCTACCGAAACGTTTGCCACAAACGAAACACGCGTGCGGGCGTATCCCCGTGTGAATCCTCTTGTGCCTCGTTAGTTCTTCGTTTCTCGTGAACGTCTTGCCACAGCCCTCGAAGTCGCACTTGAATGGTCTTTCACCTTTGGACAGGGAAACAAAAGTATTCTTCGACATTTTTCTTCCCTTTATTTTCGATAGATATTGAAGAAATCGAAAGAAATCTCTTTGGAAACGGTTTAAAGAATTTTTATTTATTAGATTATTTATTTGGAGGATTTTCATTTATTTGTCAGATGCTTCGTAAAGATTCGTTCCATTGAAGAATAATTTGCTTGATGTAATTTTCTTTAAACGAGTACGTTGTTCATCGAATTAAATTCGTGAATAATAATTCGTACTCTTGCGGTAATTCGATGTTTTAAATTATACGATGTTTATTAAATTAAATTGAATCAAACGAATGTCGCTAATGTATAGAAAAATAATAAATATTAATAAATGTAGAAGAATAATTCGCACTCTCGCGAATAATTCTTTAAATTATACAATGTTTATCAAGTTAAATTAGCGAGTATCATTGAAGCGATATTTATATCACTTTAATAGATATTAATAAATATTATTGTATTAATGTATTAATAAATTTTGTATTATTACATTAATAAATATTTATAATTCGTACTCTTGCAATAATTCTATTTTTAAATTATTCAGTATTTATATAAATGATATTTTATTCAGTATTTATGTAAATTAAATTACTCAATATTCGAGAACGTACAATGTTCGAAACCTTGGAATTGCTCAGTGTTTGTATCGATCAAATTACTCAATATTCGAGAACGTACAATGTTCGAAACCTTGGAATTGCTCAGTGTTTGTATCGATCAAATTACTCAATATTCGAGATACAATGTTCGAAACCTTGGAATTGCTCAGTGTTTGTATCGATCAAATTATTCAATATTCGAGAACGTACAATGTTCGAAACCTTGGAATTGCTCAGTGTTTGTATCGATCAAATTACTCAATATTCGAGAACGTACAATGTTCGAAACCTTGGAATTGCTCAGTGTTTGTATCGATCAAATTACTCAATATTCGAAACCTTGGAATTGCTCAGTGTTTGTATCGATCAAATTATTCAATATTCGAGAACGTACAAAATTCGAAACCTTGGAATTGCTCAGTGTTTGTATCGATCAAACTACTCAATATTCGAAACCTTGGAATTGCTCGGTGTTTGTATCGATCAAATTATTCAATATTCGAGAACGTACAATGTTCGAAACCTTGGAATTGCTCAGTGTTTGTATCGATCAAATTACTCAATATTCGAGAACGTACAATGTTCGAAACCTTGGAATTGCTCAGTGTTTGTATCGATCAAATTACTCAATATTCGAGAACGTACAATGTTTGAAACCTTGGAATTGCTCAGTGTTTGTATCGATCAAATTATTCAATATTCTAGAACGTACAATGTTCGAAACCTTGGAATTGCTCAGTGTTTGTATCGATCAAATTACTCAATATTCGAGAACGTAAAAACGTTTGAAACCTCGAAACGTTGTAAATCGACGTGCGAAAAATTGAAACATCGAGAATTCGTTTCATCGGTGAATGAATTTGTACCATCTCACGATAACAATTCTTCAAGTTATTCAATATTCGAGAACGTAGAACGACATTTCGGAAATTCAGCAAACGAAACGCCGCGAGGCGAGGGAAAACGCTTCGTGACGATCGTAAAGCTCGAGATCGAGATTTCAACGATTTGGCAAACGATTACGAGAGATCGACACTTCCAAATCGTACTCTGGACACCGATTTCTCATCGGCTCGTACATCAGCTGTTCACGCACGTTGAAATTGCACACGAAGACGCAAAGAGCGTTAGAAGAAATCAAACCACTCACCGGTGTGTATCCTGACGTGTCCCTTCAGCTGCCCGTTATTGCTGAACGCGACGTCGCAGTGCTCGCATCGGAACCTCTTCGGCCGTTGCTTCTTCATCTGCTTCGCGACCGCGTCCTGCCGATGTAGCATCTCCACCGCCTGTTCCATCGCCATCGGCGTCAACAAACCGTGCGGCATCGACGTCACTGGACTCTGACCGGGAGCGCTAGCTCCCACGCGATTCAACACGCGATCCATCATCGACGAGTGAAGGGCGCATTGCGGAACGTTCACGCCTAAAAAACAGTCCTGCTGGTAGGTCGAATGGAAAACTGTGCCGTCGTTATCAACGACGAAGCCGGCGATAAGCGGTATACTCAAGTTCGACGGCGGTATCGCGCGAATTGATCGACACGAGCCTTCCACGCCGAAACGAGCAGCGAAGAACTCTGAATCCCTGTTCGTCACTGAGGAAGGCTCCTCGTCCTTGGCGAATGTCGATCTATCCGTTCGATCTATTCCGGCTTCGATCGAAGACTGAAGCTTGGTGGCTCGCTTTTCAGCGAGCGTCGTCAACTCGGAGGAGGCTGTTCCGTGGATCTCGGTGGATTTAACGCGAAGAATTTCGTCGAGGATGGTGGCAGGCGCCGAGCTACGAACATTCGTGTCTCCTCGTTCGCGACTGTCGTCGTCCGCAGGATGTTCCAAGTGCTCCGGTTCGACGCTCCACGGCCGGAACAGTCTCACGTCGCCTTTGTTGTACATGTTGTCTCCACTCCTCTGCGAAGAGGAGGTTTCACCATTCGTCCACTTCACCAGTTCCTCCAACGCGATTCTTGCGCCTTGTGTTCCCTAATTCGTGGAGTTCTCCACGTGGACAGTGTGTTTTTCGCCTTCGTCCTCTGCCGACCAATTTCCCCGAGTTCTCTCTGTCTGCAGTCTCTCGTTGTTGTTTCTCTACGTTCGCCAACGTGGAACCGTGCTCGAAAGACAAAACGTGCGTGCGTGTATGCGAATACACGAAGTAAACCAAAGGCACGACCAAGTCTAAGAGGAGACTGTTGATTCCGGCAAAGTTCACCCCATGGTTATATAGGAACGACGTGCGCCCACCCTCCATCTCCGATTGGATCGTTTCATCCGGGCAACCCGTGGGTCGTCACGTTTTTCTGGCCTACAGAACGGAGGGAGGAAGGGAAGGTCAAAAGTAGGTTTTCGAAGGGGCCGGTCGAGAGGCTGATGACACGCAGCCCCTTCGTTCGAGCCCGGTAGGCGTAATCGCCGAGCCTCTTGCCCCTTTTGTCGCAGCGGCGGCCGCCGATTCATTCTTTCGCACTGGGGAGGAGGTTAAAAGACGAAGAGAGAGAGAGAGAGAGAGAGAGAGAGAGAGAGAGAGAGAGAGAAATTGTGCGGCAGACTGATTCAACAGGGGTTGAAACCCCTCTGGCCAGGGGGTTGAGTCCTCCCTGCGTGCCCTTCAGCTACCATCCTCATTTTAATTCTAAGATCGTGATTTCTGTATTTGATATTTTTATATATTAAATTATACTACACGTAAGAATAATATTTTATATCATACCATACTTCTTTTATATTTTCATATTCTTATGCTTTTTACGTTATATTTTATACTTTTATTCTTATACCTTTTGTACTTTCATATTCTTACACTTTTTATATTGTATTTTATACTTTTCTGCACGTGCGATTGATATCGTTCCATTTACGATCGTCGTGTTGGAATATCGTCAATAGAGTCTGCAAGCGATGTCCGGAGCAAAAGTTACAAAAAGTTACGATCGTAAGACCGACCTGACGAATCGTACGTCGGCAGAAGACGAAATAGATAACGATATAACTTTCACGTCGCGCGAACCAATTTCGCGAGAGAATTGCTTCTAACATCGGAACATGCTTCTGATCGGACTCCATTTAAATAATTCGTACTTTCCATGGATACGATTTACGCATGAAAAAGAAATGTATATACTGAATACAAACGTGTTGTACCATTCCAACTGTTGTTCAGTCCACGTTTAAATACGTTTAATAAATACGTTTAACGATCGAACCGTTCACCGGCCAAATTTTCATACAAATCATCAACACTACAAGCATGTTGATTCTCGATTGTGCTCTTACATTCGTACTACATAGATTATTGTATTTATAAAATATAAATAAATCGATACATTCACGGTGTGAGAGGGAAGGAAAGCCGTATTAATCCAACTTGTCGTGTAAAACCCATGCAAATCGTTCCTCTTCGTCTACTCATCGTCGAGTCTGAATCTCAGTCAATATATTACTGAGGATGGCCAATTACTCGACGTCCAGCGGTGGACAAAGAAGGGAATTCGAAAGTCTGAACGGCCGAGCGACCGAAACGACTCCAAGGGTTAAGAATTCAAAAACTTCGCAACCACGAAGTTCCAACGATGAAGATTCGCGATGTTTTCGGATTAAAAATCTCGCGCGAGCTCTCTCACTCCGAAATTATTCGTCGATCCTGAATCACGCGTACGCGAGACGGTGAACTGTTTGCACGATCCGATCGGATCGGGTCAGCGACTTTTGAAAGGCAACTTTGAAAACACACAATTGAAACAGAAACGCTGGCATCCGATGCCGTGTCCTCTGCGAGATGGCATTCTGTACAGAAGGTACGAGGGTGGAGCTGCGCGAACGCGCGTCCTTGATTTATTGTAACACTCGAGGTTGGTGCTACCCCTCGCCAGAAACGACCGACCAACCCTCCCCGCCGCCAATTTTCCCTCACAGACACGCTGTTCGTTCCTTCTCCGTTGCGCTTACTTCGAATTTTCGGTACCCCTCTGTTCGGAACGACACTCGTGACAAAACTGGCCCCCTCGGTGACTGATAGCGAAGGTACTCCCCTTTCGCGGGGGGTTGCCGATAACTTTTCGCCGCCAATCGTTCCGCTTACACCACGTTTACACGATTGCACGTTTAACGTATCGATTCGGTGTGCTTGCGAGATTTATATATACATATACATACGCGATGTTCGAAGGGTGAATTTTTCTTTTTTTTTTTTGCAAGTGTAGTGTTCAAGTCGTTTAAGTCGTGTTAATCCATGAAGTTTTCATTATATTTACTTTGAAATTGGTTTTTGATCATGACGAAGATTATATTACACTGGGCTATTTTATTTTACCATTGTTAATCTACGAATAGTGTTGAGCTTAGAAATTTTTGTTATATATTCACGTTAAAATTTAATTTTCACAGTGAATTGTTTCCTGAATACGATAGTCAGTACCTGAACGATAACAATAAAGATATAAATATTTTATAGCTATATATTCACATTATATATTCACGTTAAAATTTAATTTTCACAGTGAATTGTTTCCTGAATACGATAGTCAGTACCTGAACGATAACAATTATATATTCACATTAAAATTTAATTTTCACAGTGAATTGTTTCCTGAATACGATAGTCAGTACCTGAACGATAACAATAAAGATATAAATATTTTATAGCTATATATTCACATTATATATTCACGTTAAAATTTAATTTTCACAGTGAATTGTTTCCTGAATACGATAGTCAGTACCTGAACGATAACAATAAAGATATAAATATTTTATAGCTATACTTGTGTTATTTTTATACTGCCTTGCTTTCGGTCAAAGCTGTTCGAGCCAACGTTAATTATGCTTATGTTTGTGAAGTTTGACGCAGAGAGCTCGACAATTTTTCTTCGAAATGAAAGTGACGGATGAGACAGGCAAAAGAACAAATAAGAGATTAAAAAACAAATAATCTCTTTATAGAATAATCGAATAAAATAGGAGGATTTGCTTCGGAATAAAAGTAAAAAAGTTTCACTATCTTATTTGCAAAATAAATTATTTATTACAGATCAGTATGTAAATGAATTATATTAGAAATTATCATATTGTAATATTTATAATTGTTACATATTATAATATTATAATATTAATAGTTTTCTTTCTATCGTAGCGTACAATCTTCATTCAGATTTGTACAGAAAAATTGTTGTATTTCTTCTTTTGTATTATTATCTGGAACTCTTATTTGATTATAAATAAAATAATTTGAAAAATATTGAAACATTAAAATATATATTATATCGAAATAGTGCAAAATGAAAAGTAGGCATAGCTGTGCGTTGAAATTTCCCTAAATTCAAATACTTCCATTTTAAACTAAATTAGTTATTTTTCAAATACGTTCTTTCAAGGATGTAACAGAGCGAATGAAAAAATAAAAAATAAAAATAGAAATAAAATAAAGATTCTGTTTGATCGAATAGGTAGAAGGCCTTGTTAAATCTTTGGAGAAGAATTAAATATTTCTGTTAATAAAAAATGATAGACTGTAGTATAGAATATGTTCAAACTTCTCGAATTGACACGATTTTATTACACTTTTCTCAGAATTCACAAAAAAAAAAAAAAAAAAAACAGAAATCTCCTCCTTAATAATCGTAATTGTTGAACGTTAAACAACAGCGAATATATGAATAATATTTCTGGCTGATGAAAAAATGAAATTCAAAATTCGTAGAAACAAAGGAGAAATTATGATCGACTTCAACTAATGAAATTCTCACCTTTTCACGAAGAGGTATTTGTAAACGAGGCTGCTTCGACATCTGACGTTCGAACAACTGACATAATTTGCAACATTTTACCATTTTTAGTTTCGCTTCGAAATTCTTTTTTTTCTTCTTTTTTTTTTTTTTTTTTTTTTGCGCAAAAGCAAATTCCGAAGGAACGCGTTCGAACGATGAAGAAAGTCTCTGAAAGACTCAATGCTCTATGTTCCATGGCCCTTTTTCGCTGACATAAGAAAACGCGAGCGTTCTGTCGCGATTTTGACGGATCGAAATTTCCTAAGAATCCCTCGATTCGTCTTATTTCTCCAACCTGGATGTCATAACAACGACTTGTAAGCCGAGCGATCGAGAAAAAAGCCTGCAAAAGATCATTTTGTCCGAAAAATTTGTCCTCGACTTGTCCGTTTTCTGATCTGATTCTGATCGATTAGCTTGGGCCATTTTCTTCCAACTTGCTGCTGTTTCACTCGAGGCAATTGTTGTTCTGTTTGTAAATAAAAGCACGAAAAAAGTTACAATTTTCATATTGCAAATAATTTTTTATATAACTTACATAACTTGTTTCCTTTGATACCTTTTATACATTTCAATAAATTGTCATTTATTAACTAAGCAAATAATTTTGATTCAATTTTATTGATGTTGTTAATTTCAACGTTTCTGCGTCGAGTTTTAATTTTTTATAAAAACAGTTCAGGAATACTTGTTTATGACTGTTTATTTATCGTTAAGCGATTATATTCATATAATTTTTTATTCTCTGTAATTTTATATAGCCATGTGTACGACGAATTTTGTATTAATATATATAATCACGTGGATTATATTGTTAAGTATATAATTTAATTGTTATTAAACTTTTATATCTACGATTTTTATAATGTTACAATAACTCTAATTCACTGTAATATATTTAAATAGTTTGTATATATTTAAATACTGTACTTTATTTAATACATATATTTAATTACTGTACTTTAAATAGTTTGTGTGTGTGTGTAATAACATTATATTTAATTACTGTATAATAACATATATTTAATTACTGTATAATAACATATATTTAATTACTGTACTTTAAATAGTTTGTATTACTGTAATGTATTTAAATAGTTTGTAATTGTAATTAAACTTTTATATCTACGATTTTTATAATATTACAATAACTCTAATTCACTGTAATATATTTAAATAATTTGTATATATTTAAATACTGTACTTTATTTAATACATATATAATTACTGCTTTAAATAGTTTGTATATTTAAGTACTGTACTTTAAGTAGCTTGTATATTTAATTATTGTACTATATGTTATATATATATATATATATATCATTATATATTTAATTACTGTACTTTATATATTTAATTATATATTTAATTACTGTATATATATATATATATATATATATATATATAATAACATTATATATTTAATTATTGTACTTTAAATAGTTTGTATTACTGTAATGTATTTAAATAGTTTGTAATTGTAATTAAACTTCTATATCTATGATTTTTGTAATATTACAATAACTCTAATTCTCTGTAATATATTTAAATAGTTTGTATATATTAATTATTGTACTATATGTTATATATATATATATATATATCATTATATATTTAATTACTGTACTTTATATATTTAATTATATATTTAATTACTGTATATATATATATATATATATATATAGTATTTAAATACTGTACTTTATTTAATACATATATTTAATTACTGTACTTTAAATAGTTTGTATTTTTAAGTACTGTGCTTTAAGTAGTTTGTATATTTAATTACTGTACTATATGTTATATATATATATATATAACATTATATATTTAATTACTGTACTTTAAATAGTTTGTATATTTAAATACTGTACTTTAAGTAGTTTGTATATTTAATTACTGTACTTTAAATAGTTTGTATTACTGTAATGTATTTAAATAGTTTGTAATTGTAATTAAACTTTTATATCTACGATTTTTATAATATTACAATAACTCTAATTCACTGTAATATATTTAAATAATTTGACCACGTAGATTTAAGTATATTGCTATATCTTCCCCAAGGTTTGAGCAAGAATTATCAATGTTAGAATTCAAAAAGTCTTACAGTTTTTCTATTTATAAATTTTCGTCAAGTAATGTTTAATTGAAATAAAAAAAATATCTTCGATATTTTCCCCGAACGCTGAATTTTATATTTGTGAAAACATCGTTTCGAAATTCAAATTCATATGAAAAAAAAATTGTACTCATGTACGATTATAACTTGTTGTTATAATATAATAAAGTATCGTATTTTTAGATATTACGAATTGAAACAACTAGATAAAATTTTAACAGATGATACACTCGTGTGATGAAAATCGAAGCTTTAAAAAAATTTTCAGGCATTTCATACGCACGAAACGTAATAAAATAATCAAACGTAAACTATCATAGTCATCCAGTATTAATTTTTTTATACATTATAGATAATAAAATCTATAGACGTTTATTTTGCATTCTTCATTTTATTACATTTTCAAATTATTCAGCTTCGAGTCGAATAGAAATTTTGTCATTCTCACCGGATCTAACAAACAAACTTGGGTATACATTTTTTTTTTCATTGGTTTTTGCGATTAGATTGAGCGAGTTTGAAAAAGTCGATCACTCGATAAACGTAAAAAAAAAAAAAAAAAAAAAGAAAACTTGGGTCATCAGATCTTCTTGTACCGCTGTCACAAACACGTGAATGATCGATCCGAATAGAATTTTTTCCCCAATTTTTCGAAACTGCAATTTTTCCCCGTGAGAGGAAAAAAAAAAAGAGAGGAAGAAAAAAAGAAACATGTTTTTGATGTCGAGTGGTGGACGCGAACCGCACGTGGACGATTAAAATTGACCGATTATCCATTCGAACGTCGATCGAACAATGTGAGAGTGAATTTTTGGCCAGCCACGATGACCATCGATCATTTATGCTATTTCGTGCCTTCAGATCAACGAATACGAAATATATAATATTTAATTGGAAACACATACACGTTCAATGAAGAACGTACGTACAATTGAACTAATAACAATGGAAAATTGTCGATATTTTCTTCAAAATATCACTTGGTCTCGTTTCAATTTTTATCGGTACCACTGATTTCTTTGTCTCTACTCAGAAAAAAAATTTTTATCGATTCTTGTCTTTCCTTTTCTTTTCTCTCTCTCCCGAGAAAAGACTGAATCTTCAGTCGAAGGTTACACATCAACATCTGTACAAGAAAAACTTTGCTGGCTGTGCTAAACACTAAACACTAAATCGCTGGAGCAAATTCTACTGAGAAACACACACAAAACAAACAAAAGAAGCAGAGAGAGAGAGAGAGAGAGAGAGAGAGAGAGAATAGGAAGGACAGAGGTATAAATCATTGACGGCTACCAAACGGTGAATCCCGTTGAATTTATTCACGCGGAAGGGACATAATCAAATTTTGGGCCGCCATGCAAGGGGCGGCGACTTTGCGGTTGTGCACACTTTCCAAGCTTTTCTGTTCGACTGAGGAGGGTGGGGTCGGCTCGAGGGCTATTATGGGGCTTGCCACGGGGCTTCGACCCTCGTGGAAGGGCAACCAAGCGTGTAGCGAGCCGAGGATTGCACACGTCGTGACGCTTTGCCGTCGACGTGCCGTGTGAATCTCGCCAAATCATGAATCCCTCTAGCGAATCTCTCTTATTTTTATTGATCTTGATCCTTTCTCAGTGATCCTTGGGAATCGTGAATCCTTTCCCATTTCACCTGCAAGAATATCAACCGTTCGTTAGTTAAATTCGAGGCTTTGCAATGCTGCAATTATTTTATTAAGTCTCGTTACGATTCTAAATGTTGCAAACTTTCTTATCCTCTGGTAAGTGATCTCAAAGTGCTGCTAAATTTTAACCTTCCGGTCTCGAGCGCTGCAGTTTAAATTCCAAGACAATTTGGATCTAAGCATCTGAATTCTAAGTATCGCGATTACATATTCTGCAATGTTGAGTGTTACAATTGCAAATCTTCCAATTTTTAGTATTACAATTCACCAAGTTTCCTAATCTCAAGTGTCACAATTTTAAACATTGCAGTTGCAAACCTTTTCAATCTCAAGCACTTGTAAGCATTTGAATTCTGAGCGTAGCAGTCACAAGCCTTGCAATATTAAGTGTTGCAATTTTCACAGTTGCAAACTTTTCAATTTTCCTAATCATAAATGCCCAAATCTCAAATGCTGCAATTTTAAGCAACTGCAAACCTTCTAATCTCAAGCACTGCAAGTTTTAAATTCCAAGTGCAATCACAAGCCTTGCAATGTTAAGTATTACAATTGCAAGCTTCCTAATCGTGAAGGTCCCAATCTTGAATGTTACAATTTTGCAATTACAAACCTTTTAATCTCAAGCACTTGTAAGCATTTAAATTCTGAGCGTAGCAGTCACAAGCCTTGCAGTGTCAAGTGTTGCAATTTTCGCAATTTTTAACGTTGCAAACTTTTCAATTTTTCTAATGATAAATGCCCAAATCTCAAATGCTGCAATTTTAAGCAACTGCAAACCTCCTAATGTCAAGCACTGCAAGTTTTAAATTCCAAGTGTATTGCAATCGCAAGCCTTGCAATGTTAAGTATTACAATTGCAAGCTTCCTAATCGTGAAGGTCCCAATCTTGAATGTTACAATTTTGCAATTACAAACCTTTTAATCTCAAGCACTTGTAAGCATTTAAATTCTGAGCGTAGCAGTCACAAGCCTTGCAGTGTCAAGTGTTGCAATTTTCGCAATTTTTAACGTTGCAAACTTTTCAATTTTCCTAATGATAAATGCCCAAATCTCAAATGCTGCAATTTTAAGCAACTGCAAACCTTCTAATCTCAAGCACTGCAAGTTTTAAACTCCAAGTATTGCAATCACAAGCCTTGCAATGTTAGGTCTCCCAATCTTAAGTATTACAATTTTGCAAGCTTCCCAATTACAAACTTTTCAATCTCAAGCACTTGTAAGCATTTAAGTTCAGAGTGTAGCAGTCAGAAGTTACAAGTCTCATAACTTTAAATATTACAATTTTGCCATCTTTCTAATCCCAATACCAAGTGCAACTTTATGCAATTTTTTTCAACCTTAAACACATTGTCATTAAAATGCTAATCATTTTTTGCAAATCAATTTGTAATTATTCGACACACCATTATTCTCCCTGGTAACACGATCAGACAACGGATATCCGCAAAGAACCCAGAAGCCTCTCCGTCGATCCTTTTTGATCGTGGTCGCGATTTATCTCGTCGGCCATTAATCAAAAGGGCCAGCAACTTCCACGCGAGTGGCTCCCTCATCGAGGAGAGAGGATAGATGAATCCTATAATAAAAGATCGTTCTGCCAGATGGCCCGTGCCCGCAACTAACAGAGTCTCCGTCACCCCGTCTCCTTTTCATTCTTGCCCTCTTCCGCGACTTTTCTTCTCCTCCATCCATGTTGTAACCGTGGCGGCGCGACGTCCTTGACGATTTTTCATCTTAAAAACGTGCGCGTACGCACGTTCTGTGGTTTCACAATAAGCTTCCTCCACATAGTATATCCTCCAGGATGGAGTGAGCTCACAAAATATTGCAATAAATTCTTCTTGTAGAACCTTGTTTCTATCGTTGTCTTTTACTGCTATAATTTTATTTCTATAATTTAATATTAAATTCCGACATTGTCAAGTTGGCGCATATGAAATAACATTCCTCCGAAGGTTGACTTTATTAGTCGTTAATTATCAATCACATTAAAGGGGAAGAAATTTGCTGTAAATCATGTGTATATTGAGATCTATAATAAAATAATATCTATGATAAAAATATCAATCTTCTTTTTTCTTACATCAATTTGTGATACAGAATATTATTATAATATTTTTTTTATTTTCAATTTTTCTTACATCAATTTATGATACAGAATATTATTATAATATTTATATTATGAGAAGCATGATAATTGCTGGAAACATATAATTGGGAGATTTTCTAAAGAACAAATTGGATTCAGTTCCTGAATTTTCATATTGATAATTCTTAAAGCACCGAAGTTGCTATTAAGTTAGGAAATTATAATAAATCAACTGGGAGGTCTGATATTAAAATTTGAAAAGTATTTCACGTGCATTGTTCTAATAGTTCAAAACGAGTTCGATTCAATTATTATGAGGTTTATACTATTGAAACAAAAAAAAAAAAGAAAAAAAAAAAGAAATAGCGATCTTAAAATCCTAAAGCATATAAGTATCTATTTTATTTTATCTTTTTATTTTGTGCAAGAGATTTTTTTCTCACGATTCAGAATATCAAAATTTGGAAAAAAGGACAATGAAAACACTGTGAGTATCGAAGCACCAAATTACTGTGTTCCAATTAATACATACAGTCGTTATTACACTCTACACACATAATTATTGACACACAAAAGGAAACACATCGTGATCGTTGAAAACGAGAAGAAAAAAAGAAAAAAAAAAAGAAATAGCGATTTTAAAATCCTAAAGCATATAAGTATCTATTTTATTTTATCTTTTTATTTTGTGCAAGAGATTTTTTTCTCACGATTTAGAATATCAAAATTTGGAAAAAAGGACAATGAAAACACTGTGTGAGTATCGAAGCACCAAATTACTATGTTCTAATTAACACTTTACCGACCGGTAGCCTATTAATCGGCTACTATTTATCGCTATCGGTCGGTAAAGTATTGATATCCTATAATAATATATTTATATATTTTAACACTTTACCGACCGGTAATATCGTATATTAATATATACAAATATATATATATTAGCACTTTACCGACCGGTAGCCTATTAATCGTCTATTACTTACCGCTACTATTTATCGCTATCGGTCGGTAAAGTGTTAATACATACAGTCGTTATTACACTCTGACACGCATAATTATTGACACACAAAAGGAAACGCATCGTGATCGTTGAAAACGAGAAGAAAAAAGGAAAAAAAAAAAAGAACGAAGAGGAGCAGCTGCGTCGGCACTTTGACGTCGCCGTATAGACGACGTCCACTTTCGACGAATAATCGGGAAACAGCACCCCCGACGGTGAATACCGTTCACCGCAACGCTGGTGTGAATTAGCATGTTCGATGGCCGAGCAAGAATATTCGACGAAAACGAGGCGTGCAAATTTAACAGCGGGACATCCTTTTCAACAGCATTTCCTCGTCGACGCCTTTGGGAAAACAGAACCGCATGAAAATGCACGTGAAACACACGCGGCGAATCGATCGTCACGCCGATAAATTTGAAAATTTCGCGGCGGGAGAGGCGGAAAATTTTACGAACGAAATTGAAAGATTAATCCATCCGTGGATTGGAGAGATTAAAACACTCAGCTTAGCTTCAAGTATTTCTGAATTTGCCGACCTTTCGAGATCCCAAGTTTTCAAACTTTCGGCAACACCTTCTTCGACTGGGTTTTAAGTCGAAGCTTTGACTCGCCAAAGAGGTTAAATTCACTCGTTACATCGGTTTTTTCTAGATGCCGCATTTACGGTGAAAGTGACAAGACGAAACGAAAAGGATTTTCCTTCCCGACATTAATTAGTTAAATAAGATTCACGGCTCACATTCTGATGCTTATCGACGAAATGTAACATATTTCGATATCTCGACGTATTTCGGAACACATTAAAATGTATTTCGTGCCTTCTTTTTAATCTTCTCCTCGCGTAAGATCCTCGGTCGGTCACGGGGAATTACGCGATTTGTCACGCGACAACGCTCGACGTTCCCTCAATTTTCACGGAACCATTGGCTAGACGTGAATGCAGGCAGGTTTCTGCCATTTAGCTACCGTGGAAAACCATAGCGAATTGATAGAGTGCTTTCCTTTATTTCGACCGGTCTATCTGGCCGGTTGTCGTCCCACATTATGCCAATGACAGAGCGTTACTAAATACTTGAACATATATCTTGAACAGGCCTTGATACGAATTTGAAATATATTCGTGCTCGCTTTTCCATTGTTAATTCATTATTATAGGTTATTTAAAAGTCACAGTGGTTTGTTCGCGACTCAGTTGATATGCAAGATAACAGTGACAAGATGGCCTCCACTTTTAACCTCTTAAGCACGATGCGCCACTATAGTGGCTTTCGCGGATGTCATTTTACTTTCTGAAAGTACGTATCGTATCTTTAAGAAAAATTATAATTTAATCGTCAAAAACTTCGTTCCAATATACTCGCGTAGAGAACAACTGTATCGTTTACTTGTAATTCGCGTTGAACTCTGCCGTACAGAGAAACAGCCACGTGCAAAATTCAGCCGTGCCTAAGAGGTTAAGAATTGCATCGCCGAATGGTGTCTGACGGGAGATCGAACGAGAAAACTTCGTTTCGAACAAGAACTCGTTCGAACGATCTCTGTCTCGTCGCATCTCGTCGAATCTGCGTGCATTGCGATTCACAACTTCCTCGACGCAGGAGACGCGAGCTGCGTTACCGGGAACTAACGAAACAGAAAGTATACGCGAGTACTTGACGCGAGAAAAGTCAAAGGTTGACAATAGGGGAACACGAGCCACGCCCAAGTGCCGGCGATCGTGCGCGACAAAACGATGCGATTTTGCTCGGGACGCGAAGAAAATAGCGGCGACCTATGAAGAGAGGTAGCAAGGTGTTGGCCAGGATACAAGCAGCTCTCCCTCCTCCACGAGTAAATTTGACGTTAGCCAAATAAACACATTGTGGCCGGCTACGTTTGAAGTGGTTGTCCCGTTGACAGCATAACCGTGAACATCGAACCGATTGTTCCGTTATGGATAGCCGGCTCCCTTTCAAGATTCGGCTCGTTTGCCCTCGTTTTCCTTCTCCCTTTTCTTCCACCTCCGCCGTTCCGCCGTCGTTGCCAATGATTGTTGAACGTACCTTTTTTTTTGAAAGATCAGCATCATTCTATCACGCGTTCCGTCAGCCTCGAGCGCAAGGAGCCGCTTCAAAGAAACCCGCTTGCTATTATTTTCATTTTTCCGGTCAATCTTCCCGATCGTTCCAAGAGAAGTTCACTGTCGTCGATAATAATGTTCGTCCTCTACACTTGTTGAAATCTGTAGTCTTGCTTCGTCTGCAAAGCAGACGAAAAATTTCTTCTTTTCTTCTTTTTTCTTTTTTTTTTTTTTTTTTTTTTTGAAGAATAAAATTTGAACTTCACCCGGATGGTCGAAGCAACTCTTTCTTTCAAGTCGTTCGCACAATGGAAGTATTTTTTTTTTTTTTTTTTTTTTTTTATAAAAAAGGTTGTCGCCATGTTATAACTACGTTTATTCGTTACGGCCACTGAAATAAAATCGAATTGATTATTCGGAAAAAGAGAAGCGGGAGTTACTATTTAAGAATTTAATAATCCTTCGTAAACATACATAATGCCTTTACTCTGCCACGTCATTGGCTGCGAATGCCAATTAGATAAAAGCAATTTTATATAAATTATACAAAAGTTTCCAGGTATAGAAACCTCATCGACATAAGATTTCCATAAACGTGGGAAAAAATACATGAATGTGACGAATACTCGATTTCTAACACAGTCAGAAATCAAAATTAAACTACATTAGCGTGAAGATTACTTTAATTATAATCTACGATTCGCTGTGAGTTTTTAAATGTATTTTTAAGGTAGTTCTGTTAATAAAAGCTTTGGAACATACGGGACAAGAGTGCGCACGGGACAGGTGGTACTTTAAGTGTTCGTTGAGTTGTGTGCTCGTTTTAAACATCTTTTTACAGATATTGCATTTACGTTCCTCCTCGCTATCTTTCTCCAAATGAGTTCTAGTGTGTTTATCAACCTCACCAACGTTGTCAAACTCCATCGAACACACCCTACAACTGAACTTTACAGCACGAAGGATGCCTATTTGGCTGCCAGTTAACGGATTAGGCATTGGAAATATATTGTTGGTACTCTCACCAATGCTGCACCTCAGTCCTTCTTTCTTTTTGTGAGAATTTGTATGATTTCTATTAAAATATTTTCGCATTAGAATTTATAAAAAAATATTTTACCGATATACTTTTATAATCAGAGATGCTACCTGTAGGCTTGTTCATTTCTAAATGTAATGTTACAACTAACGCACCGATAATCTTGTCGGTGGGAGATTTGTTGCGTCAGAGATGGCGCAGTTACTTGGAGAATCGTATTTTGCAACTTTATAGTAGGATGGACGATTAGGTAGTGCTGTCTCACATCTTCTTTAAGCTCAAACGTTTCTGTACACTGATGACACTTATACGGATGCAATGGATCGGTACTGACATGTAATCTTATGTGTTTATCATAAGTCACTTGCGAACTACATTCAGTTTGGCACATATCACATATGAAATGAGTTTTAATATGAAAATACAGAGATTGCGAAGATGAGAAAGTCTTGTGACATATAGTACAAATATTTTTCTCATCTTGATTATCACTTTTCTTCATTATGTAATATTTATCACAGTATTCACACTGAAATGCTGGCTTTGAATCATAAATCGACTTCTTTAACTTACATCCACCTTTTGCACAAATTGCCTTTCTATTAATTTTTTCTAAAGACTGGTTGCTTTGACCTGTATTAGTCATATTATCTGAGAATTGTTGATTTCTTTTTATTAGTTGGGCTAGCAACTTGAGTTTCTTTGATTTTGGGCATGGCTTCCCATATATTTTGTCTATTTGTATCGTTAAGCGATATAACTTTCTTCCTGTTGTCACTTTTTGAGATTCAGGTTTTATATTATTAATTACAGATTCGTTCAATGATATCTCATGATCAGATATGTCCATTTTATCTTCTCCATTAATTTTATCAACCTAGAATATCACGTTTCTTTACTACACTATTAACAAAAGTAAATAAAACTTGAGAAGATAATAAAATTATTTACATTTTCTACTAATTGAGTACAAGGACTTTGCAGTGGAACCACCAGACTATGAGAATCACTATCCAATCTTTTCTGTTTCACTGGTGGAATTGTCAACGATTCAGTTTGAATCGCATCTTCTGCTTTACGTTTTCTTTGGTTTTCTATTAATGAAAAATATTTTGATTAGTATTTGAAATCTAGATCAATTGAAAAGTTGTACTGCTTTGCACTTACCATCTACTTTGTTAAAAATAGTTGGTATAGCGTTAGGAATTAGCTCCTTTGAATCAGTAAAACATGATTTATCAAAGTGCAATTCGCAGAGGTAGAATGGCTTATCATTTTCAATATTTTCACTTATTTGGCAATTTTTAATCCATTCGTTCCTTCGGCTAAAAACATCAAATAATGGACATAAATATTATAAATTACTGGGTAATCATAAATACAATACTAATACTTACTCTGTTTCTTCGGGAAAACAAAACAGTGAAATATCTTTCCCGTCAATTTTCGTACTTTCATTTGAAACACAACCGTGAGCCTTGCAGGTTAACATTGTGTTAAAAAACAACAACAACAACAACGATATCCTTAAAGAGATACAATCTTTTGTAAAATCTCTATAAGCAAAATTATGTACGAACGAATCCTAACCTAAAATTTGAAAATATTTTTACGAATGGCATTCGGGGTGAAAAATTGATAAAAAATACGATAAATGCTGCGTAAAAAACAAAAAACAATTGCATTTAAAGTGAGGTAGCTACACTACACGATATACATCGATAAAAAATTTAGATGAATGAGTAAGATTTAACCAATTACGTTTTTCCTTTGCCACTTGGCATATCACGTACATCGCTTGATTATCTTTTACATGTGCACACATATGTTTTATTTTAAATATGTTTTACTAAGTATATTGCATTTTGGAATGAGGTTACACGAATCTTTCTAAAAAAGGAAATCTATAAAGAAGAATTAATATATAATAGACAGAAATGGTATTTTTGTCTTAGGTACTCTAGGCAAATCTAGGTTGGAATTCTTATTAACCAAGGAACATGTAAGGAAAGCAAATTGCTACGAAAATAGAATTTTTATTAATTTAATTTAACAGTGTACATATATTATGCAACAAATACATTGTTTTCAATGACTTCGGTGTTTAATCTTTCTCAAATTGCACGGCATCCTTCTAACGTGGAACCTTCTAAGATTTGGACAAGGAAGTTACAAGATCTGTAATCTTACAAGAAAGATCAAAAATATTTTTAATTGCAGCGTCTATATTTACCATTTGTGCGTCTGGAGATTGAACATTAGATTTCTTCGGTGTGATACTTCTGTTTGGACTAAATGTTGTATTGTTACCTTAAAAAACAGTAAGCTTTTATGTTTAGTTACTAACAGGTTTTTTTTTGAGGACATTGTTACAAACCTTTGAAACATCTTCTTGTATCATTAATGGAGAATAATCTGGAATATGTTGGTGAAACTTTGATTTTATTAGGTGAACACTTTTTGTATATTAATTGTTTTTGGGGAGATCTCCAGCTCCATGTGATGTTTTTTGTGCTATCATTAAATTGATACGTTGTTGAACTTCTAAATGAATTGTTACGTTTGTACCTTTTAAACAAGTGTTTATATGTCCCTAAAAATAATTTATAAAGTTAAAAGGTTTCTTATCCAATGAAAAATAATAGTACCTTCTTCTGAAAAGGCCAATATCATTTTTGATATCTTTTCTTCGTGTATATTTGTAGCAGATAAATTAAATTTTGGTGAATTTAGAATTGTTTCTAGACCTGTAAAGTTTAACAGGTCTTCATCTAATGTATAATCTATAGTTTTCTTCTGTAAACTACATTGTACATTGTTTAAGTTTTCAGAAATTTGTTCCATGAGTTCTTCAGACGTTTCTTTCATAGATTTAATTCTCTTACAATGTTGAATTATTTTTTGATCACAATTGGATAAATCTGGTAGCTTGTGAATTTTCAAATAATATTTCATTTGTTTCATTATTTGATTGAATATCATTAACAGGATAGAAAACACTAAACATCCATTCATGTATAATCCATCGTTAACAAGCTTTAAATTAAATTATAAATTACTTACATGACTTTTTTATCCTGATATGATATATTTTAATTTTTATACATTTTACCTGAATATTACTAGTTAAACTGAATGACCATGTTCTACTGTTTACTTTTTGAAGATTTCTCCCATCAAGAATTTTACGATTTACACATAAAACTACAATTAAATTATGTAATGTATTACTAAGAGTTTTTAACTTATTTAGCTTCGAGTTTTTTTGGCTTAAAAACTTAATATTGTGATCAATACTTTTCTTCCACGCTGCAAATATTTGTAAATTCAGAGATATAAATTAGTTTTAAAATTGAATTGTTATCAGTACAAAATGTTATATCAAATACAAACAGTTTA
The DNA here is from genome assembly GCA_032399595.1 of Tetragonula carbonaria. NCBI lineage: Eukaryota > Metazoa > Arthropoda > Insecta > Hymenoptera > Apidae > Tetragonula > Tetragonula carbonaria. Next base: position 13,002,997 of record JAUCRC010000008.1, read on the forward strand.
TAATCTCTGTATCATCTATGTCTAGTAATCGTTTTGCAATTAACGAATTAACTGGAAGCATAGCCACTAACTTCTCTAAATTGTTTTTTGTTTCAAAGATAGCAGTCTGTACTTTTACTAAATCAACAGATATAGACCTAAAAAAATTAATAAAATTATTTTATTTAACACACAAACGTGCATTAAATAAATGTTCTTGAAATATAAAATATAAATATATTTTACCACATGTACTCTTTAAAGGATTCTAAACTTATTTTTGTATTTTCATAAAATATAGAAATGGTATGATTTTTTTCAATATTTTTCAACGTAAGGTATGTTTCAGTTATATTTTTAGTGTCACCAATATTAGGAAATTGCAATAATTCCGTTTGACCTACAAAAAATTAATTACTAATGTATCATCAAATATCGTACTTGATAATAATTTACATCAAAAATAAAAATTTACACGCTCTAGTAATATAAGCTCTCAGGCTAATTTCTGATATTTTCCACATGAGAATTAAAACTTTTTTCCCTCCTGCTTGTAGCAGATGAGACATAAGTATCGGTGGGAAATTGATATCTGAATTTTCATTTGTCAAAATTTCTAAGTATTTTTTTATCTCTGCGCGGTATCTTTTCTCATCTGTCTTATTTAAAATTGGCCATATAACCAGTTTTTCAAAACGTTTTTCATTATGCACGGATAACAGATAATGAGAAACGTGAATAAAACCTGCAGTGTTCGGTTTGTCAAACATTCCCTGTCAAATCACGTTATATTAGTAATATAGGTAATTACATATACTGGTTTTATTTCAATCATAATACCTTTTTAAAGTATTTTGTACATTCGTACGATGCAGGCACAACTTGCATAAGTAAAAACACATTTTTATAGAACGATTCATTAATCATGTTGTAATATTTCCTTACAATATTACATTACACTTAATTACATTACTTTATGATGTACTATTGTTATTATAGATCGAATATACACGAGATTGCTCAAAGGGCATATAAAAAGAAAATATTTATATACAAAATATGAATTCTTATATACACATACTGTCAGTTAGCTTGCCAGGAAGGTGACATAAGTAAAGTAATTGCTCAATTATCCAGCAATAAACAAATTCTTTCTCTTTCATAAAACAATTAATTAATACATACTATCAAATTATGCAAAGATTACGAAAGAGATTTTGAATTCTGGCATTTTCATTAAAAGATATATACACACTTTGCTACATCCCCGCTCTAAAAGCCAACATTTTTCTACTTTACGCAAAGAAAAGACAAAAATGAAAGCTATATCAATCAAACAATCGTGAAGTTATTGCTACGACGATAAAATATAACAAAGGAGCAATATTACACGTTTGAACGTTGTAAGCAGCCTCAAAAATACATAATTATGGACAAAACATGTTTCATAACGCGTCATTGAAGTTCATTCACGACACTCGAGGCCCTTGCTTCTATCCAAGTAAAATTACTTCGTACCATGATACCATGGGACTTTTAAAAAATGACACTTCTGGATGTAAGGCGGCGCCACTGGATCGTACCATAGCAACTCATCTCGGTGTCGTCGCGAAAGCTTTCAACACTATGAGCCACGCACAGTGAGGTGTGTATCTGTCGCGGACAGTGGCGTGAAAATGGCGGTGTAAAATGGCAGGACGTAGATCGACGTTGACAAATGCCGATTCCCTGTCGGGATCTGGAAACACCGATCCTCTGAGAGAATTGTTCGAAGCATGTAAGACCGGAGACCTCGCGAGGGTGAAGGCGTTGGTTACACCGAAGACGGTCAATGCTCGAGACACTGCCGGACGCAAGTCCACCCCCCTGCATTTTGCAGCTGGTAAGCATCATTTTCGCACCAGCTTTCTTCGCTCTGTCGCGTTGATAAGATTCGCCGCGTGATTTGCAATTTTGCTGGAGCCGTGGCCTACGACTGAAACCGTAGGGGACTCGTTGTCACGTCGCGAGCTCGAAACAAATCGAAACACACTGGCTTTCAATGTTGATCATTTTATCGTTCGAACAATGATCATTTGAAATCGAGTTTCATTCATAACGATAGCGTAGCGTGCCTCGTGCGGCATGAAAGAACTGAAGTAACTATTGCCGGATATAAATTTGTATCTTCCGTATTTTGCGACAGAAAAGATGCGTAACTTTTGCATCCGGGGGGGTTTCTTATCTTTCCACGTTGATAACGTTCGACGTATAATTGAAGATTTACCTTGTCGCAGCACTTACGAAAAATTGGAGAAATTCTGCTGTCACGTTGCGAAATATGAAATAATTGGAACGCTTAACTCGCGATCTGTTGTCATTTTATAATTTGAATGATATTTCGCGAAGTCGAACATGTTTATAACGACATTTATTGTTATTAACATTATGTTTCTCATGTGCATTTTTGTTATTTCCAATTTGCAGGTTATGGTAGGATAGAAGTAGTGGAATTCTTACTATCTGCTGGAGCATCCATTCAAGCACGCGATGACGGAGGTCTACATCCCTTGCATAATGCTTGCTCTTTTGGACATTGTGATGTTGTAAGACTTCTCTTGGAAGCAGGAGCTAATCCAAACACTAGAGACAACTGGAATTATACTCCTTTACACGAAGCTGCAATTAAAGTATGATTTAACGTAATTTAGCAATTTTCATTCAATTTCAAGACATTTTAAGTGAATTTAATGTAATAATTATTCGAACAGGGTAAAATAGATGTGTGTATCGCTCTGCTACAACATGGGGCAGATGCCAATATAAGAAATACAGAAGGCAAAACAGCGTTAGAATTGGCAGATCCTGCGACTAAACCAGTACTAACAGGAGAATATAAAAAGGATGAATTGTTAGAAGCGGCAAGATCTGGAAACGAGGAACGTCTTTTACAACTTCTGAATCCCTTAAATGTAAACTGCCACGCAAGTGACGGCAGAAGATCCACTCCGTTGCATTTAGCTGCTGGATATAATAGGTCAAGACTGGTGCAGATTTTGTTACAAAATGGTGCAGATGTGCATGCAAAGGACAAAGGGTGAATTTCTTTAATTCTTAACATCTTAACATCTGTAAATGTAATTGTTAGAAGTTAGCATTTGAAATAATTTATTTCCAACGATTGTGTTGCAGAGGTCTTGTTCCGCTTCACAATGCTTGTTCGTACGGTCACTTTGAAGTGACCGAGGCGCTTCTCAAGCACGGTGCAGCGGTTAATGCCAGCGATTTGTGGGCATTTACTCCACTACACGAAGCTGCTAGCAAATCCAGAGTCGAGGTGTGCTCGTTACTTTTAAGCGAGGGTGCCGATCCGACTCAGTTAAACTGCCACAGTAAAAGCGCCATTGACGTAGCCCCGACATTGGAGTTACAAGAAAGATTGACATGTACGTTTCCTATGTCGATAGTACTCTTCTAGAAAAGCACACAGAACATGATTTTGTTAGATACACTTTAATTGTAGACGAATACAAGGGACACTGCCTCTTGGATGCCTGCAGGCAGGCAGATCTTACTAAATTAAAAAAGTACCTGTCCCAAGAAGTTGTAAACTTTAAACACCCATACACTGGGGATACACCACTGCACTGTGCCGTTGCATCTCCCTATCCCAAGAGAAAACAAGTAATAGAATCTTTAATTAGGAAAAATGCTGCCTTAAACGAGAAAAATAAAGACTTTCTTACACCTCTTCATGTTGCTACTGATCATTCTCATTATGATGCAATGGATGTGCTACTTAGACATAATGCAAAAGTCAATGCTTTAGATGGATTAGGGCAAACTGCACTACACAGGTACCGTGAATTGTCTAGAACGTAAAAAGTTGTTTTTATTTTTTTTTATTTCACGATGAGAAAATATGTGACTCCTTTACTTAGAAAGAATATTGTTGCATAAACAGGTGTGTTAGAGAAGACAATGTGCAAGCTTGCAGAATATTGTTATCGTACAATGTTGATCCATCTATAGTATCACTTCAGGGCTATACTGCAGCACAAGTAGCTGCAGAAAATGTCCTTAAAATATTACAAGGTTCGGAACTAATTCACTACAGATACCAGATACCTTTTCAACCGAAGAATGTTTCTGTTCTCATTTTTGTTTTACAGATCCACCGAGCGGAACAGATGACGCGGAAGCGCAGCTATTAGAAGCGAGCAAATCTGGCGATTTAGCGGCAGTAGAAAGGATTTTACGGACGAATCCATTGGCTGTTAATTGTCGAGATTTGGATGGTCGGCATTCCACACCGCTGCATTTTGCAGCGGGATTCAATAGAGTGCCTGTAGTCGAGTATTTATTGGCACATGGAGCAGATGTACACGCCAAAGATAAAGGGTTAGTAGTATCGTTATACAGTTTATTACCTAGAATAATTTAAATAGAGCAATTAAAAAACATGTTCAATTTTGTATATTTAGTGGACTCGTTCCTTTACACAATGCCTGCTCTTATGGTCATTATGAAGTAACGGAATTGTTAGTAAAACATGGCGCATCAGTGAACGTTGCGGATTTATGGAAATTTACTCCGCTTCACGAAGCTGCTGCTAAGGGAAAGTATGAGATAGTTCGCCTATTATTGAGACACGGTGCAGATGCCACTAAAAAGAACAGAGACGGCGCAACACCTTTAGATTTAGTAAGAGATGGCGATCAGGATGTAGCCGATTTGTTACGGGGGAACAGTGCGCTTTTAGATGCAGCGAAGAAAGGGAATTTAGCGAGAGTGCAGCGACTTGTTACACAAGACAATATTAATTGTAGGGATGCACAAGGTCGTAATAGTACTCCATTACACTTGGCCGGTAAGTCTCTTAATTGTTCTTTTTCATTGGTTTACATGATCTAACATGCTAATATCTTAATATAGCGGGATACAATAATTTGGAAGTAGCCGAATTTTTGCTTGAACGTGGAGCAGATGTTAATGCTCAGGATAAAGGAGGATTGATACCTTTGCACAATGCTTCGAGTTACGGTCATTTAGATATCGCTGCATTACTCATCAAATATAATACCGTAGTAAACGCTACTGACAAATGGGGCTTTACACCACTTCACGAGGCAGCACAGAAAGGTAGGACACAGCTATGTGCCCTTTTATTGGCTCACGGTGCAGATCCTTTCTCGAAAAACCAAGAAGGACAAACTCCTCTGGATCTAGCTTGCGCTGACGATGTAAGATGCTTATTGCAAGATGCTATGGCTTCACAGCAAGTAGTACCGTCGATACCATCTGGTAACACTGGCGTCGGAGTTGCCATTAACTTAAGTAGTAATGGTAATAATACTATTAACAGTAGGCCACCCAGTATCGTTGCGGGTAAATGTATTTCTGTAAATGATGCATGTGCAATTACAAATATATTTGTATTTTTCTATATACGTATGATTGAAAATTGTTCAGTTCCAGTTACGCCACCGCCGCCACTTACTCAAGAAACTGTCATTATGCCTTCTGGAACAGCCATGACTTTGTGCGTACCACTTGCCAGACCATCTTCTTGCTTAAGTCCAATGCCGCCATCTGAGACGTGTTCCGAAAGAGATTCCAAAGATTCTAAAGATAATTCAAATATCACGACTGTAGCTGGTTTTCTTCAGAGTCTTGGTTTAGAACATTTGTTAGAGTTGTTCGAACGCGAACAAATTACGTTAGACATATTAGCGGAGATGGGTCACGAAGATTTGAAACAAGTTGGAGTATCTGCGTATGGTTATAGACACAAATTAATTAAAGGCATGGAAAAGCTTTTAAATACAACTGCCGGTACCCCGTGGCAACCGACTATTACACCGGGAACGTTACTAGTAGACTTATTAGCAGAGGACAAAGAATTTCTTGCTGTCGAGGAAGAAATGCAAAGTACCATTAGACAGCATAGAGACAATGGTCATTCTGGTGGAATATTTTCTCGATACAATATAGTTAGGGTAGGCTCGTTATATACATCATCGTAAAATAATTGTACGAACCACAACTAAAAACTCTAACGACCTATTTACCTATTTTTCTAAAATAGATACAAAAAGTGCAAAACCGTAAATTATGGGAACGTTACGCGCATAGAAGGCAAGAAGTTGCCGAGGAAGTTGGCGCAGCAGCGCCTTCCTCTCCGAGCACCGGATCTAGGACAACTCCTGGATCGAGTTTGCCACAGGCGAACGAGAGGATGTTATTTCATGGTAGTCCATTTATCAATGCCATCGTTCAGAAGGGTTTCGACGAACGACACGCGTATATTGGTGGCATGTTCGGCGCTGGAATTTATTTTGCGGAGCACAGTAGTAAAAGTAATCAATACGTTTATGGAATATGCGGAGGTACTGGTTGTCCTGCTCATAAAGATAGAAGTTGTTACATCTGTCACAGGTAAGTGTATGGAAACGAATGAGTTTCGAATTTAAAAACTATCGTTAAATTGTACTTGTTCTTTAAATATATTATTACACGCCACTTGCAGACATTTATTACTCTGTCGTGTCACACTGGGAAAATCGTTTTTGCAATTCTCCGCGATGAAAATGGCCCACGCACCGCCAGGACACCACAGTGTAATGGGTAGACCGTCTCAAGGTGGTTTAGCTTTTCCCGAATATGTTGTCTATAGAGGCGAACAAGCATATCCGGAATACCTTATTACGTACCAAATTGCGAGACCTCAGCAAGAAAGTGGTGGAAATGAAAGTGTCGAAGAACGGTGATCAGAAGAGTCGAGCCCAGCGGCAAGGTTGCGAAGTCTTTGTTGTTGCCAGAGACCTCGAACGTGTAACACTTTGTCTTGAAAATCTGGTTGAAACAAATTACGATTTCATTTTGGAATCAATTCTTCCATTTTTTAACTTCTTTAGCTGAAGTAGAAAAAAGTCATTCGAGTGAATCTACGATACAGTGGTAGGTGAATTTTATCGGTAAATAAGTAATATGGTGTGCGTGTGTGTGTGTGTGTATGTGTGTGTGTGTATATATATCGGATCTATTCGTTGAAAAAGAAGAAGACAATTGATAGGACATTTAATTTTTAGCATTTATTTTGTGATAATATACTGGTCTGATTAGACCGCGCAATCATATACATGCCTGATTATTGATGTATATTGACTGCAGTGTACATATATCAGTATGGATTAGAGTATATCGGAGACCAGCATCATTTTTTATGTAAATTTAGGTGTCGATGAACGTGTTTATCTTTATATTCATACGTACGAAACAATGTTTGAACTATCACATCTAATTGTCGGTTGATTGCAGTGTGATATAAAATATTTAAAAAAAGGAAAAAATCGCATAAGTTTCGTGAAAAAAAGGCATAGTATTTCTACGTCTTTGTCAATTCCAAATTAAATAATTGTGCTCGTTAAAGCAATTACACGCGTTATCGGTAAAGTCCATGAGCGTACGTATTTAATTTGTAAATAAACGACGAGCGAATATTTAATTTGTAAATAAATATATTGTAAGTTCTCACAACATAATCACGAGCACAATTCGCAAAATGGTCAAGTTGTTATCGACTGTTTTATAAAGAAGAACATCTTCCTAAACGTAAAGACAAACTAATCGAGTCAAATCTCACAAATGATTCCGTTCATGATAGATTAATTAAATTGATTAATACAACGAATGGCATTATATTTAGTATTCATATTGATCGCACAGAAATCTTCGTTTTCATCATATAAAAATTCAATTCAGGCTCTCGCGCGAAACTAAAGATAAATTTGGACTTTACCTTTAACATGTATATACGTATGTGAGTATTTTATATATTCGGTTGATATTTCGGACATGGAGTATATTCATTCGTGTCGTCGACATTATCAACAGGGTTCCTATAAGCTCGTAGTAATTTTTCGAATACTGTACATAAATATACACTTTATTGTACGTACATTTCTTCTTTTCCACGATACACATCGATTACATTCGTTTATCGTGTTTTTTTTTATTACTCTTCTATATAAGTTTGGATTTTTTTCTCTCAGGTACAATGAACAACGTGTGTTATAGATACTTTCCCCATTCAATTATTTTCTTGTCGCAGATGCATATTTCCATTTGTTGAATTACACAACGAAAGCCACTCTTTCCTTGTACGTCTACGTAATAGTCGTACGAACATTAAAATTAAAAGTAAAAAAAAAATTGACAAGTATTTTAATGTCAATCGTACGAACGTAATATTAATATACCACGAGTTTGTATATTTTATTCTATTACAAACAGAAAAAAAAAAAAAAAAAAAAACAAAAGGAGAATATCAAACAAAATGAACTCAATGTTCTATAAATAGGAAACTATTCTTATTATTATTATTTATTGAAATCGTTAAAGTGATCTCTTTAGATAATAGGGATATCTCTTGCTTCAATTAATTCACGACGTATACGCATATGCGTATTTAATATGGAGACCACATCTCTCCGACTACTAATGGAAAATAAAATAAAAATGAAAAAAAAGAAGTGCGAATTTACAATTGTATGAGTGTGAAGTACAAGAAAGCAAATGTTTTTACGGTATTCGGACAAGCTCTTAATAATTATTTAGGTGACGGTTTTTTTTTTTATTTATGGGTGTATATATCGAATATGTGTTCGTTAAATAAGTGCTCAAGAAACTGATGCAACAAATCAACATTTGTTAATTCTGCGCTCCAAGACACGAAGACACGAAGTAACCAATTATTGTAAACTAACATTTGGAGGAAAAAAAAAAAAAAATCTGTCCTTGTATTTACTGTATTCAACAGTCGACGAACGTATTCAATTACTATGCTTTGACTGTAAGAAGATAGACTGATTCTAAGAAAGAAAGAAAAAAAAAATCGTTTTACTGTTACATCCGATTTTATACTTTCTCTTCGTTTTCTTTTTTTGCCTTGCTACCGATTTCGTAATTAGGGAAGGAAATACGCGGTATTCCAAGGTATATTTCAATAAATCGTAAATAACGATAGCAACATGTGAAAAGAAAAGTAACGACGAAACGTAAAAAAAAAAAATTACAATTTTTTTTTCTTTTGCGTGTAATAATTCCTTGACATTTTGTCGCGTCCTTAGCTGTATCAAATTTTCATTTGTATTTGTCGCCGCTCGTGACAATAGATTTAACGGAGCAGAAGCTAGAGTATAATAGAAAGTTTCACATTGAAGAAATGCGGCAGAGCGTCGTATTACCAAGGAAGCTCGTTTATGCCTCTGCTTATCCATGTTTTTTCAGACAATGATGAAAAAAACAAACGACTCTGTTTCATTTCCATGACGTACGGTTGTTAAATAGTTTGCCCTTTTAACGATCTTTTAAACAATCCTTTTACAAATTATACCTCATTGGCGTTATTACGTCACTGAGGAAATACGGTGTTAACAATATTTCCAATACTTTTATCGAGACACGTAATTCTCGAGCCTGATATATCCATCCTTATCCTAAGATTAATATTGTAAATTTATTTTTACAGATTTTGACGAATTAGTCAAACGTAAGTTCAGTTTGTCTTATGATTTACGATCTTCAAACACGATTCAATACCCTACGATTAAAAATGATGCCTTGGAGAGGTTCAAATATGGCGGCCAACTATCGAATAAGTTTTAAAACTGACGGAGACTTATTTAGAAGTAAAATAGAACGTACTATGATGTAACAGTTCCTTAACATGTATCACATATTTTTGTCGTATATTTTTTTAAGTAATGTAAGCGTTACAGATATAAACATTTTTTAGCAATACAAGTTCCCCCCAAGTTTTATTGTAAATTCAGATTCAAAACTATTATATAAATATATATATATATATACAAATCGTACAATTATCAAGTCTAAAACTTTGGTACAAGAGTATAACGAACTCTAATTATACGTCGTTTTCTACGTTCTATAACGACGTATATGAAAAATGTTTCAAAAAAAACGATTATCAAACGTATGTACGAAAGAGCTTGTTCACTGACAAGGTTCGTAACACGACCGTAAATGAAGGTTATCTCAAATAAAAAAAAAAAAAAAAGTTAGGTATCTGCAACAACCGTTAATTTCCTTCTGACAGTAGTTTCAAGTTTTTTCAATTCTCTTACTATACTTACTATGTACGTGATTATAAACTTTGTACTTAAAACTGCGAACGAAAATCTCATATCTCATTTCTCTTTCTAATCGAGCGCCATCGAACACCTAATCCGTTTGGGCAACATACATACTACAACATATATAGCGTGGTGACAGCTATGCTGGATCCCTCGTTGACATAAGAATATCTGCCAAATTTCATTCCCAGGGAGTTTCCAGGCAAGACGTAATAAAACTGTTCGAGCAAAGGTAAAAACCGGTATTGACTGATGGTATCGAGATCTTACTCTGTCCTGCTCTTTTCTTCTTCTTAACTTCTGCACAGCGCACGAATGGAAACACGTGGATCACGGGATTTCTGATTCGCAGTTTCACCGAAATCACGTGAAACGCACGAGGTTGTGTCGCGCGCATGCGCGTGGCGGATGAACGCCGGCTCGACGACGCGACGACGCGACGCGACGCGACACGCCGTCGGATGACACTATGGCACTCACGCTGCAGCACGCCGGTGCTTTCAGACGCGGTCGAAAAGGGTAGGAGGTTGGATCGCGCGATTCGCGGACTGGACCACGCGCCACAGAGAAATTTCACCATCCTCTCCAACTATTTGTTCCATAGAAACGAAATAACGAAGTGTCACCGTAAACGAGAGAATTATGCAGAATTCGTGACATTGGAAGAGGGGTTCGCTGGCGAACGAATGCGTTGCGTTTTCGATATGTAAAAATCTTCCCGTCGTCCGTCACGTCGTTCATATTGCCGAAACATTTCTTGCAAATCGCACTTGCAAATCGTTCGTTTTCTTTTTCTCTTTTATACTCGTGCAAATTCCATTTCACCGACCATTCGTTTCTCGTGTTCCCGCGCGAAGAAACTGAAAGAAAATCCAGGGAAAGAGAGAGAGAGAGAGAGAGAGAGCCTACCGGCGACGTGCTCGACTCACATGCCTTGAAGAGATTTACTATTTTTACTCCTCCGATTCTCCTGTCACTGACGATTTCGATAAACAGGCAACGTGCATGACAAAAGCATATGGGAGATCGTGACGTTTGGAAGAAAAAACCGAGCCGTGAAGATTTAGGAAGAGAGTACGACTCTTTTTCATTTCATTCCACTCCTGAGTGGCACTGTTCTCCAGTCCAAAAAATACGTGAGTAATGTACTATTTTCTTTTTTGCACACCGGCACGTCACCGGTATTTCATTCGTAATTTCGACGCTTGGTTCGCGACCAAGAATTTGAGAGCGAAATGAAGATTCTTGAATTGAAACGAGAACAGAAGTTTGACATGTTAGACACAGCTGTTATTAATTAAGATAAATATAGGAGATTCCCTGTCCACAAAATGACTGACAATCGATCCTTAAATAATTTGATCAAGGAAAACAGCAACAACGCGATCCTTAATACGTTAATATGGATAATAACGTAAATCAAATCGTCTCTTCTATCTGTGCAACGTGCGCAATTAATTGATTCGCATCGCGGTCGATGCCACCACACGAGAATGAAAACATTCGGCTGCGTATGGTAATTTTTTTTATCTAACAGAAAGCGTGCGGGATTACACAATTGGTTTGATCCGTGCAATGCCTATTGTGCATGTTGGAAAATTTCGATAAAATTCATTTGCTGCCGCGTCTTATAATAGTGCGTAATAGTATATTATCGTCTATGGGAGCCAGACTACTCTGTTTACAAACAAACTATGAGATAACATTCGTTAGGAGCGTGCGATGATGAATGTCACATAGAAAAGGCACAGTTTATCTAAAAGTGGCGTTATCGCCTCACTTACGATATATCTCGACAATACACGATATACATCGCTCTAAATTTACGATTTAGAATCGTGATTGAATAGGGACAATGTGCGTGGCCAGAGCGAAACACGTGCGCGAGATAATGAATCTGAAAAATGTCTGATACTCGCGTTATACATAGGGGAGACCAGAAAGCTCCAGAAGCTTTGCAAGCTTTGACGTTTCAAAGAAATGGCTATTATCATGTTAATAAAGAAAGGAAATTGACACGACTGATCAGCAGTTACGGCCGGGAAGAACATTATTAGCAACGTTTATTGTTTAATCTTCGACGTTTTGAATGACGCGACAGACCGATTAACTGGCTCCTGACCTCGTAACAACGGAAATAATAAATAAATATTACTCGCGATTTTTATTCTACAGTTTCCTTTTTCTTCTTCTTTTTTTTTCTTTTATTTAAAAGAAAAAAAACCGACTGTACATTTTCAATTCTGATTTTCCCGATTTCAGTTCGGATTATTTCAAAATTGCTTTCGAAAAAGTATACGAACTTTGTCTCCATACTTGACTACCACTGCCGATACGTATTGCCAACCTAAACAACGCTAATCAGCTCAACGTTTATATTACGTTTTATTTATCGATCGTTATTACACGTACATGTGGATTTGCGTTGCTGTTTTTCTTTTCTTTTCTTATTTTTTTTTCTTCTTTCTCAGTTGAAGAATACTCACTTTGAAAAACGAGAAAATCTTGGAATATATATATATATATATATATATATATATATATATATATATATATAACGTTATGGTAGTGAGTCGCAAGGATCAATTAACCTCTTAACGCACTTTAACCAATTAAAAATTAAAAAGCGATCGTTTTTCCACCAATTTTTTTATTCTCTATTTTCTTAAAATACAACAAATAACATTGACAAATCTTGAAAAAAAAAAAAAACACAAAAAAATGTTGTTTTATGCAAAAAAGGCTAAGATCAAATTCATCGCTGTTTGAAAAATGTAGTAATTTTATCGCCTCGAAGCGTTCGCGGCTTGTTGGCCGATTTCTTCTTGTAACCGGCTTGACTGCTCTTTTAAAATACGTTTTGTTCATTTTTACGCACGCGTGCCCGCGTGCTTGGTGCCCCCGCACCAAGTACTCGTGTTTTCCGGTCACTCGTCTCTCCTTCGACGCCTACCCTGGAGACAGTTGTACGAACGTAAGACGAATCGTTTGCACGTATTATTCCCACGCGTGTACCACGGACACTATGCACTTCCGGAGAAAGTGCGGAGAGAATGTTGCAATTTGCTGTATGACAATTCACACTTGTGAAATTTTATTTGAAGAAGTCTCATTGTGTTTGTTTGCAGTTAGAAGATAACACGATACACAAGACACGCTATAATACATTTGTGTAATACATTTTCTGTTTCTTCGATTAACTTAACCTCTTAACGCACCAGTTAAAAATTAAAGAGCGGTCGTTTTTCCACCAACTTTTTTTTATTCCCTATTTTCCTAAAATACAAAAGAACATTAACAAATCTTGAAGAAAAAAATGTTGTTTCATGTAAAAAAGACTAAGATCAAATTCCATCATTGCTTGAAAAATGTAGTAATTGTTTTATCGCCTCGAAGCGTTTTCTTAAACGCCGAGTTAAGAGGTTATGTATCATCCATTGTCAATCACACGTTACCAAAACTATCTATTTTTATTTATGGTGTTCTTCTGGAGAATACTTCTGTCAAAAATATCGATTGGAATCGAACGTTGGAATTCCTGAGAAATCATTCAAAGAAACAAATCAGTTTTTTTCTTTTCTTTGTCTCTCTTTGAATCGGTATGACATTTCTAATAATGTAAGTATATACATAGTATACATCACACGGTGAACGTACGATAGAGTTTGTCGTTCCTCTGTTGCTTACGTAACACTCGATCGTTTTAAAAGCGTGTGCTATTTACTTTTAGGTGTCAGTTTAGCATAAGGTGGTATCAGATTTTTTTTTTTTTTTTTTTTCAAATTCGACGTTTCCTAAATTGAACGTTACAAAAGTAGAGTTGGTCCATTTGGTGTTTCGAAATTTTCATCGTCGAAAGAGAGGCTTAACCGAAGTTAAAATCCATTGAATTGCACTACATGAAGTTATACTTGCGTACGTATTTTGTATATTATATTATGTGATTTATATATCAACACGATGAATGATCTATCAGCATTTTACGATTTATTGTTCCACATATAAATCGGCAAGTGTCAAAAGGCTATCTTCGCTCGTGAAAGAATCTTAATGTTTCTTAAATATAATTATATTCTAAACGCGGCGCGACCTTATCGCGTTTGTATATAAATTTAGAATCGCCGCCTCGGTACGAAAATTTTTCATTGCGAATCGCGGCGAATCCCACGCGGATCACGTCATGCCGATTTATTATCAATTGGAAAGCAGAACGTGATACGAATCTGGTCATATACTGCGATAAAGTCGAATTTCCATCGAAGCCACAATCGAAGAGAATTACCGATCGATGACGGATTATCGATTATCGATCGAGCTCTGTTGCACATTCGTGGGGAAAAAAACGAGTGGAAATAGCTAATGAATGAATAAACTTGCTAAATTCGAACATTCGAGAATTTGAAAATCTTACAATTCCAAGCAATTCTTATTGTAGATGAGCGATGTTTCGAACGTTTCGCGCCAAGCTCGCATTGGCGTAGGCATCAATGATCTCGAATTTTTTCCCCTTTTTTCGTTCGTCGGTTTTTTTTTTTTTTTTTTTCTTCTGGAAACGCATCGCCCAACGTGTGCCTCTTCATTGTGGTTTCGGCGATTAAACTTTGTTCGGTAAGATTCCGCGCTCGAGGGTGTTCAGGCGGCAAGGATATGTCGGTTATCGGGCTGCCTCGAACCAGAAACGCGACGGTGATAACAGGCCAGAGGACCGACCTCAGCGGCGCCTCCGATCGCTGAAAAATTATACCGATTCCCGAGAAATTTCACGATCTCAGCTTACAATATCTTTTGTATCAGTGGGCCAGTGGTGCCATGCTGATGGATCATTCGATAAGATTTTTAGCAATACTCCTTGAGCCACGTGGCCAGTTCGTGACCTTGAATATACACACGAAATGGCTGTAGAAAGCTATTGTGTGGGTTACATTTGATCATTTCAAACGCATTTAATTTCTTTTCGTTACTGATCGCTCTAACATTTAATTTTGTTTAATTTCTTTTTTGTTTTTTTTTTTTTCAATTACTTTACGGACGAGGTCATAAAATACACATGCTCTCAAATTATCTTTCTCTGCGATCATTAATATCGTCGGATGCCTTCCTGTTTTTGCAATCCCAGCGACAAGATGATTGTGCGTGCTGTTCAACAAGAAGGCGTCCAAAGAGTCGGATTAGCACATATTTCTCAAGGCTGTTCTTTAATGACACACGACCGTGCTTCGTGATAGAAGCTGACGCTGTAAAAAGAAGATATTCAAATTTCTCTAACCGGGCTTCCTCTAATGATTCGAGTGTGCGATTCTCGACTCTTGTTCTCTCTTTTATTTGCGTCACGCGCACAAACACACGTACACACATACATAGGTGAAAACCGGTTCTATCGAACCGCTTGTATTTCTCAAAAGAAAAGAAAAAACAATTTCTACGAACTTTTATTTATTTAAAGAGAGAGAGGAAAAAAAAAGAAAAGGACAGCAATTTGTCGGATTCTTTCGCGTGTAAAAAAATTATCATGTTGACGGAGAAAGTTGATAATGAAAAGATAAACCAAGATAAACGTGTGTTTTTAATAATAACCAATCTTATTAGTTTGCGTCCTTTGATAAGTTGTTGCCTCATTATCATAGGTCAGGCATACTCAAAGATTTCAGTCACTGGAATGTCATTAAAGTTTCACCGCTGTACATAATATTTTTCCTCTCTCTCTCTCTCTCTCTCTCTCTCTCTCTCTCTCATTCGCTATCCTCTATCTAAACTGCTACATATCGATCAATTATGCAACGAAACGATTTGCATAATTGGTGCCAACGGCGCTATCAGGAGCAAATGATTGAAGCAATCGATAAAAAAACATAATAATTTACACGCGCGTCTGATTTTCTTCTTATCAGTGGTATTACATCGCATTAGCGTGACGATCGATGACATAGTTCTCAGATCGGCATAAATGCGGCTTTGCGCGCAGATTAGCCAAACGATTCGATTGATTAACAGAGAGAAAGGCAAGTACATCGAAATTAAAAAGTGAGAAGTGTTTTTTTTTTTTTTTTTCTTTTTTTATCTGGCGTTGACCGGTGACAGCAGGCTGATAAAAGTCACGCAATAATGTTTTCCAACCGAGCCAGGCATCTTTCTGCTTTCGTATTTCGATTAAATATCTCGTTTCAAAGTCGTTTCCGATTTTAATTCACAGATATGTATTTTTACGCCATCCTAAACGCGCGAGCTTGTGTTCGCGAATATAATACACGTTGATTGGTTACCAGGCGAAAGTATTTATTAGCCAGCGGATATTTTCCGACTTGGTAGTAATTTTGTGAAATTCCTGTCGCCCGCGTGACGAGTCAAGGACTCGTATATTTTCTAACCTTATCGGATTAGTCGTAGTCTAGTTCCACACGTAACTTCCAATAACCCACGACCTTTCCTTATCTCTGCGCCGATTGATAGCAAATTAACAATAGGAGTGAATTTCATCATAATTGAAATTGAAACGATCATCGTTACTGAAATGTGTTACTTTTTTTTTTTTTTTTTTCTGCAACGATAGACTCGTTAGATAACGCCCAATACGTTCAGTATAAATTCCACGTAATCGCTCTCAGCTGGGATTAAAAATAATATTTTATCAATGTTAATGACTGGGAAACGTACATGCCTGTACAGTGGTACTTCGTGTGTATTCCAATGAGACCGCCGTTGCATCATCAATTCCTGAGCAAAGGAGAAAAAAAAGAAAAATTGTATGATTTTATTGCCAAATAATATTGAATAATACGTCAATGGAATCAACGTGCGCGTGCGCAGTGCTTCGTACTTGAAACGTGCATTAGTGGATATAACCTCTAACCAGTGGCTTCTCACTTCACGCGTGAATCTTTCGAATTTCGAATGGAACTAAATACGACACGCTAAATAAACACAACAGGGAAGAAAGGGGGGAAAAAAATAGTCAAACATGGATCAGGTTACCTTTCGGGATCCACCGGATAGTTATTTTAAGCAATCGTCAGCCTAGACTAGACATCCCAAGCTAACATCATTCGTACATACACACACACACACACACAGGCATACACATGCACGTCCGTCTAGCAGTCTAGCAGCTTTCATGTAACTTTATGGACTGTTTAGGATTGCGCGTCATTTGTGCTGTGCGATTACACTTTGTACGCGAATTCCTTTTCTTTTCCTTTCCTCGAAGATCTTTCTTTTCCTTGAAAGTTTCACGATTTAGATTTAATTTTATTGAACTATATTCGTGAAACAATGAAATTGCCGTAACGATGTGACAACTTTGTGATAACAGTGGTAAAGTAATTAAAATAATACAGTACAGTCATCTGACGTAGTATATTCCTAAGAAATCACAAACAACGTTAACAAGGTTAACCTCTTGTGCTGGAGTGACATGACGCACGTCGAGAACCTTTTTGTCCCCAAATCGCAATATTTTCTCAGTTTTAAGTATATTTAAATACAACCCAGGCGAAACAAATAATAAATTTATTGTTTCTTAGTAATAATTTCTATCCAGCGGTATCGTACCGACGAGTTCAAAAAGAAAGCGACGAATTATTGTATACGGTTTGGTCACTCGTTAAGGTCCGCGAATCGGTTAACCTCTTGCGTTGGAACAACGTGCCACGCACGTCGAGTTTTTTTTTCAAAATTGCAATATTTTCTTAGTTTTAAGTATATTCAAATATAACGCGGGCAAAATAATAAATTTATCGCTTATTACTAATAATTTCTATCCAGCGGTATCGTACCGACGAGTTCAAAAAAAAAGCGACGAATTATTATATACGGTTTGGTCACTCGTTATGGTCCGCAAATTGCCAGTGCAAGGAGTTAACCTCTTGTGCTGGAATGACGTGCCACGCACGTTCGAGAACTTTTTGTCCCCAAATCGCAATATTATTTTCTCAGTTTTAAGCATATTTAAATACAACCCAGGCAAAACAAATAATAAATTTATTGTTTCTTAGTAATAATTTCTATCCAGCGGTATCGTACCGACGAGTTCAAAAAGAAAGCGACGAATTATTGTATACGGTTTGGTCACTCGTTATGGTCCGCAAATTGCCAGTGCAAGGAGTTAACCTCTTGTGCTGGAATGACGTGCCACGCACGTTCGAGAACTTTTTGTCCCCAAATCGCAATATTATTTTCTCAGTTTTAAGCATATTTAAATACAACCCAGGCAAAACAAATAATAAATTTATTGTTTCTTAGTAATAATTTCTATCCAGCGGTATCGTACCGACGAGTTCAAAAAGAAAGCGACGAATTATTGTATACGGTTTGGTCACTCGTTATGGTCCGCAAATCAATTGCCAGCGCAAGAGGTTAACGCAGCATCTACCATATCATAGAAGTCAGACAATTGGACTTGTTCCAAGGGCGGAACGCGTCTCGGTGTATGTAACGTTTTGAAGACACGCGACGCTAATTTTAATCGCTGTCCCGCCCGAAATAGCGCCACGGCTGCGCACTTTTCCTTCTCGAGTCACGAAACGTGAACATGCTTTATCCGTGACAAAACCATCCTCGTCCAAATTTACCGACCTTTCGAGCGCGATGTTCGATTTATACATGAAATCATTCTAACTGTTTGTTATACGGTTTGCGATACGATTGGCTCGAGAAAAGAACGGACACAGTGAAAATAGTCGAATTAAAATACAGAGTCCCTCGGCCGCCACAGAGAGGTTAAGAGACGCTCTGGTATTATCATCCCATTGGCGTCGCGTCCTGGTGGGCATGATATTCACGATAGGCTTATTGTAAAAGCTTACCAACAAACTTGATTTATGAAATGTAATTACGAAATGATGACACGATGCATCATCGTCTTGAGCGTGATCGACTCAATTATCTAATCGAGCTTGATTTTTTTTTTCTTTGCTATCCACTTTTTCGTCTACAAAAATAAACGACTTTCCCGATTCTGTACTAGTTTCTGTACTATGTTTCATACTTTTGCCTTGTCGCGTCTGTACACGTATTTCGCCATTATACGAGCATAAAGGTTATTTCACGCAACTGTTGCGTCATTCTGTTATAACCTCTCACGTAATACTTTGTGGACATTGCCGAAGTAGACACGTGCTGATTTCTTTCGGTTTAAGTGTTTACGAGGATTTATTAATATGTACACACAAGAGAAAGACGATACGTTACATTTTCTTTTCTCTTTTTTTTTCCTATCAGAGCATTTTAAGATCCAATATCTTGCCAAACGAAACTGACTTTTTTTTAATGAAGTCGTAAGGTTATAAGGTCGGACAAGGTTATCGCTCGATTTCAAATTTGTCATATTTTAGTTGATTTGTCATTTATTGCTAAAAGACGTAGATCTTTCGATGGGACAAGTTGTTCTTCTTTCTAACCATGTTACATCAAGAGTATGTCCTTCTTTAACTCGACATCGAAACAAAAGAAAATCGATGAAAAAGAAAGATTATACTTGTTACACGGTATTTTGTATTTTTGTAAATTGATAATAACATGACTTGGTGGGGGGTTCAGACCCCCCCCCCTTCCTTCAGACCCCCACCAAGTGTGCTGCGTATTTACAATTAGTGCACTCTTTCGCGCGAATTCTTTTCTCATTGGTCGAAAGTAATCACGTTATAAATTCGCGGTAATATTCGCTTTCAATCGGTTTCGAGAACAGCGGCGCCTCGATGTATCGAGGACGCGCAAGTTTATCAGCCGCGGGAATTAAGATTTTTTTTTTTTTTTTTTTTGCGGAAAAAAAGAAATTGATATCGACATATTTCGACTTCTACGTGCATTAAGCCTTCGCGCGCGATAACGAAAGGCGAAGCATTTATTATAATTAATTTCGACAAATGCGCGATAAAATTTCATACATAGATAGATAAATTATCGATCGAAACATTCGAGCAGATACGATATCTAGAAATTCGAGAATTTCTCGTCGTCGAGATATACTGCGAAATTTTCAAAAATCGCTTCGAGTCGATAAATATAAGGGTCACGTTATACGTATAATACGTAATATTGTAAACATCTTTTATGAATAAAATAAAATCGCAAAATGTTTTATGTAACGTAAACATAAGCTAAATAATAAGTGTATCGAATGGCTTCTGTTCAATTTAATGCAAAAGAGAATTTCGTAAAATGTGTGGAAAATAATCACGTCCCAAACAAGTGGAAAGTTTTTCGTTTAATGCAAACCTAACCTCGCTTCGATCACGAGAGCAGCTCGCACGCTAGACAAACTTTTTTTTTTTTTTTTTTGTTTGAAATGAATCAGTTATCGACGATACACAACAATTATAGTGCAATCATTTGCAAGAGTTCGACAGTCATTGACAGCTGGAAAATTTTGTCTCGGAGCGTCGCTATATAGACATATATGTTGGCTGTTGATAAGTTTACGAAACGAATCTTATATCGATGAGAAATAAAATAAAATCTCATAGTCATAACACGAACATTGCAGCTGTCGGTTAGGCAGTATTCTCACTCGAAAGTGTGAAAAATTGAGACAAGAAAGAAATGTTGTCGCTTTTTCTTCTTTTCTTTTCTTTTTCTTTTTTTTGTTTTTTTTTTTAAGTTTCTTTCTCCAGACTATGCCGCTTGACCTTGACGCCTCGTTCGCGTAATGATGAATAATGTAATTTCAACCCTTCGTTGTTTATAATGCACTCATATTGCGTTCAATTTATTTATTTATTTATTTTTTTATTTTAACTAAGTTAACTAATTTTTTTATTTATTTATTTTTAATAAGTTAACTAATTTTTTTATTTATTTATTTATTTTTTTATTTTAACTAAGTAATTTTCTTGCTGAACTAATTAAGTTCCTTGTATGAGTAATTTGAGAAAGAGTTATATTAGGAATGTTATTATTAATTATTATTAAAACGATGTTAGAAATTATCATTACGAATATTATTGTTGATTGTTGTTAAAATTATATTAGGAATTATTATTAGGAATATTATTATTAATTATTAGATAATACCGAGATTCTCTTCTTTCAAGATAATATGATAATACTGTTACTATTATTGGTTCGGGAAAATTTCAAAGAAAATGAAAATAGTAGGTAAGGCGGCTGTAGCATAGTTGAAACTCAAAGCATCCGATTCGCGATATTGCTATAGCACTTGCTTGGTTCCGGTCTGGTACGTGTCTGGTTCGAGAGCAAGTCTCGGAGCGAGACGAGAGAAGAGACTATTGCCACATTTAAAAGTCGTAATTCCACTCCGGAGAGTAACATGACCATCGCGCACACCTAACTCTAACACCGCGCAAAACGGCTTCTATCGCCGTGATAGAAAATTTTCAGTCTGCGCGTTCGGTCTTTCGAGCAAAAAAACGGCAGAATGAATTTCATCACATTTCCATCGACTCATTGATATTTAAAGATATCTCGAGCTATATCGAGCGAAAAGTACAGAAAATACCTCTACTCGTTTTCGCGTGGTCGTTCAAGAATTCAATTAGTCACCTAAAAACTAAGAAGTAAGTTTAAAAATTCGAATTCCGTCGAATTTTCGACGACAAGTACAAGTTTCCCTTTTATTCGGGGAAAAAAAGAGATTTCGTTGTAAATCGGTCAATAAGTACGAATCGGTATTTTGCAAGCTGCGATAAAACTCATCGTTAACACTTTACCGACCGGTAGCCTATTAATCGTCTATTACTTACCGCTATCGGTCGGTAAAGTGTGGATATCGTATAATAATATATTTATATATTTTAACACTTTACCGACCGGTAGCCTATTAATCGTCTATTGCTTACCGCTATCGGTCGGTAAAGTGTTAAGATAGACACACGCGAGCTTAAAACTCGCTTTAACTTTCGACAGCTAATTTTTTCCAAGTGTACGTATATCCGCGAATATTTGTCGAGGCGAATTCCCGGCTTAGTCGATAATGGACTAAGAATTGACAAAATCCGTGGCACGGAATGATTCACGTGATTCGACGACACGGTCTCGTAATATTGTTGACGAAATTTTTGGCAGTGCACAGCGCGCACGTTCCTTCGTTGTTTTAAAGGTTTCTTGGCGTTTTTGTTAGGTCATTCATGCAACGCCAGTTCCGACAGAGCGTTCGACGAGAAAGCTCTTTACCACGTAAACATTGGGCCAACTCGTGGCTGAAAAAAATGGTTGATAAAAGAGCACGACAACAATCTTACTTTTCGAATAATTTGCTGGTTAGAAGATCCGTGTTATAATATACCAAACGAAAATATCAGCAATCGTATCGTTGACCTTGAGAGAAACTGAGTGCATTGCAACGAAACTTTGCTTTTGAACGAGACAAAAATTTTTGCATGTTCTCGCTTAAGTAAATATTCACTAAAAGTAGAAGGGAAAGTACTTAACAAGTAAATAACGTTACTTATTATTTAAAGGTTAAATATTGTTTGTTTCTTAATTCTTGTTTATTATTTAATAGTTAAATATTACTTATTTAACTTACTTAAAAGTTAAATATCACTTATTACTTAAAAGTAAATAATATTACTTGTTTTTTAAATCTTATTATTACTCAATTGTTAAATATTACTTATTATTTAAAAGTAGTAGGTAAATAATATTACTTGTTTCTTAATTCTTGTTATTATTTAATAGTTAAATATTACTTATTACTTAAAAGTAATAGGTAAATAATATTACTTGTTTCTTAATTCTTATTATTACTTAATAGTTAAATACTACTTCTTATTTAAAAGTAGAAGGTAAATAATATTACTTGTTTCTTAATTCTTGTCATTATTTAATAGTTAAATATTACTTAACTTACTCAAAAGTTAAATATTACTTAAATATCACTTATGACTTAAAAGTAGTAGGTAAATAATATTACTTGTTTCTTAATTCTTATTATTACTTAATAGTTAAATATTACTTATTATTTAAAAGTAGAAGGTAAATAATATTACTTGTTTCTTAATTCTTGTCATTACTTAATAGTTAAATATTATTTAACTTACTCAAAAGTTAAATATTACTTAAATATCACTTATGACTTAAAAGTAGTAGGTAAATAATATTACTTGTTTCTTAATTCTTATTATTACTTAATAGTTAAATACTACTTATTATTTAAAAGTAGAAGGTAAATAATATTACTTGTTTCTTAATTCTTGTCATTACTTAATAGTTAAATATTATTTAACTTACTCAAAAGTTAAATATTACTTAAATATCACTTATGACTTAAAAGTAGTAGGTAAATAATATTACTTGTTTCTTAATTCTTATTATTACTTAATAGTTAAATACTACTTATTATTTAAAAGTAGAAGGTAAATAATATTACTTGTTTCTTAATTCTTGTCATTACTTAATATTAATAGTTAAATATTACTTAACTTACTCGAAAGTTAAATATTACTTAAATATCACTTATGACTTAAAAGTAGTAGGTAAATAATATTACTTGTTTCTTAATTCTTATTATTACTTAATAGTTAAATACTACTTATTATTTAAAAGTAGAAGGTAAATAATATTACTTGTTTCTTAATTCTTGTCATTACTTAATAGTTAAATATTACTTAACTTACTCAAAAGTTAAATATTACTTAAATATCACTTATGACTTAAAAGTAGTAGGTAAATAATATTACTTGTTTCTTAATTCTTATTATTACTTAATAGTTAAATATTACTTATTATTTAAAAGTAGAAGGTAAATAATATTACTTGTTTCTTAATTCTTGTCATTACTTAATAGTTAAATATTACTTAACTTACTCAAAAGTTAAATATTACTTAAATATCACTTATGACTTAAAAGTAGTAGGTAAATAATATTACTTGTTTCTTAATTCTTATTATTACTTAATAGTTAAATATTACTTATTATTTAAAAGTAGAA
This sequence comes from Tetragonula carbonaria, assembly GCA_032399595.1. Taxonomy (NCBI): domain Eukaryota; kingdom Metazoa; phylum Arthropoda; class Insecta; order Hymenoptera; family Apidae; genus Tetragonula; species Tetragonula carbonaria. The sequence goes on from JAUCRC010000008.1 coordinate 13,026,994, forward strand.
GGTAAATAATATTACTTGTTTCTTAATTCTTGTCATTACTTAATAGTTAAATATTATTTAACTTACTCAAAAGTTAAATATTACTTAAATATCACTTATGACTTAAAAGTAGTAGGTAAATAATATTACTTGTTTCTTAATTCTTATTATTACTTAATAGTTAAATACTACTTATTATTTAAAAGTAGAAGGTAAATAATATTACTTGTTTCTTAATTCTTGTCATTACTTAATATTAATAGTTAAATATTACTTAACTTACTCGAAAGTTAAATATTACTTAAATATCACTTATGACTTAAAAGTAGTAGGTAAATAATATTACTTGTTTCTTAATTCTTATTATTACTTAATAGTTAAATACTACTTATTATTTAAAAGTAGAAGGTAAATAATATTACTTGTTTCTTAATTCTTGTCATTACTTATATAATAGTTAAATATTACTTAACTTACTCCAAAGTTAAATATTACTTAAATATCACTTATGACTTAAAAGTAGTAGGTAAATAATATTACTTGTTTCTTAATTCTTATTATTACTTAATAGTTAAATATTTCTTATTTAATTAAATATTTCTTATTTAATTACTTACTCAAAAGTTAAATATTACTTATTACCTAAAAGTAGTTAGTAAATAATATTACTTATTACTCGAACGAATAAGTTAGTAAATAATATTACTTATTACTCGCCGAAAGTTTTAGCAGAGGTACAAGTGTTAGTTAGATCGGATCGAATAAAAGATAAAAGATACCGCAGTACTTTATACTAAAGAGTAAAAAAAAAAAAAAAAAAAAAAAATATGTCTTTTCCAGATCTAAATGTGTTCCATAGCGATGCCAGCTGAGCTGCTTCTGGGGCATAGCCCTCCAGTGTACAGCTCGTTGCTGTACAGTCCCTTAGTGGTAACAGCGCCGACGATTACTAGCAGATCGGTGCCACCCAGAATAAGGCCGTGCTTGTCATCCGGTTCCTTGGCTATAGATAGCATTCGAAACAGCAGCGATGGCGGGAGTAATAAGCAGAAAAAAAGGGTTGTATTCGCCGACGATCGCGGCCGTCCTCTCACTCAGGTAAATCCTTAATACACTTAGAGTCTCTCTCTCGTACTCTTTCGCTAATTGTGAAAGGAAATAAAATGACTCTGGCTCTGCCTGCGGTGCAGGTTTCATTTTGACTGACTTTCTACTTGAACTTTCCCGCGAAACATGTCTGTCTTTTTGTTATTTCAATTTTCCAAATTTTTCTTTTCTCACCTTGATTTTCTAAGTTTTTGCATTCCCTACGATCATTGTATGTCAAGAATTCGAGTGATTTGATTTAATAACTTGGCGATCATTTTTTGCTAATTAACGTTGTTCCATTAATTTAGCAGAGAATCGTTAGAAACATAGAGATATATGCTTTATTCGACAAGCCGATGATTCACGAGTTGTATGTTCTGTTATCGTCAGGTTCGAGTGATGTCAGAACCAAGCAACGTGCCGCCATTGTGGAGTACGGCATACCTGGCCGGATTAACCGGACGGCTATTAAATTCGAAAATCGAGAACGACCAGACGACAGAGCTCGTGTCACCTTGGCAGGTGACCTTCCCCCAACCAGCGAGCGATTATCTGACCTTTCGCCGGAAACTCGATCAGGAGAACGTCAGCCTAGAGAATGTGATAGTGAGAGAATCGGAACAGAGTCTAGTTGGCACCATCAAGGTACGTAATCTGGCTTACGACAAAGAAGTCGTGGTCAGGGCGAGCAACGATTCTTGGAAGACGCACGAGGACGTTCATTGCACGTACGTTGAACAACCTGGCTCACCCGCGCTGATTCTGTACGACACTTTCCGATTCCGTTTAACTCTGCCAGTGAAGTCCAACATGATAGAGTTCTGCGTGCGATATCGCACCGATGGGAAGGAATACTGGGACAACAATGACGGAAAGAACTTCGTCGTTCGCAAAAAGTTGGAGGTAATTTCACAGTTTGTTGGATGGAATTCCATTTGTAACAAGACTCGCTTGTTAAATCCCAAAACAAAATTCATTTAGCGTTTAGTGTTTTACACATGGCCATCGATGAAACGGTGAATTCATAATAAAACAAATATAAAGTATAAAAGTAGCAAGATCATGAATTCACGTCACATCTTCGTCAACAATGGCGTTGTACATATTATTTCAGTATTTGGCATTATACATTTTATTTCAATAAATAGCATTGTACATTTCATTTCAATGAAACAGCAAATTTATAATGAAATAATCGGGAAACATAAAAGTAGTAAAAAATAGTAACTTTTCATGCTGTAATTTGTTTATGATGGATCTTTGAGATTTATGAATGCATCTTTGTAATTCACATCACATCTAACAATGCTAATCATTGCTCTAACAATGGCATTGTACGTTTCATTTCAATGAAACAGCAAATTTATAATGAAATAATTGGGAAACATAGAAGTAGTAAAAAAATAGTAACTTTGCATGCTGTAATTTGTTTATGAATGGATCTTTGGAACTCACATCACATCTAACAATGCTCTAACGATGGCATTGTACATTTTATTTCAATATTTGGCATTATACATCCTATTTCAATGAAACAGTAAATTTACAATGAAATAATTGGGAAACATAAAAGTAGTAAAAAATAGTAACTTTGCATGCTGTAATTTGTTTATAATGGATTTCTGAGATTTATGAATGAATCTTTGTAATTCACATCACATCTAACAATGCTAATCATTGCTTTAACAATGGCATTGCACATCTTATTTCAATATTTGGCATTATACATCCTATTTCAATGAAACAGTAAATTTATAATGAAATAATTGGGAAACATAAAAGTAGTAAAAAAATAGTAACTTTGCATGCTGTAATTTGTTTATGAATGGATCTTTGGAACTCACATCACATCTAACAATGCTCTAACGATGGCATTGTACATTTTATTTCAATATTTGGCATTATACATCCTATTTCAATGAAACAGTAAATTTATAAT